>CP136057.1:465821251-466462918 GCA_032464435.1 Aegilops umbellulata
GGGCTAGCGAGATACCATCTTGTTATATCATATCATGATTGTTTTGAGAAAGTGTTGTCATCCGAGATTTATTATTATTGCTCGCTAGTTGATTATGCCATTGACATGAGTAAACATGAGACCTAAATGTTATTGTGAATATGGTTAGTTCATAATCTTTGCTGAAAACTTGAATGTTGGCTTTACATATTTACAACAACAAGAGCAAACAGAGTTTGTAAAAGTTTTTCTTTATCATTTTCAGTTTATCAACTGAATTGCTTGAGGACAAGCAAAGGTTTAAGCTTGGGGGAGTTGATACGTCTTCGTCGTATCTACTTTTCCAAACACTTTTGCCCTTGTTTTGGACTCTAACTTGCATTATTTGAATGGAACTAACCCGGACTGACGCTGTTTTCAGCAGAGTTGCCATGGTGTTATTTTTGTGCAGAAATAAAAGTTTTCGGAATGACCTGAAAATCAACGGAGATTATTTTTGGAATTAATAAAAAATACTGGCGAAAGAATCAAGGCCAGGGGGCCCACACCCTGTACACGAGGGTGGGGGTGCGCCTACCCCCCTTGGTGCGCCCCCTGCCTCGTGGGCCCCCTGGTGCTCCACCGACCTCAACTCCAACTCTATATATTCACGTTTGGGGAGAAAAAACAGAGAGAAGGATTCATCGCGTTTTACGATACAGAGGCGCCGCCAAACCCTAATCTCTCTCGGGAGGGCTGATCTGGAGTCCGTTCGGGGCTCCGGAGAGGGGAATCCATCGCCATCGTCATCATCAACCTTCCTCCATCACCAATTTCATGATGCTCACCGCCGTGCGTGAGTAATTCCATCTTAGGCTTGCTGGACGGTGATGGGTTGGATGAGATTTATCATGTAATCGAGTTAGTTTTGTTAGGGTTTGATCCCTAGTATCCACTATGTTCTGAGATTGATGTTGCTATGACTTTGCTATGCTTAATGCTTATCACTAGGGCCCGAGTGCCATGATTTCAGATCTGAACCTATTATGTTTTCATGAATATATGTGAGTTCTTCATCCTATCTTGCAAGTCTATAGTCACTGATACGTCTCCAACGTATCTATAATTTATGAAGTATTCATGCTATTATATTATCCATCTTGGATGTTTATGGGCTTTATTTTACACTTTTATATTATTTTTGGGACTAACCTATTGACCCAGAGCCCAGTGCCAGTTCCTGTTTTTCCCTTGTTTTAGTGTTTCGAAGAAAAGGAATATCAAACAGAGTCGAAACGGAATGAAATCTTCTGGAGAAGTTACTTTTGGAAGGAAAACAGCTGGGGAGACATGGAGTCCACGACAAAGAAGCAACGAGGAGGCCACGAGGTAGGGGGCGCGCCCTCCCCCCCCCCAGGCACGCCCTCCACCCTCGTGGGCCCCTCATGGCTCCCTTGACGTACTTCTTCCTCCTATATATACCCATATACCCTAAAACTATCGGGGAACAGAATAGATCGGGAGTTCCGCCGCCGCAAGCCACTGTAGCCACCAAAAATCAATTGGGAACCTGTTCCGACACCCTGCTAGAGGGGGAACCCTCACCGGTGGCCATCTTCATCATCCCGTCGCTCTCCATGTCGCAAGTGAGGTAATCTTCACACAACCCATGTAATACATAAGGGAAATAGATACATAGTTGGCTTACAATCGCCACTTCACACAATACATGAGTAAAGCATTACATCATACAGATACAATCAAGGTCCGACTACGGAACCAAAATAAAAGAAGACTACCCCAAATGCTACACAGATCCCCGATCGACCCCAACTAGGCTCCACTACTGACCAACTAAAATGAAATAACACAATGAACAAGATCTTCATCGAGCTCCTCCTTGAGCTCGGGTGCGTCACCTGCACAGTTTCGTCGGCACCTGCACACTGGTTTTGGAAGTATCTGTGAGTCACGGGGACTCAGCAATCTCACACCCGCGAGATCAAGACTATTTAAGCTTAAAGGTAGGGTAAAAGGTATGAGGTGGAGCTACAGCAAGCGACTAGCATATATGGTGTCTAACATGCGCAAATGAGAGCGAGAAGAGAAGGCAAAAGCACGGTCGAACAACTATGATCAATAAGTGATCCTGAACTACTTACGTCAAACATAACTCCAACAACCGTGTTCACTTCCCGGACCCCGCCGAGAAGAGACCATCACGGTTACACACGCGGTTGGTGTATTTTTAATTAAGATCAACTTCGGGTTTTCTACAACCGGACATTAAAAAAATCCCATCTGCCACATAACCGCGGGCACGGCTTTCGAAAGTTCAAACCCTGCAGGGGTGTCCCAACTTAGCCCATTATAAGCTCTAGCGATCAACGAGGGATATTCCTTCTCCCCAGGAAGACCCGATCAGTCTCGGAATCCCGGCTACAAGACATTTCGACAGTAATAAAACAAGTCCAGCAAAGCCGCCCGATGCCCGACATCCTAATAGGAGCTGCACATATCTCGTTCTTAGGGCAACACCGGATAAGACAAGCTACGAGTAAAACCAGGCCTCGAGTTTCCACGAGGGGGCCCCGCAGGCTGCTCGGTTCGGACCAACACTTAGACAAGCATTGGCCCGGGGGGGGGCTAAATAAAGATGACCCTCGGGTTAGCTACTCCCAAGGGAAAGGTATAGGTGGTAGGCAAATGGTAAAACCAATGTTGGGCCTTGCTGGAAAAGTCTTATTCAAAGCGAACTGTCAAGGGGGTCCCATAAATCACCCGACCGCGTTAGGGACGCAAAATCCGGGAACATAACACCGATATGACGGAAACTAGGGCGGCAAGAGTGGAACAAAACACCAGGCATAAGGCCGAGCCTTCTACCCTTTACCAAGTATATAGATGCATTAATTAAATAAGATATATTGTGATATCCCAACAAGTAAACATGTTCCAACAAGGAACAACATCTCCATGTTCCAACAAGGAACAAACTTCATCTTCACCTGCAACTAACAACGCTATAAGAGGGCTGAGCAAAGCGGTAACATAGCCAAACAACGGTTTGCTAGGACAAGGTGGGTTAGAGGCTTGGTTTAACAATATGGGAGGCATGATAAGCAAGTGGTAGGTATCACAGCAAAGGCATAGCAAAAGAGCGAGCAACTAGCAAGCAAAGATAGAAGTGATTTCGAGGGTATGGTCATCTTGCCTGAGATCCCGCAAGGAAGAAGAACGAGTCCATGAAGAAGACAAACGAACGTAGTCGAACGAATCCTCACAAATCCGGAACGAAAACCGAAGCTAACGAGAGAAGCAACCCGGAAACAAACAAACAACATAGTAAACAACCAACACTTAAACATGGCATGATATGCGAGATGTGGTATGCAATGCATATGCATGCTTCGAAAGGAAAAGGATGAACCAGGCATAATCTTGGCAAACCAAGTATGCCACTGGAAAGGTGAGGTGATTTCGGTTGAAATCGATATAAAGATCACCGGAATCGGATGCACGGTTTGCAAATGCAAGCAAAACAAGATTGACAAGACTCTGCCATTAACAGCATGATGCTACTTATCAAGCAACAAGAAATTAAGCTATTGCACCCAAACGTATCAACAAAGCAAATGACAGTGATCTACTCAAGATGCTTGACAAAAGATGAACACTGAGCTACGGCTAAACCACACCATAACAGTTTCAAACAAGCATGGCAAACGTGCAAAACATATCAGCTTCACAGACTTAGAGAAAATACTATCATGCCAGAAATTAACATCAGTATGACATGTTTAGTGCAAGAAAACAACATGCTACAGGAACATAATATAGCATAGCAAAGCATGGCATGAATCTACTCAAAGCATATAACAAAAGTCCCTTACTGACCATAAGCCAAAAGGGATCAGAAAATATAATAAAACCCAAGTCAATTAAGCAAGTTTCGTTACGGATTTCAGACTTAGCAGAAAACTGAACATGTCAAAAACAGATAACAAGTAGGCATGTTCACGAGCTCGATGCACTCACTACAGAGCATTTCAAGATAAACTAAGCTTACATACATCAAGAAGACATGGCATAGAAGCTAATAATGGCAAGAATAACATCATAGCATGCAATGATCAACTACAACAAGCTTGGCAAAATTGAATAACATGTAAACAATCTGCCAGTAATATTTTATAGCAAAAGTAGAGCTCGATTGACTCAAGCTATGGCACTCCATCATTACAAACAAAGGCATGGATGGATATAGAAAATCCATATGCTCAAAACACTCTTACTGATCATGCTCAAAAGAGGCATAGATCTCTCTGAAACAACATGAACACATGGCATAAAAATAACAGCAGAATATGAAATCAGCAACATTATGTACCCTAGTTTGCATTCTTGTGCTAGTCACCACAAAGATCACAAAAATACATGGCATACACCCCTGGAAATATAGCATGGCATATTTCAAAACACATGTAGGACTCAACTTCATAGGGTGCACACATCAATCATGGCAAAAATGACAAAAGTACATGTACTGAATCAGATCTGAAACTAACATCACATAGCCCTTTTCTAACAGCTTTTCGGGCATCAAGATGAGCTCAAATGAAAAGGATGCAATCAGAAGAAATGATGTACTCCTCGATACGAACAATTTGATATGCTATATGCCCAAAACTAAGCCACGGATGCTGAGATATGGCATGATGAACATGGCAATAAAATGATAGAATTCCGGGACTTAGAAGAAATGGACCTCGCGGGAAAAGTCAACGGGGAGGTTGGATCTGGATCGGGCGAGGTGGATCCGGCGAGGAGGCCGGCCGGCGAGGGGCAGCAGCGCCGGGGACGCGGCGGCGAGGTGGCGGCGGGCGCGCGGCGGCAGGCGGAGCGGCGCGCGCGAGGCGCGGCGCAGGCGCGCGGTGGTGGCGCGGCGTGCGGCGGCGGAGAAGGCGCGGAAGGGCGGCGGAGGCGGCGGCCGCGGGGCGGGTGGCAGCCGGCGGCGGCGCTCGGGGACGAAGGGAGGCGGCGGGCGGCGCGCGCCGGCGACCGGGGCGAGGGGCGGCGCCGGCGGAACGGGCAGGCGGCGGCGGTGCGGGATCCGGCGAGCGGGCGGCGCAGCGCTGGGGCGCTCGGGCGGCGCGCGGGCCTGGGCGGGCCCGACCCGGGCCCCGGCGGGCCGCGGCGGTGCTGGAGGAGAGAGAGGGGGCGCGGGGCTGAGGTGGCGGCTCCGGAGTGGACGGTGGCGGCGGCGGGGTGACGTGTCACGTCGTGGTTGGTCC
Organism: Aegilops umbellulata; assembly: GCA_032464435.1. NCBI lineage: Eukaryota > Viridiplantae > Streptophyta > Magnoliopsida > Poales > Poaceae > Aegilops > Aegilops umbellulata. Next base: position 465,826,504 of record CP136057.1, read on the forward strand.
GGGCGACGTGGCCGGCGGACATGTCTGGCGCGGATGGACATGTCCGGCGGCGCGAGGAGGAAGACTGCTAGGGTTAGGGTGGAATTCATCCGCGAATTTCGGGAGGGGAGCTGTTTATATAGGTAGAGGGAGCTAGGGGGCTCCAAATGGAGTGCGGTTTTCGCCCACACGATCGTGATCGAACGACCGAGAGGATGGAGATGACTTAGCTGGGTTTTGGGCCACTTTGAAGGGGGTGTTGGGCTGCACCAAAAGAGGCCTTCGTGGTTACCCGGTTAACCGTTGGAGTATCAAACGGACTCCAAATGATACGAAACTTGACAGGCGGTCTACCGGTGGTATACCAAGGCCGCTTGGCAAATCTCGGTCCATTCCGAGAAAGTTTAATACCCGCTCACGGAAAAAGGTAAAAGGGGCGCCGGGGAACATAGGAGCGCCGGATTGCAAAACGGACAACGGGGAAAATGCTCGGATACATGACACGAACACGTATGCGAATGCGATGCACCTGATGACACGACATGAAATGCAGATGATGACATGGCAAAGTGCGACACGCAAGCACATGACATGGCAACGACGGCGAATAACTGGCGGACACCTGGCACATCATATCCGGGGCGTTACAACACTCCACCACTACGAGAGGATCTCGTCCCGAGATCTAGAATGGCACCGAAGGGACAACGGAAAAGAAAGAGAGGAGGTAAAACTAAGTTGCTTCTTTGCCAAACGAGTGAAACCAAAGAACCTTGAGAGGTTGAGCAAAATGAAAGACCGAAAACAACGAAGATGAACAAAGTTGAAAACACTCCATTAGAAAAGAGGAACATGGGATATGACGAGAACCAAGAGGTTTAGTGATAAGATAGATATTGAAACCACTCCGGTTAAAACAAGATAGGAAGGAATAAGAATGATATAATTTGGGCAGCACTCCGACTGAAAGAAGAAGGAAAACTTGATAAGATGAAAAGAACTTAAAGAGATGACATAACACTCCGGTTAAATGGATAAACACGAAAAGAACACGATCTTCACAATTCAAGATGATGAGCGAAGAGAGCAACATCACATTGCCTCTGGAAGAGAGAATAGAAGATAGATCATTGGAATAGAAGAATGTAGAAGGAAATGCCAATTTCTGCCACAAATGAGCTTGGAAAGCACCTTTCCAAGAAGGTTATAACAGAGTTGTTGGAAAACCAACAACGAAATGAATAAACTTGTAGTGGGCTTATGGAAACATCTCAACATTATGATGTGAGCTTCTGCCACAAACGGAAACAAATGATTGGATTGGTATCAACAAGGAGACCAGAAACTTATTTCACCGGGAGGATAAATGAAGAACTTGGGTCATTTATAAGCACCATAAATAGCAACAATCCTTAGGGAAAGGTTTAAGTGAAATATAATCCAAGATAACTCCAATGAAGATATTGATGGATTTAAATATCTCATTCTTAATAACATGTGAGTCATGAAACATGAACTCAAATTATCAAGAATGACATAACAACACCTCAAATGGTAAGGTAGAACCAATTGCACTTCGGAATGCAAGATGAAGAAATGCTTGAACTCCTCCAAACAAACATGTGTTGAGCACCCTGTTTATTATAGAGTATAGCTTGGCGGATCTTAACTCCGAGAGCAATCTTGATGAACAATTGAAGAATGAAAAGAATCCTTGATGAACCACCATGTAGAGCCTCCATGAAGAACTCCGGTAATGAAAGGATGATAAAAAGAAAGAGAAGTTGAAAACACAAGGTGAAGCCTTGCAATGATTTAGATGGAGCTTCGCGACGAGATAATGCGGAAAAACTTGGAACTCCGGAAATGAAAAGGATGAAGCCTCTCGAACCGAGAAATGTGACATGATGAACAACTCTGGAAAGAAGAAACTAGATCACTTGGATGAAACAAGAATAAGAATTATGTTATGCGTATCCTTCACCCATTAAATTGATGACAAGCCATGGATTTGACATACCACTTATTCTTGTAGAAAGGATTAAGATAGATATGGCGCAATCTTGGGAAGGTCTTCAACGAACCACCGGTAGGATTGGAAAGAACGAATGAATCTATATGATAACGAAGGAAGAGAACTTTTGAACGAACCACCGTAAGAATTGAAAATAAACGAAGAAAAGATAAAGAAACACCGGGAAGAATTAGAAAATGAAAAAAGATACTTGAGAGAATTTAGATACAAGAGAACGAAGAGATCATGAACTGAATAGAGGGTATTTGAATGATGCACCGGTAAGATTTGGAGAACGAGACCTAAAAGCTGAGAATGAATAATACTGAGATGATGGGCTTCGAAGAATGAAACTGAGAAGACTCCTGAAATGCTCCGGATGGGTATGAAAAGAATTCTCGCAATCGAAAACAATTATGAGAGGATGGCATCAAGCTAGAACCATGAATCTTGAAGAGAATGGACCAAGATTTAAGAGAAACTCTTCTTCGGTCTTCAAATGTTGAGAATGATGACGAGAAACACCACCATGAATTGTTGAGGCACTCCGAAATAATGAAGAATAGAAAGATTGCACCAACGATGAAAAGAATTTGAAAGATCTTGGGGAAAGACATATGACTGATGATAATCCATTCTTACGTCAAACTTTGAAAAGAATTTTAGAAGCTCCGGGAAAATTAGAAGAGTCAGGTAGGATCCTGGGAAAAGACCTGTGGGTTAGGGCCCACTCAAAAGAAACACCGTTGAACGATTACTTGAAAGGAGAGATTGCATCGGTTGAATTAAATGGCTTGAATGAGATAGCATCCTCAAAAGAAATTGAGTGAATTGAGAATGGAAACTTGAATCTTCTGAGATATTTTCATCACTCTGGAACTATTGAATAGCGAGAAGTGGATGATTAAGAGGTGCACCGGCATGGGATATCATTAGAAACGAGGAAAGATATGATCGACAAAGCTTGAATTGAGTCCACCGGAGAAGAAAAAGAACGAATAATGATGAAGTTAAGGCTCCGTTAGTATCTTCCTGAGAATCACCAGACAAGAAACATTGACGGAAAAGAATGGAGAGACTTCACATCAATAAAAAGGATGCTTGATTAAGATATATGAGTCCTTAAAGAAAGAGGGTGGGAGGGCGGGAAAAACAAAGACAATTTGGGACGGATGAAACAAACAACGTTGGGAAAAACTGAGAGGTGATCTTGTGAATGTTGAAATGATCGGATCCACTTGAAGAGAGGCACGCCGGTTGGAAAGGATTGAAAAGACAACCTTGATGAACAAGAAGGATTAGCATCCACATAGAAATATGAGAACACCGCTTAGAATAAGGTATGGAATCAACATTTGACTTTGAAGCAACTCGAATACCACAAAACAAAACAAAAACAAAGGATTTGGCTTGTAGAATAAGCCGGAAACAAACATATGATAGATCCCATATCGTATCATGTGTCTGTTGGAAAGATATCCTACGAGATACTTGAATTCCCACTTATAAACTCCTGAAACTTTCTGATTATGCAATCAGGTGTTGGGGATACAGGGGACACAAAATATATCACCCAAACTAACAATACCTAGATCCAGCTGTATCCATCCTTCAACACATAACCAAGAAACCTTCGGAAATCGTCTACCTCAACCTTCGAAAAGCATCCGTTATACGAGTTATGGCAATACTCCCGCACTCGCCTCAGTACTGGGCTATCAGGGTTATCTCACCAACAACTGTACAAAAGAGATTTTCGATGTCGGCGTACTAAACTCAGGTATTCTAGAACTGCAGCGATAAAATTATGACGACAATACCTCGGAGCTCAACTCCCCGGGACGCCTCCACTAAACCCCTGCTGACAGGAGGCACCAAGACAATGTTGTCATCACAAAACCATCAGAACGATTCTCAGATACCCGCGTGATCCTAAAAAAAAATTTAGTGAAATTTGAGAAGAGAAGAGTCAAAACTCTACGTCAGGATGCCTTACCAGAGCGATGAGGAGACTGGGAAGTAAAAAGAATTCCTAAACTCTCCGATATATAATTCCTAAATGACTCAAAACATTTTTCTAGACACAACTCGGCCGCTAAAAACGATCAATCAGTGGGGGCTCCTAAGGTCGGGGAAGGCTCTGATTACCAACTTATAACGCCCTCGATGCGGCTATATCTCCCACATGTCGAAGCACGACTTAGAGGCATAACCGCATTGAAAGCAATGTCGCAAGTGAGGTAATCTTCACACAACCCATGTAATACATAAGGGAAAGAGATACATAGTTGGCTTACAATCGCCACTTCACACAATACATGAGTAAAGCATTACATCATACAGATACAATCAAGGTCCGACTACGGAACCAAAATAAAAGAAGACTACCCCAAATGCTACACAGATCCCCGATCGACCCCAACTGGGCTCCACTACTGACCAACTGAAATGAAACAACACAATGAACAAGATCTTCATCGAGCTCCTCCTTGAGCTTGGGTGCGTCACCTGCACAGTTTCGTCGGCACCTGCACACTGGTTTTGGAAGTATCTGTGAGTCACGGGGACTCAGCAATCTCACACCCGCGAGATCAAGACTATTTAAGCTTAAAGGTAGGGTAAAAGGTATGAGGTGGAGCTGCAGCAAGCGACTAGCATATATGGTGTCTAACATACGCAAATGAGAGCGAGAAGAGAAGGCAAAAGCACGGTCGAACAACTATGATCAATAAGTGATCCTGAACTACTTACGTCAAACATAACTCCAACAACCGTGTTCACTTCCCGGACCCCGCCGAGAAGAGACCATCACGGTTACACACGCGGTTGGTGTATTTTTAATTAAGATCAACTTCGGGTTTTCTACAACCGGACATTAACAAAATCCCATCTGCCACATAACCGCGGGCACGGCTTCAAAAGTTCAAACCCTGCAGGGGTGTCCCAACTTAGCCCATTATAAGCTCTCGCGATCAACGAAGGATATTCCTTCTCCTCGGGAAGACCCGATCAGTCTCGGAATCCCGGCTACAAGACATTTCGACAGTAATAAAACAAGTCCAGCAAAGCCGCCCGATGCGCCGACATCCTGATAGGAGCTGCACATATCTCGTTCTCAGGGCAACACCGGATAAGACAAGCTACGAGTAAAACCAGGCCTCGAGTTTCCATGAGGGGGCCCCGTAGGCTGCTCGGTTCGGACCAACACTTAGACAAGCATTGGCCCGGGGGGTTAGCTACTCCCAAGGGAAAGGTATAGGTGGTAGGCAAATGGTAAAACCAATGTTGGGCCTTGCTGGAAAAGTCTTATTCAAAGCGAACTGTCAAGGGGGTCCCATAAATCACCCGACCGCGTTAGGGACGCGAAATCCGGGAACATAACACCGATATGACGGAAACTAGGGCGGCAAGAGTGGAACAAAACACCAGGCACAAGGCCGAGCCTTCCACCCTTTACCAAGTATATAGATGCATTAATTAAATAAGATATATTGTGATATCCCAACAAGTAAACATGTTCCAACAAGGAACAACATCTCCATGTTCCAACAAGGAACAAACTTCATCTTCACCTGCAACTAACAACGCTATAAGAGGGCTGAGCAAAGCGGTAACATAGCCAAACAACGGTTTGCTAGGACAAGGTGGGTTAGAGGCTTGGTTTAACAATATGGGAGGCATGATAAGCAAGTGGTATGTATCGCAGCAAAGGCATAGCAAAAGAGCGAGCAACTAGCAAGCAAAGATAGAAGTGATTTCGAGGGTATGGTCATCTTGCCTGAGATCCCGCAAGGAAGAAGAACGAGTCCATGAAGAAGACAAACGAACGTAGTCGAACGAATCCTCACAACTCCGGAACGAAAACCGAAGCTAACGAGAGAAACAACCCAGAAACAAACAAACAACATAGTAAACAACCAACACTTAAACATGGCATGATATGCGAGATGTGGTATGCAATGCATATGCATGCTTCAGAAGGAAAAGGATGAACCAGGCATAATCTTGGCAAACCAAGTATGCCACTGGAAAGGTGAGGTGATTTCGGTTGAAATCGATATAAAGATCACCGGAATCGGATGCACGGTTTGCAAATGCAAGCAAAACAAGATTGACAAGACTCTGCCATTAACAGCATGATGCTACTTATCAAGCAATAAGAAATTAAGCTATTGCACCCAAACGTATCAACAAAGCAAATGACAGTGATCTACTCAAGATGCTTGACAAAAGATGAACACTGAGCTATGGCTAAACCACACCATAACAGGTTCAAACAAGCATGGCAAAAGTGCAAAACATATCAGCTTCACAGACTTAGAGAAAATACTATCATGCCAGAAATTAACATCAGTATGACATGTTTAGTGCAAGAAAACAACATGCTACAGGAACATAATATAGCATAGCAAAGCATGGCATGAATCTACTCAAAGCATATAACAAAAGTCCCTTACTGACCATAAGCCAAAAGGGATCAGAAAATATAATAAAACCCAAGTCAATTAAGCAAGTTTCGTTACGGATTTCAGACTTAGCAGAAAACTGAACATGTCAAAAACAGATAACAAGTAGGCATGTTCACGAGCTCGATGCACTCACTACAGAGCATTTCAAGATAAACTAAGCTTACATACATCAAGAAGACATGGCATAGAAGCTAATAATGGCAAGAATAACATCATAGCATGCAATGATCAACTACAACAAGCTTGGCAAAATTGAATAACATGTAAACAATCTGCCAGTAATATTTTATAGCAAAAGTAGAGCTCGATTGACTCAAGCTATGGCACTCCATAATTACAAACAAAGTCATGGATGGATATAGAAAATCCATATGCTCAAAACACTCTTACTGATCATGCTCAAAAGAGGCATAGATCTCTCTGAAACAACATGAACACATGGCATAAAAATAACAGCAGAATATGAAATCAGCAACATTATGTACCCTAGTTTGCATGCTTGTGCTAGTCACCACAAAGATCACAAAAATACATGGCATACACCCCTGGAAATATAGCATGGCATATTTCAAAACACATGTAGGACTCAACTTCATAGGGTGCACACATCAATCATGGCAAAAATGACAAAAGTACATGTACTGAATCAGATCTGAAACTAACATCACATAGCCCTTTTCTAACAGTTTTTCGGGCATCAAGATGAGCTCAAATGAAAAAGATGAAATCAGAAGAAATGATGTACTCCTCGATACGAACAATTTGATATGCTATATGCCCAAAACGAAGCCACGGATGCAGAGATATGGCATGATGAACATGGCAATAAAATGATAGAATTCCGGGACTTAGAAGAAATGGACCTCGCGGGAAAAGTCAACGGGGAGGTTGGATCTGGATCGGGCGAGGTGGATCCGGCGAGGAGGCCGGCCGGCGAGGGGCAGCAGCGCCGGGGACGCGGCGGCAAGGTGGCGGCGGGCGCGCGGCGGCAGGCGGAGCGGCGGCGCGGCTTGCCGGCGCGGGCGGAGCGGCGCGCGCGAGGCGCGGCGCAGGTGCGCGGTGGTGGCGCGGCGTGCGGCGGCGGAGAAGGCGCGGAAGGGCGGCGGAGGCGGCGGCCGCGGGGCGGGTGGCAGCCGGCGGCGGCGCTCGGGGACGAAGGGAGGCGGCGTGCGGCGCGCGCCGGCGACCGGGGCGAGGGGCGGCGCCGGCGGAACAGGCAGGCGGCGGCGGTGCGGGATCCGGCGAGCGGGCGGCGCAGCGCTGGGGTGCTCGGGCGGCGCGCGGGCCTGGGCGGGCCCGACCCGGGCCCCGGCGGGCCGCGGCGGTGCTGGAGGAGAGAGAGGGGCGCGGGGCTGAGGTGGCGGCTCCGGAGTGGACGGTGGCGGCGGCGGGGTGACGTGTCACGTCGTGGTTGGTCCGGGCGACGTGGCCGGCGGACATGTCCGGCGCGGATGGACATGTCCTGCGGCGCGAGGAGGAAGACTGCTAGGGTTAGGGTGGAATTCATCCGCGAATTTCGGGAGGGGAGCTGTTTATATAGGTAGAGGGAGCTAGGGAGCTCCAAATGGAGTGCGGTTTTCGCCCACACGATCGTGATCAAACGACCGAGAGGATGGAGATGACTTAGCTGGGTTTTGGGCCACTTTGAAGGGGGTGTTGGGCTGCACCAAAAGAGGCCTTCGCGGTTACCCGGTTAACCGTTGGAGTATCAAACGGACTCCAAATGATACGAAACTTGACAGGCGGTCTACCGGTGGTATACCAAGGCCGCTTGGCAAATCTCGGTCCATTCCGAGAAAGTTTAATACCCGCTCACGGAAAAAGGTAAAAGGGGCGCCGGGGAACATAGGAGCGCCGGATTGCAAAACGGACAACGGGGAAAATGCTCGGATACATGACACGAACACGTATGCGAATGCGATGCACCTGATGACACGACATGAAATGCAGATGATGACATGGCAAAGTGCGACACGCAAGCACATGACATGGCAACGACGGCGAATAAATGGCGGACACCTGGCGCATCAGATCCGGGGCGTTACACAACCTCAAGTCCACAGTATCAATTCTATTGGAAAAATTCCATCGATAATTATTGGAGGTTTTCAATTTCCTATTCTTATTGTCAAGAAGAAATATGATATTCCTATTATTGGGGATGTGCAAATCCCCGTTGAGGTAACATAGTGTTATTCGAAATTTCTCCGGTTCCATGTTATTCGGAATGAGTTTCTTAACAAGACTTGATCAACCTTGTTTGTGGATTCCTTTTGATGAGCATGTGGTGGATGAAGTTAGAAAGCACAACCTTCTGTACCCTCCTTTTACTTTCTGTAATTTAGATTAAAAAAAGCAAAATTAGTATTTTTCTGTCTGTTTTCTAAATTATCCGTGCAATAAAAAATACCCCGAAAATAAAAGTTCTCCTAATGCCCCGAAAATGAAATATTATTTTTTTTCTAGAATATTTGGGAATATCTGGCACTCAGAACACAGCAGGGGGAGCTGGCACCTGGCCACGAGGGTCCAGGGCGCGCCCACCCCCCTGGGCGCACCCCCTGCCTCGTGGGCTCATGGTGGCTCCCCTCCACTTATTCCAGCCACCACACACTCCTTCCTCCCGAAAAAATCACCAACCAGCTCAAGCACGAGTTCTTGCTCATTTTGCTGCGATTTTCGATCTCCTTGCTCAAAACTCCACTCACAAAACTGCTTTGGGGGATTGTTCTTCGGTATGTGACTCCTCCAATGGTCCAATTAGTTTTTTTCTAGTGCTCTATTCATTGCAAATTCTTGCTGCCTAGGTGACCCTGTTCTTGAGCTTGCATGTCAAATTTATATGGTCCCAAGTAGTTCCAATGCATGATATAGTCTCTAGGCACTTGTGGGAGTAGTTGCTATCAATTTTGTTGAGTTTGGTTCACTTTTATTTTGAGTTACTAAAATTTTCAGAAATTTTTTAGAGGAAGAAATATGTTTAGGAAAATGTATCAAGGTGGTTCTTCAAGGAAGCAAGGACCCAGGCCTGCAATACGCGATGCGGACGATGAACCACCGTGGGACGCTCAAGTGCGGCCTTGTGAATGTCCGTCAGACGATTTCATGGTCCAAGCAGGAATTAAAGAAGAATTTGACGCATATGTGCGTAATGCAGAACTCGAGGGCTTCATGCAAGATAAGTTCCCTCAATACTATCACCTAACTGATTCCTTTGTGAGAAGATTCAAATTTTCATCTTCACGTAATTCTCACACTATCCTATTTGATATCTATGGTCAATCTTACACTATGGACTTAGAGGATTTTAGTACTGCTTGCAAACTTCCACAATGCGGTAGTATGGGTGAACCTCGCAAATCTGAGTTTAGAGATTTTCTTGCTAGTATTACAGTGGGGGAGACTAGAGATGTAACACAAGGTACCATAGGGAGCATTCATTTTCCTGCTATACATTATTTTGCTCTCTTCCTAGGTAGGTGCATAAATGGTAAGGATGAAGCATGTCACATGTGTGTCCCTGATCTTAGTGTTCTTAGAAGTGCTGTTTTAGGAGATAAACAATATAACTTGGGGGCTATTGTTGCATGGAGGTTGCATAATAATGCTTTAAGTGGAGACTTTTTTGGGGGAATTTATGCAACCCGTGTGGCTAATTTTCTTGAGATACCCATACATGAAGATGATATGGAATTGCCTCCAACTTATCTAGGATATGAGGCTATGGTTCGCCACCAGTTTATTGAGAGGGATGAACAACCTCTCCAGTACCGACTAATGTTTGACAGGCGCCGCATTTTCCATGTTGCTCTCCCTGCTCCTACTTTCTTTGACTTTCAGACAAAAGGGAGATTTATTATAACCACGGAGGAGGCGAACGAGTATAAGAGGAGGACAGAGACAGCCCGCCTCCAGGTGGCAGCTCATGAGGCAATAGCTGCTGCATCACAGTAGACCCCAACTACAACTTTGGATATCCGCCAGGCCACCCGTGGCCATAGACCAACTTAGGCCAAAAGGCTAAGCTTGGGGGAGTACGTATTTCTCACCGACATTACATTCATGTTCACACACTCATGCTAGTTGTCGGTGCTCATACTTTTTCATTGTACTATCCATGTTAGTTTATTTTCCTTTTTATGCTTTCTTCTTGTGTGTTTGAAAACCCTTAAGAAAAACCAAAAAAATAAAACCCTTAAGAAAAATTCGTTGTTAATGCTTCTCCATGCTAGTTTACTTTCCTTGCTTGTAGGAGTAATAATTAAAAAGAAAACCCAAAAGTATTTCTTGTTCTTCTTTTGCTTGTTGGGAGCTTTCCCGTGTAAATAGTTTTATTTATTTTCTTTTCTTTGGGGGTCGAGAGGAGAAGACCATAATGCAAATGTTGAAGTGGCTCTTATATGCATTATTGTTGATTTAATCAAGAGTCCATATTACCTTGTCTTCTCCTTTGTATCAGATGCCTGCAGATTCCAGCTTAGTCCAATGCACGTGCACTATTATTATTATTCACATCATTCGATCGTGCAAGTGAAACGCAATTATGACGATATATGATGGACTGATTGAGATGAGAAAAGATGGTATGAACTCGACCTCTCTTGTTTTTGTAAATATGATTAGTTCATCGTTCCTGATTCAGCATATTATGTATAAACATGTTTGGAATGACAATTAGAGATTATAGTTGCTTATGCCATGCTTAATTAGCTAGGAGCTTATAATGGTTTACCTTGCGTGCCAACATGCTACTAAAATGGTTGTGATGTGGTATGATTGGGTGGTATCCTCCTTTAAATGATTCGAGTGACTTGACTTGGCACATGTTCACGCATGTAGTTAAAACGAAATCAACATAGCCTTCACGATATTTATGTTCATGGTGGATTATATCCTACTCATGCTTGCACTCAATGTTTATTAATTTTAATGCATGTTCATGACTGTTGTCGCTCTCTAGTTGGTCGCTTCCCAGTCTTTTTCTAGCCTTCACTTGTACTAAGCGGGAATATTGCTTGTGCATCCAATCCCTTAAACCCCAAAGTTATTCCATATGAGTCCACTATACCTTCCTATATATGCGGTATCTACCTGCCGTTCCAAGTAAATTTGTATGTGCCAGACTCTAAACCTTCAAATGAAATTCTATTATGTATGCTCGAATAGCTCATGTATCAACTAGGGATGTATGTATCTTCCATGCTAGGCGGGTTATTCTCAAGAGGAGTGGACTCCGCTCCTCACTCACGAGAAAATGGCTGGTCACCGGGATGCCCACTCCCATGCTTTACGCAAATCAAATCAAAATAATTGCAAACAAAACTCCCCTGGCACTCTTGTTAGTTGGAGGCACTCGTTGTTTCGAGCAAGCCATGGATTGATGCTTGTTGGTGGAGGGGGAGTATAAACTTTACCATTCTGTTTGGGAACCGCCTATAATGTGAGCAGCATGGAAGATATCGAGATCTCTCGGTTGTTATGTTGACAATGAAAGTATGCCGCTCAAAATATTATTTATCTCTATTTCAAAATTGAGCTCTGGCACCTCTACAAATCCCTGCTTCCCTCTGCGAAGGGCCTATCTATTTACTTTTATGTTGAGTCATCACCCTCTTATTAAAAAGCACCAGCTGGAGAGCACCGTTGTCATTTGCATCCATTACTATTAGTTTATATTGGGTATGACTATGACTGGATCTCTTTTACCATGAATTACAATGTTTAGTCAGTCCTTGATCTTTAAAGGTGCTCTGCATTTATGTTTTGTGGTCTTAGAAAGGGCTAGCGAGATACCATCTTGTTATATCATATCATGATTGTTTTGAGAAAGTGTTGTCATCCGAGATTTATTATTATTGCTCGCTAGTTGATTATGCCATTGACATGAGTAAACATGAGACCTAAATGTTATTGTGAATATGGTTAGTTCATAATCTTTGCTGAAAACTTGAATGTTGGCTTTACATATTTACAACAACAAGAGCAAACAGAGTTTGTAAAAGTTTTTCTTTATCATTTTCAGTTTATCAACTGAATTGCTTGAGGACAAGCAAAGGTTTAAGCTTGGGGGAGTTGATACGTCTTCGTCGTATCTACTTTTCCAAACACTTTTGCCCTTGTTTTGGACTCTAACTTGCATTATTTGAATGGAACTAACCCGGACTGACGCTGTTTTCAGCAGAGTTGCCATGGTGTTATTTTTGTGCAGAAATAAAAGTTTTCGGAATGACCTGAAAATCAACGGAGATTATTTTTGGAATTAATAAAAAATACTGGCGAAAGAATCAAGGCCAGGGGGCCCACACCCTGTACACGAGGGTGGGGGTGCGCCTACCCCCCTTGGTGCGCCCCCTGCCTCGTGGGCCCCCTGGTGCTCCACCGACCTCAACTCCAACTCTATATATTCACGTTCGGGGAGAAAAAACAGAGAGAAGGATTCATCGCGTTTTACGATACAGAGGCGCCGCCAAACCCTAATCTCTCTCGGGAGGGCTGATCTGGAGTCCGTTCGGGGCTCCGGAGAGGGGAATCCATCGCCATCGTCATCATCAACCTTCCTCCATCACCAATTTCATGATGCTCACCGCCGTGCGTGAGTAATTCCATCTTAGGCTTGCTGGACGGTGATGGGTTGGATGAGATTTATCATGTAATCGAGTTAGTTTTGTTAGGGTTTGATCCCTAGTATCCACTATGTTCTGAGATTGATGTTGCTATGACTTTGCTATGCTTAATGCTTATCACTAGGGCCCGAGTGCCATGATTTCAGATCTGAACCTATTATGTTTTCATGAATATATGTGAGTTCTTCATCCTATCTTGCAAGTCTATAGTCACTGATACGTCTCCAACGTATCTATAATTTATGAAGTATTCATGCTATTATATTATCCATCTTGGATGTTTATGGGCTTTATTTTACACTTTTATATTATTTTTGGGACTAACCTATTGACCCAGAGCCCAGTGCCAGTTCCTGTTTTTCCCTTGTTTTAGTGTTTCGAAGAAAAGGAATATCAAACGGAGTCGAAACGGAATGAAATCTTCTGGAGAAGTTACTTTTGGAAGGAAAACAGCTGGGGAGACATGGAGTCCACGACAAAGAAGCAACGAGGAGGCCACGAGGTAGGGGGCGCGCCCTCCCCCCCCCCCCAGGCACGCCCTCCACCCTCGTGGGCCCCTCATGGCTCCCTTGACGTACTTCTTCCTCCTATATATACCCATATACCCTAAAACTATCGGGGAACAGAATAGATCGGGAGTTCCGCCGCCGCAAGCCACTGTAGCCACCAAAAATCAATTGGGAACCTGTTCCGACACCCTGCTAGAGGGGGAACCCTCACCGGTGGCCATCTTCATCATCCCGTCGCTCTCCATGACGAGGAGGGAGTAGTTCACCCTTGGGGCTGAGGGTATGTACCAGTAGCTATGTGTTTGATCTCTCTCTCTCTCTCTCATGTTCTTGATTTGGCACGATCTTGATGTATCATGAGCTTTGCTATTATAGTTGGATCTTATGTTTCTTATCCCCCTCTGCTCTCTTGTAATGGATTGAGTTTCCCCTTTGAAGTTATCTTATCGGATTGAGTCTTTAATGATTTGAGAACACTTGATGTATGTCTTGTCGTGCGTATCTATGGTGACAATGGGATATCACATGATTCACTTGATGTATGTTTTGGTGATCGACTTGCGGGTTCCGCCCATGAACCTATGCATAGGGGTTGGCACATGTTTTCGTCTTGATTCTTCGGTAGAAACTTTGGGGCACTCTTTGAGGTTCTATGTGTTGGTTGAATAGATGAATCTGAGATTGTGTGATGCATATCGTATAATCATACCCATGGATACTTGAGGTGACATTGGAGTATCTAGGTGACATTAGGGTTTTGGTTGATTTGTGTCTTAAGGTGTTATTCTAGTATGAACTCTAGGGCTGTTTGTGATTGTCGGTGTCAAAACCGGCGGATCTCGGGTAGGGGGTCCCGAGCTGTGCGTCTAGGAGGATGGTAACAGGAGACGAGGGACACAATGTTTTTACCCAGGTTCGGGCCCTCTCGATGGAGGTAAAACCCTACTCCTGCTTGATTAATATTGATGATATGGGTAGTACAAGAGTGGATCTACCACGAGATCAGAGAGGCTAAACCCTAGAAGCTAGCCTATGGTATGATTTTTGTTCGTCCAATGGACTAAAACCCTCCGGTTTATATAGACACCGGAGAGGGCTAGGGTTACACAGAGTCGGTTACAATGGAAGGAGAACTACATATCCGTATCACCAAGGAAAGTCCCATCCGGACACGGGACGAAGTCTTCAATCTTGTATCTTCATAGTCCAAGAGTCCGGCCAAAGGTTATAGTCCGGCTATCTGGACACCCCCTAATCCAGGACTCCCTCAGTAGCCCCTGAACCAGGCTTCAATGACGATGAGTCTGGCGCGCAGATTTTCTTCGGCATTGCAAGGCGGGTTCCTCCTCTGAATACTTCATAGAAGATTTTGAACACAAGGATAGTGTCCGGCTCTACAAAATAAGTTCCACATACTGCCATAGAGAGAATAGTATTTACACAGATCTAATCTGCTGACGTATTCCGCAGCGTGACATCACACCACGGCCAAGCCTTTATTCGAATCATTTTACTGTCCCACCTCAGCGCGTTTAGGGAGGCGGTTTCCTTGGCACGTCTTGTCGAAGCAGAGATCGTGTCCCCTTTATTTACGGGATCCTCATCAATACAGACGTGGGTAACCCAGTCGTGCCCGTTGGTACGCCTCCTCGATCAAAGGCGAGTCCCAAACGGTCACGAGGAGGGCTCTTGGTATTCAACCTCTTATAAAGAGACCAATACCCTTCTCCTTTCTTTTGATCTCAATCGAATTCTCCATTCGCCCCGAGTTCCAACACCCAAGGCCCCAGATTTCAGGCGCTTCGGACCTTCGGCGATGTTCGGTTCTGACCTTCGAGGCCGATGGATGCCTTCCTCCGTCACGGAGGAAGACGTGCTAAAGCTGAGAGAGGCCAGGTTTTTGACCGGGGAAATCTCGCACAGGTTGCCTGCCCATGGGCAGGTTATTCCTACTCTCAAGCCTGGTGAGAGCGTGGTGTTTGTGTCTCACTTCCTCCAAGGGTTAGGCTTCACGACGGATCCCTTCGTGAGGGGGCTCATGTTTTATTATGGGCTGGAATTTCATGACTTAGCTCTAGAGCCCATCCTCCATATCTCATCATTCATCGTCGTGTGCGAAGCCTTCCTCCATATTACCCCTCACTTCGGACTGTGGCTAAAAACCTTTAAAGTAGAGCCGAAGATGATCGAGGGACATCACGTGGAGTGCGGAGGTGCTGTCATAAGCAAGAATGCTGACGCTCCATGGCCCGAGGGCTCCTTTCAAGAGGAGTTTAGCTTATGGCAACAAGAGTGGTTTTATATCACCGCTCCCAGGGGCACCAAGTGGATGGCGCCACCTGTTTCCGCTCGGGTCCCCCGCCCCGACTAGCGTCATGGGTCAATAGGGGGCTGGACTAGGGGTCGGCAAAAGACGTGCCCCTGTTGTAGGGCCGCATCCAAGATCTCCTAGAAAGAGACCTCAGTCTGGTCGTGGTGACGCTGGTTATGTTAATTCACCGAGTCATGCCCTGCAAATGTCGCCCCCTCCGTCTATGGGAGTTCAACCCAGAGGGACCGCGAGCTCTCCAACATTTTCTTGGCATGACGCCCGTGGAGATGTACAAACTGTTCTTCGGACAACAAGCAGTGTGTCCGGATTCTACGGAGGATGAACGTCTGAGCTGCAATCATCCGGATACTCAAGTAAGCTGCCCTGTGCCCGGACACACCATCCGTTCATTTATCACAACATCACCCTTTAAAGAGTTATCCTTGGAACAGGAGTGGGTAGCGAAGGCGAAGTTAATCAGGTGTCCGGCCCCCCTTCCTGAGACCTCGTCGGATCCCGTGTTAACCAGGATGCTGGAGATCGTGCTTTTAGAAGAAAACGAAGGGGGGGGCAAGGAAGCTGCCGCCTCTGCGAAGGAGGCTGTCAGGAAAGGAGGAATCAAAAATTCCTCTACCCAGGGGAAGAAGAGGACCGCCTCTGAAGACCCGGAGACCATGATCTCAAAGCGGGGGAAGAAATCTTCGCCAGAGGGTCCTGTGCCGGGGGATACCTCGGCCGTACTGTACCCCCAAGGGGATCGGCCCTCCACCGAGCCGTAAGTAAAGAGGGGAGGTTTTTTAAAATGAGAGGAATCCTTATTTTATCTCCGAGAAAATAACTGACGTTTTACCTTGTAGTTCGGGTCTCAGCCCTTCTCAGCAGAACTCATCTTCAGGGGACCTTCTTCCGGAGATGATGGAGAGAGGAACGCCTCCCCCTGCCGTTCCACCTTACGAGGCGGGCGACCCTGAGGTGTCGTCACGGAGGGTTTCTCCTAGTCTGGCAGGGTCGGAAGGCAGTCATATGTCCCCCAGAGCTCTCCGCGTCTGGCCTTTGAGAAAAGCCATTGAACAAGTCCGGCACCGCCTGGTGCACGGTCAGAGGAGCTGAAGGACCTACTAGGTGAGCGTCTATCTCGGAGGAGCGCCGTGCATTAATGGGTATGGTAATTGAAAGGATTTCGTCTGCGAAAAGCGGGTTGCACGAGGCCGTCAGGAGTTTGGTGACAGGTTTTGAGGTACGCGAAGTGATGTACCTTTTGACAGTTCCGCATATATAAGATGCGCCCTGTGTAGATAGTAGCCCCTGAGACTCTGTGTGTTGCCGAAGACGGCAGCACGCAGAGGATCATAGTCCCAGGTATAATTTTGCCGCCTTCCTATGTAGGTGGCAAAGTGTCCGGCGGCCAGCCGGACTGATGAGTTTGCCGAGCTATCGTGGCAACTTGACGTGGCGGATGCCGACATCGCGCTTGTCAACAAGCGGCTTGACGAGGCACAAGGTATGTAATATCTCCGGGGACACCTGGTAAGAGGAGCTTGACGCTAGTATCTTACAATGTGTGCACTTGATGCAGATGGGGCTGCCGCTGTGGAGGACCTTCGGGCAGAGCTTGCCCGAGCCAAGGAGCAAGCCAGAAAAAGTGATGCAGCTGCCCTAAAGGCGGTTGAGGAGCTGAAGGCCGAACAGGCTGCTCATTGCCGAAGCAAAAAGGAAATGGCCGAGATGGCTGCGAAGTTGAAGACCGCTGCAAGCTTCTTGAGAAAGAAGAGCAGGCGGAGCGGACAGACCTGGAAAAGGCCATTACAGCAGCCAAGGATGCTCGTTCTGTGATGAGAGCGATGAAGGAGGAGCTGCGTCAGGCCGGAGATATTGCGGCTGGAAAGCCCTTTATGCTGCGGATGAAGTTCGGAGATCCTAAGTATGCTCTGTTGGACCGGATGTGGAGTTCGGTGGACGCCTATCTGGATTTAGCTGCGAGTGTCACTAATGCGGCCGAACATTTCCGAGATTAGAAAGATAGCGAAGTGGAAAAGCTCTTTTGGTCATAGTTCAGCAATCCGGAGCATCCACTTCTATTGACCGATCGTTTGGCCGAATGGGCCGAACTGAATAGGTTGTCCGGACTCGCCATGAAGGATGTCGTGGATCATCTGTGGCCGGAGAGGCCAAAGCCGAACAGTTATTTTAGCTTGGTGCAGCAGTTCCTTGGTGCAGTGCCGCATATTAATGCGATGAAGAGGTCAGCATGCATAGAGGGTGCGCGGATGGCCCTTGCCCGTGTCAAGACATACTGGGCGGAGATGGAGGCCACCGCTGTTGCGTCCCAAGACTCGGACGGAAGCCGAGTACCTGCCGAGCACTATTTTCAGGAAGTTCTGCAAGGCTCTCGTTTAATAGAGACGCAGTGCTCGGAGGATACTATGTTCGAATAACATGTATTATTGTAAAACAATATTTTGATGGAATGTAAAAGCTTTTTATACTTGTGCCTTCAAGAATTAAAGTACCTCCTGCGCGGTCGTTAATGTATATGTGTATATAACCTGAAAGATGGCAGTCGTCGGCTTCAGCCCCCACGCTTATAATGCGGGGGTGTTCGCAGAAGGCGCATTTTCACACTTGATCCAACGTCTTGGTCCATGAAGGAGGCGATAGCGCAGCGAACTAGGCAACCGGACTATAATGCTTTATCACTTTCACTTCACCATAGGAGCTTGACAGTGAGGCTACTATATAGCCCCTGGTGGCGCCGCGCTCGCCCGAACTCGGGGCGCGTGTGTGCTTGGCCGAGAAATGGCCCTTCGTTAATGCGGAGGAATCCCGAGGATTCCGATAGGTCATCGAGTGGTTGACCAGTCTCACACTATATCATGACAGTCAGTTTTCGGCTTTCTCTACTAAGGTGCTCGCCTGGCTGAACCGGGGCACAATCGCAGTAGTTCTTCTGGTGCCGCCTTAGCCGATAGAACGGAACGTAAGGCAGCAAAACACAGGAGCTGGGCAAACCCAACATTTGACCAAAGACATGATTCGGAGCTGATGCATATAAGGCCAAACTCGCGATGCCGAACACTCCCTAAGGTATTCGCTCTTTATGAAAACGGGCTGAGCAGTGCCCTTGATATTAAGCCCCTGGTGTCCAGGTACGTGCGAAATTCTAACATGGCCACATGCCAAGACTCCAGCCTCCTCCTCAGTTATACTGAGAATCTGGGGGATGTGTATCAACAAGAGACAGTAAAAAAGGTTTACGCAGGGTCTTAATCTAAAAAGAATCCTGGGGACGGGTCCCTGTTGCATGTCTGCACGTGTGTCTCCGTTGTGTCGTGTCCTGGACGGGCGTAGCATGGTGTTCATCTGTAAAAGAGAGGAACTTAGCTGAAAAAAGAAAAAAGAATAGTCGTGCGGAATGTATATTGTACTAAATAAACAAAGTATAATTCAAGACGGTTAAAATTGAGCCTTATTGTCGCTTTATTTTACATGCGCGGAGCCCCTTGTATAGGGGTGTACGGCTACTTGAACCTTTATCAATTATATGTTTGCTCCGGACTCGCCTAGCCGTGTCCGTGGTCTTAATGACCTGTTAGATGCTTTTGTTGCTGAAGCTATTTTAATGTGTGGCTGTCAAGGCAGCCGCATATTCTTCCGCGCGCGAGGAACACTCTATATTTCCCTTTAGTGAGATGATGCCTCGTGGACCGGGCATCTTAAGCGTAAGAGATGCATAATGCGGTATTGCGTTAAAGCGGGCGAAGGCCTCGCATCCCAGTAGTGCTTGATAGCTACTTGAAAATGGGGCGATGTGGAAGTTTAGCTTTTCGCGGCGGAAGTTATCGCGGGAGCCGAACATAACTTCTAGCAGGAGAGAACCCGTACAATGGGCATCCGGGCCTGGCGTTACTCCTTGAAAGGAAGTGTTGCTATGGCGAATTTTTGTTGGGTCCATCCCCATTTTGCCGACTGTGTCCTGATATAGCAGGTTTAGACCACTGTCGCCGTCCATCAGGACTTGTGTAAAGTGGAGTCCGTCGATTATCAGATCCAATACCAAGGCAGTCCATCCTGCGTTCCGGATACTTCTAGAGTAATCCTGATGGTCGAAGGTGATCGGTTTTGACAACCAGTGGCAAGACTCCTTTGGGGTAGGCCGTATGTTGCGTATCTCTATAGGCGCCACTCTGTTTTTCCCTTTTGTCACGTGAAGTAAGTTTACTGTTTTGACTTCTTGTGGGAAATTCTTTTGTTTCCCAGTGCTCTGCTTGTGGTCTTTGTCATCGTCCTCACTTGGTGTGTCGAGCCCCTTGTGTTCGGCGTTGAGTTTGCCGGATTGCTTGAAGACCCAACATTCTCTGTGGGTATGGTTTGCAGGCTTCTCGGGAGTGCTGTGGATTTGACATATCTTGTCCAAGATTTCTTTTAGGTTAGATAGCTCGTCCCTGTTATCCTTGAGGGGCAGCTTTTTCTGATTCTGCCAAGAGCTTTTGAATCCGGCATTGACTGTCGTGCTCTTCGGGCTGTTTCCCTTATTCCGACGCTGGTCCTTGCTGCGTCGTGGTTTCCCGTTTCCATCCCTGACTTCGGATGTACTTGGGTCGCTGGTGCTGCATCTTGCCAACCAGTTGTCCTCTCCCACGCAAAAGTGGGTCATGAGGCTTGTTAATGCAGCCATTGTCCTTGGCTTTTCTTGGCCGAGGTGTCTGGCGAGCCATTCGTCTCGAACGCTGTGTTAGAAAGCTGCTAAGGCTTCGGCGTCCGGGCAGTCGACTATCTGGTTCTTTTTAGTAAGAAATATGTTCCAGAGTTTTCGGGCTGACTCTCCGGGTTGTTGAGTTATATGGCTTAAATCGTCTGCATCCGGAGGTCGGACATAGGTCCCTTGGAAATTTGCCCGAAAAGCATCCTCGAGCTCTTCCCAACTTCCAATGGTGTTTTCGGGAAGGCCTTTAAGCCAATGCTGGGCTGGCCCTTTGAGCTTGAGGGGTAAGTATTTTATGGCGTGGAGGCCGTATCCTCTGGCCATGTGTATGTGGAGGATATAATCCTCAATCCAGACTCCAGGATCTGTTGTTCCGTCGTACGCCTCTATGTTCACTATATTTGTTGCGTTACATTGCTTACTAGAGCTTATTTTCTTGGCCCGTAGATAGACCTAGTTGGGCCATCCTTTTGAGGCGAATCCTTGGGTGGTACGCGTGTTGGTTTGTGTGCGGCGCCATCTGCCGCTCTATGTTGGCCATGGGGTCGTCTATCCGACCGGGTGGCTTCCTTATTTTTTGATTTTGGGGGCTCTACGGCCTCCTCATCAAATTCGGGCAGTAGCTTTCGCTTCGGGTAGCTCTTTGTGTGGCGACTATCGCCGTATTTGTCTGCGGTGTTGAGTACTTTGCTCCATCTGATTCGGAGTGCGTCTTCTGCAGTTTTGAGCTTTCGCTTCTGCTTTTTTAGGCTACGCGTCGTGGCGACGAGCCTTTTGTGAAGGTTTTCCTGTTCCAGGAACTTATCCGGCGTGAGGTCGTCTGGACTGTTATCTTCGCCGGGGACGGGTTGTGCAGTTTGTTTATCCAAGTTGCCTCGTTCAGACAGTTGCTCGATGCCATGTTCGTCGTTCACCGGCTCGCCCTGCTCTGTGGCTGGGTCTGTATGACTGCTGTCTCTGTCGGGCGGGGCTTGGAGTGGCGCTTATGCCGCCGCTTTGGCTGCTTTTCGGAGGAACGACCCTTCGTTGCAGCATCCCGTTCTTCCTCGTCGTTTCCCTTGGGTGTGTCCACCATGTATACATCGTAGGATGAGGTGGCTATCCAGTGCCCTATAGGCGCTGGTTCATGTTTGTCTCCTACATCATCGTCCATACCGTCGATGTCTTCGGAGTCAAAGTCGAGCATGTCGGTTAAATCATCGAAAGTGGCTACAAAGTGGACTAAAACCCTCTAGTTTATATAGACACCGGAGAGGGCTAGGGTTACACAGAGTCGGTTACAACGGAAGGAGATCTACTTATCCGTTTCGCCAAGCTTGCCTTCCACGCCAAGGAAAGTCCCATCCGGACATGGGATGAAGTCTTCAATCTTGTATCTTCATAGTCCAAGAGTCCGGCCAAAGGTTATAGTCCGGCTATCCGGACACCCCCTAATCCAGGACTCCCTCAATGACACTTATAGGAATAGCCCAACGGATTGATTGGAAATAATAACTTTGAGGTGGTTTCGTACCCTACCATAATCTCTTCGTTTGTTCTCCACTATTAGTGACTTTGGAGTGACTCTTTGTTGCATGTTGAGGGATAGTTATATAATCCAATTATGTTATTATTGTTGAGAGAACTTGCACTAGTGAAAGTATGAACCCTAGGCCTTGTTTCCTAACATTGCAATACTGTTTACGCTCACTTTTACCACTTGTTACCTTGTTGTTTTTATATTTTTAGATTACAAAAACCTTTTGTAGGATCGAAAGTATGTCTAGAGGGGGGTGATTAGACTACTTGACCAAATAAAAATCTAGCCTTTTTCCCAATTTTAGTTCTTGGCAGATTTTAGCTATCTTAGCACAAGTCAAGCAATCTCCACACAATTCAAGCAAGCATGCAAAAGAGTATATGAGAAGCGGAAAGTAAAGCATGCAACTTGCAAGAATGTAAAGGGAAGGGTTTGGAGGATTCAAACGCAATTGGAGACACGGATGTTTTTGTCGTGGTTCCGATAGGTGGTGCTATCGTACATCCACGTTGATGGAGACTTCAACCCACGGAGGGTAACAGTTGCGCGAGTCCACGAAGGGCTCCACCCACGAAGGGTCCACGAAGAAGCAACCTTCTCTATTCCATCACAGTCGTCGCCCACGAAGGACTTGCCTCGCTAGCGGTAGATCTTCATGAAGTAGGCGATCTCCTTGCCCTTACAAACTCCTTGGTTCAACTCCACAATCTTGTCAGAGGCTCCCAAGTGACACCTAGCCAATCTAGGAGACACCACTCTCCAAAAAGTAACAAATGGTGTGTTGATGATGAACTCCTTGCTCTTGTGCTTCAAATGATAGTCTCCCCAACACTCAAGTCTCTCTCACAGGATTCGGATTTGGTGGAAAGAAGATTTGAGTGGAAAGCAACTTGGGGAAGGCTAGAGATCAAGATTCATATGGTAGGAATGGAATATCTTGACCTCAACACAAGTGTAGGTGGTTCTCTCTCAGAAAATGTGTATTGGAAGTGTAGGTATGTTCTGATGGATCTCTCCATGAATGAAGAGTGGGTGGAGGGGTATATATAGCCTCCACACAAAATCTAACCGTTACACACGATTTGCCAAACTCGGTGGGACCGAATGGTTAAACTCGGTCGGACCAATTCAGCAAACCTAGTGACCGTTAGGATTTTCAGTGGGACTAAGATGCAACTCGGTAGGACCGATATGGTTAGGGTTAGGGCATAACGTAATCTTGGTCTGACCGATTACACAAACTCGGTGGGACCGTTTTTGGTAATAAGCTAACCAGATAATTGGTCAGTGTCGGTGGGAACGACACCTATGGGATCACAAGAATTCCTACTACGGTTAGCGGGGCGCGGGGTCGTGAGAAGAGCGGATCAAACAGATAGTACACAGTTTGTTTATCTAGGTTCGGGCCGCGAGAATGCGTAAAACCCTACTCCTACTTTGGTGGATGTATATTCCTGTTCTTGAGCTAGCTCTGGGGCGTTAGGAGCTACAAAAAGCCGAATCCTTCTCCTGGTCGCCTCGAGCCTCCTTTTATAGAAAAAGGGGTCGCCACAGTGGCACATAGGAGGTGGAAAGGGTACGGTGATGCGAGGTTATCCCCCGCATTACATGACAAGGTGCATTTAATGTGTCTCGCTTAGGTGTCCTTGCTTTATCGGGGACGGGGGAGAAATCTTTCTCGTCCGTCACCGCTCCTTCTTGTGTCGACACGCGCCCTGGCCAGCGATGCCTGTGATGCCATGTAGGTAGGTAGGCAGCTGAGGTGGCGCAGTGGTGGGTCTTCACGAAGATCTGCATGCCACGCAGGTGCCTGCCCAGCTGGTTGGGTCGGCGGCTGCATGCGTACGGCGATGGAGGTTTAGTCGGCGTGGGCCTGATGGTGGCCCTGCGGATGTCCTCGGCAAGGGCCTTGCTGGGGCCCCGGCAAGGGTCTTGCCGAGGCGCCTACTGTTATCCCCGGCAAGGCGCTTGCCAGGGGCCTTGTGGTCTTCCTCGGCTGGGATCACGCCAAGGGTCGTCATCTTCTTAGTGCGTATCTGATCTTGAATGTCTTCACAAAGATCTGCATGCCACCACGGGGATGTCTCCCGAATCCTTGCCCCATGGGGGCAGTGGACTCAAGGGTGATTTGCTCCGTAGGCGTGGGGCGAGTTGTTGCGGCAAGGGTCTTGCCGGGGTTGCTAAAACTGTCTCCGGCAAGGATCTTTCCGGGGGAGTCTGCTTCATCCCTTGGCTCTTCGTGGTCTTGGCGTTGGCGTCGTTCTAGTTCCCTTGAGCTTCAGTCTTACCCTGGCTCACCTCCCTTGCCTTGCTTGGTGTGGTGGTGCCCATGGCTCTGACTGCCCGTGCACAGTCATAGGGTACAAAAAGAGTACCCCTCTTTTTGTACACCAACAGGAGCCCCCGGGCCTGGTCCACACATAAGCACAACGCGTTGTTGGGCTAGGCCCAAAAACGGTGCACGGGCAGGCGGGACGGTTTTTACTGCGGTAAGATTTTTCGCGCGCTGCGCTTCCCACGGCTCGCGCGCATGGCGCAGCGTGGGAAGGTGGGCGTGACGTGGGCGGCATGCGTGGGGCAGTCCCTGCAGGCATGCATCACATCATAGTAAAGAGGTGGCTTTGCGCCTTCCCCGTAAACAGAGGGAGGCATGGTGGCGCGGCCCATTTAACTGAATGGGGCCGAGGCACGGTCTTCAAGGCGTCCACTCCCCATGATCACGGGGTGGGGAGAGGTCGCCTCACCTGTCCCCTCGGTTCTGCACGTCTGCCACGTGTCTCCCATGCGCTTGGGGTGGCAAACGGTGGAGACGGGAAACCGGGTCGTCGCTGGTTGGGGCAGCGGGTCGGCCCTGGCTCCCTGCGCCTCCCGTGTCTTGATTGGCCGAGCGGGGCGGCCGAGCCCCAACCCCGTTCCTTTATAAAGAGCAGGAGGGGGATGGCGTCCCGCATTCTTCCATCTTCTTCTTCCTTCAGTTTCTGCTCCTCTCTTCCATCCGTCATGGAGAGAGGAAATCCCAGTCCTTCAACGGTGGCGGCGAGGGTCGCTGCTCGACAATGCGTCCCTCCTTCTCCTGCGCCTGCGGTGGCAGAGCCGGCCGCGAGGGGAAGGGGGATGGGGCGAGGCCGTGGGTGAGGCCGGGGCGCTCGGGGAAGAGGAGGACGGGGTGGCGCGCCGGCCTCGCCCCCGCCAGCAGCTCCTCCTCCAATGGAGGGCCATGCTGGGGATGACCCCTGTGAGTTCTTCATCAGGCTGCGCCGGCCGCTGCACCGTCGCCTTCGTCTCCCGACTCCATTTGCGCGGGAGATGGAATTGGATCCGCCGGAGTCATTGCGACTGCACATGAGGGGTTGCGGGATCAGTGGCACGCGGGTCCGCGTCGACTTCCCTGCTCCTCACGTGATGTATCTTCGTCGGGGATGGAAGGCGTTTGCTCATATCCACAGCTTGACGGAGGTGCTCACTCTCCATTTTAAGCTGATGGAGGGTGGCCTTCTCTCCGTCAAGGTCTTCGGACACTTTGGGACTCGTACAAGGTGCTGCGTGGAGAGCTCTTCTGATAGTGAATATTCCTCCTCGAGCGAGAGTGACGAGGAGGACATCGGCAGCGACGACGAGGGCGGTAGGCGGCAGGATTACGGGTCCGACTAGGTGTCGGGTGCCACTCCGTGTGGCACCGGCAACCCCATCATCCGTGTCGCCGGCTCCTTGAACTTCTCGGGGTCGTCTCCTTGGGCGGCTAGCGTTGGGAGGCTGCGAAAGAGGAAGAGGGCGGGCGGCAAGGCCGTCAAGTCGGAGTACGCGGGCACCGACGCCTTCGACGCGTACTGACGTCCTACCGCCTTGTCTTCGAGCTCTGCTTCCGGTGCCACCATCACCATCCAGCCTTTGGACGGCCACCAAGATGTTCTCTCGGCGTCTTCTGCCACCCGTAGCTCGCCTAGGCGCTCCTTTTGCCCTTCTCGCCTCCTTGACCTGCCTCCTGAGGAGAGGGACAAGAAAGGGATTACGAGCACCTTATCTCTTTTTAGTTTGTAAGACTTCGGGCCTTTGTTGAATTTAAAACTTGTAATCCTCTCATTCATATTTTTCATTCCCTATGGACTGTACCTGAGTGGAATGTTTTTAATGAAAAAGGGATGTTTGCCGGGTCATTTGTTTGTGGGTGAAACCCACGACAAGGAATAAATCCTTGATACCTTTAAGATAAACATTTTCTTGCCCGGCAACAGGCCTCACCATCTCCCCACTTTGCTTGATCTTCCTCACGCCTTTGGTGGAGGCCAAGATGAAGTGGGTTTAGGCTCCTCGTTCTATCCTTTTGTTGCCGCGACTATGACCAAACTCGGTCCCAGGAACGGGCCCTAGGTCCTAGAGTTAGGGGAGCATGGTAGTTTGAGGATAAAACGAGGTTTCACATACCTCACTCCATAAGGAAATGCATAATAAGGGATGAAAAACTTATCTGAATCTGCAGCCTCCGACAACCCTGGTTTGCCGTGGGTGAATCTTTGCTCTTGCAGCCCCCGGCAATACTGGCTTGCCGGGGCCTAGATGCTGGTATGTTCCTTTTTTCCTCCCCAAGTGGTTTGGCAAGGATATATGTGTGTCCTGCAAACCAAAGAAGACAAAAGAAAGACAAAGAGATGCAAACTCGACCTCTAAGCTAGGGCTTAGCCACCGCTAAGCACTATCAACCCTAACCAAGGACGAGACTCGACCTAGCATGAATGTTATAACTTAGGGCGCCAGTGCTTCATTTATTTATGCTCAGGGTCTGCGCCTGGCTTTGTACAAAGGGTTACATGCGTCATCGGCAAGGCTTGTACAAAAGGTGGCTTGCCGGGGGGCCCCACAAACCGCGCCTCACGGGTAAAACTTGCGAAGATGCTCAATGTTCCAGGAGTTACTCACCGGAACGGCATCTTTGGTCTCCAGGCGGACAGCGCCGGGCCTGGTGACTCGTATTACCCGATAAGGGCCTTCCCACTTTGGCGTCAACTTGTTGGAATTCTTGGCCGATTGAACGCGCCGAAGAACAAGGTCGCCTTCCTCAAAGCTTCGGGCACGAACCTTGCGGCTATGGTAGCGGCGCAAGGCTTGCTGGTAGCGCGCTGCTCTCATAGCCGCCCGAAGACGATCTTCCTCAAGGAGCGTTGCGTCATCTTGCCACAATTTCTCTTGCTCAAGATCGTCATAAGCGAGTACTCGAGGTGACCCGTATATGAGTTCTGTGGGGAGAACTGCTTCTTCCCCGTATACCAGGGCAAAGGGTGTCTGGCCGGTGGCTCGATTTGGTGTCGTTCTGATTGACCAAAGAACCGCCGGCAATTCATCAATCCAGCGCCTTCCACTCTTGCGTAGTCTGTCAAAGGTCTTTGTCCTCAGGCCTCGCAGTACTTCAGCATTTGCCCTCTCACCTTGACCATTGCTTCGTGGGTGAGCAACGGAAGCGAAACAGACCTTGCTGCCGAGGTCTTGAATATATTGCATGAAGGTGTGGCTTGTGAACTGTGTGCCGTTGTCGGTGATGACCCTATTGGGTACACCAAAATGGCACACCAGTCCTTTGAAGAACTTGACGGCTGACTGTGCTGTGACCTTCCTCACTGCTTCCACTTCTGGCCACTTTGTGAACTTGTCGATTGCAACGTACAAGTACTCAAATCCCCCGGCAGCACGGGGGAAAGGCCCAGTATGTCAAGCCCCCAGACCAAGAAAGGCCAGGAGAGAGGAATGGTTTGAAGGGCTTCAGCTGGCTGATGAAGCTTCTTTGAATGGAACTGACACGCTTCACACCTGGTGACCAGTGTCGTCGCATCCTGGAGGGCGGTGGGCCAGAAGAAGCCTTGCCGAAATGCTTTGCTGGCAAGGGCCCTCAACCCTATGTGGGATCCACATATGCCTCCATGTATCTCTGCCAACAGCCCCAGTCCTTCCTCTCGAGGGATACACTTCAATTTCACACCGTTCGGCCTCTTTCTGTACAGGACGTCATCGACGAACTGGTACATAGTAGATCGACGGGCTACTTTTTCCGCTTCTTCCTGCTCCTTAGGAACTTCCCCTGTTTGGAGGAATCGGACGGTATGTTGTGCCCACGCTGGAGCCTGGGGCTCGACAACGAGGACTAAAGGCATTTCCTCCGCTATAGGAGCGGCTGTCTCCACGGCAAGAGCTTGATGCTCCGTCGGAGCTAGCCGTCCCGTGGCGGGCTCTGTGTCTCCGGCAACATCCTTGCCGGCGGCTTCGGGGAGCTCGGCGGGAAAGTACTTGCCGGGCCTTGATTTTCTCATGTAGTTTTGTTCTGTTGATGGATCAACGGATGGCTGAGTTAGCTGAAGCACAAAGGTACCTGGTTCCACAGGTAGCTTGAGGGAAGCGCGTTTTGATAGGTAATAGGCGATGCTGTTCTCTGCTCGGGGAACGTGCTCTACCTGTATACCGTCAAAACGCTCTTCCAGCTTCCTCACTTCATCCGTAGGCCTTCATCAACGGGCTCTGGTCATCCTTGTTGACTTGTTTGACGACAAGTTGCGAGTCGCCCCTGACAATGAGTTTCTTGATTCCGAGGTCTATCGCGATCCTAAGACCAGCAAGCAGCCCCTCGTACTTAGCAGTATTGTTTGTCGACACCTCCCTGGGGAAGTGCATCTGGACCATGTACTTGAGGTGCTCTCCAGTGGGCGCGACAAGCAGTACGCCAGCTCCGGCGCCCTGTAAGGAGAAAGCTCCATCAAAGTACATGACCCAGTTGCAACTTGCCTCTTTGCCGGGGAGAACAGTCTCCTGGGTTTCTTCATCAGGCATCGCGGTCCACTCTGCAACGAAATCCGCAAGGACTCGGCTTTGAATCGTCGAGGTACTTTCAAACTTGAGGCCAAAGCTAGACAGCTCCAGTGCCCATTGTACAATTCTTCCCACTGCGTCTGGATTGTGCAATATCCGTTGCAGAGGGAGGCGAGTAACGATGGTGATCTCGTGTGCCTGGAAGTAGTGATGCAGCTTCCTCGAGGCCATAAGAAGGCCGAAGAGCAGTTTCTACACACCGGAGTACCTTGATCTAGCCCCCTGCAGGAGGGAGCTAACAAAGTAGACCGGGTGCTGCATCATTTTCTTCCTTGGCGGCACTCCAACCGGATGTGTCGTCTCTGCATCAACGGCATCAGGCTCTGTCGCTGCTATCACCTCGTCATCAATTTCTCTCTGCGCCACTAGCGCGTCGCTGACCACCTGGTTCGTTGCCGCCAGGTATAGCAGAAACGGTTCTTGTGGCCTAGGCGCAACTAGTATTGACGTGGAGGAGAGATACCTCCTCAAATCTTGCAATGCTGCTTCGGCTTCTGGCGTCCATTCCATCGGGCCCGCCTTTTTCAAAATCTTGAAAAAGGGAAGGTCGCGCTCGGCGGACTTGGAAATGAACCTACTCATGGCGGCAACGCAACCAGCAAGCCGACGTACATCCTTGACCCGCTCGGGCGCTTCAATCTGTTCTATAGCTTTGATCTTGTCCGGATTGGCCTCTATCCCACGCTGTGACACAAAGAACCCGAGAAGCTTGCCGGACGGGACGCCGAAGACGCACTTCTCAGGGTTCAGCTTGAGATTGATCTTGCGTAGGTTTGCAAATGTTTCTTGTAAATCTGGTATAAGGGTTGCCCTGTTCTTGGTTTTGACCATGTCGGTGGGAACGACACCTATGGGATCACAAGAATCCCTACTACGGTTAGCGGGGTGCGGGGTCGTGAGAAGAGCGGATCAAACAGATAGTACACAGTTTGTTTATCTAGGTTCGGGCCGCGAGGATGCGTAAAACCCTACTCCTACTTTGGTGGATGTATATTCCTGTTCTTGAGCTAGCTCTGGGGCGTTAGGAGCTCCAAAAAGCCAAATCCTTCTCCTGGTCGCCTCGGGCCTCCTTTTATAGAAAAAGGGGTCGCCACAGTGGCACACAGGAGGTGGAAAGGGTACAGTGATGCGAGGTTATCCCCCTCATTACATGACAAGGTGCATTTAATGCATCTCGCTTATGTGTCCTTGCTTTATCGGGGACGGGGGAGAAATCCGTCTTGTCCGTCGCCGCTCCTTCTTGTGTCGACACGCGCCCTGGCCAGCGATGCCTGTGATGCCATGTAGGCAAGCAGGCAGCTGAGGTGGCGCAGTGGTGGGTCTTCACGAAGATCTTCATGCCACGCAGGTGCCTGCCTAGCTGGTTGGGTCGGCGGCTGCATGCGTACGGCGGTGGAGGTTTAGTCGGCGTGGGTGTGATGGTGGCCCTGCGGATGTCCTCGGCAAGGGCCTTGCCGGGGCCCCGGCAAGGGTCTTGCCGAGGCGCCTGTTGTTATCCCCGGCAAGGCGCTTGTCGAGGGCCTTGTGGTCTTCCTCGGCTGGGATCCCGCCAAGGGTTGTCATCTTCTTAGTGTGTATCTGATCTTGAATGTCTTCACAAAGATCTGCATGCCACCACGGGGATGTCTCCCGAATCCTTGCCCCATGGGGGCACTGGACTCAAGGGTGATTTGCTCCGTAGGCGTGGGGCGAGTTGCCGCGGCAAGGGTCTTGCCGGGGTTGCTAAAACTGTCTTCGGCAAGGATCTTGCCGGGGGAGTCCGCTTCGTCCCTTGGCTCTTCGTGGTCTTGGCCTTGGCGTCGTTCTAGTTCCCTTGAGCTTCGGTCTTACCCTGGCTCACCTCCCTTGCCTTGCTTGGTGTGGTGGTGCCCGTGGCTCTGACTGCCCGTGCACAGTCATAGGGGTACAAAAAGTGTACCCCTCTTTTTGTACACCGACAATCAGGTAAACTCGGTGGGACCAATTCGCTCATCTCGGTGAGACCGAAATGTTACAAAAGGGAAACAACGAGTTTACATTGCAATCTCGGTGGGACCGATCGCTCACCTCGGTAAGACCGAAACATTACGAAGGGAAACAGAGAGATTACAATCCCATCTCGGTGAGACCGAGATCCCTATCGGTGAGACCGATTTGCCTAGGGTTTGTGACAGTGGCTATGACATTTGAAACTCGGTGGCGCCGGATAGAAAGAATCGGTGGGGCCGAGTTTGACTTTTGGTTTAGGTCATATGTGGATGTGGGAAGGTAGTTGAGGATTTTGGAGCATATCACTAAGCATTTTGAGCAAACAAGAAATTAAGCAACACCTCATCCCTCCTTGATAGTATTGGCTTTTCCTATAGAGTCAATGTGATCTTGGATCACTAAAATATAAAATGTAGAGTCTTGAGCTTCAAGCTTGAGCCAAACTTTTTATCCTTAGAATTTTGAGGGATCCACTTTCCTCATCCATGCCATGCCATTCATTGAGCTTTTCCTGAAATATTAATCTTGGAATAATGTTAGCTCAATGAGCTATATGTTGTTAGAAATTACCAAAACCACCCAGGGATAGTTGCACTTTCAATTTGCCCCTTTTTGCTAATTGATGACAACATATAGATCAAAGCTTCGACAAATGATAATAAGAGTGAAAGATATTGTCGCTTTGAGAAGTATGTGAAAAGCAAGAGCTCCCCCTAAATTTGTGCATATCTTAGATTTGCTTTGGACTGCAAATGCACAATGAGTTAGGATCATGGGTTACTCTTCCATGTCACATACATCTTGGTGGAGTGCTCAAAATGATAAGAAAATACATGCACTCATCACCAAGCAAAGTGAATGATCAAATAGGGATAAAATGATAGTATCATCCAACAAGCATTAATGTAGCATATGATCAAACACACATGATCATCCAAGTATCACAAAGAAGCATAAAGTATCTCAATCAAGCAAATAAAGTTCAACCACCAAAGCAAGAGAATAAAAAGCAACGCTCTCTCTCGAAGCCTATTATCTATACATTTTTCTCCCCCTTTGGCAACAAGTTACCAAAACGTTCATAGAAAATGCATAGCACTAAAACGTCTCTCAAGCGGTCTTCAGGTGGTGGTGTCCGGATAACGCCAAGGACGAAGGCTTCAGTCGAAGTCGATGGAGCTGCTGGGGTAGGTGCTGGAGCTGGTGGCACTGAAGCTGTAGCTGGTGCAGATGAAGTGGCTCTAGTGTCTGGTATTGGTACTGCAGTTGACCTCTGAGCTCTAGGCACTCTGGCCAATGCATCAGTTGTTGTCTTGCCCTTCCTCTCGTGCATGTCATCCTGAAGTTGCTCCACAACAGACTGGATCTCAGTTACCTTCACATCCATGTCATAGAACTTCTGCTCCATGATTCTTTCCAAGCTCTCCTGGTTTCGAGTCAGGGTGGCAAGTCCTTTCTCTATCCTTAGAGTGGATGCAATCAAGTAGCCAAGCTGATCTTGCTTGCTCTTTAGAAAATACTGAGATGCCTCTTCCATGGTTGGCATCTTGGCAGCTTTCTCCATCTTTGGCTTCTCCTTCTTCTTCAGCAACAGTCTCAGGCACTGGGGCCTTGTTCTTCTCAGTAGCAGATATGTTTCTTGTATTCCTCTTTGGTGCAGTCTTGGGCTTGGAGGCAGCTTTGGGCTTAGATGATGCAGCCCCTGTCCTGATAGCATCACCCAAGAGTTTCTGGGCCTTAGGTGCTGGTGCAGCAACCTCTTCCTCTTCTTCTTCTTCTTCGGAAGAGTGCTTCTCAAATTCTGCCATTGGATCAACTTTCTTGCACCATCTGCCCTTCTTTCTTTCCTTCTTCTCTTTTGCAGCCTCATCTCCTAAAGTTGACTTGGAGGGTTTCTGAGAGGATGCCCTGGCTTTGGACATTGGCTGTCTTCCTGCTGTCCTTTTGGTCTTCAGACCTGGCTTAGTGGCTACAGCTGAGCCATATTCCTTCTTAAGCACTTTCTTCTTTTATGTGGCATCATCCTTAGTGGCCACATAGTCTTCATCCTCAGACTCTAAAGTTTTCTTCTTTCTTCCCCTGGTGGCAGCTTTGGGCAAGTTGCTAGGAGTGCTCCTGCTTCCTTCATCTGAGCTGCTAGAGGGACTAGTGCCCTCACTCATGTGCACCTGCTCCTCTGACTTGTTCTGGCTGTCACTCTGGTTAGACATGATGCAAACACTGACAGTTGTCCCTATGAATAGATTATAGATGAGGTAGAGTGGATAAGCATCACAAAATACAGAGATTTTTGCAAAACAATGAGTCAAAAACTTAGTTTTAATTTTCCAAAGAAGGCATTTTGGATCAACCGATTTGCAAACTCGGTGATACCAAAGCAGCTGTTGGACCCAAAACTAGTGAACTCGGTTAGACCGAGTCACAGTTCGGTGGCACCGAGACTGCTAGGGTTTCACAAAGTCCTGAACTCGGTCACACCAATTTTCAATTCTCGGTCAGACCGAGAATCTCATGTGCAATGGCCTGAGCCGAATCGGTGGTACGGAGTTCCACAACTCGGATGGTCCGAGATGGTTTCGGCGGAAACCCAAACCTAAATTTTCAATTCAACTCTAATCTACGGAGTGTTTTGACTGGATAGAAGCGTTTCAATCATGGTAAGAATCATAATGAACACAATGTGCTAGGAATCGGACGGGGATAGCACTGTGATCGAGTCCATACCCTAGTTCGGCGATGAACTCGCTACGGCGGCAACGGCGGGGAAGAATTCCATTGACGGCAGCGCTGCCCGGCGATAGGAGGCGGCTGGCGACGAGGAGGACGATCCGGAGACCCAGGAGGCAGAGTGAGCTATGCGCGGGCGAAGGTGTTTCGGAGAAATTTCCAAAAAAAATCCCGTGAGTATATATAGCCCTACCCTGTCGGTGTGACCGAGTAGAACAACTCGGTGGCACCGAGATGCATAACTGTTGACAGTTACAGCAACTCGGTGTGACCAAAAAGTTCAAATCGGTTGCACCGAGATTGAAAACCTAGATCGACTTAGTGATCTCGGTATGACCGAAATGGATGAATCGGCCAGATCAAAACACACAAAGAAGTTTTGGAAGTTTAAGTCTATGACGAATCGGGGACTCCGAGTGCTCCTCACACAGAGTGGTTCGAATCTGACTTGATCAAATTTTGTGATGTAGCATGAATAGAGTTTGAGACGAGAAAAGCATAGATAGCTAGAGAGGGTTCTTAGGCATTATTGTCCATCCACTTGGCAAAAGAAAAGAAAACCAATCAATCAAAACAACAAGTGGATGTCCTCGAATGAGTAAAATATGCAATCAACATGCTCGCACAATAAAATGGCAATTGAAATATGTGGCAAAGCATGCACGACCAATTCTAGCATCTATCAAACAATTTGCGATGACTAGGTCATCTATATATGAGTATATTGACTTAGCAGTCAAATGAGAACATTTGATCATAGGTCATACTCATCGTTTAAGCACAAGTGGGGTTACCACTTTTACATAAAGCATTGTTGTGTTCACACCATTAGAGTTGCTTTAGCTCAATTCTTAGAGTAAAGCTCCCCCTAGATGTGAGATCTCCCCTAAGAGGGATGAACTAACCTTGGGTTTTGTCGATGATGACTTCATGTAGATGTTGAATATGTGGATGCTCAATGTTGATGTAGATCATTTCGAGCTATCCATTGGAGTGAGTTGCACTTTCAATATCTACATGGGTTAGTCCCGCAAGGAACAAACAAGGATATCCATAGACATAAAGTGATGCACACACAAGATGATGTCTATGAAAGCTTTTAGGTTACCTTGTCCCTTGTCTTACCAACAAGAGGGTTTGTGACTCCTCGAACTAGTGCAAGATGTGGAAGTTGATTGCACTTGTTCTTGCCAAGATGATCAGAGTGAAGTATGTTGGCGGAGTCACCCTCAAGAACTCTCTAGTTCTTCTTCTTCGGGATCCACACCATCTTGATGGGAATCCTCGGTGTTGTAGTTGTACTTGATGAAGTGGAACTTGAAGTAGTCTTGGGAACCCACTTGACCAAGGCCTTAGGAGCTTCTTCAAATGCATCAATTTCTTCTTGAAGCTTGTCCTTGCCTTTTTGCTTGTGGTCTTATGGTGGAAGATCATCTTGAGCTTGTGTCCCTTTGAAAGAAGTAGGATCATACTTCTCTTGTTGAGGAACAAACTTCGTCTTTGGGTATTGATCTTCTTCCCACTCAACTCCATTGGCATTGAACTTTCATTCAAAAACAACACCTTGATTCTTCCGGTGCCTTCCTTGCTTGCGTACAATTTCCTCGAATTGCTTACTTCCGGCAAGGCTCTTGTAAACACCTTTCTCTATAATTCCCTTCAATAAGCTATTTTCTTGCTCAAGTGTAACTTGGCTAAGAGAATCATTAGTGGAATCAAGAGAACTACTAGAAGCAACAATATTGGATTTAGCATGATTATTGTTACTACTAGAGGAAGAATCTTTCTTGTTCTTGTTACTAGACTTGACTTGAGGCATGTAAGTGGATAAGAGTAGACGCTTGGCAATGTAAGAAGAACTTTTCTTACAAAGATCATCATTGATTGCTTTTAAGAACTCATGCTCTTGCTCAAGGTTGAGCTTTTCAAAGCGTAATTTCTCATGAGTCCTTAAAAGTTCTCGATGATCTCCTAAGATAGTTTCATGAGCTAACTTAAGAGTGTTTAGTTCTTTAGTTAGAGACTCAATCTTCTCCTTATCTTTGTCATTCGTTTTATCTTGATTAGCATGATTAATTGACGTTTCATCATAGTATTCATCACTAGAGTTGTCAACAAGTAAATCATCATCACCTAACAAGTCATCTTCATCACTATTGAAATCAACATACTCGGGGTGTGATACCTTTGGGCCTTTAGCCATGAAGCATGTTCCAACTCCTTCATTTGGTGAGTCAAATATGTCGTAGGAGTTGGTTGTCACAAGTGCTAGACCGGCAACACCTTCATCTTGAGTATATTCGGAGTCGGAGTGATAGCTTCTCTCGGAGTGGTTGTCGGAGTCGGAGCCGGATACCCATTCACCAACATGAGCTTGATGTCTTCATTTTGTGTAGCTCCTTGATGACTTGTCCTTTCTTTCCGAATCCTTGCTTCTCCGTGAGGGTCTTCGTTCATAACGATCATCTCTACTCCTTCTTTCTCTAGATGGTGATTCTTCTCTTCTACTTCTTCTCTTGGGAGAATCTTATCTTCTCTTGTAGGGGGCCGTACACTCATTGGAATAGTGTCCGGGCCTTCCACAATTGTAGCAGTTTCGCTCTCGACTAGAAGATCTTTTGTCATTGTAGGACCTTGACTTGGAGCTTCTCTCTTGGCTTCTACTCTTGTAGAACTTGTTGAAGTTCTTCACCATTAAGCTCAATTCTTCATTGAAGGTTTGTTTCTCACTCGATGATGTGGGGGCTTCACATGAAGCTTTGTAAGCACCACTTGATTTGTTGTGAAGTTCCTCTTTATCCTTGAGTGACATCTCATGAGCAACAATTCTTCCAATGACTTCCGTTGGCTTGAGATCTTTGTAATTGGCCATCATTTGGATCAATGTGCACACAGTATCATATTTTCCATCCAAGGCTCTTCGGATCTTCTTGATGATGAATCTATCGGTCATCTCTCCACTCCCTAAGCCGGCAATATCATTTGTGATAAGAGAAAGCCTAGAGTACATTTCAGCGACACCTTCACCATCCTTCATTTTGAACTTGTCAAGTTGAATTTGAAGCACATCCAATTTGGATTCCTTGACGGAGTCAGTACCTTCATGCATATCAATCAAAGTATCCCAAATTTCCTTTGCATTCTCAAGACGGCTTGATTTTGTTGAATTCTTTGGGGCACAATCCGTTGAAGAGGATATCACAAGCTTGCGCGTTGTATTGCAGCATCTTCAACTCTTCCGCGGTAACTTCACGGTTCGGTTCTTTCCCATCAAAGAATTCACCTTGCAAGCCAATACACACGATAGCCCAAACGGCAGGGTTATGTCCAAGAATATGCATTTTCATCTTATGCTTCCAACTAGCAAAATTAGTACCATCAAAGTAAGGACCTCTACGGTGATAATTTCCCTTGCTAGACGTCATACTCTCCTAGGTTGTGAAACCAAGGCTATGACCGCCAAAAGCTATGGAAATCAAAGCAAATGGAGACCAAAGCTTTGATACCACTTGTAGGATCGAAAGTATGTCTAGAGGGGGGTGATTAGACTACTTGACCAAATAAAAATCTAGCCTTTTCCCAATTTTAGTTCTTGGCAGATTTTAGCTATCTTAGCACAAGTCAAGAAATCTCCACACAATTCAAGCAAGCATGCAAAAGAGTATATGAGCAGCGGAAAGTAAAGCATGCAACTTGCAAGAATGTAAAGGGAAGGGTTTGGAGGATTCAAACGCAATTGGAGACACGGATGTCTTTGTCGTGGTTCCGATAGGTGGTGCTAACGTACATCCACGTTGATGGAGACTTCAACCCACGGAGGGTAACGGTTGCGCGAGTCCACGGAGGGCTCCACCCATGAAGGGTCCACGAAGAAGCAACCTTGTCTATTCCATCACGGCCGTCGCCCACGAAGGACTTGCCTCACTAGCGGTAGATCTTCACGAAGTAGGCGATCTCCTTGCCTTTACAAACTCCTTGGTTCAACTCCCCAATCTTTTCAGAGGCTCCCAAGTGACACCTAGCCAATCTAGGAGACACCACTCTCCAAGAAGTAACAAATGGTGTGTTGATGATGAACTCCTTGCTCTTGTGCTTCAAACGGTAGTCTCCCCAACACTCAACTCTCTCTCACAGGAATCGGATTTAGTGGAAAGAAGATTTGAGTGGAAAGCAACTTGGGGAAGGCTAGAGATCAAGATTCATATGGTGGGAATGGAATATCTTGACCTCAACACAAGTGTAGGTGGTTCTCTCTCAGAAAATGTGTATTGGAAGTGTAGGTATGTTCTGATGGCTCTCTCCATGAATGAAGAGTGGGTGGAGGGGTATATATAGCCTCCACACAAAATCTAACTGTTGCACACAATTTGCCAAACTCGGTGGGACCGAATGGTTAAACTCGGTCGGACCGATTCAGCAAACCTAGTGACCGTTAGGATTTTCGGTGGGACTGAGATGCAACTCGGTAGGACCGATATGGTTAGGGTTAGGGCATAACGTAATCTCGGTGTGACCGATTACACAAACTCAATGGGACCGATTTTGGTAATAAGCTAACCAGAGAGTTGGTCAGGTAAACTCGGTGGGACCGATTCGCTCTTCTCGGTGAGACCGAAATGTTACAAAAGGGAAACATATAGTTTACATTGCAATCTCAGTGGGACCGATCGCTCATCTCGGTAAGACCGAAACGTTACGAAGGGAAACAGAGAGATTACAATCCCATCTCGGTGAGACCGAGATCCCTATCGGTGAGACCGATTTGCCTAGGGTTTGTGGCAGTGGCTATGACATTTGAAACTCGATGGCGCCGGATAGAAAGAATCTGTGGGGCCGAGTTTGACTTTTGGTTTAGGTCATATGTGGATGTGGGAAGGTAGTTGAGGATTTTGGAGCATATCACTAAGCATTTTGAGCAAGCAAGCCATTAAGAAACACCTCATCCCTCCGTGATAGTATTGGCTTTTCCTATAGACTCAATGTGATCTTGGATCACTAAAATATAAAATGTAGAGTCTTGAGCTTCAAGTTTGAGCCAAACTTTTTGTCCTTAGAATTTTGAGGGATCCACTTTCCTCATCCATGCCATGCCATTCATTGAGCTTTTCCTGAAATATTAATCTTGGAATAATGTTAGCTCAATGAGCTATATGTTGTTAGGAATTACCAAAACCACCCAGGGATAGTTGCACTTTCACCTTTATCTACCCTCCATATTGCACTTGTATCACCATCTCTTCGTCGAACTAGTGCACCTATACAATTTACCATTGTATTGGGTGTGTTGGGGACACAAGAGACTCTTTGTTATTTGGTTGTAGGGTTGCTTGAGAGATACCATCTTCATTCTACACCTCCCATGGATTGATAAACCTTAGGTCATCCACTTGAGGGAAATTTGCTACTGTCCTACAAACCTCTGCACTTGGAGGCCCAACAACGTCTACAAGAAGAAGGTTGCGTAGTAGACATCAAGCTCTTTTATGGCGCCGTTGCCGGGGAGGTGAGTGCTTGAAGGTATATCTTTAGATCTTGCAATCGAATCTTCTAGTTTCATGTTTTAGCACTAGTTTAGTTTATAAAATAAAACTACAAGAAAATGGAATTGAGTTTGTCTCATATGCTTCATCTTTTTAATATCTTTCGTGAGTATGATGGAAAGGAAAATTGTGCCAAAGTGTTAGAAGAAGAATGCATTAAAATGTTTGGCACTAAACTTTGAATGATGAGCATGATTTCACTATTGTTAGTATGAACTCCTTGAATATCCATAGTACTAATGATGATTGCACTAGTTATGATGAAAATGTCTCCTATAAACATGTCAATTTTTGTGCAGTGCATTGGGTTTGCAAGTACACACCAAATAGGGAAGATAGATATTGCAAGAGGCACAAGTACTTAGAAACTAAATTGTTGCAAGAAAGGTTAGATGTTTGTGCTGAAAGATTCAATATTTATCGCCATCCTTGTGAACTTTGCAATGAACATGGTCATTTAAAGCTCCAAAGTTATTTGTTTCATGATCAAGTCGTGTCCAAAAATTGTGATAACTTGATTACCCTTGAGCATCATAAAGAGCTTAGTCTTCTTTTGGGTTATGAAGAAATGAAATGTATAACTGAGGGTATTCCAAAATTTAATCTTGATAAATTTCTTGATTTTGATCTAGAGAAAATTTATATGTATTGTGCGGTGAATTGCATTGAAAATCCTTATATTGCCAATTACATAAAGAAAAGAAAACAAATAGAAGATGAAGAAAATACTAATGAAAGGGAAGATACTTCCCAATATCCTCCTATTATTTCTTATGATGAATCAGGTAACGAGGAGGAGCCTTCTATTCAGCCAATTTCATTAATAAGGAGCTCCAAAAAGAGGATTGAACCCACACATGATGTGGTGAAGAAGAAGAAAAGAAAAAGGAAGAGAGGTAAAAAGATATTTGTCCCAAATGAATTTGCTCCTATTATTGTTGTGCCTCATGAAAATGAATCAAAAATAATTGTGGAAGATGATGCACTTGATGATGATCTCGTTATGCCTATTGCTTGTTGTGATGATTATGATTGGGAAGATAATGTTACTTCTTATGATCTTGAAAATATTTTTGGCACTTGCTTGGAAGAATATGATGATAATTGCTATACTATTGGTGCCATACATTCTATTAATGATGAGAGTGATTATGCTTATGATATGAAAAGGCCCAAGCTTGGGGAAGCTATGTTTGATGAGGATGACATATTTGAGAATATATTTTATGTAATTAATGTTTGTCCCAAGCTTGGGGATGCTATGTGGAGAGTAATAAAAATTCTATGCTTGTAGATCATGAAAAGAATGCTTTAGGTGCTGGTTATATTGTTGAATTCATTCATGATGCTACTGAAAATTGTTATGAGGGAGGAATATATGCTTTTAGGAATTGCAATAATATCAAGTTTCCTCTCTATGTGCTTAAATTTTTAAAGTTATGCTTGTTTTGCCTTCCTATGCTAGTTGATTATTGTTCCCGTAAGTTGTTTGCTCATAAAATCCCTATGCATAGGAAGTGAGTTAGACTTAAATATGCTAGTCATATTCTTCATGATGCTCTCTTTATGTTTCAGTTCTTATCTTTTGTGTGAGCATCATTGAAATCATCATGCCTAGCTAGGGGCGTTAAACGATAGCGCTTGTTGGGAGGCAACCCAATTTTATTTTAGTTTCTTGCTTTTTGCTTCTGTTTAGGAATAAATAATCCATATAGCTTCTGTTTAGATGTGGTTTTATGTTTTAATTAGTGTTTGTGCCAATTAGAACCTTTGGGAAGACTTGGGTGAAGTCTTTATGATCATGCTGTAAAAAACGAGAACTTTAGCGCTCACGAGATTTGCTTCAACTTTTTACTGGAGAGTAGGCCTGGGCATTCGGTATAAACCGAAATTTCAGTTAATACATTTCGGTATTTTTCACATTTTGGTTAGAGAAAATGCTAACCGAAGATGACTCAAAAAATTAGAAAACCGAAAGTTCGGTTAACCGGTATTTCGGTTCGGTATTCAGTTTATACCGTTTATACCGAAAGCTAGTTCAGCAGCGTGTGCGCCTTGTAACTCCTGCAGCTTACCCTCTTATATAGCTGAGCTACCTGCGCTCCTTCACATCGCCAGCCGAGGTGGGACTAATCCCACGACCACAACATGTCCGGATGGTTTGCTCACGTACATGCAACCTACATGGGCCATGTAGTAAAAGGCCCAAAAATGGTACGTGCCTTGCCAAGTTGCTGGCTGGGCTCGTGGGAGACTGGGAATGATTTTCCCCCTGCCGCGCGCAGGCTGATCGCTGTGTGCCGCATCTTTTTGCGATGGGAGCAGCTCGCGTGACTCTGTATTGTTTATATGTTCGGTTTTTTTGTTCGGTTACCCATGAGAAACTGAACCGATAAAAAACAATTCGGTTAACAAAAGTAAAAACCAAAATTTCCATTACATGTATTAAAAACCGAAAATTCGGTTTTTTCGGTTTCGGCTTCGGTTCGGTCTTCGGTTTGTCGGTTTTTATGCGCACCCCTACTGGAGAGTGATATTTAGTTGATTATTTTTGCAGATGATTACTAGACAAATTCGTCAGGTCCAACAATTTATTTTAGGATTTTTGGAGTTCCAGAAGTATACGTTTGATACAGATTACTACAGACTGTTCTGTTTTTGACAGATTCTGTTTTTATTGTGTTGCTTGCTTATTTTGATGAATCTATGGCTAGTAAAATAGTTTATAAACCATAGAGAAGTTGGAATACAGTAGGTTTAACACCAATACAAATAAAGAATGAGTTCATTACAGTACCTTGAAGTGGTGTTTTTTTTTCTTTCGCTAACGGAGCTTATGAGTTTTCTGTTGAGTTTTGTGTTGTGAAGTTTTCAAGTTTTGGGTAATGATTCGATGGACTATGGAATAAGGAGTGGCAAGAGCCTAAGCTTGGGGATGCCCAAGGCAAACCAAGGTAATATTCAAGGATAACCAAGCGTCTAAGATTGGGGATGCCTCGGAAGGCATCCCCTCTTTCGTCTACTTCCATCGGTAACTTTACTTGGAGCTATATTTTTATTCACCACATGATATGTGTTTTGCTTGGAGCGTCATTTTATTTTCTTTAGCTTTGCTTGCTGTTTGAATAAAATACCAAGATCTTAAAGTCTTAAAATGTTAGAGAGTCTTCACATAGCTACATAATTATTTAACTACTCATTGATTTTCACTTATATC
The DNA here is from genome assembly GCA_032464435.1 of Aegilops umbellulata. Lineage (NCBI taxonomy): Eukaryota > Viridiplantae > Streptophyta > Magnoliopsida > Poales > Poaceae > Aegilops > Aegilops umbellulata. Next base: position 465,868,931 of record CP136057.1, read on the forward strand.
TTTTTGGAGTAGTTTGTCATTTACTCGTGTGCTTCACTTATAACCTATGAGTAAATAGTTGAATGATTTGAATGTAATAAATCTGAAATTATATATGTTTCATATGCCTTTCCCATGGGGAGTAATGCCTTCACATATAAGAAGTAGAGGTGGTAAATCTATTGAAGGTTAGCAAACATTGTATCGGTCACTGGAACAATTCATGGAAGAATATTGAAGGAAGGGAGGTTTCACATATAAATATACTATCTTGGACATCTTCTATGATTGTGATCCCCATTAATTATTTTCAAACCTGAGCAAATTAGTTGAAGTTGGACAAGGAAGACAACATGATGAGTTATGCTTGGGTATATTTGTATAAGTTATATTGTTTTGGATCCTCTAACATGTGGTGCTTGCTATTTAGAATCCTTTGCTAGCCAAAATATCTGTACTAAGCGGGAATACTGCTTGTGCATACAAACTCCTTGAACCAAGTTTCTTCCATGAGTGTCCACCATATCTACCTATATGCGGTATTTACCTGCCGTTCCAAGTAAATTTGCATGTGCCAAACTCTAAACCTTCAAATAATAATCTATTTTGTATGCCCGAATCGCTCATGTAGTGACTACGGGTTAGCAGTATCTTCCATGCTAGGTGGGTTATTCTCACTATGAGTGGACTCCGCTCATCATTCACGGGAAAATGGCTGGTAACTGGGATGCCCGTTTGATGTTAGTTGGAGGCACCCGTTGTTTCGGGCAAGCCATGGATTGATGATTGTTGGTGGAGGGGGAGTAAAAATCTTTACCTTTCTATTTGGGAACCGCCTATAATGTATGTAGTATGGAAGATATTGGGAACTCTTGGTCGTTATGTTGACAATGAAAGCATACCTCTCAAAATTATTTTCATCTCTGTTTTTGCTTCGAGCTCTGGCACCTCCGCAAATCCCTGATTCCCTCTGCTAAGGGCCTATCTTTTACTTTTATGCAAGAGTCAGTAGTATTTCTTCTCATTCCAACCTACTCTTTAGTTGGCAAGCATCATATGATGGAAAGATCTAAGCATATATGGCCATTCAAATATATTTGATCATGAATTATTACTGTTGACATTACCCTTGAGGTAAAAGGTTGGAGGCAAAACATTAAGCCCCTATCTTTCTCTGTGTTCGATGAATACTATTTGTTCCAAAAATATGCTTTGAGTGGTAGCAATCATGGAAGACTAAATGATAGTTGAGTATGTGAAATTTGCTAAATCAAAGCTCTGACATAGACTCTTCTTGAAAATAAGATGAATTGCAATTGTTTGATGACTGAGAACATAGTTTGTTATGTTTCAAGAAAGTTTATGATCTATACTTTAACATGTGAATAGCTTGTTACTTGATCATGCAAAGTTCTATGAGTTGAGCTACTGTTATGACATATAATGATGCTAGAAAAGGTGATTGAAATTATCATTGATCAAACTTATGCACCTACTAGCATTCACACTTCATAAATTCTTTCTTTTATCATTTACCTACTCGAGGACGAGCGGGAATTAAGCTTGGGGATGCTGATACGTCTCCAACGTATCTATAATTTATGAAGTATTCATGCTATTATATTATCCATCTTGGATGTTTATGGGCTTTATTTTACACTTTTATATTATTTTTGGGACTAACCTATTGACCCAGAGCCCAGTGCCAGTTCCTGTTTTTTCCCTTGTTTCAGTGTTTCGGAGAAAAGGAATATCAAACGGAGTCGAAACGGAATGAAATCTTCTGGAGAAGTTATTTTTGGAAGGAAAGCAACCGGGGAGACTTGGAGTCCACGTCAAAGAAGCAACAAGGAAGCCACGAGGTAGGGGCCGCGCCCTCCCCCCCCCCCCCCCCCCAGTCACGCCCTCCACCCTCGTGGGCCCCTTGTGGCTCCCCTGACGTACTTCTTCCTCCTATATATACCCATATACCCTAAAACGATCGGGGAACAAAATAGATCGGGAGTTCCGCCGCCGCAAGCCACTGTAGCCACCAAAAACCAATCGGGACCCTGTTCCGGCACCCTGCCGGAGGGGGGAACCCTCACCGGTGGCCATCTTCATCATCCCGGCGCTCTCCATGATGAGGAGGGAGTAGTTCACCCTCGGGGCTGAGGGTATGTACCAGTAGCTATGTGTTTGATCTCTCTCTCTCTCTCGTGTTCTTGATTTGGCACGATCTTGATGTATCGCGAGCTTTGCTATTATAGTTGGATCTTATGTTTCTTCTCCCCCTCTACTCTCTTGTAATGGATTGAGTTTCCCCTTTGAAGTTATCTTATCGGATTGAGTCTTTAATGATTTGAGAACACTTGATGTATGTCTTGCCGTGCGTATCTGTGGTGACAATGGGATATCACGTGATTCACTTGATGTATGTTTTGGTGATCGACTTGCGGGTTCCGCCCATGACCCTATGCATAGGGGTTGGCACACGTTTTCGTCTTGATTCTCTGGTAGAAACTTTGGGGCACTCTTTGAGGTTCTATGTGTTGGTTGAATAGATGAATCTGAGATTGTGTGATGCATATCGTATAATCATACCCACGGATACTTGAGGTGACATTGGAGTATCTAGGTGACATTAGGGTTTTGGTTGATTTGTGTCTTAAGGTGTTATTCTAGTATGAACTCTAGGGCTGTTCATGACACTTATAGGAATAGCCCAACGGATTGATTGGAAAGAATAACTTTGAGGTGGTTTCGTACCCTACCATAATCTCTTCGCTTGTTCTCCATTATTAGTGACTTTGGAGTGACTCTTTGTTGCATGTTGAGGGATAGTTATATGATCCAATTATGTAATTATTGTTGAGAGAACTTGCACTAGTGAAAGTATGAACCCTAGGCCTTGTTTCCTAGCATTGCAATACCGTTTACGCTCACTTTTACCACTTGTTACCTTGCTGTTTTTATATTTTTCAGATTACAAAAACCTTTATCTACCATCCATATTGCACTTGTATCACCATCTCTTCGCCGAACTAGTGCACCTATACAATTTACCATTGTATTGTGTGTGTTGGGGACACAAGAGACTCCTTGTTATTTGGTTGCAGGGTTGTTTGAGGGAGACCATCTTCATCCTACGCCTCCCACCGATTGATAAACCTTAGGTCATCCACTTGAGGGAAATTTGCTACTGTCCTACAAACCTCTGCACTTGGAGGCCCAACAATGTCTACAAGAAGAAGGTTGCGTAGTAGACATCAGTCACCTACTATGTGTTATGATCCGGCAACCCCGAAGTGACAATAATCGGTGCCACTCCCGGTGATGACCGTAGTTTGAGGAGTTCATGTATTCACTATGTGTTAATGCTTTGGCCCGGTACTCTATTAAAAGGAGGCCTTAATATCCCTTAGTTTCCATAAGGACCCCGCTACCACGGGAGGGTAGGACAAAAGATGGCATGCAAGTTCTTTTCCATAAGCACGTATGACTATATTCGGAATACATGCCTACATTACATTGATGAATTGGAGCTAGTTCTGTGTCACCCTATGTTATAACTGATGCATGAATAATCGCATCCGGCATAATTCTCCGTCACCGATCCAATGCCTGCGAGCTTTTCATATATTGTTCTTCGCTTATTTACTTTTCCGTTGCTACTGTTACAATCACTACAAAACTATCACTGTTACTTTTGCCACCGTTACCGTTACTTCCATACTACTTTGCTACTAGATACTTTGCTGCAGATATTAAGTTATCCAGGTGTGGTTGAATTGACAACTCAACTGCTAATACTTGATAATATTCTTTGGCTCTCCTTGTGTCGAATCAATAAATTTGGGTTGAATACTCTACCCTCGAAAACTGTTGCGATCCCCTATACTTGTGGGTTATCATGGCCGATAGTGGGGTGGCGGCCACGACGGCAATCTCCTGCCTTCGGGCCGCGGTGGCGGAGCGGCCGATGGCCCTGGCTTTCGACGGTGGTGTGGCGGCAACGGTGGGCGGCAACAGCGGCCGGCAATAGCTGTCGACGGGCACCGGCGGCGGAGCGTGTGGTGGGTGTTCCGCGCACACCCAACAAAGACGCCACACGCACTACACTACGCCGGGGACTGCGCCGCCAACACAGTGTAGCCTCCCAGCTAGAGCTGTCCTCTGATGACGGTGGAGTGGCTGAGCGACGATGACGGACCGGTGCCATTGGCGAATGTGGGAGAAGCAGACGAGATAAGCTTCAGGGATGAAGGGGAAAATGCGACGCAGGACTCGCCGCCATGAGGGTTTTTATAGCAGGCCAGTAAGCATTGGGATTTTGGGGGATTTCACCGAGTCGAGCGGGAAGCTTGCGTGGGAACCTGCGAGGTTGCGTGGGAACAGGCTCACCGACGATTCATTAGCGCCACCGTTTGGCAAAAAGAACGCCCCCGCGCGCTGCGCAAGCTTGTGCTGTAAGCCATCTGCGGCAGCAGGGTGACGAGACGTGCGAGAGGAGGACGAAAGGCCACGTACACATACGGTTAATAAAAAACGTTTGCAATTTAATTACCTACTATACCACCGTCCTGGTTTATAAGTATGATTTAACGAATAAAATACGAATGCATGTGGGTGCGTACGTTGTGGAAGGAGCAGAATGGACGGCTGCTCTTAGACGACTCGGGGTGGTCCCGGCCGTGCTTCGTGTCCGGCTCTACTGCGAGCACGGCTACTCCCTTGTGCTTCACGTCCTTGGCCTTGGCTTTCTTCTCTTCTGGGTCGGCAGCAGGGAGCTCGAGGAGGGATAGGCGCCCCTCCCCAGCTCTTGAGCACTTGGTCGCTATGTTGAACATCTCCAGAGCCGTGCATAGCTCCTCATGGATGGTGAGCTCCTCCTTCATCTTGACGTCGCGGACACCATCAGAGATGTCCTCGTCCGTCACCTTAGGAATCTTGAGGCGAATGATGTTGAGGCGTTGGATGTACTTCTACAGGGTCTCTCCTGGCTGCTGCTTGATGCGGCGCAGGTCACTCGCAGCCAGTGGGCGGTCGCGAGTGCCCTAGAAGTTGGCGACGAAGCGGTCGCGCATCTCACCCCGGGAGGAGATTGACCCCATGGGAAAATTCAGGAGCCACGAGCGAGCACCATCTTTGAGGGCCATGGGGAACCAATTCACCATGACTTTCTCGTCGTCGTTGGCCGCCTCGATGCTCAGCTCATAGAGCTGCAAGAACTCCATAGGGTCGGGGGTGTCGTCGTAGCGCGGGGGCAGGTCTGGCTTGAACTTGCCTGGACAAATGACGCTATGCAGCTCTGGAGTGAAGGCACGGCAGCCTGTTGTGTCCACCGGGGCTCGTCGCGGGGGCAGAGCTTGATCTTGATGCCCACACACCGCCGCCGCAGGCAGCACGCGGTCTTTACGTGGTGGCGCCGGGAGCGCGGGAGCGTTTTCTCGCGGTCGGGGAACTTCTTGGCAGCTTCCTTCTTCGCGTGCGGGCGCCCGGCACGGCGGGTCGCGCCGAGGGGCCGCGCATCTTGGTGCCAGGACGCCGTCTTGGTGCGGAGGTGGCGGAGGCGCTTCGTGAGCTACATCACCAGCAGCTGGAGGAGGGCGAGGCAGCAGAGGGATGGTACGGGGGAGCCCACAGCGGCGTTGACGAGCTCAGCGATGCGGTCCAGCCAGTCCTCGTAGAGGTCATCGGCCAGGCGGTAGCACAGGAGCTCGTGTGCCATGAGCAGTGCGGCCTACGCGTTCGTGGGCGCGCGATGAGCATGGGACGATGAGCCGACCGGAGCCAGCGATGGGGTGGCGGTGCGGCCGTCCCACCGCATAGAGGATGCAGCGATGGTGCTTGCTGCTCGTTTCCCGCCGAGCCGGTGGCGGCGTTGGCGGCGGTGACGGAGAACGACGGGGAGGCCCGCCGACAGGAGCTGTCTGAGCGACGCGGGCGGCTAGGACGGCCCGGCGCTCGGCGCGGGCTCAGCGAGCGTCCGCCATGGACGTGGTGGAGCAGTGGAGCGTGGATCGACGGAAGAAAGGCTTCAGTGCACCCCTACCTGGCGCGCCAAATGTCGGATTACGGGTTCCGGCAAAACCCTTGAGGTTCGAACACTGGGGTGCGCACGAAGATCTCTCTCCCCCTAGCCCACTCTCGCAACGATCTCAAGGCCTAGCTCGCCGAACCCAAGGAACAAGGGACACAAGAGTTTATAGTGGTTTGGGCCACCGATGTGGTGTAATACCCTACTCCAGTGTGGTGTGGTGGATTGCCTCGTAGGCTGAGGGTGAACAAGTAAAAGGCAAGAACAACCTCCTGAGGAGAGGCGTTCTCGAGCTCGATGAGCTTGTGTGGTTGGGGATGATGTGAATCGTCCTCCGATGAGTTGGTATGGTCGGAATCATCTCCCTTCCTATGGTGGTGGCTAATCCTATTTATTGAGGCCCTGGTCCTCTTCCCAAATGTTTAGGCGGGAAGGGATCCCACAACGGCCAATTTGAAGGGGGACAGCTAGTACAAGCTATCATGACAAAAGGTGGTCTTTGCCTGCAAAAGGCTCTGGTGGTGACGCCGTCATGGGCTCCGCGATGACCTCCGTCCTGCTGGTCTTGGCCTTGTTGCACCGATATGGAAACCTTTTCCTGATGCCTCGGTGCTCCTCGTCTGCACCTGCCCCTTTAGAACCAAAGAGGCAACCGGTACTCTACGCGCGTTGGCGCCCGCCTGGCCTTGGTCGTCATGGCTCACGTCATGGAAACCTCGTGAGGTGCCCCTCGCCTTGATCTCTCCGCTCCTCGCGAGCTAGCCTAGTGAGGCTGCCCCTGAGGAGGTCTTGTGTCGTCCGCCTCGCGAGGCTTGGCCCCTCGCGAGGGTCTTGGGTGTTTGCTGATGAAGATGGGTCGTACCAGGCCGTTGGTGGAGCCACGCCGCGGGCCGCAGGCAGGCAAGTCTGGGGACCCCCGTTCCCAGAACGTCAACATTTCCCGCACGATATGCTGGGAGGTTGGCTTAGTTGGGTTTTTTGGACGAGTAATGCTACACCTACGTAATCCCAGTTACGTAACTAACATAATGTGAAACATGTGAGCTGTTGATTGTAGATTGGGGGGAGGGAGGGGCCCACCACCATGAAAATCAGGGAGGAGAGAGAGGCAATTTACGTTAACCCTTTCGTAGGTTCCCGTAGATGTAGAAAGATGTAAAATGCGTGAATGTGTAGTGGACGTACTATTGGAGTGCCTAAGATAAATTGTGTATGTAGACCCTATGTGTTTATTTACTTCACATGTTAGCTTTGTCTCGGTTGAATAAAGAGCAGAGTTGGTGATGATGGTGTGCCTGCCATCCTGCAATATAGGTCATCCGATCTATATCTAACGGATAGGAAGGAAACTATGACAATTTACCCGCACTCCTCTCCACATTTGCAGATAAGGCCTTCCCTTGTTCATCCTTTTCTCGCACAAGATCTTGATGTTTCGTGCAACACACGGGCATCTTGCTAGTACTCCTACAATATACTATATTATTGTGAAAGTTCATATACATCGGCCAGATTAATGCAAACACGGCAGATTTTCATTACATTTCGAACTTTTATAGGACAGAAAAATAAAAGAAACCCGACCCTAAACCTATTCTACGGCGGCGACCGATGTCCTCCATCTGCGATCTCCATGTACGGGGGCGGGGTTCAAGACGAAGGTGCGGTCTTCGGCGAGGAAGAGTAGAACACGGGAGATGGACCGGCCAGTTGGCACACCATGCACTGCCACCTCCCATGCCCTACTCATTCTCAGAGGAGTCCCCGACCTCGGCGGTGGCAGACGTTGGACGGCGGCAAGTAGGATGCGTGGCTGACCATGCTCCCGTTGTCGGCCGCCATCGTGGCCACCGCTTGTGCGGTCGCATCAGTGTCCGGCTACGCCGCTATTGCGTCGCGAGCGGCGACTTGAGCGAGGGCGGCGACCTCAAGCTTCATCCCCAAAGACAAAGCTCCCCGGCAGAGCGTTCACGCTCGCGGTCATGGCGGATGTGGTGCCAGGTAGCAGGACGATGCGCTATGGTGTGGAGGTTAGCTGGGCATTGCTGCTTTAAGTAGCGCATTCTGGTGAGGCCAAGCGTCCGGACGCATCATTAAGTCGCCAGAGTTTGTTCCTCGGGCACCGAGCCTCTTAACGATGGCATACGGACGGACGATATGAATGCGAGCAGCTGACGCCGGTTGGGAACGCACCGCTCGACAGCGCGAGGGACGAGGGTTTTTGGTGTGCCAGGGTAGTCAGTTGCGGTCGTGGCAACGTTGAAGATGCCCTTTCCTCACATGCGACCCCACATGTCATTGAAAAAGCAAGACGACCCGTGATGACCCACGAGTATAGGGGATCTATCGTAGTCCTTTCGATAAGTAAGAGTGTCGAACCCAACGAGGAGCAGAAGGAAATGATAAGCGGTTTTCAGTAAGGTATTCTCTGCAAGCACTGAAATTATCGGTAACAGATAGTTTTGGGGTAAGGTAATTTGTAATGGGTAAAAAGTAATGAAAGTAAATAAGGTGCAGCAAGAAGGCCCAATCCTTTTTGTAGCAAAGGACAAGCCTGGACAAACTCTTATATAGAGAAAAGCGCTCCCGAGGACACATGGGAATTATCATCAAGCTAGTTTTCATCACGCTCATATGATTCGCGTTCGTTACTTTGATAATTTGGTATGTGGGTGGACCTATGCTTGGGTGTTTTCCATTATTGGACAAGTATCCCACTTGTGATTAACCCCTATTGCAAGCATTCACAACTACAAAAGAAGTATTAAGGTAAACCTAACCATAGCATGAAACATATGGATCCAAATCAACCCCTTACAAAGCAACTCATAAACTAGGGTTTAAGCTTCTGTCACTCTAGCAACCCATCATCTACTTATTACTTCCCAATGCCTTCCTCTAGGCCCAAACAATGGTGAAGTGTCATGTAGTCGACGTTCACATAACACCACTAGAGGAGAGACAACATACATCTCATCAAAACATCAAACGAATACCAAATTCACATGACTACTTATAGCAAGACTTCTCCCATGTCCTCGGGACCAAACGTAACTACTCACAAATCATATTCATGTTCATAATCAGAGGGGTATTAATATGCATAAAGGATCTGAACATATGATCTTCCACCAAATAAACCAACTAGCATCAACTACAAGGAGTAATCAACACTACTAGCAACCCACAGGTATCAATCTGAGGCTTTGGGACAAAGATTGGATACAAGAGATGAACTAGGGTTTGAGATGAGATTGTGCTGGTGAAGATGTTGATGAAGATTGACCCCCTCCCGATGAGAGGATCATTGGAGATGACGATAGCGATGATTTCCCCCTCCCGGAGAGAAGTTTCCCCGGCAGAACAGCTCTGCCGGAACCCTAGATTGGTTCCGCCTCGTGGTGGCGGAGTTTCTTCCCAAAAGCTTGCTTATGATTTTTTCCAGGGTAAAAGACTTCATATAGCAGAAGATGGGCACCGGAGGCCTGCCAGGGGGCCCACGAGGCAGGGGGCGCGCCCAGGGGGTAGGGCGCGTCCCCCACCCTCGTGGCCAGGGTGTGGGCCCCCTCTGGTGGATTCTTTCGCCAATATTTTTTATTAATTCCAAAAATAACTTCCGTGAAGTTTCAGGACTTTTGGAGCTGCGCAGAATAGGTCTCTAATATTTACTCCTTTTCCAGCCCAGAATCCCAGCTGCCGGCATTCTCCCTCTTCATGTAAACCTTGTAAAATAAGAGAGAATAGGCATAAGTATTGTGACATAACGTGTAATAACAGCCCATAATGCAATAAATATCGATATAAAAGCATGATGCAAAATGGACGTATCAACTCCCCCAAGCTTAGACCTCGCTTGTCCTCAATTGGAAGCCGATATCGAAAAATATGTCCACATGTTTAGAGATAGAGGTGTCGATAAAATAAAATACAAACATGAGGGCATCATGATCATTCTTATAACAGAAACATATATAGATATTGTCATATGATTTCTTATGCTCAAGTAATAATCTATTCACAATGTCAAGTATGAATCAGAAACTTCATTGAGGATTAACAAACTATGATCTTGGTCATTGAAGCAATTGCAATTTATCATAACATCGGAAAGAGTCAATATAAGAGCTTTTCAGCAAGTCCACATACTCAACTATCATTTAGTCTTTCATAATTGCTAACACTCATGCAATACTTATGGGTATGGAGTTTTAATCGGACACAGAGAAAGATAGGGGCTTATAGTGTTGCCTCCCAACCTTTTACCTCAAGGGTAATGTCAACAATAATAATTCATGCTAACTTACATCCAATTGGATTAGGATCTTTCCAACACAAGGTGCTTGCCAAAGGATAAAATGTAAAAAGGAAAGGTGAAGATCACCCTGACTCTTGTATAAGGTATAAGACAAGAATAAAAGATAGGCCCTTCGCAGAGGGAAGCAGAGGTTGTCATGTGCTTTTATGGTTGGATGCACGAAATCTTAATGCAAAAGAACATCACTTTATATTGCCACTTGTGATATGGACCTTTATTATGCAATCTGTCGCTTTTATTGCTTCCATATCACAAGATCGTATAAAGCTTATTTTCTCCACACTAATAAATCATACATATTTAGAGAGAAATTTTTATTACATACAACAATGACAACTTACTTGAAGGATCTTACTCAATCCATAGGTAGGTATGGTGGACTCTCATGGCAGAACTGGGTTTAAGGATATTCGGAAGCACAAGTAGTATCTCTACTTGGTGCAAAGAATTTGGCTAGCATGAGGGGGAAAGGAAAGCTCAACATGTTGGATGATCCATGACAATATACTTTATTTCAGATATAAGAAAACATAACCCATTACATTGTCTTCCTTGTCCAACATCAACTCTTTAGCATGTCATACTTCAATGAGTGCTCACAATCATAAAAGATGTCCAAGATAGTATATTTATATGTGAAAACCTCTCTTTCTTTATTACTTCCTATTAATTGCAACGATGACCAAAACTATGTTTGTCAACTCTCAACAACTTTTATTCATCATACTCTTTATATGTGAAGTCATTACTCTCTATAAGATCAATATGATCTCTTCACTTCTTTTTATTCTTTCTCTTTTCTTTTCTTTTTATTCCCTCAAGATCATAGCAAGATAATCAAGCCCTCGACTCAACACTAATCTTTATTATATATAGCTCACAGACTCGATTACACAGAAGGATCATAAAGCAAAACTCAAAACTAAATCATACTAAAACTTTATTCTACTAGATCAAGATATTACCAAAAGGATCAAACTAAGAAAAACGTAAAGATAGGAGTGTGATGGTGATACGATACCAGGGCACCTCCCCCAAGCTTGGCAGTTGCCAAGGGGAGTGCCCATACCCATGTGATTATGTCTCTTTTTTCGGAGGTGGTAATGTGATATTCTTGGCGATGATGCCCCTCAGGATACGATTATCCTCCTCGAGCTTATTGATTTGCTGCTTGAGATCCATTATTTCCTTACGGAGCTTACCCGTGACGGTTAAGGCTCCTTTCACCCATGGATGTTGCATAGCTGCGGGAGAATAAGCAACACTCTTTTTCATATTTTCATAAGAGAGAAATTTAACATTGGAAGGGATGACCGAGGTTGGAATGGCTAAGCTCTGTAGTTCCCCCGTCGTGAATCTGGCTTGGAAACAAGAAGTAACTTCTTGATCCTCCTCCATGGCATCTATCCTTTTCAAGTCGGACTCCATCTTTTCCTCCGTTGATGGCCCAAAGTGGTCAGCATCACCGTTTGCTCTTGGTCCCGATGTTGGATTAGACACCCAGCTCTCCCCGACTGATTCTTGAGAAGACATCTTGCTCTAATATGCGGCAGAAACAGCTCGAAACAAAAACGGAAGATAATTGTGGGGTACGGTGGTCAAAACCTTTCGGAGATTATATAATGAATTTTTACCGACCAAAAGAAGTATCGTGCAAGAAAACGGAGTCCGGAGAGCACACGAGGTGCCCACGAGGCAGGGGGCGCGCCTAGGGGGGTAGGGCGCGCCCTCCACCCTCGTGGACGCCTCGTGTCCTTCCCAGAATACTTCTTATTTTCCTATTTTCTTAAATATTCCAAAATGGAGAAAAATTGCCATTAGAACTATTTTGGAGTCGGTTTACTTACCGTACCACATACCTATTCCTTTTCAGAGACTGAAACATTCTGGAAAGTGTCTCTTATGTATTCCTCCGGGTTTATGGTTTCAGTAACATTAGTTTCAACATTTATAGGATTACCTGAGATATAATGTTTAATTCTTTGACTGTTCACCACCTTCGGATTTGTGTCTTCGAAGTTGTTGATTTTTATGGCACCGGAATGATAGACCTCCTCGATAACGTAAGGACCTTCCCATTTAGAGAGAAGTTTTTCCTGCAAAAAATCTTAAACAAGAGTTGAATAGCAACACATAATCACGTATATTAAACTCACGCTTTTGTATCCTTTTGTCATGCCATCTTTTAACTTTCTCTTTAAATAGTTTGGCATTCTCATAGGCTTGAGTTCTCCATTCATCAAGTGAGCTAATGTCAAATAGCCTCTTCTCACCGACAAGTTTGAAATCATAATTGAGCTCTTTAATGGCCCAATATGCCTTATGTTCTAATTCGAGAGGTAAGTGACATGCTTTTCCATAAACAATTTTATACGGAGACATACCCATAGGATTTTTATATGCAGTTCTATAGGCCCATAATGCATCATCAAGTTTCTTGGACCAATTCTTTCTAGATCTATTGACAGTCTTTTGCAAAATTAATTTGAGCTCTCTATTACTCAATTCTACTTGACCACTAGACTGTGGGTGATATGGGGATGCAATTCTATGATTAACATAATACTTATCAAGCATTTTATGAAAGGCACCATGAATAAAATGTGAACCACCATCAGTCTTTAAATATCTAGGGACTCCAAACCTCGGAAAAATAACTTCTTTAAGCATCTTGATAGAGGTGTTATGATCAGCACTACTAGTTGGAATAGCTTCTACCCACTTAGTAACGTAATCAACAGCAACTAAAATATGTGTATACCCGTTACAGGAAGGAAACGGTCCCATATAATTAAAGCCCCAAACATCAAATGGTTCAATAACAAGTGAATAATTCATAGGCATTTCCTGACGTCTACTATATTACCAATTTTTTGGCATTCATCACAAGATAAGACAAACTTACGGGCATCTTTGAAGAGAGTAGGCCAATAAAAACCGGATTGCAATACCTTATGTGCAGTTCTATCTCCAGCGTGGTATCCTCCATAAGCTTCGGAGTGACACTTGTGTAGGATCTGTTCCTGTTCATGCTCAGGTATACAACGTCTAATAACACCATCTACTCCTTCTTTATAAAGGTGTGGGTCATCCCAGAAGTAATGTCTTAAATCATAGAAAAACTTTTTCTTTTGCTGGTATGTGAAACTAGGTGGTATAAATTTAGCAACAATATAATTAGCATAATCAGCATACCATGGAGCAGTGCGAGAAGCATTTATGACAGCCAATTGTTCATTAGGAAAGCTATCATCAATAGGTAGTGGGTCATCAAGAACATTCTCTAACCTAGACAAGTTGTTTGCAACAGGGTTCTCAGCTCCCTTTCTATCAATAATATGTAAATCAAATTCTTGTAGTAGGAGAACCCATCTAATAAGTCTAGGTTTAGCATCTTTCTTTTCCATAAGATATTTAATAGCAGCATGATCAGTGTGAATAGTTACTTTAGAGTCTACAATATAAGGTTTGAACTTATCACAAGCAAATACAACTGCTAAAAATTCTTTTTCAGTAGTAGCATAACTTCTTTGGGCATTGTCTAGAGTTTTACTAGCATAACTATAACATTTAATTTCTTATCAACTCTTTGTCCTAGAACAGGACCTACATCATAATCACTAGCATCATACATAATTTCAAAGGGTAAATTTCAAACAGGTGGCAGAATAATAGGTGCAGAAATCAATGCTTTCTTAAGTATTTCAAATGCTTCTACACAATCATCATCAAAGACAAAAGGAATATCTTTTTGTAAGAGATTAGTTAGAGGCCTGGAGATTTTAGATAAGTCCTTAATGAACCACCTATAAAAACTGTCATGACCAAGGAAACTTCTTGTACCTTTAATATCCTTTGGACGCGGCATCTTTTCAATAGCATCAACTTTAGCTTTATCAACTTCAATACCTCTTTCAGAAATTTTATGCCCCCAGACAATACCTTCATTAACCATAAAGTGGCACTTCTCCCAATTCAAGATAAGGTTAGTTTCTTCACGTCTATGCAACACTCGATCAAGGTTGCTCAAGCAATCATCAAAAGAAGTTCCATATACGGAGAAATCATCCATGAAAACCTCAACAATCTTTTCACAAAAATCAGAGAATATAGCCATCATGCATCTTTGAAAGGTAGCAGATGCATTACATAAACCAAAAGGCATACGTCTATAAGCAAAGTTACCGAAAGGGCAAGTAAAAGTGGTCTTTTCTTGATCCTCTTTTGACACAGGTATTTGAGAGAAACCAGAATAACCATCTAGAAAGAAAAAATGTGTATGTTTGGATAATCTTTCTAGCATTTGATCAATAAAACGTAAAGGGTAATGATCCTTTTTGGTAGCTTTATTTAATTTGTAGAAATCAATTGCCATTCTATAACCTGTAATAATTCTTTGTGGGATCAATTCATCTTTATCATTAGGAACAAGGGTAATACCTCCCTTCTTAGGGACACAATGGACAGGACTTACCCACTGACTATCAGCAACAGGATAAATTATACCTGCCTCCAGAAGCTTTAGTATTTCTTATCTTACCACTTCTTTCATCTTAGGATTTAACCATCGTTGGTGATCAACAACTGGTTTAACATCTTTCTCCAATTTTATTTTGTGCTGGCATAGAGTGGGACTAATGCCCTTAAGATCATCAAGAGTATATCCGATAGAAGCATGGTGCTTCTTCAGAGTTTTCAATAATTTCTTTTCTTCATGCTCTAAAAGGTTAGCACTAATAATAACAGGATATATCTTCTTTTCATCAAGATAAGCATATCTAAGAGTATCAGGTAATGGTTTAAGCTCAAATACGGGATCACCCTTGGGTGGAGGAGGATCCCCTAGGATTTCAACAGGCAAGTTGTGTTTCAAAATAGGTCCCTGTTTAAAGAATACTTCATCTATTTCCCTTCTTTCATTCATAAACATATCATTTTCATGGTCGAGCAAATATTGTTCTAAAGGATCATTAGGAAGCACGACAATAGAAGCAAGACCAATAATTTCATCTTTACTAGGCAATTCTTTATCATGGGGTTGTCTACGAAATTTAGCAAAATTAAACTCATGAGACAAATCCCCCAAACTAATAGTAACAACATCCTTTTTGCAATCTATCTTAGCATTAACAGTATTCAAGAAGGGTCTACCAAATATAATGGGACAAAAGTCATCTTGTGGGGAACCAAGAACAAGAAAATCACGAAACCATGTCAATCGGTTGTAGTTCCATGATGCCATATCATCACATTGCCTAAACCATTGAAATTGAAAATCACGAGCTAGTACAAGAAGTATCGAGCATGGAGCGATTATTGAGATAAAATCGAGCATAAATTTTTGGAATAATCATTTCTATTTAGAGCTCATGATTGGGGCATGAATATAACATTGACTTAAGCCTCTCCCAAGCTTGAGCGATGCTTTCTCCTTCACGAGGCAAATATATATCGGTTGTAGTTCCATAATTACTATCACGATGAACAAGATGCATAGGAAACTTCTGATGAAATTCCAATTTCAATCGGTTGTAGTTCCATGATCCCATATCATCACATTGCCTAAACCATGTCAATGCCTCTCCCTTCAAAGATAAAGGGAAGACCTTCTTCTTGATAACATCCTTGGGCATACCTCCAAGCTTAAATAATCCACAAACTTCATCCACATAGATTAGGTGCAAATCGGGATGTAATGTTCCATCTCCTGTAAAAGGATTAGCTAGCAGTTTCTCTATCATACCCGAAGGAATTTCAAAGTAAACATTTTCAGTACGTTCAGTAGGTTGACGAGAAACTCCTTTCTCTACTGGTCGGGGTGAAGATACCCCTAACAAGCCCCTCAAAGGATTACTTTCTAAGTAACAAGTGACAGTAAATTTCAGCACACTATATAAATTTTTCCATACCAAATTCCACCTACCAAAGGCGCTTCACTCCCCGGCAATGGCGCCGGAAAAGAGTATTGATGACCCACAATTATAGGGTATCTATCGTAGTCCTTTCAATAAGTAAGAGTGTCGAACCCAACGAGGAGCGGAAGGAAATGATAAGCGGTTTTCAGTAAGGTATTCTCTGCAAGCACTGAAATTATCGATAACAAATAGTTTTGTGATAAGGTAATTTGTAACGGGTAAATAGTAATGAAAGTAAATAAGGTGCAGCAAGATGGCCCAATCCTTTTTGTAGCAAAGGACAAGCCTGGACAAACTCTTATATAGAGAAAAGCGCTCCCGAGGACACATGGGAATTATCGTCAAGCTAGTTTTCATCACGCGCATATGATTCGTGTTCGTTACTTTGATAATTTGGTATGTGGGTGGACCGGTGCTTGGGTGCTGTCCTTTCTTGGACAAGTATCCCACTTATGATTAACCCCTATTGCAAGCATCCGCAACTATAAAAGAAGTATTAAGGTAAACCTAACCATAGCATGAAACATATGGATCCAAATCAGCCCCTTACAAAGCAACTCATAAACTAGGGTTTAAGCTTTTGTCACTCTAGCAACCCATCATCTACTTATTACTTCCCAATGCCTTCCTCTAGGCCCAAACAATGGTGAAGTGTCATGTAGTCGGCGTTCACATAACACCACTAGAGGAGAGACAACATACATCTCATCAAAATATCGAACGAATACCAAATTCACATGACTACTTATAGCAAGACTTCTCCCATGTCCTCAGGAACAAACGTAACTACTCACAAATCATATTCATGTTCATAATTAGAGGAGTATTAATATGCATAAAGGATCTGAACATATGATCTTCCACCAAATAAACCAACTAGCATCAACTACAAGGAGTAATCAATACTACTAGCAACCCACATGTACCAATCTGAGGCTTTGGGGCAAAGATTGGATACAAGAGATGAACTAGGGTTTGAGATGAGATGGTGCTGGTGAAGATGTTGATGAATATTGACCCCCTCCCGATCATAGGATTGTTGGTGATGACGATAGTGATGATTTCCCCCTCCCGGAGGGAAGTTTCCCCGGCAGAACAGCTCTGCCGGAGCCCTAGATTGGTTCCGCCAAGGTTCCGCCTCGTGGCGGTGGAGTTTCTTCCTGAAAGCTTGCATATGATTTTTTTTCCAGGGTAAAAGACTTCATATAGCAGAAGATGGACACCGGAGGCCTGCCAAGGGGCCCACGAGGTAGGGGCGTGCCCCCCACCCTCGTGGCCAGGGTGTGGGCCCCCTCTGGTGGATTCTTTCGCCAGTATTTTTTATTAATTCCAAAAATAACTTCCGTGAATATTCAAGACTTTTGGAGCTGTGCAGAATAGGTCTGTAATATTTGCTCCTTTTCCAGCCCAGAATCCCAGCTGCCGGCATTCTCCCTCTTCATGTAAACCTTGTAAAATAAGAGAGAATAGGCATAAGTATTGTGACATAGCATGTAATAACAGCCCATAATGCAATAAATATTGATATAAAAGCATAATGCAAAATGGACATATCAACCCGGCATGGTCTCAGGTCATGGGGATGCAGTTGGCCGCGCTACACCACTTCGCGGACGTGTCACGGCGCGGGCACACTTCGGCGCCCCATGCATCCTCGATGAGCCGGGTGTTGATCTGTTGTCCGTGCCACAACGCTAACGCCACCCTTGGCACACTGAAATCGACCGTGTCCAGCGACGATGAGCGTGTCGCTCTCCACGGTCGCCCTGTCCAGAGGCGGTGCTGGAGCTGCGCCATGCCACAGCGCTAACGCCACCCTCGGCACACTAAAACCGACCGTGTCCAGCGACAATGAGCGTGTCGCTCACCGCGGTTGCCCTGTCCAGAGGCGGTGCTGGATCTACGCCATGTTGTTGGCCCCCACGACCCACATGAACGGTTGCCGGTGGCGAGGAGGTCATGGGCCAGTTCCTCCATTGGACTAGTCTACGCCACGTTGTCCTGATAGGTGTGCCCCACATGTCGGTTGCCCTGTTTTCCCGGCCATATTCGAGCGTCAATGCTCCGCGTTGCGCATTAGGCGCAGAACATGTGGTTTTTGTGCCCTGGTTCAAATGTGGTACAGTACCAAGTTGTTACCCTAGACCCAAGTGTGGTGGTTTTGGGTACGGTACCACCCTTTCCCTTTTCAAGTAGTGAAGTGTAACACTTGATTAAGTAGTCGGATGGTGTGCTAAATGTAGGTGTCCAACTGTTTGAAAGAATAATTGAGGTGTGTCCATTCCGTGCCCGCATTTAGGGGTCCAACTTACCATGTTCCGGCAGTAGTA
Source organism: Aegilops umbellulata (assembly GCA_032464435.1). Classification (NCBI taxonomy): domain Eukaryota; kingdom Viridiplantae; phylum Streptophyta; class Magnoliopsida; order Poales; family Poaceae; genus Aegilops; species Aegilops umbellulata. The sequence continues at coordinate 465,887,489 of CP136057.1, forward strand.
ACTATACTGGTCCCTGCGTACTCCCTCTGTTTTTATTTACTCCACATTTTAGCTTTGATCAAAGTCAAACTTTGTAAACTTTGACAAAGTTCATAGACAGAAATAATAACATATACAATAACAAATCAATACCATTAGATTCATTATTGAATATAGTTTCACATCATATATATTTGCTATTGTAAATGTTCATATTTCTACTCTTACTAGCAAGATGCCCGTGCGTTTCATGTAACATCAAGATGCATTTGTATGACTAGTTTATCTTGTCAGAGAAAAGGATGAATGAGGGAAGGCCTTATTTGCAATTGTGGAGAGGTGTGTGGGTACCTTTTTGCAAAATTGCCATAGTTTCCTTCCTATCCGTCAGATATAAATCGGACGGCCTATATTGCAGGATGGCAGGCACACCATCATCACCAACTCTGTTTTTTATAAGAGTCCGTCCGATTTATATCTGACGGATAGGAAGGAAACTATGGAAATTTTTGCAAAAAGATACCCACACCCCTCTCCACAGTTGCAAATAAAGCCTTCCCTCATTCATCCTTTTCTCCCACAAGATAAACTACTCATACAATAAAAAAGCAGAGTTGGTGATGATGGTGTGCCTGCCGTCCTGCGATATAGGTCGTCTGATCTGTATCTAACAGATAGGAAGGAAATATGACAATTTACCCGCACTCCTCTCCACATTTGCAGATAAGGCCTTCCCTCGTTCATCCTTTTCTCCCACAAGATCTTGATGTTCTGTGCAAGGCACAGGCATCTTGCTAGTTTTCTATAAACTTGGTCAAACTTTATGAAGTTTGACTTCAGTCAAGCCTAATATGCAGAGTAAATAAAAACAGAGGGAGTATCTTACTCCGTGACCAAGACGGAAGGGAAAACGAGACAACTTATTGTTTATTTGAGCCGTTCAAGTATAATCATGCGGCATTGCTTATTTCACATTCCTCTCCAACCCTCTTCTCCATCCATCATGCCGCCCTCCGGTCGAGTCCATCCTCCCGCATGCGTCATTTGAACATTCCGCCGAGTATCATTCGCATGTGGGCCTAGACCATGCTTGTATTTCCAATGTTGTAATTTGTCCAACATGCATACAAACAAACGGTTTGTTTAAAGTTTCACTTTGCCTCCGCTACGTGTCGCTTCCCGTCTTAGTTTTGACATCCCATTCATTTCATGCCCCGACACATCTTGACGAGATCGATTGATGTTGAGAGATCAATTGTGTGTCGTGCAAGGAGATAAAGGTTTGGTATGTTTCTATGATAGAAATGACCCGCGGGGGGCGGAGGGGGGTCTGTGGGGATCAGAGGGAGTATATTGTACGTTCATAAGTGAAACGAATGTATTGTACCCACCCTAGTCCTTCAATCGATCTCCGGACCCCGAGATGAAATCGAGAGAAAATGAGTGGGTGCATGTGTGATACCTAAGGCGGATTCAAAATTTTGAACCGGTGATCATAGCATTCACGAATCATATATAAAGGGTATTCAATGTTCATTTCACTTTTGAACGTACAATATACTCCCTCCGATCCTTTCTAGTTTACATATAAGTTTTATGTGTAGTCAAAGTATCTCTACTTTGATCAAACTTACAGGAAATATTGTTAGATTCGTACGTCTCCTAGATTTGTATTCAAACAGATATGGTTTCCAATTTGTTTTCAACCACGTGAATGTGCTTATTTTCGCGCATGCTCTTCCTACTAGGATTTTGCCACGTATAGCCAGTCCAATAGTAACTTTTTTAAGCTCCCTGTCCAATAGTACTAGTGGAGTACTGACAACATATGTAGTAGAGTATGCAGTGCTCATAGTACTCCCTCCTTCCATTTATATAGGGCCTAAGAGCAAGTCTAATAAGGCCTAGTCAGCAGGCTAGACTTGTCATGTCATTAAAATCCTACTTGGAAGAGTGAGAAGAGAGGAGAGAGAGTGAAGCGGGCTCTTCCAATCGTATACCTTGCTCATAGATCAAGAAAAAATAGTATGCATGCAACTCTCTTCCAATCATATACCTTGCTCATGCAAATATTAAATGCTTAGAGCCAACCTAATAGCCATTCTAAGAGCCAACTTACATAGCACTTTTGCCTATGTGAAGGAGAGATATGTGAAAAAGTAAGGGGAGTGAGCTCTCATGCAAGAGCCTAGCTATATACGCATTCCTAGGTAAATACAATAAATATGAAGAAAGAGATAGAGAGGAGATGGGAAGAGGTACTAATACAATAGCCAACCTTCTATATTATTTTTTTGTGGGAAATAGCCAACCTTATAGCCCACACTATTGTATGAGTGCATATAGATGATGGCTATAGATGACATGGCAGTTCCTTATAGCCATCGGTTGGCTATATTATTAACCATGCTCTAATGCGTTCTTCAAAACCGCCTTTGACTATTGACAAGATTAATAGTACATGAGATGTATAATGTGAAAATTATATCATTGGAAGCTCCCTTCACATACGAATTTGACCGTATGCTTTGTGTAAGTTGCATGTCATATATTATTTCTCTAACATTTGGTCAAAGTTAGCCTCGAAAAATGCATTAGGGCCTGTAGATGGAAGGAGGGAGTAGTAGTGGAAGTGGATCCGCTGACGTAGGTATCCCTGCCTTACCCTCCCTTTCGGTCACTTACTGGCGGACCCAATGCTTGCTAGGCCCCGCATGTCAGTTACTCAATGGGTTCGGCCACGTTAGGGGATCCTCATCCGTAGTATACTCCCTCTGTTTTTATTTACTCCGCATAAAATGGAGGGAGTGGTACGCGGGCGGGGGAGGGGGAGGGACGTCGGTTTGCTCTGAACTATGGTCCCACAGGCGAGCGAAAACGCAAGACGAAACGCGTTCCATTCAGTGAATGACATGGAGGGTCCAGCGTGCCGGGGTGCAACGCGAACGCGGCAAGAGCGATGTACAGTCAAAACCGATTGACCTTCCCTGCTCGGCCGGAACCACTATTCACACCAGAACCTTCGCTACTCGGCATACGCCAGCCACTGCCCCAAAACCACACCTCCTCTCTAGCCCATTCCCCCACCTTTCTATCCCCTAGCCCGCATAAGCGTGTGACGCCCTCAATTCAACCGTACACTAATCATACACGCAAATGTGTACGATCAAGATCAAGGACTCACGGGAAGATATCACAACACAACTCTAGACACAAATTGAAATAATACAAGCTTTATATTACGAGCCGGGGGCCTCGAGGGCTTGAATACATCAGCTCGAATCCACAAGAGTCAGTGGAAGCAACAATATCTAAGTACAGACATAAGTTGAACAAGTTTGCCTTAAGAAGGCTAGCACAAAAGTATCAACGATCGAAAAGGCAAGGCCTCCTGCCTGGGAGCCTCCTAACTACTCCTGGTCGTCGGCGGCCTCCACGTAGTAGTAAGCACCCTCAGGGTAGTAGTAGTCGTCGGTCGTGTCGTCTGGCTCCTGGGCTCCACCATCTGGTTGCATCATCCGAGAAGAATGGAAAGAGGTGGAAAAGGGGAGCAAAGCAACCATGAGTACTCATCCAAAGTACTCGCAAGCAAGGATATACACTACATATGCATCGGTGTCAATGAAATGGGTAGTATATGTGTACTGAACTGCAGAATGCCATAAGAGAAGGGGAAAGCCTAGCCTATCGAAGACTAGCATCTTTAAGTAGCTCCAAGCATCTTGCAGCATCAGAAGAGATAAGAGTAGCATAAAGTAAAGTAGTGTTATCAACCTCGACCAGAGATCCTTTCTCGACTCCCTGCGAGAAAGCAATCCCAGAGCATGCTATCTATTTATCTCCTCAAGTATCCAGTTCTAGTTGTATCGATCGGGATACAACTCCAAGTGTCCGTTACCGTAGGACAGGATATCGATAGATGTTTTCTTCCCTGTAGGGGTGCACCAACTTACCCACCATGCTCGCTTAACTCCGGCCGGACACACTTTACTGGGTCATGCCCGGCCTCGGCCAAACAATATGCCGCAACCCGACCTAGGCTTAATAGAGAGGTCAGCACGCCGGACTAAACCTATGCCCCCAGGGGTCCTGGGCCATCGCCCCAAGAACTCCTGCACGTTGCGAACGCGACATGTGAGCAGACCTAGCTACCTCCATAAAAAGGCAGGTGCTTACCAGTCCAACTCGGCGTGTGCAGCAAAGTCGCATGACGTCTATTAAGCTTTGGCTGATGCATATGATGCAGAACGCCCATACTATGCCCACGTGATGGTTAGTGCTATCAGGCCAGAGGCCCCTTGGATCAAATATCCAAATCAGTGGATTAGGTGCACGCGGTAACGAGCAGAGACTCATGATCGACGTGACCCCGTCGCCCCATCTCGAGGACTTGCGGCAAGGGCTAAGAATGCCCGGCCACGCCTCGTAAGTATCTCGCGGGCACCTTCCAGGTCAACCCGACTCCACATCACTTGCAATGAAGCTCGCGCGGGTACCCCTCAGGGTCGACCCATCTTAGTAACACGGTTCAATGTAGAGTCATAGTAACCATAGTAACTGTGAGTCTAACACCAAGGGGAACCTTGAGGAACCACCCTCGGTGGATTCCACTCGATGTAATCATCAAGGTGAGCGTAAGAGGAACCACCCTTGAGGTTCACACTTCAGGGGTTGCACGACAGAGTCGTATCGGAAGTGGTTAAGGAGGAAATCACCCTCGATGGCCACGACCGAATAGCTACACTACAGAGATCTCATCAGGAGTGATGTATGAGGTTCCACCCTCGGCACTCGATGGTAACTCTGCTGAGTCGAGCAACAAAAGGGGCGTGATGTGATGTGAGGTGTCGGGCCCTGGTCGTCGATCATGTTGATCGAGTCATCGATGATGAAGCAGGGGCAACAAGGACCAGGTGGGGGTCACTGATGGATCACTAACCAACCTATACTAAGCAGTTTAGGATAAGCAGGTAAGGTACAATGAGCAGGTTACAAAAGCAGGCTATGCATCAGAATAGGAGCAAATAATAACAGTAGCAAAATCTAATGCAAGCATGAGAGAATGGAATGGGCGATATCGGGATGATCAAAGGGGGGCTTGCCTGGAAGCTCTGCTGTAAAGGAAGAAGAGTCGTCGGAGACGTAGTAGATCACAGGGGCAGCATCGGTCCCGGGTCTACCGGAGAGAAGAGGGGGAAGAAACAATTAATATAAAGCAAACAAAGCATCACAAAGCATAACATGGCAATATGCTATGCCGGGTGTGACCTAATGTATGGATACACGATATAGGTGAAGGGGGGATTCAACAGCGAATGTTTTCCCGGTTCCGGACCTATGTCAGACAGATGACTGGAAGGGGAATGTTCCATGTTCAGATAGTTATAGGCATCTGACAGGTAAATGGACCACGTATTCGTATTCGTCTCGTCGTTCTGAGCAACTTTCATGTAGAAAACATTTTCATCCGAGTTACGGTTTATTTACTATGAATTTCTAAAGGTTTAAAAATTTCTGAAATTATTTAATTTTAACAGAAATAGAATTATGACGTCAGCATTGCGTGGGGGTGACGTCAGTAGTCAACAGACTCGCTGACCAGGGTCAAACCTGACCTGTGGGTCCAGTGGGACCCACATGTCAGCCTCTGTTAGTATAACAGTGGACTAAACTAATCTAGCAGGGTTAATTAGGGGTGTGGGTCCCGGGTGTCAGTGAGTTTTTAGGTTAATCTAATTACTTTTATTTTAAAGACGTTTATTAAACTAATTAACAAAGGGGGCCCACATGTTAGTGACTGGGGGCTGCCTAGCCAGCATGTTGACCGCGGTCAACAAGTCAAGGGGGGCCCTGGGGCCACTGGTCAGTGACCCAGGTGGTGGCCCCAGGCTGGCCACGTCGGCTGGCGGCGGTGGCGCACCGGCGGCGACCATTCAGACGGCGGCGCGGTGTAGACATGGTCGGAAAACGGCCACCGGGGGACGTTTGGACCGCCGCATGCATCTACAGGCGCGGGGGACGGCGTGCTTCGAACTGCGGCAGCTGCGAGGGCGGGGGTTGGCCGGAGCGGCGCCGGCGGCGAGCGTGGGCGGCGGTTGGCTTCGGGCCTCATCGGGGATGGGGCTGCGGGCTCTCAAAAGTAGCGTGGTGTGGTGCGTTCAAAAGCAGGGGCTCGGCCGCACCCATTCGAGGTCTCAGCCGAGGCTGGGATGGACGGTGTCGACGATGGCGTCAACCGCGGCGGACGTCGGAGCTCGGGCGAGCTCGAGCTCATTGAAGCAGGGCGCGGCAGGGGCAACTGGCGCGTGTGTCAGGCTGCTCGGAGTGTGCTGGGCACGGTGCAGTTCTTGGTTGAGCTCGACTGCGAGCATGGCCACGACGACTATGGATCTAGGTGGCGGTGAGCTACTGCAGCTGCGCGAGTGAGCTAGGGAGGGCGGCGACCTACACAGTGGAGGCCAGGGGAGAGAGGGAAGAGGGAGGGGCTCACAACGAGCCATAGGGGGTGTGGCGGCGGACTCGAGGGGGCCTGACGAAGCTGGAGTAGTCGATGGAGTCCGGCGAGGCAAAGGAGGAAGAAGTTGGTGTGCGGGCGCTCCGGTGGTCGATGACGAGGTGCAGCCAAGGCAGACGAGCTAGGCGGAGCGGTAGGGCGCATCGGCGAGGCGAGCGGGAGGTGGTGGCCGCGGCTACGGCACGGCCATGGCGGCGGGCGCGTCAGATCTGACGAGGAGGGAGAGAGAGGTGGAGCGGGCGGAGGTGGAAGAATGAGCTAGGGTTCGTCGAGGGGATCGTGGAGGGTCAAGTAGGCGCCGGAGAGTAGTGGGTGGCCACCCTGTGGCCGATCTGAGTTGTGGACGTCGCACGGGCGTCCACCAAGCTCTGATGAACAGAGGTAGGGGAAAGCCCCTAGATGGGTTGGGCCGTGGCACTGTGTAACTAGAGCCTAGCTGCACAGTAGCTTCTGGCCTTTTTCACTTTCCTTTTATTTCTTATCTGTTTCCAATTTCTGCCGTTGTTTTGCATTTTATTTAGTACCAAATGAGTTTTGTTTTGAACAAAACTTGGCACATGAATCTAACACAATACCTTGAGATGGAGCAAAAAGGTTGGGGTCAAAATGAGTTGGCTAACCAGTTTTAGAAATTGAAAAGGCAAACTTAAATGCTGCTGGGCCACTAAATTAATTCCCATGGGCATTTTGGGAATTCAAATGAGGTTGGTTTCAACATGACAATGATCATGGGAATTTATAGGATAAGGTGAACATTTTTTACTGCTTGACGAAAAATTATTTTGACTTTATTTTAAATTTTGAATTTGAACTCAGTTTGGACCAAAGTGAGGTTTAACAAACTAACTGCGATGACATGGCACCATTACTGTGTGATTACTGTAGCTTAACTACCGGGGTGTTACAAAGCGTCCCCTAGTTCACCGGAAATCCATGGTGCGCCGCAAGATCACGTACTACAAGATGCTGACGCCGGAGCATTGCGCAGAAATCGCGGCGGCGGTCTGCGCGACAGACCTCTGTTCCCAAGCTCGCTTTGCGGCGGGCCAATCCCCGAGTTCTTTGGAGCCAAGCTACAAGGAGGAGGAAGACAATCGAATGTTCATGGCGGAGGTCGCGGCGCAGAAGGCCCCCAATGGGTATGAGACGATGGACGTCAACTTCCTGCAGGCGTCCGGGTCCCCCATGGTGTAGGCGGACCAGCGGTTCAACCTGGCGATACTAAAGGAGGACCGGGAGGCAGAGGCTCAACTCGACGCGAAGCGCACGCATGCTGCTGCCATCGAGGCTCTCCTGCAGGCGGAACCGGATGTCGTGGATGTGAACCGGGCGGCGAAGGCACAACTCGACGCGGAGCGCGCGAATGCCACTGCCATCGAGGCCCTCCTACAGGCGAAACTGGACATCCTGGACTTGAACCGGGCGGCGGAGGCTCAACTCGACGTGGAGCGTGCGAATGCCGCTGCCATCGAGGCCCTCCTGTAGGCGGAACCGGGCGGTGGAGGCTCAACTCGACGCGGAGCGCGCGGATGCCGCTGCCATCGAGGCCCTCCTGCAGGCGGAACCGGACGTCCTCGACTTGAACCGGGCGGTGCTCTCATCCGTGCAGAGCGCCTGCACACTCCGTGTGAACGAGTAGCTAGAGGCTGAGGACAACCACGGTGCAGAGACACACGTCGGCAGCTACAGCTGGTTCGCGCCCGCAGCCAAAGACGACGAGGCCGTCTCGTTCCGCGAGCAGTGATAGTATTTCTTTATGTTGTTGTTTTTAGGGTCTTTTGTTGTGTAAAAACATATGTTGTTATGCAAGTCGCCTGACTTTCATCATTTGGGTCAGTCTACCATTTTAGGCGGTTGGATGAATATCCTACGTCTCCTAACCCTTCTTCCTCACCTCTTCTTCTTCCCCAACAGACCACCGCACGGGCCATACGGATCCTCCCCAACATGCGGTTGGATAAACATACTGTATGAACGAAAATTATGTGTCAGCGGTAGGATAGCTGAGTTTGGTTTGTTCGCATGCAGTAGCACGATGTCATGAGGGGTGTGTTCCCTTGGTTGGGTTTGCGGCGTGCATGAGCGACTGTGTGAGGGTGCAACTGCGATAGCTATGCGCAAGTGTACCTCCTTTTCATTTTGAAAACTTTAGGCAAGCTTGGCAAAAATGTGTGGCGAAGTATGGCAATGCAAGGCCTAGACCCAAACAGGATAAGTACGTACGTACTAGGAGTACTAGTGTTAATAAAGAAAGGCGGGGTTTTCCTTCGCGGGATTAATCGATACAAATCTTCGTTTGACGTGTCAATTAATGCGTATTTTTTTCTCCAAAGCCCAAAGAGCTAACCATCTCACTCCTCATCGCTTGATTAATGCAGCGCCATGCAAACCAACCTTCTCACTTCCGCATGCATGCAAGGGTATATTAATGTCCTTGGTTGCTAGTACGAGGCAAACCCCATCAATTTTGCCTCGATTAGTGTTAGTGGCCTTTTGCAAATTGTAATTTTGATATACTGGCCTTGTGTACTAATAAATAGAGGTAGTAACTATTTGACTTCCTTCCCCATTGCGGTGACGTCGATGATATCTCGAACGTTGTGGTTTGATGAAGTGCATTCGACGGAGAACACCGTTGAGGGAGACCACGGTAAGTCATTTGCAAGTGCCGCCTGCAAGCCAAGCTAACCGCCTTATTTGCATCCAAGAAGTCCGTTGAACCACAGGACGCGTAAATGTAATAGTACTACTATTACACAGTAGCGTCGTCCGTCTAGCTTAGTGTGGTGAGGTGGTTTCTCGAAGAAGACGATGGAGAAACGGAGTCAGCGAAGAGTGAAATGATGGTTGCTTCGTCCGTGCTTTGTGATTTGACGCCTCAATGCTTTGTGATTTGTGATAGAAGGGACAGGGGAGTAGACTTTGTGCTCTATACTGTACATGCGTCCAAGCATGGGAGCAAGAGGAGAGACGTTGCATTTTTCTATTCCTTCAATCAATCAATCAATCAGGGAGCTTTGGTTCCATCTTTTTGGCTTTGGCAGCACCGTCCATAATGGTTCCCATCGATGCCAAAAGCTATTTTCACATTTGGATACACATTGTGGATGCCCTTAACCATACCACTTGGTTTTGCTCCTGTGTGCTATCTATACAAATCTCAATTATATTAATCTAAAAAATTATAGAATCAAGATTAGTAAAAAGGAGGTGATTTTGCCGCGCGGATGGTGGGGGGGTTTCTTATTTTTAGAGAATGTTGGTATGGCGGTTTGCTAACATGCGGTCCCACGTGCCAGTGCTTTACCAAGCCGATTCGCGTCCCACATGAGGTAGAACAATGGCAGAAGCAACACGTGGTTAACTTGAAGAAGATGAGGGAGAAGGGGATTCAGCAACGAGTGAAATGATGGTTGCTTCGTCCCTCCAACTTCTTTTTTTTAACATTATTACTTTGTCCCTCCAACTTAACTGCGGGAAAGGTGCAGCTTTGTGATTTGATGCCTCATTGCTCATTACTACGCCAGCGCCATGACTGGGGTGCTTCACCCCTGCTGCTCTGCACTGTATTTCGGTATGACACGTGGACCCGGTAGCATGATGTCCCACATGTCGGAGAACGGGACTAGAACATTTATGAAAGCGAGCGCTCCACTCTTACGACGGAGGAGTACACGACACGGCGGCCCCATGAACTATCACTTGTACTGTATAGTACTATAGTTTTGCTGTTTCGCATGATCCATCGATACAAACCTGATTAAATAGGAAAGGGCGGGATTTTCCCCACATGGTAGATGATACTGGCCATACATTCCAAAGCCAATTTTAATGTATGCAAACTGAATAATTAAGTAACAATATGATATCTAGTAAAACTAAAAACACATATGATTTATTGTGTTAGAGTGTAGTAGTAGTGATGTATTGCATAGTTGTTAGATGTAACATGCGAGAACGTGTAGAGATGTAGTTTTGGAGGGCCTACAGAGAGAAAATTGTAATACGGTCACCGAACTTCAGAATACGCTCATTACGGTCACTATATACATTTTGCGGTGATTATACGGTCACTTGCTCACCGCTCAGCATCGGATTGCACTTTGTTAACCGGCCAAATAGTCTGTGTGGCACCATGTTGACTAGTTAAATTGACCATGTTCGTTGTGGGTCCCACATGTCAGTTCACATAGGAAAAAGGTTAGACAAACACTAATTTACGCAGGCGCGACAAGACTCCAACCCGTGAGTGGGAATCACCTGGTTGTGTATGTGTCTGTCAGGGCCTGATGTGTGCGCATGCACGTGTAGGTTGAGCACTTAAGCGTGAGAGTGTGTGTTGGTCGTGTGGTGTGTGCGTGCATGCGTGCGTGTGTGCATGTGAGTGTTGCATGTGTGTGTGGCTGCGTGTGTACGTGTGAGTGTTGCGTGCGTGTGTGGCTGCATGTGTTCGTGTGAGTGTTGCGTGCATGCAGTTCGTGTGCATGCGTGCGTGTGTGTATAATCACCACACCAGCTCCTGTGTGTTAAAACAGACGGCTCAGCATACCAATACAAGTCCACCATGTCCGTTGTGCCCGCGGTCATGACTTCGAACCACCGTCTAATTTTTTTTGTCATTTGTTTTCATTCTTACTAGCAAGATGCCCGTGCGTTGCACGTAACATCAAGATGCATTTGTATGACTAGTTTATCTTGTGAGAGAAAAGGATGAACGAGGGAAGGCCTTATTTGCAAATGTGGAGAGGTGTGTGGGTACCTTTTTGCAAAATTGCCATAGTTTCCTTCCTATCCGTCAGATATAAATCGGACGGCCTATATTGCAGGATGGCAGGCACACCATCATCACCAACTCTGTTTTTATAAGAGTGTAGAAGAGTAGATACAACCCGACAGGTGGGCCCAATGTAGTGATATAATGTGATGCAACACTAGAGATGCCACGTGGAGCGTTTAACTGGTCAACTAGTCGTGTATTGAGCAAATACAGAGCTGTATGGTGAGCTCGTGACTGTATAATAACCACAAAACATAAATGGTGACCGTAATGAGTGGATTCTGAAGTCCAATGTACGTATCGTGCTTTCACTTCAAATACAATGATCGTCATTGTATATATCGCGAGAGAAAGATGAAACATGCGTGAATGTGTTGAGGGCTTACTTTTAGAGGACCTGGAGATAGTTTGTGTGCGTACATGAAAGGGGCGTAGAGGGGGTGTATGCGATGGGGAGAGAGATGTTCTTATTTTCTCTTTATTATGACTAACTTTATATATAATATAAAAATATAAAAATTCATAGTGCGGAATAAATATCATTGTGGGCACCATGCAATGCAAACTAACGTTCATACTCCTCCATATAACTTTGTAATGTTGTATATATGTAGAAATTCTAAAATAATTTTTTGGCCACACTTTATTCAAAAGGAATGTTGTATGCAAAATAAACATGAAGAGAGGGCTTTTTAGATCAATGGGGTACGTGATGTAACATGTGTGAATGTGTAGTTGATGTATTTGGCATGGCCTAGAGAGGTACGTGTGTGTATTACGTATTCGAGAGAGGCATGGATAGAGGGGCCGACGAGGGGAGGGGGCGTGGGAGAGATAGCACGAGAAATGATAGAGGTCTAGAGAGAAAGAGACTAATATGATGTCACGGCAAGAGATTCCCTTGAGTGTGTATATGCAAGGGGAGAGGGGATAGAGGCACGAGGAGATTTTTTTTGTGTGGTGTCTGCGTTGGTATGTGTGGGTGTGAGAAGATAACGAGACCTGGGGGCACTGGGTGTGTCACCGCGTGAGGTCCGGTGGGTCGAGGTGAGGCCCTTGGTTCGGTTCTGTCCTGCGCCACATTGGCCGGCCCATGACGTATTTAGGGAGACCCATGGATGACTTGCCGTACAAGACAACGATGGCAAAACTGTGAAGGACTCTATGTCCACTAACAAAGCCGGCTAAGATTTGTAACCCTGGGTTCTCGGACTAAGGTAACCCCTTATCTCTGATATTACAATTCATCCAACCTAACTTTAAGGGGCATCCTACGGAATGCTTTGCTAGAATCATACTCGTCGATTAGGAAGAGAGGTGTGAGACAATGCATGAGAGACAGAACTAAAGATAATGTGCGTACAGGAGACACGTAGGCAGGTCTATGTATATAGAAAAGGTCGATGGGGAATGTGCGTGTGTATGCTTGTGAGAGGAAGAGTGATTGTGATAAAGGTTAGTGAAAACAGTCATAAATGGTTACGAGAGGGAGGGAGGGTTATATCGAGAGCATGTCTTCAAGAAAGACACCTCGGGAGACAGAGTGTGAGCATGTGTGAGAGACCACCGATGGAGAGTGAAACTACACATAAAAGACTGATGTACACATTGATTAAAGATATAAATTGTATCCAAATATTAGGACGGGATGATGATATTTGCAATTCGCGTAAGGAACAGTCATTGATCCATCGGACATCTAGATTCTATCGAATTTGAGCATGTCTATGTTATTATACGACATAATTGATCCACATAGTTAGTATTTTGAACTCCAGACAATGCATCGCTTTAGCAATCGAATATAAACGTGAGTATAATTCATGTTGTGTGTGTAAAGCACGTTATACATACGAAAGTAACACAATGAACATTATAAATAGCTAGCTATGAACTAGCATACATTTGAATTCAACTTAAGGTGGTTTGAAAAAATCGAATTTAACATGAAGTCCATTCAATTATTTGAATTCGATATCATGGCATTTGTAAATCATGCCTAAATTATGGGGGCACCAATCTTTGCTCTGATTTTGTACATAATAGCATATATAGTCGTGTACAAAATAGATTCAAATTTAGCTCCTCCGTTCCAAAATAATCATAGTTATAGGATTTTCAAGTGTCAAAATTTTAAAAAGAAGTGGATAATTCAATGAGGTTTTCAAACATACAAGGTGAAATTTAACATTGTCTATTTAGGTCAATCCTCAAAGTTCAAGAGTACTCTAAACGTGAATGCTTCTGTTTCAAAATTTTGAACGAAGCGCCAAAAGAGCCTCTACTCGCTCGAAATCGCGTGAGACCAATGTTTGGTAGTAGAAGGAAATCACTTTTCTAACTCCAACCCGTGAAACCTACCGGCCTGACGTCCAAAGGTCTAAACCAGGGTAGGTTTGTAGCTTCATCTAGACGCCACACAACCGCCTTCAAAAAACATTCATACATAATGGCCGCCTAAGCACACATGCGCGCAGCCGAAATCGCTCCCGCCCACTATTTGGGACACCTGGGATTACCATCCTACCCCCGACCCGCAGTAGGTCCGAAATTTAAAAGGGGGTAAAGTTTGTAATTTCCACAAATTTCAAACAAGCGCATCCCATCTGTTCAAAAAAGCCAAAAAAACAAGTGTGTCCCAGACCGAAACATGGATCTCCCTTAGCTCCCCCGCCCCCTGTCCGATTCCCCGTTCGTACTCTATGGGCGCCAAAACTACCTCTCCACCAGCCGCGAAACGCCGGTGTCCTCCGTCCGCCACCCCATACCACCCATCAGCCGCCGCCCTCCTCAATCACGTCGGAGCCGATACCCCGACATCGTCGTCCACCGCAACCTCAACCGCAATGCCATCCACGGCTAGTAGTTTAAGCCGAGGTTGAGCCGTCTGTACCCGAGCCAGTTCAACCACGCCGTCCTGCGCCTCACCGCTGCCGCTCCAACTTCGCCACCGTCCACCGCACCGGAGCTGTTCCTGCTACGTCGTCCTTCGCCACCTCGGATCTGCTTCCCCTCTGCCGACATACGGCCATGGCAACACAGTCAACAATTTCACCATGGGTTCGTCCAAGCCTACACCCTCCTCCAAAACATCGGTTCCCCTGGCAAAAAGAAGAAGATTGTCGCGACATGTGGAGGAGACCACACAGGCAACTAAAAATGGTACTCCTCTTCCCTTATTTGTGCAAATCTTACTTGTCTGCTTGCATGGTATTCATCCCACAGAAGACACTAGTTGACCGCTTCTTCTTGATACTAGATGTTCCTAGTAACTCGCGATGCACAAGGTTTCTCCTCATATACTATTTCACCTTAGCTAGAGGTCCGTCGCCGCCCTGGATTTCAATTCCTGGTCAATTGACTCCCAATTAACGGAATCATTCCCCGGCGTAATGATACGTCTCCAACGTATCTATAATTTTTTATTGTTCCATGATATTCTATTATTTGTTTTGGATGTTTATGGGCTTTATTATACACTTTTATATTATTTTTGGGACTAACCTACTAACCAGAGGCCCGGCCCAAATTGTTGTTTTCTTGCCTATTTCTGTGTTTCGAAGAAAAGGAATATCAAACAGAGTCCCACGGAATGAAACATTCGGGAGAGTTATTTTTGGAACGGAAGCAATCTAGAAGACTTGGAGTGTATGTAAGGGAAGCAACGAGGAAGGCACGAGGCAGGGGGTGCGCCCACCCCCCCTGGGCGCGCCCTCCACCCTCGTGGGCCCCTCGTGGCTCCCCTGACCGACTTCTTTCGCCTATATATGTCCATATACCCTAAAAACATCGGGGAACACAATAGATCGGGAGTTCCGCCGCCGCAAGCCTCTGTAGCCACCAAAAACCAATCGGGACCCTGTTCCGGCACCCTGCCAGAGGGGGGATCCCTCACCGGTGGCCATCTTCATCATCCCGGCGCTCTCCATGACGAGGAGGGAGTAGTTCACCCTCGGGGTTGAGGTTATGTACCAGTAGCTACGTGTTTGATCTCTCTCTCTCTCGTATTCTTGAGGTGGTACGATCTTGATGTATCGCGAGCTTTGCTATTATAGTTGGATCTTATGATGTTTCTCCCCATCTACTCTCTTGTAATGGATTGAGTTTTCCCTTTGAAGTTATCTTATCTCATTGAGTCTTTAAGGATTTGAGAACACTTGATGTATGTCTTGCCCGGGATACCCGTGATGACAATGGGGTATTATATTGATTCACTTGATGTATATTTTGGTGATCAACTTGCGGGTTCCACCCACGAACCTATGCATAGGGGTTGGCACACGTGTTCGTCCTGACTCTCTGTAGAAACTTTGGGGCACTCTTTGAGGTTCTATGTGTTGGTTGAATAGATGAATTTGAGATTGTGTCATGCATATCGTATAATCATACCCACGGATACTTGAGGTGACATTGGAGTATCTTGGTGACATTAGGGTTTTGGTTGATGTGTGTCTTAAGGTGTTATTTTACCACGAACTATAGGGCTGTTTGTGACACTTATAGGAATATCCCAATGGATTGATCGAACAGAATAACTTTGAGGTGGTTTCATACCCTACGATAATCTCTTCGTTTGTTCTCCGCTATTAGTGACTTTGGAGTGACTCTTTGTTGCATATTGAGGGATAGTTATATGATCCAATTATGTTATTATTATTGAGAGAACTTGCACTAGTGAAAGTATGAACCCTAGGCCTTGTTACCATCGCAATACCGTTTACGCTCACTTTTATCGTTAGTTACCTTGCTGTTTTTATATTTTTAGATTACAAAAACCTATATCTACCATCCATATTGCATGTGTATCACCATCTCTTCGCCAAACTAGTGCACCTTTACAATTTACCATTGTATTGGGTGTGTTGGGGACACAAGAGACTCTTTGTTATTTGGTTGCAGGGTTGCTTGAGTGAGACCATCTTCATCCTACGCCTCCCACGGATCAATAAACCTTAGGTCATCGACTTGAGGGAAATTTGCTACTATCCTACAAACCTCTACACTTGGAGGCCCAACAACGTCTACAAGAAGAAGGTTGCGTAGTAGACATCAAGCTCTTTTCTGGCGCCGTTGCCGGGGAGGTGAGTGCTTGGAGGTATATCTTTAGATCTTGCAATCAAATATTTTTGTTTCTTGTTTTATCACTAGTTTAGTTTATAAAATAAAACTAAAAAATAGAATTAAGGGTGCCTCATATGCTTTATGTTTTTAATATCTTTCTTGAAAATGATGGGAAAGAAAATTGTGCTCAAGTACTAGAAGAATAATTACATAGAATGCTTGGCATGAAATATGTGAATGATGAGCATGATTGCAATGTTGTTAGTATGAATTCTTTGAATACCCATGATGCTAATGATATGCAAAGCCACAAGCTTGGGTAAGCTATGTTTGATGAAGATGATATTTTTTGTCCCCCAAGCTTTGATGAGCAAATTTACTATGATGAAAGGATGCCTCCTATCTATGATGATTATTGTGATGACACGTATGCTTTAAAGAATAATGATAACCATGAAACTTGTCATCTAGATCTTAATTTTCAATCACATGATAGTTATTTTGTTGAGTTTGCTCCCACTATTGTTGATGAGAATAAATTTGCTTATGTGGAGAGTAGTAAAATTTCTATGCAAGTAGATCATTAAAAGTATGCTTTATGTGCTGGTTATATGGTTGAATTCATTCATGATGCTACTGAAAATTATTATGAGGGAGGAACATATGCTTGTCAGAATTGCAATAATATCAAGTTTCCTCTCTATGTGCTTAAAATCTTGAAGTTATGCTTGTTTTACCTTCCTATGCAAGTTGATTCTTGTTCCCATAAGTTGTTTGCTCACAAAATCCCTATGCATAGGAAGTGGGTTAGACTTAAATGTTCTAGTCATATTCTTCATGATGCTCTCTTTATGTTTCAATTCTTATCTTTTATGTGAGCATCATTGAAATCATCATGCCTAGCTAGGGCCGTTAAACGTTAGCGCTTGTTGGGAGGCAACCCAACTTTATTTTAGTTTCTTGCTTTTTGGTTCTATTTAGGAATAAATAATCCATCGAGCCTCTGGTTAGATGTGGTTTTATGTTTAATTTAGTGTTTGTGCCAAGTAAGACCTATAGGATCTTCTTGGATGATAGTTATTTGATCTTGCTGAAAATTCCAGAAACTTTCTGTTCATGAAAACAATTTTTAAAAATCACCAGAACGTGATAAAATAATGATTCCAATTGCAGTATATCAATAAACAAATTATCTAGGTCGTCCTATTTTGGTAGATTTTTCTGAGTTTCAGAAGTTTGCTTTAGTTACAGATTACTACATACTGTTCTGTTTTTGACAGATTCTGTTTTTCGTGTGTTGTTTGCTTATTTTAATGACTCTATGGCTAGTAAAATAGTTTATAAACCATAGAGAAGTTGGAATACAATACATTTAACACCAATACAAATAAAGATTGAGTTCATTATAGTACATTGAAGTGGTGTTTTGTTTTCTTTCGCTAACAGAGCTCACAAGATTTTCTGTTAAGTTTTGTGTTGTGAACTTTTTCAAGTTTCGGGTAAAGATTCGATGGACTACGGAATAAGGAGTGGCAAGAGCATAAGCTTGGGGTTGCCCAAGGCACCTCATGGCAATATTCAAGGACAACCAAGAGCCTAAGCTTGGGGATGCCCCGCATGGCATCCCCTCTTTCCTCTTCGTTCATCGGTAACTTTACTTGGAGCTATATTTTTATTCACCACATGATATGTGTTTTGCTTGGAGCATCATTTTATTTTCTTTTGTTTTTCTTGCTGTTTGAATAAAATACCAGGATCTGAAATTCTTAAATGTTAGAGAGTCTTCACATAGTTACATAATTATTCAACTACTCATTGATCTTCACTTATATCTTCCGGAGTAGTTTTGCTCTAGTTCTTCACTTATATCTTTTAGAGCACAATGGTAGTTTTATTTTGAAGAAATATATCAACTCTCATGCTTCACTTATATTATTTTGAGAGTCTTTAGAACAGCATTGTGACGCCCCTGATTCAATCGTACACTAATCATGCACGCAAATGTGTACGATCAAGATCAGAGACTCACGGGAAGATATCACAACACAACTCTACAAATAAAAATAAGTCATACAAGCATCATAATACAAGCCAGGGGCCTCGAGGGCTCGAATACAAGTGCTCGATCATAGACGAGTCAGCGGAAGCAACAATATCTGAGTACAGACACAAGTTTAAACAAGTTTGCCTTAAGAAGGCTAGCACAAACTGGGATACAGATCGAAAGAGGCGCAGGCCTCCTGCCTGGGATCCTCCTAACTACTCCTGGTCGTCGTCAGCAGGCTGCACGTAGTAGTAGGCACCTCCAGAGTAGTAGGAGTCATCGTCGAAGGTGGCGTCTGGATCCTGGACTCCAACATGTGGTCGCAGCAATCGGGTAAAGAAAGGGGAAAAGGGGAAACAAGGCAACCGTGAGTACTCATCCAAAGTACTCGCAAGCAAGGAGCTACACTACATATGCATGGGTATATGTGTAAAATGCCATATCGGTGGACTGAACCGCAGAATGCCAGAATAAGAGGGGGATAGCTAATCCTGTCGAAGACTACGATTCCGGCAGCCTCCGTCTTGCAGCATGTAGAAGAGAGTAGACTAAAGTCCTCCAAGTAGCATCGCATAGCATAATCCTACCCGGCGATCCCATCCTCGTAGCCCTGTTAGAGAGCGATCACCGGGTTGTATCTAGCACTTGGAAGGGTGTGTTTTATTAAGTATCCGGTTCTAGTTGTCATAAGGTCAAGGTACAACTCCAAGTCGTCATGTTACCGAAGATCACGGCTATTCGAATAGATTAACTTCCCTGCAGGGGTGCACCACATAACCCAACACGCTTGATCCCACTTGGCCGGTCACACTTTCCTGGGTCATGCCCGGCCTCGGAAGATCAACATGTCGCAGCCCCACCTAGGCACAATAGAGAGGTCAGCACGCCCGTCTAAACCTAAGCGCACAGGGATCTGGGCCCATCGCCCTTAGCACACCTGCACGTTGCGAACGCGGCCGAAAGTAGACCTAGCCTAGCAGGCGTTCCAGTCCAATCCGGCGCGCGCCACTCAGTCGCTGACGTCACGAAGGCTTCGGCTGATACCACGACATCGATTGCCCATAACTTTCCCGCGTAGTTGGTTAGTGCGTATAGGCCAGTAGCCAGACTCAGATCAAATACCAAGATCTCGTTAAGCGTGTTAAGTATCCGCGAACGCCGACCAGGGCCAGGCCCACCTCTCTCCTAGGTGGTCTCAACTTTCCCTGTCGCTCCACCACAAAGTAACAGTCGGGGGCCATCGGGAACCCAGGCCCACCACTACCTGCGTGGAACCACCTGCCCATTCAGCCCCCATCTCCGAACAGTATCACGGGTAATGTAACAGTGCAAAGTATATAGTATATGCCCGTGATCACCTCCCGAAGTGATCACGGCCCAGTAGTATAGCATGGCAGACGGACAAGAGTATTAGGCCACTGATGGAACACTAGCATCCTATACTAAGCAGTAGGATAGCAGGTAAAGGTAACAACAGTAGTAGCAAGGACAGGCTATGCAGCAGTATAGGATTAACTGAAAGCAGTAACATGCTACACTACTCTAGTGCAAGCAGTATAGAGAAGAATAGGCGATATCTGGTGATCAAGGGGGGCTTGCCTGGTTTCTCTGGCAAGAAGAAGGGGTCGTCAACACCGTAGTCGTACTGGGTAGCAGCGGCGTCGGTCTCGGTGTCTAGCGAGAGAAGAGGGGGAAGAAACAATAAATATTTAAGCAAACAGATGCATAGCGATGCATGACATGACAAGTATCGGTGCTAGGGGTGCCCTAATGCGGTACGAGGTGATACCGGTGAAGGGGGGAAACATCCGGGAAAATATCCCCGGTGTTTCGCGTTTTCGGGCAGAGGGGCCGGAGGGGGAAAGTTGCGAGTTTGATATGTTAGGGGTGTGTGGCGGACGAACGGGCTGCGTTTCCGGGTTCGTCTTGTCGTTCTGAGTAACTTTCATGTAGAAAGTATTTTAATCCGAGTTACGGATTATAAGATATGATTTTCTAAAGATTTTATTAATTTCTGGAATTTAATTAATTATTTAAATCCAACATTATCCAGAATAGTAAATGATGACGTCAGCATGACATCATGCTGATGTCAGCAGTCAACTGTGCAGTTCACTGGGTCAACTAAGTGTGGGGCCCACATGTCATTGGTTGTTTAATTAGCAGGCTATTTAAACAGGGTCAATTTGTTTAATTAGTGGTTAGGTTAATCTAATCTGGTTTAATTAGTTTAATTAATTGTTTAATTAATCAAATTTAGTTAAGTTAATTAATTAATTAATTAATATTAGTATTTATTTATTTTTTTAATTATTATTTATTTTTATTTTTTATTTTTTTAAACGTTCTGGGCGCGGGGCCTACTTGTCATAGGCACAGAGGGCCTTAGCGGGTTAGCGGGCACGGGCGTGCGGGCGGCTAGCGTCGCCCGTGCTGAGGCCAAGCCCGACGGGGGGGCAAGGCGAGGCCGCGGCTGGAGCAGAACTGAGCGGGCGTGGCCGACGTGAGCGACGACCGGCGACGGCGTACGCAAGCGGCGAAGGGAGGGACTGGAGCGGGGGCCAGCACATCGGAGGCGGGTGCAGATGGCCGCGGTGGTCGAAGGGGTGGCCGCGGGCGGTGATGGGGTGATGCAGAGCAGCGGCAGGGGCACGTCTACGCGCGGATGCGGCTGCAAGCGGACGAAGCCAGGCGCGGGGCGGCCACGGGCGCAGGTGGACGGGTGCGCGCGAGGTGGCACGTGCCCCGGCGAGGTGTGCGGGCAGCAGCGGCAAGCAGCAGGCGGAGCCTGCGCGTCACGCGGCGAGGCAGATGCAAGGCAAGGAGGGCGCAGGCCGGCGCGGTTCTACGGTGAGGGGCGCCGTGGCGGGAGGCGCGGGCACGCGGTGGCGCTGTGAGCAGAATGGAAGAGAGGCCGGGGGCCTCACCCCGGATCCGTAGGGACTAAGGCAGCGGTTGTCGAGGTGGATGACGGGGACGACGGCGGAGAGGAGAAGCAAGCCGACGGGGGAGCGCTCCGACGAGGGGCGTCGGCGTGGTAGCGACGGGAACCGGCGGCGGCGTTGATGGGGTCGGGGCACGGTTGCCCCGATCTCGATCCAGACGGGGTGGGGAGAGGAGGAGCGAGGCGTGGGGGGGAGTGGGTGACCGATCTAGGTCATTGGGGAGTGGGGGTTATGGGGCGCCGACTGGGCCAGTCTGGCTAGCCCAATGGCCAAAGGCGGGGGGGGGGGGTCTTTGTTTCATTCTTGTTTTTCTGATTTGTTCTTTTCTCTTTAGTTATTATTCTTTTCTATTAAATTTTAGTTTCCTCTTAGTTTCTGTTTTATGAAAAATTATCACTAGTACCTAAACTTGCATTTACAATTATACTAGTGCCATAGTAATTATTAACCCAAAACAAAATATTTTAATATTTAATAAAATCCAATATGTATTTATGTAATTGTTTTAACTACTGTTTTAATTACCTAAGTGCATTTAAACCTTTTATAACAATGTGGTTTCTCCACCATTACTACTTATGCATTATTTGGCTCACTCCAAACATTTTAGGTTTAATATTTGAAAACTTTTATTGTTTGCCTGATTTTGAATTCGAATTTGAATCGGTTTCGAACTAACTCGATATTAGCAACTATAATCAAGGTGACGTGGCATCATTAGCAGAGGATCACTATAGCTTAATTACCTGGGCGTCACAATTCTCCTCCACTACAAGAAATCTCGTCCCGAGATTTAAGAGGGAAGTAAAGGGGGAAGGTTCGGGTTACGAAATTCTAGGGAGTGTTCTTGGTATTGGTTGTTCTTCTCGAAGAGGTTGATCCATTACATTGATGTCTTCATTCCTCTGCTTCAGGTCATCATGATGTAGCAGTCGTCCTTCCTTCAGGATCTTCACTATACTTACGAAAGGATAAGAGGGGAAAAGCTCTATAAGGACGAATTCTAACAAGATTGAGCATCGGACTGTTAACTCATGGGAGAAGCATAAGTATCTCCCAAGTTGAAACTTAAGAAGACATCGAGAGCAAAGTAAGAAGGTACCATGAGAAGTTTCGAACAAATAGGCAATCGTTCGATGTCTGAAAGACCGTGCAAAAGGGGTCCCGAGCAACGAGATTGAGTATTGCGCCTGTTACCAGAATAGATCACTAGGACGATGGCCCGTGAATTTCATACGAAGCCAAGCATGAGGAATAACCTTGGGAACAATGATGTACAGGAGAGTCCGGTTTTGATCCTGTGGAACTGTAGGTTATGGGACGACCATGTGGGTTGAAGTAGGAAGGGCGGTGACGTCTTGCACGATCACGTAAGCAAGGCATGTCAGAGGATAGTCTGTCGGTTATGTCAGCAACAACATCGATACCAAGGGCGAGGGACGAAGAGAACCATTTTCCTTCTCGTTGAATGAGGCGGACCAATAGGCAAAGTTCTCGTCCATCGGTGGTTACGGGAATGCTATCAACAAATGCAACAGGTTCTTACTGACATGGTTGTACACCAAGGTGTTTACATAAGCAGAAGAATATTACTGCTTATATCATATGGATCACAAGGAAGGTTAAACAATTCAATGGAAAAGAAAATGTGATCATCAGATTAAACAGAACAATGGAAAGAAAAATGTGTTTAAACACATATTTCAAGGGTATATCCTTCCCAAGGACAAGCAGAGCATGATATCCATGATAGGATATAACATAGAAAACCCTTTAGGAGAGGGGAGAGAAATATCATGACATTACCCATGCAACGGTGTTTGGATAACTGAGCAGGAAACATTTAACATTGGGATTCAAATGTTCCTGTTGAAAATTGGAGTACCATAGACATGCTTCGAGATAGCATTGACATGGTCAACAGGTGAAGATCAGACTCTAGAAACAAAAAGGATCCATCAGGAACAACTTATATAATAAGTCTTACAATGTCCTCATGGAAGAAAGGATAGCCTTGCTAAAAAGGAAACTATAACAATAGGGCCTTCGGCCAGGTGTACTAGGCACGACATCACCTTACCGGGTCACATAAAGACCATTGTTATAACTCTTGGAAATATGTTCCAACCATCATATCTGACCGAGATTCAGATCTGATTGGTGTCAGGATACCTCAGACTCGGGATGTCTGAGAAGAAAGGTGCAACACAAATTGTCGAGATGACATTATAAGATTCTCGGGAATTGTACTATGGGAGCAAGTCCTGACACAAGAGTTCATCATTTAAACCAAGGAGAGGATGAGGAGGTGGCTGATGAACTCACCGACAATTCATCGAGGTTTCCAAAAGATGGATTTCCAC
Organism: Aegilops umbellulata; assembly: GCA_032464435.1. NCBI lineage: Eukaryota > Viridiplantae > Streptophyta > Magnoliopsida > Poales > Poaceae > Aegilops > Aegilops umbellulata. The sequence continues at coordinate 465,911,172 of CP136057.1, forward strand.
AATTATGTGAACAAGGAGATAATATTTTTCAGATCAAATGACATAATGATGTATGTTCGAGGAAAACCTCCAAGATTAAACGTTGGTTGACAGGTGCACCCGAAATATGGGCTGGGTTGCATGATCAATGTTACAATGGTGACTTAATGAACAAAAGAATTAAAATGAAACTATAGACCATTCACTTCAAAGCAATAGAGTTGCTAGAAGTTTCAAATTCAGACATCATAGTTTATTTATAGGTATTCTGGTTAGGAACAACACGGGGACCAAGAAAAGAACGGAGATGGTGAGGAGTATCACTTGTATCAAGAATTCTTAGTAGGTGGTGAAATTCTCGCCACATTCTTGACATAAAAGATGGTAATACTCCAAGGTAAAGAAGAACAAATGCTGGATATCAAGGAACTCAAGGTATAACACAAAACACGATCAAGTTTGTGTTAAATGGAAGGCAATAAAGTGGTCGATGATAACACAAATCATCGAGGGCAAGGATGGTGTTTCCCATCATGAATTCAATTGATATCCTGAAAGAGCTCAGAATGCTAATGATGATCACGACACATTTGTTGAGAGATTTCAAGAAGATGTAATCGATCGGCAATGACATCAAGTCAAAGGAATGCTGAAGCGAAAGGTTATTGGAACCATGGGTACGACACAAACTCGAAATCAAGTTTGCGCTCAAGGAGAAATGATATGACGAGGAAGATTGACGTAAGATTAGCTCACCATCGAAATTTGTGCTCTGGGAAGGACAATGTAGCACAGTTAAAATTAACACGATAATGATGTAGCCGATCAGGATAGGAATGACGTGATGGAGTATTGAACTTATCAACAACAAAGTACTAGGAGTACTGAATCACGGTGTTGATTCGATTCACTGATCAGTGTTCTCGGTTGACGACAACCCAGAACCCGTGGAGTGACTATGACGAGGAAAGGTACTACTTGATCAGAAATTCATAGGATGTAGTGCAATGGGTTGATATCCTCGAGATACTGGGGGTAATACTCGAAGGTAGATCAAAATAGAGGTTGGGCAGACGTAATGATCTGCATCAGGCAAGTACTTTTAACTTGTGCGAGAATGGGATCAAAGAAGAACAATCACGGTCGGAACCACGATTGCAAAGGACAAAATCATAGGTACAAGATCAAATTATGCCAAGTGAATAATTATTGTTACGAGAAGCTATCATGATAAGCTCAACATTGTTTCCATGGGCATGAACACAAAGTTCAAGGTCGACTCCCACTTCTCCAATGTATAACCTTTCAATCACTCCTCGCGTTCGATGAAGTTGTAGTGCTAAAATTTTATCTGGCATAACACCGTTAGAGTATGACCCGTAGAAGCTTCCGGGTTCACATAGATTAGAAAAGGCATAGGTTCAACCCATCAGGGTCTCTTAGGAATATATACCACAAACTTCAGGAGTAAATAACACAAGCTCAAAAGTAGAGCATGGTTGACAAAGTAGAGGATACAATTTACCAAAGGCATTATATACTCGTGGAAAGGTCGCAAGGTTATTGAATATGAAGGAAGATGTCAGATGAAATCCAACAATGGATCGGGCGATCCACAACGGAGCTGATGTGAGTATCGGTACTCAATCAGAGGATGAAAGAATGCAAGAGCATCAGATTATAGAACATCTGAATAATTCGATGCTTAGATAACAAAGGAATTATGATTTCCAAAAGGAAGGATCAGAAGCAGACGCTTTGATCAAGGATGGATAAATTGAAGAGACCAGAGGCACAATCGACGACAAACAGTTTGGTCGAGAACCAGCTCACATTCAAAACGACGTCTGAGCCGGAAAGATGATTTAGAAGGGTCGATTGATGATTGTGTGCATTCGCACACATGTTGAATCAATAGGATCAAAATGACGGTATCAAAAGATACTAGTGAATATTGCTAGTGATATGGGAGCATCCATAATGTAAGCATACAAGTATTTGTAGAGCAATAGTTTGAAGAGGATGCTCAAAAGGTCGGATAGTATTTCAAAGTATCTTATGAAGCATATGAACAACTGGGGATGAACGGATACTCGACAAGTGCGAGGAATTTTTCAATAGGGGTATCCATGTGGTAAAGAACTGCAAGCAGTAAGCTTAAAGGATTTTCGAAACAACAAAGAGCAGTTCAGGGCATCTTGTAATAACAAGAGCAACTGAGGAAGAATGTATGAATGAAAATTGTACGTAGTTATCCATAAGAGTATATCGGTGGTAGGGAATTGTAAAGTCGGTGGGCACAAAGTCTCGAGAGAATATCGGAGAGTATCTTTGATATCTTCTGGTGCAGCCGGCGATCATCTGGACTGAAGGGGCTCCCCGGGAGAAAGTATTTTCGAGAACCTAAAGTTAGATTTTAGCAAAATCATTTAACCCGAATAGAAGAGAGTTCAGAGTCCCAGAGTAAAGATCGAGGAGTAAAAGATCATAATACCACCCAAATGGCGACGTGGGCCCGTAAGGCACACAACCATGTTAGTAAAAATTTTGCAATGTCTAGACTCAACTTCGGCCAAGGAGTGTGGAAGGGGGATTCCTACAGGCAGTCGGCTCTGATACCAACTTGTGACGCCCCCGATTCAATCGTACACCAATCATGCACGCAAATGTGTACGATCAAGATCAGAGACTCACGGGAAGATATCACAACACAACTCTACAAATAAAAATAAGTCATACAAGCATCATAATACAAGCCAGGGGCCTCGAGGGCTCGAATACAAGTGCTCGATCATAGACGAGTCAGCGGAAGCAACAATATCTGAGTACAGACACAAGTTTAAACAAGTTTGCCTTAAGAAGGCTAGCACAAACTGGGATACAGATCGAAAGAGGCGCAGGCCTCCTGCCTGGGATCCTCCTAACTACTCCTGGTTGTCGTCAGCGGGCTGCACGTAGTAGTAGGAGTCATCGTCGAAGGTGGCGTCTGGATCCTGGACTCCAACGTCTGGTCGCAGCAATCGGGTAAAGAAAGGGGAAAAGGGGAAACAAGGCAACCGTGAGTACTCATCCAAAGTACTCGCAAGCAAGGAGCTACACTACATATGCATGGGTATATGTGTAAAAGGCCATATCGGTGGACTGAACCGCAGAATGCCAGAATAAGAGGGGGATAGCTAATCCTCTCGAAGACTACGCTTTCGGCAGTCTCCGTCTTGCAGCATGTAGAAGAGAGTAGACTGAAATCCTCCAAGTAGCATCGCCTAGCATAATCATACCCGGCGATCCCCTCCTCGTAGCCCTGTTAGAGAGCTATCACCAGGTTGTATCTGGCACTTGGAAGGGTGTGTTTTATTAAGTATCCGGTTCTAGTTGTCATAAGGTCAAGGTACAACTCCAAGTCGTCCTGTTACCGAAGATCACGGCTATTCGAATAGATTAACTTCCCTGCAGGGGTGCACCACATAACCCAACACGCTTGATCCCATTTGGCCGGACACACTTTCCTGGGTCATGCCCGGCCTTGGAAGATCAACACGTCGCAGCCCCACCTAGGCACAACAGAGAGGTCAGCACGCCGGTCTAAACCTAAGCGCACAGGGGTCTGGGACCATCGCCCTTAGCACACCTTCACGTTGCGAACGCGGCCGGAAGCAGACCTAGCCTAGCAGGCGTTCCAGTCCAATCCGGCGCGCGCCACTCAGTCGCTGACGTCACGAAGGCTTCGGCTGATACCACGACGTCGAGTGCCCATAACTTTCCCGCGTAGTTGGTTAGTGCGTATAGGCCAGTAGCCAGACTCAGATCAAATACCAAGATCTCGTTAAGCGTGTTAAGTATCCACGAACGCCGACCAGGGGCAGGCCCACCTCTCTCCTAGGTGGTCTCAACCTGCCCTGTCGCTCCGCCACAAAGTAACAGTCAGGGGCCGTCGGGAACCCAGGCCCACCACTACCTGGGTGGAACCACCTGCCCCTTCAGCCCCCATCTCCGAACAGTATCACAGGTAATGTAACAGTGCAAAGTATATAGTATATGCCCGTGATCACCTCCCGAAGTGATCGCGGCCCAGTAGTATAGCATGGCAGACGGACAAGAGTGTAGGGCCACTGATGGAACACTAGCATCCTATACTAAGCAGTAGGATAGCAGGTAAAGATAACAACAGTAGTAGCAAGGACAGGCTATGCAGCAGTATAGGATTAACTGAAAGCAGTAACATGCTACACTACTCTAATGCAAGCAGTATAGAGAAGAATAGGCGATATCTGGTGATCAAGTGGGGCTTTCCTGGTTGCTCTGGCAAGAAGAAGGGGTCGTCAACACCGTAGTCGTATTGGGCAGCAGCGACGTCGGTCTCGGTGTCTAGCGAGAGAAGAGGGAGAAGAAACAATAAATATTTGAGCAAACAGATGCATAGCGATGCATGACATGACAAGTATCGGTGCTAGGGGTGCCCTAACGTGGTACGAGGTGATACCGGTGAAGGGGGAAACATTCGGGAAAATATCCCCGATGTTTCGCGTTTTCGGGCAAAGGGGCTGGAGGGGGAAAGTTGCGAGTTTGATATGTTAGGGGTGTGTGGCGGACGAACGGGCTGTGTTTCCGGGTTCGTCTCGTCGTTCTGAGTAACTTTCATGTAGAAAGTATTTTAATCTGAGTTACGGATTAAAAGATATGATTTCCTAAAGATTTTATTAATTTCTGGAATTTAATTAATTATTTAAATCCAACATTATCCAGAATAGTAAATGATGACGTCAGCATGACATCATGCTGACGTCAGCAGTCAACTATGCAGTTGACTGGGTCAACTAAGTGTGGGGCCCACATGTCATTGGTTGTCTAATTAGCAGGCTAATTAAACAGGGTCAATTAGTTTAATTAGTGGTTAGGTTAATCTAATCTGGTTTAATTAGTTTAATTAATTGTTTAAATAATCAAATTTAATTAAGTTAATTAATTAATTTATTATTATTATTATTATTATTATTATTTAATTATTAATTATTTTTATTTTTTATTTTTTTAAACGTTCTGGGTGCGGGGCCTACTTGTCATAGGCACAGAGGGCCTTAGCGGGTTAGCGGGCAGGGGCGTGCGGGCGGCTAGCGTCGCCCGTGCTGAGGCAAGCCTGACGGGGGGCAACGCGAGGCCGCGGCTGGAGCAGAACTGAGCGGGCGTGGCCGACGTGAGCGACGACCCGCGACGGCGTACGCAAGCGGCGAAGGGAGGGACTGGAGCGGGGCCAGCACGTCAGAGGCGGGTGCAGATGGCCGCGGTGGTCGACAGGGTGGCCGCGGGCGGTGATGGGGCGATGCAGAGCAGCGGGAGGGGCACGTCTGCGCGCGGATGCGGCTGCAAGCGGACGAAGCCCCGGCGAGGTGTGCGGGCAGCAGCAGGCGGAGCCTGCGCGTCACGCGGCGAGGCAAATGCAAGGCAAGGAGGGCGCAGGCCGACGCGGTTCTACGGTGAGGGGCGCCGTGGCGGGAGGCGCGGGCACGCGGTGGCGCTGTGAGCAGAATGGAAGAGAGGCCGGGGGCCTCACCGCAGATCCGTAGGGACTAAGGCAGCGGTTGTCGCGGTGGATGACGGGGACGACGACGGAGAGGAGAAGCAGGCCGGCGGGGGAGCGCTCCGACGAGGGGCGTCGGCGCGGTGGCGACGGGAACCGGCGGCGGCATCGATGGGGTCGGGGCACGGTTGCCCCGATCTCGATCCAGACGGGTGGGGAGAGGAGAAGCGAGGCGTGGGGGGAGTAGGTGACCGATCTAGGTCACGGGGGAGTGGGGGTTATGGGGCGCCGACTGGGCCAGTCTGGCTAGCCCAATGGCCAAATGGGCCGAGGCCCGGCGGGGGGGTTCTTTGTTTTATTCTTGTTTTTCTGATTTGTTCTTTTCTCTTTAGTTATTATTCTTTTCTATTAAATTTTACTTTCCTCTTAGTTTCTGTTTTATAAAAAATTATCACTAGTACCTAAACTTGCATTTACAATTATACTACTGCCATAGTAATTATTAACCCAAAACAAAATATTTTAATATTTAATAAAATCCAATATGTATTTATGTAATTGTTTTAACTACTGTTTTAATTACCTAAGTGCATTTAAACCTTTTATAACAATGTGGTTCCTCCACCATTACTACTTATGCATTATTTGGTTCACTCCGAACATTTTAGGTTTAATATTTGAAAACTTTTATTGTTTGCCTGATTTTGAATTCGAATTTGAATCGGTTTCGAACTAACTCGAGATTAGCAACTATAATCAAGGTGATGTGGCATCATTAGCAGAGGATCACTATAGCTTAATTACCCGGGCGTCACAAGCATGGTAATTTTCTTTGGTTATGAATTTAGTCCTAATATGATGGGCATCCAAGAGGGATATAATAAAAACTTTCATATAAAGTGCATTGAATACTATGAGAAGTTTGATTCTTTAATGATTGTTTTGAGATATGAAGATGGTGATATTAGAGTCATGCTAGTTGAGTAGTTGTGAATTTGAGAGATACTTGTGTTAAAGTTTGTTATTCCCGTAGCATGCACGTATGGTGAACCGTTATGTGATGAAGTGGGAGCATGATTTATTTATTGATTGTCTTCCTTATGAGTGGCGGTCGGGGACGAGCGATGGTCTTTTCCTACCAATCTATCCCCCTAGGAGCATGCGGGTAGTACTTTCTTTCGATAACTAATAGATTTTTGCAATAAGTATATGAGTTCTCTATGACTAATGTTGAGTCCATGGATTATACGCACTCTCATCCTTCCACCATTGCTAGCCTCTCTAATACCGCGCACCTTTCGCCAATATCATAAACCCACCATATACCTTCCTCAAAACAGCCACCATACCTACCTATTATGGCATTTCCATAGCCATTCTGAGATATATTGCCATGCAACTTTCCACCATTCCGTTTATTATGACACGCTCCATCATTGTCATATTGCTTTGCATGATCATGTAGTTGACATCGTATTTGTGGCAAAGCCACCGTTCATAATTATTTCATACATGTCACTCATGAGTCATTGCATATCCCGGTACACCGCCGGAGGCATTCATATAGAGTTATATTTTGTTCTCAGTATCGAGTTGTAATTCATGAGTTGTAAGTAAATAAAAGTGTGATGATCATCATTATTAGAGCATTGTCCCAGTGAGGAAAGGATGATGGAGACTATGATTCCCCCACAAGTCGGGATGAGACTCCGGACAAAAAATAAAAAATAAAAATAAAATAAGAGGCCAAAAAAAGAAGAAAAAAAAGAGAAAAGGCCCAAATAAAAAAATAAAAAAATGAGAGAAAAAGAGAGAAGGGACAATGCTACTATCCTTTCACCACACTTGTGCTTCAAGGTAGCACCATGATCTTCATGATAGTCTCCTATGTTGTCACTTTCACATACTAGTGGGAATTTTACATTATAGAACTTGGCTTGTATATTCCAATGATGGGCTTCCTCAAAATGCCCTAGGTCTTCGTGAGCAAGCGAGTTGGATGCACACCCACTTAGTTTCTTTTTGAGCTTTCATACACTTATAGCTCTAGTGCATCCATTGCATGGCAATCCCTACTCACTCACATTGATATCTATTGATAGGCATCTTCATAGCCCGTTGATACGCTTAGTTGATGTGAGAATATCTTCTCCTTTTTGTCCTCTCCACAACCACCATTCTATTCCACCTATAGTGCTATGTCCATGGCTCATGCTCATGTATTGCGTGAAGATTGAAAAAGTTTGAGAGCATCAAAAGTATGAAACAATTGCTTGGCTTGTCATTGGGGTTGTGCATGATTTAAATATTTTTGTGTGATGAAGATAGAGCATAGCCAGACTATATGATTTTGTAGGGATAGCTTGCTTTGGCCATGTTATTTTGAGAAGACATGATTGCTTTGTTAGTATGCTTGAAGTATTATTGTTTTTTATGTCAATATTAAACTTTTGTATTGAATCTTATGGACCTGAATATTCTTGCCACAATAAAGAGAATTACATGAATAAATATGTTAGGTAGCATTCCACATCAAAAATTCTGTTTTTATCATTTACCTACTCGAGGACGAGCAGGAATTAAGCTTGGCGATGCTGATACGTCTCCAACATATCTATAATTTTTGATTGTTCCATGCTATTATATTATCTGTTTTGGATGTTTATGGGCTTTATTATACACTTTTATATTATTTTTGGGACTAACCTACTAACCGGAGGCCCAGCCCAAATTGTTGTTTTCTTGCCTATTTCAGTGTTTCGAAGAAAAGGAATATCAAACAAAGTCCAAATGGAATGAAACCTTCAGGAGAGTTATTTTTGGAATGGAAGCAATCCAGAAGACTTGGAGTGTACGTAAGGGAAGCAACGAGGAAGGCACGAGGCAGGGGGCGCGCCCACCCCCCTGGGCGCGCCCTCCACCCTCGTGGGCCCCTCGTGGCTCCCTGACCGACTTCTTTCGCCTATATATGTCCATATACCCTAAAAACATCGGGGAACACAATAGATCGGGAGTTCCACCATCGCAAGCCTCTGTAGCCACCAAAACCAATCAGGACCCTGTTCTGGTAACCTGCTGGAGGGGGGATCCCTCACCAGTGGTCATCTTCATCATCGCGGCGCTCTCCATGACGAGGAGGGAGTAGTTCACCCTCGGGGCTGAGGGTATGTACCAGTAGCTATGTGCTTAATCTCTCTCTCGTGTTCTTGAGGTGGTACGATCTTGATGTATTGCGAGCTTTGCTATTATAGATGGATCTTATGATGTTTCTCCCCATCTACTCTCTTGTAATGGATTGAGTTTTCCCTTTGAAACGATCTTATCGCATTGAGTCTTTAAGGATTTGAGAACACTTGATGTATGTCTTGCGTGGGATACCCGTGGTGACAATGGGGTATTCTATTGATTCACTTGATGTATGTTTTGGTGATCAACTTGCGGGTTCCGCCCATGAACCTATGCATAGGGGTTGGCACACGTTTTCGTCTTGACTCTCCGGTAGAAACTTTGGGGCACTCTTTGAGGTTCTATGTGTTGGTTGAATAGATGAATCTCAGATTGTGTGATGCATATCATATAATCATACCCACGGATACTTGAGGTGACATTGGAGTATCTAGGTGACATTAGGGTTTTGGTTGATGTGTGTCTTAAGGTGTTATTTTACTACGAACTCTAGGGCTGTTTGTGACACTTATAGGAATAACCCAATGGATTGATCGGAAAGAATAACTTTGAGGTGGTTTCATACCCTACCATAATCTCTTCGTTTGTTCTCCGCTATTAGTGACTTTGGAGTGACTCTTTGTTGCATGTTGAGGGATAGTTATATGATCCAATTATGTTATTATTGTTGAGAGAACTTGCACTAGTGTAAGTATGAAACCTAGGCCTTGTTACCATCGCAATACCGTTTACGCTCACTTTTATCGTTAGTTACCTTTCTGTTTTTATATTTTCAGATTACAAAAACCTATATCTACCATCCATATTGCACGTGTATCACCATCTCTTCACCGAACTAGTGCACCTATACAATTTACCATTGTATTGGGTGTGTTGGGGACACAAGAGACTCTTTGTTATTTGGTTGCAGGGTTGCTTGAGAGAGACCATCTTCATCCTACGCCTCCCACGGATTGATAAATCTTAGGTCATCCACTTGAGGTAGTTTTCTACTGTCCTACAAACCTCTGCACTTGGAGGCCCAACAACGTCTACAAGAAGAAGGTTGCGTAGTAGACATCACGTAAGATGCGCTAGTCCGCCTATTACGCTGGGGAAGCAGCGCCTCGGTGTTTATCTTAGGGGCGTGTGGGGCCTAGAGCTGATGGCGCCTGATCTGGAGGTCGGCCGAGATTAAAGGGATGGCCTGGGGGCACTGCCAAGCACGGCGGTGGTGTGAGGTTGAGGGGAGAGCGGGGCGGTGGAGGTAGGGGTTTGGGCTAGTGGTCACTGGCGGTTCGAGAAAGATCGTCAACAGTGACTGGCGGGAGGTAGACGAAGGCCATCTGCCCGTTCCTTATAGATCGTACGGTTCATAAAAAATCGACCGACCTATTTATTTTCAATCGACTGTTATCTTGATAGGACCACATGTGGTGGTGTGCTGGAGGAGTAACTGCATTTCCTGTGCTCATATATTACAAAATCATACGAAGTTTTCGGATTCACGGGTTCCGGCAGACCCTTAAGGTTCGAACTCTAGGGTGCGCGCGGAGATCGTGCCCTCTACCTCTCCGTCTCGAAAGGATCTAACTACCGCAAGAACAACACAAGAGACACAGGGTTTATACTGGTTCGGGCCACCATTGTGGTGTAATACCCTACTCTAGTGTGGTGGGTGGATTGCCTCCTGGGCTGATTAGGAAGAACAGTACAAGGAAGAACAGCCTCGCGAGGGTCTGTTCTTGGCTAGGGGATGAACTGCTAGGGGAGTTCGATCGCCCTTCTCTCTCTCTCTAAATGCTGAATCTGGTCCTAGCTCATGCTCCCCCCTACCCTGGGGGTGGCTAGTCCTATTTATAGGCAAAGGCCCTGGGCCTCTTCCCAAATATTGAGCGGGAAGGGCGCCAACAATTGGCCAATTTGAAGGGGAACATCTGGTACACTTATCCTGACTAAAGTTGGTCTTCGCCTGCCAAAGGCCCTGCGGTGACGCCGTCCTGGGCTCCATGGTGACCTCCTTCCCACCGTTGGACTGGTCTTGGTCTCGTTGCACCGAAATGGGTGCGTTTGCTTGATCCTCTCGCCTGCGCTTGCCCCCTTTGCACCAAAGAGGAAAGGGAGACGCTACGCGGGCTGGCGCCCACCTGGCACCCTTGGTCGTCATGGCTTGCATCATGGGCACCTCATGAGGTACCCCACCTTGATCTCTCCGCCTCCTCGCGAGCCAGCCTGAGGAGACCCTGCTTGGGGAAGTGCCGTGTCGTCCGCCTCGCGAGGCTTGGCCCCTCGCGAGGGTCTTGAGCCTTGTGTTGATGAAGTTGGGCCACGCTAGGCCCCCATTTGAGCCACGCCGCAAGCCGCAGGCAGGCAAGTCTGGGGACCCCTGTTCCCAGAACGCCGACAGTAGCCCCGGGCCCAAGGCGCGCACGGACTTGGCCGTGCCGAGAGGCGAAAGGGCAAGGGCGAAGCGCCGCGGGCCCTAACAGCCTGCGGCCTTGGGTACCGCGTGGCGGTTGATTGGACGCAGGCGCTTTTGCAACTGCGCAAGTTATTAAAGGTGTGGCATCCGCTCGGGCTTTGTTCTTCTCCTTCTTCATCCGCTGCTCAGATCCCCTTTCTTGCGCTTCTCCTCCCTTCCTCCAAGCTTCCAGATCTGCTCCACCTGCTCGACCCAGGTAGCCATGGCACCTCGCCGGGCCCCGGCCGAAGCTTGGTTCTCGCCTGCATTGGATTCGCCCAACGTGTCGAAGGCGAGCCTCGCCCTACTGCACCGGATGGCTGCGGCGCAGGGCATTGACGGGGCGCAGATGTTCAAGGTCGGCTCCGATGCCCCTGAAGGCCAAGGAAACACCTTCTATCCTTTCTTCGTGAGCTCCATTATAGCGGGCCTGGTGCCTCCTTTCTCTGAGTTCTTCCTCGCCGTCCTCCGCCATTACAACTTGCAAGCTTTGCATCTCCACCCCAACTCCGTCCTTCTCCTGGCGATCTTTGCCTACTACTGCGAGGCGCATGTGGGGGTACAGCCTTCAGTGGCCTTGCTGCGCCACTACTTCTACCTCCGGACCTCCAAAGGTTCCCCTTCTGCGTGCGCGGGCTTCGTCGCGTGCGGCAGCTCCATGGCCATCTCGAATCCAGGGAAGAGGATCGAGGGCTTCCGGAGCAAGTGGGTATTGGTTGACGCCGGGCGCGTCCACCCTCGGTTGGCCCTTCCCACGGAGCCGCCCGTGAGCTCGGAAGACTGGTGCCGAGCGGAGCTCACGGATCCCCGCGAGAAGTCGATGCTGGCGAAGATGGACGCCGATCTGAAGCCAGCCAACATGGCGACGGCGAAGCTGACCGGGGCGTCGCTGCTGAGCGAGTTCCTGGAGCACCAGCTGGCTCCGCTTCGGCAGTACTCTCCCCCGATGTGGAGGCCTCACCCGAGCCCCACAGCCGTGGGCGAAGAGGACGTGACTGCGGTTCTCCAGTCCCTGGTCGGGGGCGAGGCAGCAAGGCTGGAGGGCGCGCCTTCGCCCCTGTTCCTCCGCGACGATTGGGAGCAAGTGGTGGAGTCCATGCCCGTCTTCAACGGGGACGGGCTCGTGCCCGTGGTGGCTCCCGAGGATCTGGTGGATGTGTCTTCCGGCGACTCCAGCGGAGACGGGGGCGAGGAGGGGCAGGAGGCAGGCCCCGACTCCGAGGCGACTGACGGAGAGTCTAGGGCTCCCCCACTCCGGCGCAAGCCCCGTGCTCTCCGCCTTTCGCTGAGCGATGATGACGATGACGATGACGTGCTGGGCAGCGGGAGCTCGCCCCCGGTCCCGAAGAAGGGCAGGACCGGGTTGATTCCCCGCGGGTCCGCCCTGACTCCGGGGCGAACCGCTGACGCGCCTTCCGCTTCCGAGGTCGACCCCTCCAGCCGGCTCTCCGGCTTCAAGTTTGGCAGGAGACCGCTGGAGCTTTCTGGCGACGACCTGTAAGTGCTTGATCCTTGATCAATGGTTTCTTGTTCCGCTGATGAGGCTTGACGATTACTTCTCCTGAGCAGGCTGGCGCCCGCGGCGAAGAAGCTGAAGGGTGCTCCTGAGGCCCCAGCTGTGGCGACACCTCCTCCTACAGGGGAGGGCGACCGCGACGCACGGGCTTCTCCTGCCCACTCGTCCTTGCGGGGCTTGGCCGAGCTGGCCGGGGCGTCAGCCCCCATGGCTCGATCGACCCCAGAGGTGCCCTTGCCTGGTGCTGCTGCTATGGCTGGGGAGGCGCAGCAGACTCCGTCTCGGGATACTGCAGCCTCGCCGCCGCTACCTTCTCCTCCCGTTCCGCCGGCTGCTGGTTCCATGACTCCTCCTGCTGCCTTGAAACGCACTGATGCTTCTCCGCCTTCTTCTTCCATCTTGGAGCGGGCTGTTGCTGGACTGGACCGGCTGCGGCAGGATCTTCTAGGTGCCGACCCTCGCCTGGTGGCCGGGCGCCTGGAGCTGGCCTCGGGGTGGATTTGCTCTGACGCCTCGATTCGGGCAGCGCTGGTTCAGGCCTCGACGGCCTGTGACGAGGAGAGGGAGGCTACCCTCGAGGCGAAGGCTGCCCGTGACGCGGCCCTGGGAGAAGCGGTCGGCATCCGCGGCCGCTGCAAGGAGCTGGAGGACGAGTTGCAAGGCCTTCGCGATCAGCTTGCAGAGGAGACCCACCTTCGCCAGGAGCAGGAGAAGGGGGTGAAAGCTCGCGAGGTGGCGCTCGAGGACCGGGAGGTGAAGCTCAAGAAGCGCCGCAGCCACCTAGGCGCGTTGAAGAAGGAGCTGGAGATGACGAAGGCCGAGCTGGACGCCAAGGCCCAGGTCCTCGCCGAGGATCGCGTGGCCTTCGCGGACAGGGAGAAGGATGCTCGCGCTTCACTGAAGACGCTTTACGAGAGTGGCCTGGATAGCCCGCTGGCTGGTGACGGGGACGGCCCCGCCAAACTGCTTCCCTTCTTGGTGAAGGCTCTTGGAGATGTCGCCCTCGGGCTCGCCCCCACGACCGAGGCCGAGGCACGAGTCCTGTCTTCTGCCGCGCTGACGCGGGTCTTCGCCCATGTCTACCTTTGCGATCCCAGTACCGACCTCGACAGCCTGATGGAGCCGGTGAGCGGCGAGGGCGCCGTTGCCGCTGTCGAGGCCGTGAAGGGGCGCAGAGGCGCTGCTAGGGAAGTTCCGGGCCTTCAGTACCAAGCCGAAGCAAGGCGCTGCTGACCCCACTACCCCACAAGGCGAAGCCACTCCACGCGACTCCGCTGCCGACAAGTGACTCCGCTATCGTTCCTGTTCTTCTTTCGATTCCTACACATGCAGGACGCCTCGGGGAGGCATTTAAATTTGCGTTTGGTACCAAGGCGACAGTATGGGTTGTAATATTTACTTTTAAGTTCCTTGAATTTTATGTTCCCCTTCCCTACTTGCTTATGTTCTACGCTGGCAGAGCCCGGCCACGTGCATGCCTCACCCAGCATCAGCCCCGACCGGAAACCAGGACGGGGCCAAAGGAATGAGGGGCCACGTGACAAGTTAGGCTCCTGAGTCGCGATGCTCAGGAGTCCCCCTTGGCGCACGAACAACAAGTAGGGAAGCGCGATGTAGGTGTGTTTCCTGTTCTACGTCTGCAGAGCCCGACCCCGCGCGTACCTCACCCAGCATAGCCTTTCGGAACTAAGGAGTGAGGGGCTACGGAGCCAGTTAGTGAAAGTGCAACTATCCCTAGGTGGTTTTGGTAATTTATAACAACATATAGCTCATTGAGCTAATGCAATTCCAAGACAATTATTTCAGGAAAGCTCAATGATTGGCATGGCATGGATGGTGAAAGTGGAACCCTCAAAATACTAAGGACAAAGGATTGGCTCAAGCTCAAAAGCTCAAGACTCTTCATTTTACATTTTAGTGATCCAAGATCACATTGAGTCTATAGGAAAAGCCAATACTATCAAGGAGGGATGAGGTGTTGCTTAATGAGCTCTTTGCCTTATGTGCTTAATGATATGCTCCAAAATCCTCAGCTACTTTCCCATATCCACAAATGACCTAAACCCCAAGCCAAACTCGGTCATACCGATTCTTTCTATCCGGCGCCACCAAGTTTCTCATATGTCATAAGCCACTGCCAAACCCTAGCAAATCGGTTCTACCGATAGGGATCTCGGTCTCATCGAGATGGGATTGCAACCTCTCTGTTTCCTTTTCGTAACTTTTCGGTCTCACCGAAAGAGCGGATCGGTCCCACCGAGATCGCAATGCAAACTCTCTGTTTCCCATTTGTAACTTTTCGGTCTCACCGAAAGAGCAAATCGGTCCCACCGAGTTTGCCTGACCAACTCTCTGGTTAACTAATTACCAAATCGGTCTCACCGAGTTTGTGTAATCGGTCTCACCGAGATTACGTTATGCCCAAACCCTAACCATATCGGTCCTGCCGAGATGCATGTCAGTCCCACCGAAAATCTCTAACGGTCACTAGGTTTACCATTTCGGTCTGACCGAGTTTATTGATTCGGTCCCACCGAGATTGGTAGATTGTGTGTAACGGTTGGATTTTAAGTGGAGGCTATATATACCCCTCCACCTCCTCTTCATTCGTGGAGAGATCCATCAGAACACACCTACACTTCCAATTCGTATGTTCTGAGAGAGAACCACCTACTCATGTGTGGAGACCAAGATATTCCATTCCTACCATATGAATCTTGATCTCTAGCCTTCCCCAAGTTGCTTTCCACTCAAATCTTCTTTCCACCAAATCCAAATCCTGTGAGAGAGAGTTGAGTGTTGGGGAGACTATCATTTGAAGCACAAGAGCAAGGAGTTCATCATCAACACACCATTTGTTACTTCTTGGAGAGTGGTGTCTCCTAGATTGGCTAGGTGTCACTTGGGAGCCTCCGACAAGATTGTGGAGTTGAACCAAGGAGTTTGTAAGGGCAAGGAGATCGCCTACTTCGTGAAGATCTACCGCTAGTGAGGCAAGTCCTTTGTGGGCGATGGCCATGGTGGGATAGACAAGGTTGCTTCTTCGTGGACCCTTCGTGGGTGGAGCCCTCCGTGGACTCGCGCAACCGTTACCCTTCGTGGGTTGAAGTCTCCACTAACGTGGATGTAGGATAGCACCACCTATCCGAACCACAGGAAAAACATCCGTGTCTCCATTAGCGTTTGAATTCTCCAAACCCTTCCCTTTACATTCTTGCAAGTTGCATGCTTTACTTTCCGCTGCCTATATACTCTTTGCATGCTTGCTTGAATTGTGTGATGATTGCTTGACTTGTCCTAAAGTTGCTAAAATATGCCAAGAACTAAAATTGGGAAAAGGCGTAGTTTTTATTTGGTCAAGTAGTCTAATCACCCCCCCCCCCTCTAGACATACTTCCGATCCTACAAGTGGTATCAGAGCTTTGGTCTCCATTTGCTTTGATTTCCATAGCTTTTGGTGGTCATAGCCTTGGTTTCACAACCTAGGAGAGTATGGCGTCTAGCGAGGGAAATTATCACCGTAGAGGTTCTTACTTTGATGGTACTAACTTTGCTAGTTGGAAGCATAAAATGAAAATGCATATTCTTGGACATAACCCCGCCGTTTGGGCTATTGTGTGTGTTGGTTTGCAAGGTGACTTCTTCGACGGGAAGGAACCAAACCGTGAAGCTACCGCGGATGAGTTTAATATGCTACAATAAAACGCTCAAGTTTGTGATATTCTCTTCAACGGATTGTTCCCCGAAGAATTCAACAAAATCAGCCGTTTTGAGAATGCAAAGGAAATTTGGGATACTTTGATTGATATGCATGAAGGTACCGACTCCGTCAAGGAATCTAAATTGGATGTGCTTCAAAGTCAACTTGACAAGTTCAAAATGAAGGATGGTGAAGGTGTCGCTGAAATGTACTCTAGGCTTGCTCTCATCACAAATGAGATTGCCGGCTTAGGGAGTGAAGAGATGACCGACAGATTCATCATCAAGAAGATCCTAAGAGCCTTGGATGGAAAATATGATACCGTGTGTACATTGATCCAAATGATGCCCAATTACAAAAATCTCAAGCCAACGGAAGTCATTGGAAGAATTGTTGCTCATGAGATGTCACTCAAGGACAAAGAGGAACTTCACAACAAATCAAGTGGTGCTTATAAAGCCTCATGTGAAGCCCCCACATCATCAAGTGAGAAACAAAACTTCAATGAAGAACTGAGCTTAATGGTGAAGAACTTCAACAAGTTCTACAAGAGTAGAAGCAAAGATAGAAGCTCCAAGTCAAGGTCCTAGAATGACAAAAGATCTTCTAGTCGAGAGCGAAACTGCTAGAATTGTGGAAGACCCGGACACTATTCCAATGAGTGTACGGCTCCCTACAAAAGAAGAGAAGATTCTCCAAAAAGAAGAAGCAAAAGAGAGGAATCACCATCACGAGAGAGAAGGAGTAGAGATGATCGTTATGAACGAAGACACTCACGGAGAAGCAAGGATTCGGAAAGGAAGGAAAAATCATCAAGGAGCTACACAAAACGAAGACATCAAGCTCATGTTGGTGAATGGGTATCCGGCTCCGACTCCGACAACCACTCCGAGAGAAGTTATCACTCCGACTCCGAATATACTCAAGATGAAGGTGTTGCCGGACTAGCACTTGTGTCAACCAACTCCTACGACATATTTGATTCACCAAATGAAGGAATTGGAAGATGCTTCATGGCCAAAGGTCCTAAGGTAACTCACCCTGAGTATGTTGATTTTAATAGTGATGAAGATGACTTGTTAGGCGATGATGATTTACTTGTTGACAACTCTAGTGATGAATCCTATGATGAAACGTCAATTAATCATGCTAAAACGAATGAAAATGATAAGGAGAAAATTGAGGCTCTAACTAAAGAACTAAACACTCTTAAGTTAGCTCATGAAACTATCTTTGAAGATCATCGAGAACTTTTAAGGGCTCATGAGAAGTTACGCTTTGAAAAGCTCAATCTTGAGCAAGAGCATGAGCTTTTAAAGGCAATCAATGATGATCTCCGCAAGAAAAGTTCTTCTTACATTGCCAAACGTTTACTCTTATCCACTTACATGCCTCAAGTCAAGTCTAATAACAAAAACAAGAAAGATTCTTCCTCTAGTAGTAACAATGAACATGTTAAATCCAATATTGTTGCTTCTAGTAGTTCTCTTGATTCCACTAATGATTCTCTTAGCCAAGTTACACTTGAGCAACAAAATAGCATATTGAAGGAAATCATAGAGAAAGGATTGTACAAAAGCCTTGCCGGAAGTAAGCAATTCGAGGAGATTGTACGCAAGCAAGGAAGGCACCGGAAGAATCAAGGTGTTGGTTTTGAACGAAAGTTCAATGCCAATGGAGTTGAGTGGGAAGAAGATCAATACCCCAAGACAAAGCTTGTTCCTCAACAAGAGAAGTATGATCCAACTTCTTTCAAGGGGACACAAACTCAAGATGATCTTCCACCACAAGACTACAAGCAAAAAGGCAAGGACAAGCTTCAGGAGGAAATAGATGCATTTGAAGAAGCTCCTAAGACCTTAGTCAAGTGGATTCCCAAGACTACTTCAAGTTCCACTTCATCAAGTACGACTACAACTCCAAGGATTCCCATCAAGATGGTGTGGATCCAAAAGAAGAAGAACTAGAGAGTTCTTGAGGGTGACTCCGCCAACATACTTCACTCTTATCATTTTGGCAAGAACAAGTGCAATCAACTTCCACATCTTGCACTAGTTCAAGGAGTCACAAACCCTCTTGTTGGTAAGTCAAGGGACAAGGTAATCTAAAAGCTTTCATAGACATCTTCTTGTATGTGCATCACTCTATGTCTATGGATATACTTGCTTGTTCCTTGTGGGACTAACCCATGTAGGTATTGAAAGTGCAATTCACTCAAAAGGATAGCTCCAAGTGATCTACATCAATATTGAGCATCCACATCTTCAACATCTACACGAAGTCATCATCGACAAAACCCAAGGTTAGTTCATCCCTCTTAAGGGGGGATATCACATCTAGGGGGAGCTTTACTCTAAGACTTGAGCTAAAGCAACTCTAATGATGTGAAAACAACAATGCTTTATGTAAAAGTGGTAACCCCACTTGAGCTTAAACGATGAGTATGACCTATGATCAAGTGTCCTCATTTGACTCCTAAGTCAATATACTCATATATAGATGACCTAGTCATCGCCAATTGCTTGATAGATGCTAGAATTGGTTGTGCATACTTTGTCACATATTTCTATTGCCATTTTATTGTGTGAGCATGATGGATGCATATTTCACTCATTCGAGGACATCCACTTGTTGTTTTGATTGATTGGCTTTATCTTTTCTTTTGCCAAGTGGATGGACAAGAATGCCTAAGAACCACCTCTAGCTATCTATGTTTTTCTCATCTCAAACTCTATTCATGCTACATCACAAAATTGATCAAGTCAAATTCGAACCACTCTGTGTGAGGAGCACTCGGAGTCCCCGATTCGTCATAGACTTAAACTTCCAAAACCTCTTTGTGATTCTCGGTCTGACCGATACCCCACTTTCGGTCCTACCGAGATCATCAAGTTGATCTATGTTTTCAATCTCGGTGCAACCAACTTGAACTATTCGGTCACACCGAGTTGCAATAACTGTATACAGTTTTGCATCTCGGTGCCACCGAGTCGTTCCACTCGGTCACACCGACAGGGTCGGGCTATATATAGTCACGGGCAAAAATTTGGAAATTTCTCCGAACCTCTTCGCCCACGCCATAGCTCGCTCTGCCGACGTGGTCTCCGGATCGTCTTCTCGCTGCCAGCAGCCTCCAGTTGCTGGTCTCCGTGGCCGTCAACGGAAATCACCTCCGCCGTTGCCGCCGTAGCGAGTCTTCGCCAAACTAGGGTACGGACTCGATCTTTGTGCTATTCCTTAATATGATTCCTAGCACATTGTGATTATCATGATTCTTGCCACGATTGTTAAACTCCTATCCAGTCAAAGAACTCATAGATTAGGTTTGATTCGAAAATTTTAGGGTTAGGTTTCCGCCGAAACCATCTCGGACCCACCGAGTTGAAAAACTCGGTCCCACCGATTTGGCCTATGCCATTGCACAAGTGAAACTCGGTCTGACCGAGTGTAACTAATCAGTGTGACCGATTTTTGAACTTTGTGAAACCCTGGCAGTCTCGGTGCCACCAAACTGTGACTCGGTCTGACCGAGATCACTAGTTTAGGTTCCAAATACTGCTTCGGTATCACCGAGTTTAGAAATCGGTAGATCCGAAATGCTTTCTGTGGGAAACTAAAACTAAGTTTTGAATCATTCTTTTGCAAAAATCTCTGCATTTTGTGATGCTCATCCATTCTACCTCATCTATAAACTATTCACAGGGTCAGCAGTCAGCAGTCAGCTAGTCAATCATGTCAGACCATAGTGACAGCCAGAATCAGTCAGAACAGCCTGTGCATATGAGTGAGGGCAGTAGCCCCTCAAGTTCTTCAGATGATGGCAGTAGCAGCACTCCAAGCAATCTGCCAAAGGCTGCCACCAGACAGAGAAGGAAAAGAACTTCAGATTCTGAAGATGAAGACTATGTGGCAGAGGAGGAGGCTACCTCCAAGAAAATTGAACTCAAGAAGGAACATAGTTCAAGACAGAGCACCAAGCCAGGCTTGAAGGTCAAAAGACCAGCAGGCAGGAAGCCAATGCCAAAAGCCAGAGCCTCAACTAAGATTCCTGACAAAACCACTTCCAAGGAGCCAGTTGTTGTTGTAGAGAAGAAAGAGAGGAAAAGAGGCAGATGGTACAAGAAAGTAGATCCTATGGCTGAGTTTGAACAACATTCTTCTGATGAAGAAGAAGAGGAAGAGGAAGGTGTTGCACCAGCACCCAAGGCACCCAAACTGATGGGTGATGCCATTAGATCAGGGGGAGCTGCATCCAAGCTCAAGGAAGCCCCCAAGACAGCTCCAAAGCAAAAACCCAAGAGGAATACAAGAAATATTCCAGCTGCTGAGAAGAACAAGGCCCCAGTGCCTGATGTTGTTGAAGAGGAAGAAGGGCAAGTTTTGAGGAAATTGAAGCCCAAGATCCCAGACCACAATGATGCTCATCCTGTGGCTGAGGATATGAACATAAGGAGAGACTCTGGATTGAGAAAGTGGAGAGCAGAAGATCCTTATGCTACCAGGAGAAGGACTGCTGTGGACTACAGGTTCCATACTAAGGAACAGCAGGACTTCTATGAGACAATCCTATTGGACAAGAAGCCAATTGTCTGTGACATGAAATGGGTCGATTGGCAATATATCAAGGACAATGAAGAGCACTTCCCAGGAGTGGAGGACAGCTTCAAGGCTTGTGGAGTAGCAGACTTTGTTGGGAAAAAGCTCACAAAGTGGAACGAGGAACTTATCATGCAGTTCTACTCCACAGCACACTTTTACCCCGATGGGAGGATTGTCTGGATGTCTGAAGGTACGAGGTACCAATCAACTGTTGCAGAATGGGCTCAATTGATCAATGCCCCAGAAGAAAGTGAAGATGACTTGGATGTCTATTCCAAGAAGAAGATGGACCACAACTCAATGATCAACATGTACAAGGAGATCCCTGATAAGGCACTTGAAACTTTCAAGTATGGATCTGTACATTATCTTCTGTCAGGATTGCCAACAATCAACTGGATCTTAAGGCACACTCTGCTGCCCAAGTCTGGAGATCACAAGATGGTCAGAGGCCATGCTATCAACCTGCTTCATATCTTTGATGTGCCTCAGAAGTTCAAGGTCATGAGTCTGATGATAGAGACAATCAAGAGGACAGCAGCAGACCAGAAGAGAAGTTGTGGATATGCTCCTCAGATCCAAGAACTGATCAACTCCAAGATGGGCATTGGCATATATCTTTCGGATAAGGAACATCTTCCTATTTATCCTGAGTTTGAAGACAATGAAGTTGTGATGAACATGGATGAACCATCTTCAGCCCATGCCCAAGCACAAAAGGAGAAAGCTAGAAAGGAGAAAGCTGCTAGGATGCCAACACAAGAGGAGGCATCAGAATACTTCTTGAAGACAAAGCAAGAGCAACTCAGTTACCTGATTGCATCCACCCTGCGGATTGAGAAAGGTTTGGCCAACCTGACTTAGAACCAGGCAAGCCTAGAGAGAATCGTAGAACAGAAGTTCTATGACTTGGACATCAACGTGACAGAGATACAGACAGCAGTAGAGCAGCTCCAGGATGACATGCAGGAGAGGAGAGGGAAGACAACTACAGATGCATTTGCTAGAGTTCCACGAGCTCAGAGGTCCAGTGCAGTGCCAGTTCCTGACACAAGAGCAACCACCTCAGCTCCAGCCGCAGCATCAACCCAACCTGCTCCAGCATCCACCTCAGCTCCAACTCCATCAGCATCAACAGAAGCTTTCGTCCTTGGAGTGATCCGGACTCCACCACCACCTGCAGATCAAGCCTGAGTGTCGATATAGCACTATGCATTTTCTAGGAACTTTTTGGTAACTTGTTGCCAAAGGGGGAGAAGATGTATAGATCATAGGCTTCGAGAGAGAGAGTGTTGCTTTTCTCTCTTGTTTATTTGGTGGTTTTTGATACAATTGTTTGCTTTTGGTTGAGATACTTTGATATGCTTGTGAGACATTGATGATCATGTGTTTGATCATAAGCTACACTTATGCATGCTTGATATTATCTTATATATCTTATGTTTGATCATTCACTTTTGCCTTGGTGATGAGTGCATGTATTTCGTTATTTATCATTTTGAGCGCTCCACCAAGATGTATGTGACATGGAAGAGTAACCCATGACTCTAACTCTTTGTGCATTTGCAGTCCAAAGCAAATTTTAAAGATGCACAAATTTAGGGGGAGCTCTTACTTATCACATACTTCTCAAAGCGACGATGTAATTCATTCTTATTATCATTTGTCGAAGCTTTGATCTATATGTTGTCATCAATTACCAAAAAGGGGGAGATTGAAAGTGCAACTATCCCTAGGTTGTTTTGGTAATTTATAACAACATATAGCTCATTGAGCTAATGCAATTCCAAGACAATTATTTCAGGAAAGCTCAATGATTGGCATGGCATGGATGGTGAAAGTGGAACCCTCAAAATACTAAGGACAAAGGATTGGCTCAAGCTCAAAAGCTCAAGACTCTTCATTTTACATTTTAGTGATCCAAGATCACATTGAGTCTATAGGAAAAGCCAATACTATCAAGGAGGGATGAGGTGTTGCTTAATGAGCTCTTTGCCTTATGTGCTTAATGATATGCTCCAAAATCCTCAGCTACTTTCCCATATCCACAAATGACCTAAACCCCAAGCCAAACTCGGTCATGCCGATTCTTTCTATCCGGCGCCACCGAGTTTCTCATATGTCATAAGCCACTGCCAAACCCTAGCAAATCGGTTCTACCGATAGGGATCTCGGTCTCACCGAGATGGGATTGCAACCTCTCTATTTCCTTTCCGTAACTTTTCGGTCTCACCGAAAGAGCGGATCGGTCCCACCGAGATTGCAATGCAAACTCTCTGTTTACCATTTGTAACTTTTCGGTCTCACCGAAAGAGCAAATCGGTCCCACCGAGTTTGCCTGACCAACTCTCTGGTTAGCTAATTACCAAATCGGTCTCATCGAGTTTGTGTAATCGGTCTCACCGAGATTACGTTATGCCCAAACCCTAACCATATCGGTCCTACCGAGATGCATGTCAGTCCCACCGAAAATCTCTAACGGTCACTAGGTTTACCCTTTCGGTCCAACCGAGTTTATTGATTCGGTCCCACCGAGATTGGTAGATTGTGTGTAACAGTTGGATTTTAAGTGGACGCTATATATACCCCTCCACCTCCTCTTCATTCGTGGAGAGAGCCATCAGAACACACCTACACTTCCAATTCATATGTTCTGAGAGAGAACCACCTACTCATGTGTGGAGACCAAGATATTCCATTCCTACCATATGAATCTTGATCTCTAGCCTTCCCCAAGTTGCTTTCCACTCAAATCTTCTTTCCACCAAATCCAAATCATGTGAGAGAGAGTTGAGTGTTGGGGAGACTATCATTTGAAGCACAAGAGCAAGGAGTTCATCATCAACACACCATTTGTTACTTCTTGGAGAGTGGTGTCTCCTAGATTGGCTAGGTGTCACTTGGGAGCCTCCGACAAGATTGTGGAGTTGAACCAAGGAGTTTGTAAGGGCAAGGAGATCGCCTACTTCGTGAAGATCTACCGCTAGTGAGGCAAGTCCTTCGTGGGCGATGGCCATGGTGGGATAGACAAGGTTGCTTCTTCATGGACCCTTCGTGGGTGGAGCCCTCCGTGGACTCGCGCAACTGTTACCCTTCGTGGGTTGAAGTCTCCACTAACGTGGATGTAGGATAGCACCACCTATCCGAACCACGGGAAAAACATCCGTGTCTCCATTAGCGTTTGAATTCTCCAAACCCTTCCCTTTACATTCTTGCAAGTTGCATGCTTTACTTTCCGCTGCCTATATACTCTTTGCATGCTTGCTTGAATTGTGTGATGATTGCTTTACTTGTCCTAAAGTTGCTAAAATCTGCCAAGAACTAAAATTGGGAACAGGCGTAGTTTTTATTTGGTCAAGTAGTCTAATCACCCCCCCCTCTAGACATACTTCCAATCCTACAGTTAGGCTCCTGAGTCACGATGCTCAAGAGTCCCCCTTGACGCGCAAACGGCAGGTGACGAGATGAAATGCAGGCGGGGCTACCGTTCTACGTCTGCAGAGCCCGACCCCGCGCGTACCTCACCCAGCATAGCCTTTCGGAACTAAGGAGTGAGGGGCTACGGAGCCAGTTAGGCTCCTGAGTCGCGATGCTCAGGAGTCCCCCTTGACGCGCAAACGGCCTTCGTACCTTGGCTCCGCTCGGGGAGAGACGCGCAACGAACCAGGCCCGAGGGGCCTGGCTGGGGCGTACGGCTGAGCGTGACCCAGTCGTAGCCCCCGTGCCCAGCCCCCTCGCGCGGCGCTCCCGAGGGGAGGCGTTGCGATGAGGCCGGCCACTGAGCTCTGGGCTCCCTGAGGTTAATGCGGCCCGGAGGCCACCCTCAGTTGTTTATCACCAGCGCGGAGCATAGCGCTTCCGTATGTGTATGGGCATAGCCGCTCCTCGGCAGTGTCGTCAGCCAGCGCGGAGCATGGTGCTTCCACTGGTACGTGGGAGGGGGCTCCCCTCCGGGAGGAGCCCCCGGGGCGTGTACAGCCCCGCCCTGACACGTGGCTGGCACGGTAGAGCTAGGTGAGGTGTATCTGGGCACCCGTGAGCCAGCGCGGGACTCACAAGGCCCTACCTCTAGGCGGGTTGTGCCTGGCACTGGGCCGTATCTTGAGATGTGTTCCTACAAAATCTGGTTAGATGTCGGCACTCTACGTCCTCGGGTCCCGGCCCTCGAGCTTGTCTCAGCCGTCGCTGGTATGCCAGGTCGCGATGTCGTGGACAAGGCCAGAGGGTGAGGGCTGGAGAGCCAGTAAGAGCCCTGAGTCGCGATGCTCAGGCACCCCCCCCTTTAACGTGCAAGTGGTCGACATGAAGAAGAAAAGGTGCCGCGGACGGCATCGAGTAATCAAGCATGATACATAATTGGAAATAAACGCGGAAGGGATACATGCCGCTGGGCCTAGCCCGAGTGGCCTGGGGATGATGCAGCCCGAGGGGCGCCCCCAGCAAAGCAAGCTAGCGACTGAAAAGATAAAAAGGGATACATGCCATAGGGACGGACCCATGCGGCCTGGGAATGACGCAACCCTGGGAGGGCGCTCCCAGCTGGGAATGAAACTTGAAAGATGTCACCTGAAGATGTCGTCGGTGTAGTGGCGTTGGTGCAGCAGACTCGGTGGGCTGCAGAAGCCGGTCCTCACGAGCCCCCAGGCCCAGGGGCCTCGGGAGGCTCCGGGGGCACTGGTGGCTCCTCGCGAGCAGCCTCCATCTCCGCCAGGGCCGTGGAATGCCTGTCTTCTTGCGCCTCCAAGATGCTCCTCATGATGTGCTGGTATGCCGCAGCCACGCTCGACAGGCCATAAGGCATGCGAACATAGCTGTGGGGTGGTCCTCCGCAGCGCCCCACTTGTGAGGGCCATAGGCGCTCTGCCGTGGCGATCTGATTGAGCCCTGGTATGTCGACGCAGACGCGCAGCCCACCATCCTCGCCTGGATGGGGAGCCACAGCTGGTTGGCGACGGCAACCTCTCATGATCCTTGACTCCTGTAGTTCTTGAATGGCCTTGCTAACAAACTCCTACTGGTCTGACCTTCCGTCCCTGGCTTCCTTTCGAGGGAAACGTGCTTCGAAACACGCCTCCACATGGTGCCCCAGCGCCTCCCTCGTGACCTTGGCTAGGTCGGTGACCCTCCAGGTGAGAGCCCCCGAGCCCTGCCTGAGGAGGGCGCCGGGCGCGCTTTCCTATGCGATTGAAGGAGGATCCCCCTGGGAAGACGCGGGCCTTGAAGGGCCTGCCTCCTGAGGGGTTGAGCCTGACGTTGTCTTCTTCTTCTTGGGGGTGGTCTCAGGAAGCCTCCTGCTTCGGCGATCTGGGTCTTCTAGTGACGCGGCCTGAAAGGCTCGCTCCAGGGTACACACTGCATCCTTCTCTTGACATGGCACTGTGATGACGCCGCCGCTTCCTGGCATCTTGAGGACGTTGTAGCCGTGGTGAGTCACGGCCATGAACTTGGCCAGCACCGGGTACCCGAGGATGGCGTTGTACGGCGGGTGGATGTGGGCGACGTCAAAGTCGATGAGCTCGGTGTGGTAGTTGTTGCGGGCCCCGAAGGTGACTGGGAGGCGGACCTGCCCGATCGGGACTGTGGAACCATCGGTGACTCCGGAGAAGGGCTTGGTTGGCTGAAGCTGGTCATAGGGCACTTGGAGGTTGTTGAATGTTTCCACGGACAAGACATTGAGCCCTGCCCCTCCGTCGATGAGGGTCCTGGTGACCAGAACGTTGCTGATGACTGGGGAACAAAGCATTGGGAGGACTCCGGCTGTGGCCACGCACTTGAGCTGGTCTGCTGAGCTGAACGTGATGACGCAGGCCGACCACTTGAGGGGACATGTTGCTTCGAGCTTGGGAAGAACTGCATTCACTTCGCGAGCAAACGGCTTGAAGATACGTTGAGAGGCTGGGGCTTGAGCTCCGCCCAGGATGCAGGCGATTGCGCGAGGCTCTTGGAAGCCCCCAGCCCCCTCGTCCTGGTGGCGGTCTTCATTCCTTCTTGGCTGAGGCGGCAACGGCGGCAGGCCTGGGTTGCCATGAGGGCGATCCTCACGAGGCTGATCCCTCCAGTCCCCCTCGCGAGGCGGGTCACGCCAGTGGTCCTCGCGAGGTTGGTCACGCCAGCCTTGACGTGGGCCACGGTCTTCCCAGCATCCCGGGTTCCTTCCTCCTCCTCGGTCGTAGCCCCGGTCAGCACGGTCAGGGCGTCGGCCGACTCTTCCTTCTCGCACGGCGCGGAGTTCTTGGCATTCATTGGTGTTGTGGGTGTGGAGGTCGTGGTACACACAGTACCGGCTGCCCCTGGAGGATTCGGGCAGATCCTTGCCCCGCTTGGTGTCCGGCTCTGCCGCGAGCACGGCAGCCCCCTTGCGCTTCACGTCCTTGGCCTCGGGCTTATTCTCTTCTGGGTCTGCGGCAGGCAGCTCGAGGAGGGAGAGGCATCCCTCCTCAGCCCTGGTGCATTTGGTCGCCAGGATGAACAGCTCCAGGGAGGTGCAGAGGTCTTCATGCATCGCCAACTCCTCCTTCATCTTGATGTCGTGCACTCCATCGGAGAAGGCCGAAATGATGGCCTCCTCGGACACCCTGGGGATCTTGAGGCGCGCACTGTTGAAGCGCTGGATGTACTTTTGCAGGGTCTCTCCAGGTTGCTGCTTGATGCGGCGCATGTCGCTCACAGCGGGAGGCCGGTCGCGGGTACCTTGGAAGTTGGCGATGAAGCGGGTACGCATCTGGTCCCAGGAGGAGATCGTGCCTGGGGCCAGGTTCAGGAGTCAAGTGCGAGCACCTTCCTTCAGCGCCATGGGGAACCAGTTCGCCATGACCTTTTCGTCCCCGCTGGCTGCTTCGATTCCCAGCTCGTAGAGCTGGAGGAACTCTGTGGGATCAGTTGTGCCGTCGTAGCGAGGAGGCAGGTCCGGCTTGAACTTGCCGGGCCACGCGACGCTACGCAGCTCGGGGGTGTAGGCGCGGCAGCCGGCGGTGACCGCGGGAGGTTTTGGTCGAGGGAGAGCTTGGCCTTGTGGGTCCCCTTGCGCTGCAGCTGGGAGCAACACGGGGTCTTGACGCGCCGGAGCTGGGAGCGCCCGAGCGGCCTCTTGCGGTCGCGGGACTTCTTGGCAGCTCCGTTCCTGCTGGGCCGGCGCACGACGGAGCGGGTTCCGCCTGGGAGCTGCGCGCCTTGGGACCATGGCATCTTCTTGGAAAGGAGGCGGCTGGAACGCCCCCGGGGCTTCATTGCCCACGCGGGGCGGAGTGCGGCGCAGCGGTGCGGAAGGCGCGGGAGAGCCCCCTGCGGCGCGGACGAGCTCGGCGACGCGGTCGAGCCACTCCTCGTAGACGTCGTCGACAGGGCGGTAGCGCAGGAGCTCGTTCACCGCGATGAGCGCAGCTCGAGCCTCCAAGGGCGCGCGAAGCGCGTGCGACGAAGAACCGGCCGGGGTGAGCGACGGAGTGGCGGTGCGGCCATCCCGCCGCACGGACGGGTGCTGAGAGGATGCTTGCTGCTCGTTCCCCGCCGGGCCGGTGGCGGCGTTGACGGTGGGTGACGGGGAACGACGAGGACGCCCACCGACGGGGGCCGTCTGGACGGCGCGGGAAGCGATGGCGGCCCGGCGCTCGGCGCGGGCCCGACGAGCGTCAGACATGGATGCGAGGGTCGGAGGAGAGCAGAGCGGTGGAAGACGGACTCCGGCGCACCCCTACCTGGCGCGCCAAATGTCGGATTCACGGGTTCCGGCAGACCCTTAAGGTTCGGACTCTGGGGTGCGCGCGGAGATCGTGCCCTCTACCTCTCCGTCTCGAAAGGATCTAACTACCGCAAGAACAACACAAGAGACACAGGGTTTATACTGGTTCGGGCCACCATTGTGGTGTAATACCCTACTCCAGTGTGGTGGGTGGATTGCCTCTTGGGCTGATGAGGAAGAACAGTACAAGGAAGAACAGCCTCGCGAGGGTCTGTTCTTGGCTAGGGGATGAACTGCTAGGGGAGTTCGATCGCCCTTCTCTCTCTCTCTCTCTAGATGCTGAATCCGGTCCTAGCTCATGCTCCCCCCCCTACCCTGGGGGTGGCTAGTCCTATTTATAGGCAAAGGCCCTGGGCCTCTTCCCAAATATTGAGCGGGAAGGGCGCCAACAATTGGCCAATTTGAAGGGGAACATCTGGTACACTTATCCTGACTAAAGTTGGTCTTCGCCTGCCAAAGGCCCTGCGGTGACGCTGTCCTGGGATCCATGGTGACCTCCTTCCCACCGTTGGACTGGTCTTGGTCTTGTTGCACCGAAATGGGTGCCTTTTCTTGATCCTCTCGCCTGCGCTTGCCCCCTTTGCACCAAAGAGGAAAGGGAGACGTTGCGCGGGCTGGCGCCCACCTGGCACCCTTGGTCGTCATGGCTTGCGTCATGGGCACCTCGTGAGGTGCCCCACCTTGATCTCTCCGCCTCCTCGCGAGCCAGCCTGAGGAGACCGTGCTTGGGGAAGTGCCGTGTCGTCCGCCTCGCGAGGCTTGGCCCCTCGCGAGGGTCTTGAGCCTTGTGTTGATGAAGTTGGGCCACGCTGGGCCCCCATTTGAGCCACGCCGCAGGCCGTAGGCAGGCAAGTCTGGGGACCCCCGTTCCCAGAACGCCGACAGAAGTAGAATCTAATTTTGTTTGCCATGCAATGTTGTAGAGTTATCATATGTCTCCTATCATTTATTTTTTAGCCACCTGCTATCTGCTACTTTTACAGTGCACTAGTTCTGCACACACTTCACCCATACTCTCACTATTGTGTTTTTATGCAAGGGTATTTCAGACTCTGCTGCTATGAGAGAAGCAAATAAGAAAAGAGAGAAGTCGCTCCAGCGTCGTACACGGATAGGCTAGACACGTTTCAGCATTATAGTAGGTGCAGTGTCAGCAGATGGAGACGGTAAACGTAGCTCTCGAGTTGATGACCTCGCTCGCAATGAACTACCATCCCAGGTGCTTGCTTTAATTTCACGGTGCCATGTGGTTTCATGTTGCATATGGTGTCTAGCTTGTATTCGAAAGGCTGAAGTCGGTCTTTATTAAGATAAGGAAAGATATTTTTACATGAACCACCATCCCGTGAGCACCAGAAGAAAAGTAGCTAGTCAGGGCACTGGCCGAGCTAGTGACAAGCCGAGCATAGACAGGCATCACCTGGAAGCCAACTAAAAAGCCACGATGGTGGCAAAGCAGCCCGCCTCCCACCAGGCTCTCAGGTCCTAGATGATCATGCTCACCACTCCAGCCGGATGTCTAGCTTGTATTGCTTCTAATTTGGTTAAATTGCATCTGCTTAGCTTACACACTATACCTTTGAATATGACATGCCTTCCTGTTTTTGGTACATGCTAGTACATCTATCTATTAACCATGTTCTTACATGAAACTAATGTTCTTGTGTAT
Source organism: Aegilops umbellulata (assembly GCA_032464435.1). Lineage (NCBI taxonomy): Eukaryota > Viridiplantae > Streptophyta > Magnoliopsida > Poales > Poaceae > Aegilops > Aegilops umbellulata. Next base: position 465,941,514 of record CP136057.1, read on the forward strand.
CCCTAATCAATCAATTATGATGAGGCAGTCAGGCCAGTGGACTAGTGTGATAAAAGATCCTGATTTAAAGAATGCAGCGTTAGCCTCCCCACATGATTCCCGAGAAACAGCGAGGCTAGATGAAGATAGTGAACGTAGCTCTATAGTTGATTACCGCATTTCCCCTACACTTGCATCGCAGGTGCTTGCTCTAACTTGGCAGCGTGATATGTGGTTGCATGTTGCATATGGTGTCTAGATTTTTAATTCTTCCAATCTAGTTAAATTGCATGTGCTATCTGCTTAGTTTATACATTATACCTGTTAATGTGACATGCCTTCCTGTTTTTAGTACATAGTACATCTGTCTATTAAGCACGTCCTTACATAAAACTATTGTTTCTTTTTATCCCGCATAAATCAATATGACGAGACACCTTTAGTATATGCACTGTGATATTAGTTGCATCTTTCATATGATTTATGGCATGCGCTGCTTCTAATTTGTTGAAATGTCATTAATGATGGGACGCTTTTAACTTGGCAGAGTCATATTGGTTGCATCTTTCATGTGGTGTCTAGCTTGCATTGCTTCTTATTTTTTGAAATGGTTTCTGCTTAGTTTACACAAACAAATGTGAATATGCCATGCCGTCCTGTTTTTCGTATTATTCCATCCAGGAATCATGTGTTTGCCTTACATCAAAGTAGTGATTGTCACTACCATGCATGAATGAATTCTGAAGAGTGAATTTTATTGCTTTTTCTTGTCGGTTTTACTTGACAATTCGAAATCAATGAAGCGGAAGGAAGTTAGCAAGGCAGCGGATGAAGGTGCTCCTTCCAAACGGAGGGCCTCTACAGATTCTACTCCTCCATCCCCCCAAGATGATTTCCAAGACAACACATGCATAGACACTCAACGTAGCTGTGTTGGTGATGAGCATGTCTCCCCTAGTGCACCATCACATGTGCTCCCTCTAACTTGGCACCGTTATATGTGGTTGCATGTTATGTATGATGTCTAGCTTGTATTGCTTCTAATTTTGTTGAATTTCATCTGCTTACTTTCCACATTATACTTGTGACTAAGACACGTGTTCCTGTTTCTAGAACATACAATATCTGTCTATCACACCATGTTCTTACATCAAAGTACTACTTTGTGTAACCTGCAACAATCACTTATCATAATACACGTTTGACTTGGGAGTGTGATATAGGTTACATCTTGCATTCTTTTCTAGCTTGTACTACTTCTAATTTGTTGAAATGGCACTTCTGACGAGACAATTTTAACTTGGTAGAGTGATATTTGTTGCATCTTTCATATGGTGTCTAGCTTTCATTGCTTCTAATTTGTTGAAATGCCTTCTCCTTAGTTTACACATCATAAGTTGTGAATATGCAATGGCACTAATGACGAGAGACCTTTAACTTGGTAGTGTGATGTTGTTTGCATCTTGCATATGATTTATTTCTTGTACTGCTTCACATTTGTTTAAACGGCATTTATGATGAGACACCATTAACTTGGCAGAGCGATATTTGTAGCATCTTTCATATGGTGTCTACCTTCCATTGCATTGCTTCTAATTTAGTGAAATGTCTTCTACTTAGTTTAGACATCATAGTTCTGATTATCTCATGTCGTCCTGTTTTTCGTACATATTACATCCTCCTATCATGTGGTTGTCTAACATCAAAGTTTAGTTCGTCTGTATCATGCATCAATTTGTTCTGAAGAACTAAATTGTTATTCATTTTTCTTGTCGGCTTGACTTAACATGGCACCGAGAAAGAGGAAGCAACGCAGAACAACAGGGGGAGGGAAGCGAAAGAATCCTGCAGATTCTGCTGGTACTGATGGTGCAATAGAAGGTCAAAGTCCAGCGGAAAATTGTACTGATAGGGTATCCCGTGCTACACGAGCTGCAGAACAAGCCAAACAGAAACAAATAGCTGCCAACAAACAAGCAAAGACAACCCTAGTTGTTGGAACACCTTCCACAGTACCACCAGCTGCACGATTTACTCGTTGGTCAACTCAGTTAGCAACACGTTCCCAAGCTCCCTTGCCACCTGACACTACTTCCGAAGCACTCTTGCTACAAGATGAGTTGGCAAGATCAGATGAACTTTGTGAGCTTCAACAGCAAGAAGGTAGTTGCTGGAGTCAAGTTACAGTTGCATGCTTTTTATATGTAGTCTCATAGTTTGATGTACACTAACACTTCCTATGTTCGTTGTTGGACTAACACCTAGGCACAAGAGGAAACAAACATCAGGGATAATGCTCGATAGGTTAACTAAATCTAGAGGAGGAAGAATGGAGATCCATTTTGAGGCAGGTTTAAAAAGGCCACGTGATGCTACGGAGTCAGCCAAGTTAGTATCATAGGCAGCGGTTGCCATTAGGTGTAATGTACGTATCCTGCCAACATGGATTCAGTACAGGAATGACAAAGACGAAACCCAGTTCAACACCTTCCTCGACCATTTATCTGTAAGTATGGTTATGTATGGAAACTAGTAATATCGTCTTGCTCTGTCCAATACTTTCTAGGTTGCTGATAATGAGACTCCCATAATTTTCAACAGATGAGGTTCAAGCTGGATAGCCAAGATGATGCAACCAGACAAGCTTGCAACCATGTTTTCAAGTCTACTCTACGGCAGTATCGGTATAACTTGAGGAAAACTCACTTTGAAGGCAAGGCTAACAGTGAACTTTCCCAAACATCTCCAGTGGAAAATATATCGGATGAAGACTGGAGAGGCCTCGTTAAACACTGGTCTGATCCAAAGTATCAGGTACATTATATATATATGTGATCAGATCACATGTTGAAGTCCTATTTACGCATTTGCCACACAAATCTATCTTCTTGTAGGTGAACTGTTCAAAGAACAAGGCCAACCTTAGGAAAGTGAATCCAACAGACGACAGGATCTTGTAGCTATATTGCATACTGCGAGGCTCTTGTAATTAGCTATTGTTTCACTCTTTTTGTTGTACCACATTATTAGATCTATATTGACTTGTACCAAATGCAGAGGAAAGCCCGCAAGGACCAAAAAGTACCTGAACCAAATGCTGTGGAAATCTTCAAGGACGGTCACACCAGCAAGACGAAGGGCATGACTACACCAGTCAAAGCCGCTGTTGTAAGTCATTAATCCTCATGCCTTTTAACTACTACTTACTCTGACTTGTGCCTTGAACTTCATGGTTTGCAGCCAATGTCTATTACTCTTTTCAATTTTATACACAATTGTCTTAGCGTATCATTGCACCTTACAAGGTTTAAAAGAGAGGAGTGTTGTTCCTTTGATCTTGACCTGTAATATAGTTCCGTGATGGACTTGCCCACACAACGTTACAATTGCATGTTTGTCTGTTCTCAATTGTTTTGTGATATGAATGATGTCACACTATGCTTACCGTATTATAAACTTTGTCTCTTTATCCTTAGTTGTCAATACAATGTGAAGAAATAGACAATACATTATCCATGGTACATGGTCATACGTTTGGAACCTAGTTTTATTATGTACTTTGCAGTAAAATACAACTAATATTTTACATGGGTTCACCAGAATAAGTTCTGTATATAGACCAAAGCTATTTTGTTTGGTTTTGCTGCCTCCTTAACATCTTCTGTTCTGGTACAAGTAATGTAAAAACTCAACTTTTCAGCAAGCTATGGAAAAAATGGTGGAACCGCCACCTTCTGAAGGTGGCGAGGCAACTATAACCGCAATATCAGCTCTTGCTGCAGTGGGTCAGTACCTGTCCACTAACAGTGCCAAAAGCACGTTCCTGCGTAATACTGGGTTGGTTGTTAAGGCAATCTCGTCCAAACTGCCTCATGATCAAGATATGCAAGCTCAAAACAATGTTATATCTACACTCCAGACACAAGTCCGTTCCCTAACAGAGACCCTTTGTGAAACAAGGACAGACATTGTTCGATGTCGTCAAGATATGCATGGTTTTGAAACCAGACTATGAGACATTTGCTATGTTGTTCAGGAGCCTAGGAGAAATGAAGGCGAAGGTTATGGTGCTCCATCGGACAATACAGCATGAAAACGTAACAGTCTGGTCAAATGAACTGAGCTTCTGAACTTCTGGTGGTGCATTTATCTGCCAGACTATTAACTTTTATGCCAACCTTCCTTATGTTTTATAGTTGTAATTCGTTTTGTTGCGATACAAATTTGTTCTTAATGTGCAGCCACCGGTTGAAGAAAACAGCAAGCCATTTTTGTATAGTGTAGGGTGTTCCCTATATTTGCACTAGTGGCGATCTTTGATGCCCAGTGGATGTAATCTGTGCAATCGCCTTAATAGCCTAGCGTTAGTTTCGGGCTTATTTATTTCCTAGTATTCTTTTTCCCTGGTTTGCTAGTGGCTGCAACAACCATGGGCCATATACAGACCGTGGTAACCTTGACCCTGCTACAGGCCGTAGGATCCATGGGCCTCCTACGGGCCATCTTTAAATGGGCCTCCAACACAGGCGTAGAATCGGTGGGCCTTGGGCCGTCGGATAAATGGGTCTACATGGGCCGTAAACGGGCGCAATTGGTATCGGCCCAGCACGGTAACGGGTCGTTAACAGGCCGGAGGACAACAAAGGCTTAATTCTCACAGGCATAACGGGTCGTTAATGGGCTAGAATAGGACGGGCTGGAAATGGCGCAACAGATTAACAGGCCAGAAACGGGCCGACTCTGGCCACGGGCCGAATTTGGCCCATTAGGGGAACATGCCAATAACGAACTGGAAGTAATCAAGGGCCGGAAAGGAGCCCAAGAACGTATGGGCCGTCAGTAGGCCGAAAGCTAACACGGGGTGGAAATGGCCCATGTGAATCATGGGCCGTTAACGGGTACAAAGAAATTTGTTGTTCATTATGGGCTAGAATCACCGTGGGCCTCTAAAGGGCCTAAAGATACGAAGGACTCATATGGGCCGAAAGATGTCATGGGCCATACATGGGCCAAAAGTGAAACGGGCTGGTGTTATATTCGACGGCCCACATGACGTTGTTGGGCCGATTTCAGGTAGGCCCTAACGGGCCATGAGTTACTGGGCCGTAAAATGGGCTATTTGCGAAGAGACCATTAACAGGCTTTTCATGGGCCAGCCCGCTAACTTTTGACCAAGTCAAACGGGCCGGCCTTTTTAAGCTAAATGGGCCGATGGTGGGCCGTCGCACGTGTCGACATATCATAGGCGCCTATCAGACCCACTGACGAGCTGACACGTGTTTCCTCCGGCCAATCAGAATTTTACACGTGGAAATTTCCCATTGGTCCGGGCTGTTAACGGGTTATCAGATCCAAAACCGGACCTGGTAGCTTAACGGCGACCCGTTACGGTGGATGCCACGTGTCGCTCACCCTTGACGAAAGCACTTCTGTGACGCGCAATTTATCGTTATGGAAGTGGACACTTCCGTGATGATAATTTTGGTAATGTCATGGAACACTTCTACGACAGCACAGGTATGACTATCTTGATTCTGTCATAAAATTGTCATGGATGTACATGCGTGACATAAAACATGACCTACTATGACAAACACGTATCATCACAGAAGTGTATTTTTTTGTAGTGTGGAGAGTAGTGTCTCCTAGATTGGTTAGGTGTCACTTGGGAGCCTCGGTCAAGATTGTGGAGTTGAACCAAGGAGTTTGTACGGGAGATTGCCTACTTCGTGAAGATCTACCCTAGTGAGGCAAGTCCTTCGTGGGCGATGGCCATGGTGGGATAGACAAGGTTGCTTCTTCATGGACCCTTCGTGGGTGGAGCCTCGTGGACTCGCACAACCATTACCCTTCGTGGGTGGAAGTCTCCATCAACGTGGATGTACGATAGCACCACCTATCGGAACCACGCCAAAAATCTCTGTGTCTACATTGCGTTTGTTCCCTCCAAACTCCTCCCCTTTACCTTCATATGCAATGATTTACATTCCGCTACTATACTCTTAGATTTGCATGTGTAGGTCGATTGCTTGACTTGTGATAAGTTTCTAAAATCTGCAAGACTTAAAATTGGGAAAAGGCTAGATTTTTATTTGGTCAAGTAGTCTAATCACCCCCCTCTAGACATACTTTTGATCCTACAAGTGGTATCAGAGCTTTGGTCTCCATTTTCCTTGATTTCCATAGCTTTAGTGATCATAGCCTTGGTTTCACAACCTAGGAGAGTATGGCGTCTAGCGAGAGAAATTACCCTTAGAGGTCCTTACTTTGATGGTACTAATTTTGCTAGTTGGAAGCATAAGATGAAAATGCATATTGGACATAACCCTGTCGTTTGGGATATTGTGTGTATTGGCTTGCAAGGTGAATTCTTTGATGGGAGAGAACCGAATCGTGAAGCTACCGCGGAAGAATTGAAGATGTTGCAATACAATGCTCAAGCTTGCGATATCCTCTTTAATGGATTGTGCCCCGAAGAATTCAACAAAATCAGCCGTCTTGGGAATGCAAAGGAAATTTGGGATACTTTGATTGATATGCATGAAGGTACCGATTCCGTCAAGGAATCCAAATTGGATGTGCTTGAAAGTCAGCTTGACAAGTTCAAAATGAAGGATGGTGAAGGTGCCACTAAAGTTTACGCTAGGCTTGCTCTCATCACAAATGAGATTGTCATCTTAGGAAGTGAAGAGATGACCGACAGATTCATCATCAAGAAGATCCTAAGAGCCTTGGATGGAAAATATGATACCGTGTGCACATTGATCCAAATGATGCCCAACTACAAAGATCTCAAGCCTACGGAAGTCATTGGTAGAATTGTTGCTCATGAGATGTCACTGAAGGATAAAGAAGAGCTTCACAACAAGTCAAGTGGTTCTTACAAAGCCTCATGTGATGCTCCTACATCATCAAGTGAGAAAAAAGCCTTCAATGAGGAATTGAGCCTAATGGTGAAGAACTTCAACAAGTTCTACAAGAGTAGAAGCAAGGAAATAAGTTCCAAGTCAAGGTCCTACAATGACAAAAGATCTTCTAGTCGTGAGCGTAATTGCTACAATTATGGAAGACCCGGACACTACTCCAATGAGTGTACGGCTCCCTAGAAAAGAAGAGAAGACTCGCCTAAAAGGAGAAGTAGAAGAGAAGAATCACCTCCAAAAGAGAGAAGGAGTAGAGATGACCGTTATGAATGAAGAACCTCTTGCAGAATCAAGGATTCGAAAAGGAAGGACAAGTCATCAACGAGCTACACAAAACGAAGACATCAAGCTCATGTTAGTGAATGGGTATCCGGCTCCGACCATCACTCCGACTCCGAATATACTCAAGATGAAGGTGTTGCCGGTCTTGCACTTGTGTCAACCAACTCCTATGACATATTTGACTAACCAAATGAAGGAATCGGAAGATGCTTCATGGCTAAAGGCCCAAAGGTATCACACCCCGAGTATGTTGATTTCAATAGTGATGAAGATGACTTGGTAGGTGATGATGATTTACTTGTTGACAACTCTAGTGATGAAAACTATGATGAACTTGCTATTAATCATGCTAATCAAGATAAAACGGATGACGATGATAAGAAGGAGATTGATCATCTAACTAAAGAACTAAACACTCTTAAGTTAGCTCATGAAACTACCTTGGAAGATCATCGAGAGCTTTTAAAGACTCATGAGAAGCTACGCTTTGAAAAGCTCAATCTAGAGCAAGAGCATGGGTTCTTAAAAGCAATCAATGATGATCTTCGTAAGAAAAGTTCTTCTTACATTGCCAAGCATTTACTCTTGTCTACTTACATGCCACAAGTGAAATCTAGCAACAAGAACAAGAAAGATTCTTCTAGTAGTAACAATAATCGTGTTAAATCCAATGTTGTTGCTTCTAGTAGTTCTCTTGATTCCACTAATGATTCTCTTAGCCAAGTTACACTTGAGCAAGAAAATAGCTTATTGAAGGGAATTATAGAGAAAGGTGTTTACAAGAGCCTTGCCGGAAGTAAACAATTTGAGGAAATTGTATGCAAGCAAGGAAGGCACCGGAAGAACCAAGGTGTTGGTTTTGAACGAAAGTTCAATGCCAATGGAGTTGAGTGGTAAGAAGATCAATACCCCAAGATGAAGTTTGTTCCTCAACAAGAGAAGTATGATCCTACTTCTTTCAAGGGGACACAAGCTCAAGATGATCTTCCACCACAAGACCAAAAGCGGAAGGCAAGGACAAGCTTCAAGAGGAGATTGATGCATTTTAAGAAGCTCCCAAGGCCTTGGTCAAGTGGGTTCCCAAGACTACATCAAGTTCTACTTCATCAAGTACGACTACAACTCCAAGGATTCCCATCAAGGTGATGTGGATCCCGAAGAAGAAGAAATAGAGAGTTCTTGAGGGTGACTCCACCAACATACTTCACTCATATCATTTTGGCGAGAGCAAGTGCAAACAACTTCCACATCTTGCACTAGTTCGTCAAGGAGTCACAAACCCTCTTGTTGGTAAGACAAGGGACAATGTAACCTAATGCTTTCATGGACACCATGTTTTGTGAACTTCACTCTATATCTATGGATATCCTTGTTTGTTCCATGTGGGACTAACCCGTGTAGGTATTGAAAGTGCAACTCACTCCGATGGATTGCTCTGAACGATTGATAACCCACAAGTATAGGGGATCAATTGTAGCCTCTTTCGATAAGTAAGAGTGTCGAACCCAACGAGGAGCTAAAGGTAGAACGAATATTCCCTCAAGTTCTATCGACCACCAATACAACTCTACGCACGCTTAACGTTCGCTTTACCTGGAACAAGTATGAAACTAGAAGTACTTTATAGGTGTTGTTGGATAGGTTTGCAAGATAATAAAGAGCACGTAAATAAAAAGTAGGGGCTGTTTAGAAGAAGACACAACTAAGTTAGTTTTAGTAGAGAGCTTGTTGTCACACAAGAAAGTTATTTGTCCCTAGGCAATCGATAACTAGACCGGTAATCATTATTGCAATTTTAGTTGAGGGAGAGGCATAAGCTAACATACTTTCTCTTCTTGGATCATATGCACTTACGACTGGAACTCTAGCAAGCATCCGCAACTACTAAAGATCATTAAGGTAAAACCCAACCATAGCATTAAAGCATCAAGTCCCCTTTATCCCATACGCAACAACCCCCTTACTCGGTTTTATGCTTCTGTCACTCAAGCAACCCACTATAAGCGAATATGAACGTATTGCAACACCCTACATCGGGAAGTGACACGAAGAGCACCATAGGACAGCACCAATAATAAAACATGCAACTCAAACCAATCACGATCATCAATTAACCCATAGGACAAAACGGATCTTCTCAAACATCATAGGATAGCCATACATCATTGGGAAATAATATATAGCGTTGAGCACCATGTTTAAGTAGATATTACAGTGGGTAGAAGAGGGGTTACACCGCTGCATAGGGGGGAAGAGTTGGTGATGACGGCGGTGAAGTTGTTGGTGTAGATTGCGGTGATGATGATGGCCCCGACGGCATTCGGGCGCCACCGGGAGAGAGGGGGAGAGAGCCCCCCTTCTTCTTCTTCTTCTTCCTTGACCTTTTCCCGAGATGGGGGAAGGGTTTCCCCTCTGGTCCATGGTCTCCATGGCATGGGAAGGGCGAGAGCCCCTCCGAGATTGGATCTGTCTCTCTATCTCTCTCTGTTTCTGCGTTCCAGATTTTGCCCTTTCACCGTTTCTTTTATAACTGGAGATCCGTAACTCTGATTGGGCTGAATTTTGGACACGATTTCTATCCGGATATTAGCTTTCTTGCGGCGAAAGAAGGGCTCCAACCGCCTTACGGGGTGGCCACGAGGTCCCAGGGCGCGCCTGGCCCCCTGGGGCGCCCCCCCCCCCTCCTCGTGGCCCCCTCAGGCATTGTATCGTGTTGATTCTTCTTCCCAAAAATCACATATATTCCAAAAAAATCCGTCAGTTTTTATCCCGTTTGGACTCTGTTTGATATGGATTTTCTGCGAAACAAAAAACATGCAACAAACAGGAACTAGCACTAGGCACTGGATCAATATGTTAGTCCCAAAAATAGTATAAAAAGTTGCCAAAAGTATGTAAAAGTTGTAGAATATTGGCATGGAACAATAAAAAAATATAGATACGACGGAGACGTATCAGCATCCCCAAGCTTAATTCCTGCTCATCCTCGGGTAGGTAAATGATAAAAAAGATAATTTTTGATGTGGAATGCTACCTAGCATAATCTTGATCATGTAATCTAATCATGGCATGAATATTAAGACACGAGTGATTCAAAGCAATAGTCTATCATTTGACATTAAGACAATAATACTTCAAGCATACTAATAAAGCAATCATGTCTTTTTAAAGTAACATGGCCAAAGAAAGTTATCCCTACAAAATCATATAGTCTGGCTATGCTCCATCTTCACCACACAAAATATTCACGTCATGCACAACCCCGATGACAAGCCAAGCAATTGTTTCATACTTTTGATGTTCTCAAACCTTTTCAACTTTCATGCAATACATGAGCGTGAGCCATGGACATAACACTATAGGTGGAATAGAATATGATGGTGGAGGTTGTGTGGAGAAGACAAAAAAGGAGAAAGTCTCACATCGACGCGGCTAATCAACGGGCTATGGAGATGCCCATCAATGGATGTCAATGCAAGAACAAAGATATGACTCTATATGAATGCCTCCGGCGGTGTACCGGAGGCAATGCTCTAATAATGATGATCATCACACTTTTATTTACTTACAACTCAATATTACAACTCGATACTAGAACAAAGATATGACTCTATATGAATGCCTCCGGCGGTGTACCAGGATGTGCAATGATCTAGCGTAGCAATGACATAAAAAACGAACAAGCCATGAAAACATCATGCTAGTTATCTTACGATCATGCAAAGCAATATGATAATAAATGCTCAAGTCATGTATATGATGATGATGGAAGTTGCATGGCAATATATCTCGGAATGGCTATGGAAATGTCATGATAGGTAGGTATGGTGGCTGTTTTGAGGAAGATACAAGGAGGCTTATGTGTGACAGAGCGTATCATATCACGGGGTTTGGATGCACCGGCGAATTTTGCACCAACTCTCGAGGTGAGATAGGGCAATGCACGTTACCGAAGAGGCTAGCAATGATGGAAGGGTGAGAGTGCGTATAATCCATGGACTCAACATTAGTCATAAAGAACTCACATACTTATTGCAAAAATCTATTAGTCATCGAAAAAAAGTACTACACGCATGCTCCTAGGGGGATAGATTGGTAGGAAAATACCATCGCTCATCCCCGACCGCCACTCATAAGGAAGACAATCAATAAATACCTCATGCTCCAACTTCGTTACATAACGGTTCACCATACGTGCATGCTACGGGAATCACAAACCTCAACACAAGTATTTCTACAATCCACAAATACCCACTAGCATGACTCTAATATCACCATCTTTATATCGCAAAACTATTGCAAGGAATCAAACATATCATATTCAGTGATCTACAAGTTTTATGTAGGATCTTATGACTAACCATGTGAATGACCAGTTCCTGTCAACTCTCTAAATAGATATAAGTGAAGAAAGAGAGTTTATTTCTTTCTACAAAAGATTTGCCCACACTCTAGCAAATATAAGTGAAGCAAAAGAGCATTCTACAAATGGCGGTTATCTATGTGAAGAGAAACAGGCAATCCAAACTTCAAATGATATAAGCGAAGCACATGAAGCACATGAAGCATTCTATAAAGCCGTACTCAAAGGATATAAGTGAAGTGCAATGAGCATTATATAAATCAACCAAGGAATATCTCATACCAACATGGTGCATAAAAGAGGAGTGAAAAATAAATGCAAAAGACGCTCCAAGATTTGCACATATCGCATGAACAAAACGAATCCGAAAACATACCGATACTTGTTGAAAAAAGATGGGATGCCTTCCGGGGCATCCCCAAGCTTAGACGCTTGAGTCTCCTTGAATATTTACTTGGGGTTCCTTGGGCATCGCAAAGATTGAGCTCTTGCCTCTCCTTCTTCTCCTCACATCAAGACATACTCGATCTTCGAACACTTCATCCACACAAAACTCAACAAAAAGCTCGGTAAGATCCGTTAGTATAATAAAGCAAATCACTACTCTAAGTACTGTTGCAAACCAATTCATATTTTGTTTTTGCATTGTAGCTACTGTAATATTCCATGGCTTAATCCACTGATAGAAATCGATAGTTTCATCAAAACAAGCAAACTATGCATCAAAAACAGAATATGTCTTAAACAGGACAGTATGTAGTAATCTGAACATTCATCATACTTATGGTACTCCAAAAATTCTGCCAAAATTAGGAAAAATAAAAAATTTGTATAGAAGTACATTTCAGAAGGTTTCAGAACCGTTTAATGTTCCAATAAAAAATGTAAAATCGCGCACTACAGGCAAAGTTTCTGTCCTGCACCGTACAAACCAACAAGCATTGTAAACATCCTAAAGGCAAACCTTGGCACATTATTTTTATTATACAATGGAATTTTACAAGGGGATAATTATTTTTGTTGAAAAGTTTCTGTAATCAAGATTCACAAAGTTTCCGTGAGCATGAACAAAGTTCAAGGCTAGCTCCCACTTTAACAATGCTCGTCTTTCTCACTTACGCTTTTCTTTTTGAAAAAGTTTTAGGTTCCCTCTTTATTTTTTGTTTTTAAACTATATAAAAGCACTCAACAGAAATAAATGACTCTCTAAAACTTCCGGGTTGTCTCCCTGGCAGCGCTTTCTTTAAATCCATTAAGCTAGGCATATAGTGCTCAAGTAATGAATCCACCCGGATCCCAAGGTATATCAAAGCCAATTTTAATTAACAATGATTTGTAATTTAGTAGTGAGCACAAAGTAACATATATCATGTAATGACGAAGTCTAACTCTCTTCCTATGCATCGGCATATGTCATAAAAGAGCAATTCATGCACACAAAGTAAAGGCCAATGCATAGTATAAACAGTTTCTTGCAGTTTTATCTTATTGGAAACATGAAGAGGTGGAGATATAGTTCCTCTCTCATAATAATTGCCAGTAGGAGTAGCAAGCACATGCATATTATATCTATCAAAATCATCATGTGTAGAAGTAAAACGCAACCCATCAATATAATCCTTAATAAACACAAACTTCTCCGATATAGTGTAGTTTGGGGAATTCAAAAGGATAATAGGACTATCATGCGTGGGTGCAATAGAAACAATTTCATGTTTAACATAAGGAATTATAGAAATTTCATTTCCATAAGCATAATTCATATTGGCATCTTGGCCACAAGCATAGCAAGCATCATCAAAAAGGGATATTTCAAAAGAATCAAAGGGATCATAGCAATTATCATAGCAATCATCCTTCGGTAAGCATTAAGGGAAATTAAATAATGTATGAGTTGAAGAGTTACTCTCATTAGAAGGTGGGCACGGGTAGCTAATCAGCTCTTCCTCCTTTTGTTCTTCGCTCTCATCATTTTTTCATCCAATGAGCTCACAGTTTCATTAGTTTCTTCTTCCATAGACTCCTGCAAAATATTAGTCTCTTCTTGGACAGTGGAGACTCTCTCAATAAAATCATCAATATCGGAATTTAATTCATAATTCTCATAGCAATATTTAAGTATAGCAAAATTTTCAGGTCTGTAAACAGCATCATCAATATTTTCACACTCTTTAAACAAAGATTCAATTTCATAAGCACCCATAAAAGCAACGAATTCTTCTATTTGTTCCACATCATAGTAATCATATATACCATTAGCATAAGAAGCCAAGGTTTTATCATCATTAAATTTGCATGAAAAGGGAAGGTCTTGATAACCCACAAGTATAGGGAATCAATTGTAGCCTCTTTTGATAAGTAAGAGTGTCAAACCCAACGAGGAGCTAAAGGTAGAACGAATATTCCCTCAAGTTCTATCGACCACCGATACAACTCTACGCACGCTTAACGTTCGCTTTACCTAGAACAAGTATGAAACTAGAAGTACTTTATAGGTGTTGTTGGATAGGTTTGCAAAATAATAAAGAGCGCGTAAATAAAAAGTAGGGGTTTTTTAGAAGAAAACACAACTAAGTTAGTTTTAGTAGAGAGCTTGTTGTCACACAAGAAAGTTCTTTGTCCCTAGGCAATCGATAACTAGACCGACAATCATTATTGCAATTTTATTTGAGGGAGAGGCATAAGCTAACATACTTTCTCTTCTTGGATCATATGCACTTCTGATTGGAACTCTAGCAAGCATCCGCAACTACTAAAGATCATTAAGGTAAAACCCAACCATAACATTAAAGCATCAAGTCCCCTTTATCTCATACGCAACAACCCCGTTACTCGGGTTTATGCTTCTGTCACTCAAGCAACCCACTATAAGCGAATCATGAACATATTGCAACACCCTACAATGGGAATCCCTCATGCTTGCGCGACACGGAGAGCACCATAGGACAGCACCAATAATAAAACATGCAACTCAAACCAATCACGGTCATCAATTAACCCATAGGACAAAACGGATCTTCTCAAACATCATAGGATAGCCATACATCATTGGGAAATAATATATAGCGTTGAGCACCATGTTTAAGTAGATATTATAGCGGGTAGAAGAGGGGTTAGACCGCTGCATAGAGGAGGGAAGAGTTGGTGATGACGGCGGTGAAGTTGTTGGTGTAGATTGCGGTGACGATGATGGCCCCAGCGGCATTCTGGCGCCACCTGGAGAGAGGGGGAGAGAGCCCCCTTCTTCTTCTTCTTCTTCTTCTTCTTCTTCTTCTTCTTCTTCTTCTTCTTCTTCTTCTTCTTCTTCTTCTTCTTCTTCTTCTTCTTCTTCTTCTTCTTCTTCTTCTTCTTCTTCTTCTTCTTCTTCTTCCTTGACCTTCTCCCTAGATGGGAGAAGGGTTTCCCCTCTGGTCCATGGTCTCCATGGCATGGGAGGGGCGAGAGCCCCTCCAAAATTGGATTTGTCTCTCTATCTCTCTCTGTTTCTGCGTTCCAGATTCTGCCCTTTCACCGTTCTTTTATAACCGGAGATCCGTAACTCCGATTGGGCTGAATTTTGGACACGATATCTATCGGGATATTAGCTTTCTTGCGGCGAAAGAAGGGCTCCAACCCCCTTACGGGGTGGCCACGAGGGCCCAGGGCGCACCTGACCCCCTGGAGTGCGCCCCCTGCCTCGTGGCCCCCTCGGGCATCGTATCGCATTGATTCTTCTTCCCAAAGACCACATATATTCCAAAAAAAATCTCCGTCAGTTTTTATCCCGTTTGGACTCCGTTTGCTATGGATTTTCTGTGAAACAAAAAACATGCAACAAACAGGAACTGGCACTGGGCACTAGATCAATATGTTAGTCCCAAAAATAGTATAAAAAGTTGCCAAAAGTATGTAAAGGTTGTAGAATATTGGCATCGAACAATCAAAAATTATAGATACGACGGAGACGTATCAACGATCTACATCAACATTGAGCACCCACATCTTCAACATCTACACTAAGTCATCATCGACAAAACCCAAGGTTAGTTCATCCCTCTTAGGGGGGATATCACATCTAGGGGGAGCTTTACTCTAAGAATTGAGCTAAAGCAACTCTAATGGTGTGAACACAACAATGCTTTATGTAAAATTGGTAACCCCACTTGCGCTTAAACGATGAGTATGACCTATGATCAAATGTTCCCATTTGACTCCTAAGTCAATATACTCATATACAGATGACCTAGTCATCGCCAATTGCTTGATAGATGCTAGAGTGTTTGTGCATGCTTTGTCACATATTTCATTTGCCATTTTATTGTGTGAGCATATTGATTGCATATTTTCCCATTTGAGGACATCCATTTGTTGCTTTGATTGTTTGGCTCTTCTTCTTTTGCCAAATGGATGGACAAGAATGCCTAAGAACTTCCTCTAGCTATCTATGCTTTTCTCGTCTCAAACTCTATTCATGCTACATCACAAAGTTTGATCAAGTCAGATTCAAACCCTCTGGGTGAGGAGCACTCGGAGTCACTGATTCGACATAGACTTAAACTTCCAAAACCTCTCTGTGCATTTTGGTCTGACCGATTCATCCTTTTCGGTCATACCGAGTTCACTGAGTTGATCTAGGTTTTCAACCTCGGTGCAACCGATTAGAACCATTCGGTCACACCAAATTGCAGTAACTGCTTGCGATTCTGCATCTTGGTGCCACTGAGTTGTTCCACTCGGTCACACCGACAGGGTCAGGATATATATATATATATATATCGACGGGTAATAATTTGGAAATTTCTCCAAAACCTCTTCGCCCACGCGTATCCTGCTCTGCCGACTCGGGTCTCCGAATCGTCCTCTCGTCGCCAGCGACCTCCCGCGGCTGGTCTCCGTCGCCGTCAATGGAATTCTACACCGTCGTTGCCGCCATAGCGAGCTCATCACCAAGTTAGGGTATGAGTTTGAATCTTTGTGCAATATTTACCTCTTGCACAAAGACAATTACATGATTCTTACCACGTATGAGATCATCCTATCCAATAAAAACTTCCACTAGATTAGTTTTGATTCGAAAATTTAGGGTTAGGTTTCCGCCGAACTCATCTCGGACCGACCGAATTGTGGAAATCGATCTCACCGATTTGGCTTAGGCCATTGCACTTGTAACTTTCGGTTTGACCGAAACTTGCAAATTGGTGTGACCGTGTTCAACTCTCAGTGAAACCCTAGCAATCTCGGAGTCACCGAACTGTGTCTCGGTCTGACTAATTCTACTAGTTTAGACTCCAAAGTTGCTTCAGTGTCACCGAGTTTAACAAATCGGTAGCTCCAAAATGCTTTCTGTGAAAAACTAAACCTAAGTTTTTGACTCATTTGTTTTGCAAAATCTCTGCACTTTGTGATGTTCACCCACTCTATCTCATCTATAACTATTCACAGGGTCAGCTTTCAGTTTGCAGTGTCAGACATGTCAGATCAAAGTGATAGCCAGAACAAGTCTGAGGAGCAAGTGAATCTGAGTGAGGGCACTAGTCCCTCTGGCAGTTATGATGAAGGCAGCATAAGTACTCCTAGCAACCTGCCTAAGGCTGCAACTAGGCACAGGAGGAAGAGAAATTCTGATTCTAAAGATGAAGACTATGTTGCTGCCGAGGAAGAGGTCAGCTCCAAGAAGAAGGTTGTCAAGAAGGAATTTGGCACAGCTGCATCAACCAAGCCTGGTCTGAACAAGAAGGCTCTTGTAAAGAGAGTGCCCATGTCCAAAACCAGAGCTTCCACTCTTGAAACCTCCAAATCAACTGTTGGAGAGGCTGCTGGTGAGGGCAAGAAGAAGAAGGAAAGGAAGAGAGGGAGATGGTACAAGAAAGTAGATCCCATGGCAGAATTTGGGAAGCACTCCTGCACCGGCACATAAAGCTCAAAAGCTGACGGGGGATGCCATCAAGTCTGGGGTTGCTCCTTGAAAGCCCAAGACTGCCCCCAAAGCTTCTGCTCTAGCCCCCAAGTCTACACCAAAGAGGAGCACAAGAAACACACCAACTGCTGAGAAGAACAAGGCCCGAGTATCTGAGATTGAAGAAGAAGAAGAAGATGCTGAAGCCCAAGTGCTCAGGAAGCTAAAGGCAAAGATCCCTAACCATGATGACAATCATCCAGTGGTAGAAAATATGAAAGTCAGAAAAGATGCAGGACTCAGATTATGGAGAGAATCAGACCCATATGTTGTGAGGAGAAGGACTACTTTGGATTATAGGTTTCACACCAAGGAGCAGCAGGACTTCTATGAGACTATTCTATTAGATAAAAAAACATAGTGTGTGACATGAAGTGGGTAGACTGCAAATACATCGACAACAATGAAGACCACTTCCCAGGAGAGCATGAGAGCTTCAGACTCAATGGAGTAGACACTTTTGTGGGTCATAAACTGACCAAGTGGAATGATGAGCTCATTATGCAATTCTATTCTACAGCTCATTTCTATCCTGATGGAAGGATTGTTTGGATGTCTGAAGGTACAAGGTACCAATCAACAGTTCCTGAGTGGGCCAAGTTGATCAATGCCCCTGCAGAGCTTGAGGATGACATAGATGTCTATGCCAAGAAAAATAAAGATCACAACTCCATGGCCAACATGTATAAGGAAATTCTTGACAAAGCCTTGGAGACTCATAAGCTAGGCTCTGTGTATTATCTGCTTCCTAGACTGGCCACTATTAACACCATCTTGAGGCACACCTTGTTGCCCAAATCAGGAGATCACAGGATGATCAGAGGCCACTCCATCAATTTGCTTCAGTTGTTTGATGTGCCCCAGAAGTTTAAAGTGATGAGTTTGATTGTTGAGACAATCAGAAGGACAGTTGCAGACCAGAAGAGATCATGTGGGTATGCTCCACACATCCAGATGCTCATCAACTCCAAGATGGGCACATGCACATACTTGTTGGATAAAGAACACCTTCCCTTGAGGCCTGACTTTGAGGACAACACAGTTGTCATGAATGATGAAGATCCTACATTAGTAGAGGCTCAAGAGAAGAGGGAGAAAGCAAAAGCTGAGAAGGCAGCAAAGATGCCAAGTGCTGAAGAGGCTTCACAAGTTTTCCTCAAGTCTAAGCAATATCAACTTGGATATCTTATTCAAGCCACTTTGAGGATTGAGAAAGGATTGGCCACCCTGACTCAGAATCAAGAGAGCCTGGAGAGGATCATTGAGACAAAGTTCTATGATCTTGACTTGAAGGTGACAGAAATGCAAACAGCTATTGAGCAACTCCAGGAAGAAGCTGAAGAGAGGAAAGGGAAAGCTACTGTTGATGCTTCTCAGAGAGTGCCTAGGGCACAGAGATCTTCAGCAGTGCCTGTGACAGACACACGATCTACTACGTCAGCACCTGCAGCTACAACTTCAGTAGCCCCTCCAGTTGCCACTCCAACAACGTCAACATATGCATTCATCCTTGAAGTCCTCTCAACGCCACCTTATGAAGATCAAGCCTAGAGAGACGCATAGCACTATGCATTTTCGAGCTTTTTGGTAACTTGTTGCCAAAGGGGAGAAAGTGTATAGATCATAGGCTGTGTGAGAGAGAGAGATTTGCCTCTTTTTGCTATCTCTTTTGCTACTTGTTTGATACTTATGTGTGTGAGATACTTGTATGATCATGTGTTTGATCATATCATACTTTAATGCTTGTGCTTGAATGTTGATGTTACTTATCTCTCTTGTATGATCATTCACTTTGCCTTGGTGATGAGTGCATATTTCATATTCTATCATTTTGAGCGCTCCACCAAGATGTATGTGACATGGAAGAGTAACCCATGATCCTAATGATTGTGCATTTGCATTCAAAAGCAAATTTTAAATAATGCACAAATTTAGGGGAAGCTCTTGCTTATCACACACTTCTCAAAGCGACGATATATTTCAATATTATTATCATTTGTCGAAGCTTTGATCTATATGTTGTCATCAATTACCAAAAAGGGGGAGATTGAAAGTGCAACTAATCCCTGGGTGGTTTTGGTAATTCTTAACAACATATAGCTCATTGAACTAATACTCTTTCAAGATGATCATTTTGAAGGAAATATGCCCTAGAGGCAATAATAAAGTTATTATTTATTTCCTTACATATCATGATAAATGTTTATTATTCATGCTAGAATTGTATTAACTGGAAACATAATACATGTGTGGATACATAGACAAACAGAGTGTCACTAGTATGCCTCTACTTGACTAGCTTGTTAGTCAAAGATGGTTAAGTTTCCTAACCATGGACAAAGGAGTTGTCATTTGATTAACAAGGTCACATCATTAGTTGAATGATCTGATTGACATGACCCATTCCATTAGCATAGCACCCGATCGTTTAGTATGTTGTTGTTGCTTTTATCCATGACTTATACATGTTCCTTTGACTATGAGATTATGCAACTCCTGTTTGCCGGAGGAACACTTTGGGTGCTACCAAACGTCACAACGTAACTGGGTGATTATAAAGGAGTACTACAGGTGTCACCAAAGGTAGATGTTGGGTTGGCGTATTTCGAGATTAGGATTTGTCACTCAAATTGTGGGAGAGGTATCTCTGGGCCCTCTCGGTAATGCACATCACTTAAGCCTTGCAAGCATTGCAACTAATGAGTTAGTTGCGGGATGATGTATTACAGAACGAGTAAACAGACTTGCCGGTAACGAGATTGAACTAGGTATTGGATACTGACGATCGAATCTCGGGCAAGTAACATACCGATGGACAAAGGGAACAACGTATGTTGTTATGCGGTCTGACCGATAAAGATCTTCGTAGAATATGTAGGAGCCAATATGGGCATCCAGGTCCCGCTATTGGTTATTGACCGGAGATGTGTCTCGGTCATGTCTACATTGTTCTCGAACCGTAGGGTCCGCACGCTTAAGGTTACGATGACAGTTATTATGAGTTTATGAGTTTTGATGTACCGAAGGAGTTCGAAGTCCCGGATGAGATCGGGGACATGACGAGGAGTCTTGAAATGGTCGAGACGTAAAGATCGATATATTGGACGACTATATTCGAACATCGGAAAGGTTCTGAGTGGTTCGGGTATTTATCGGAGTACCGGAGAGTTACGGGAATTTGTATTGGGCCTTATTGGGCCATACGGGAAAGGAGAGAAAGGGCCAAAAGGGTGGCCGCACCCCTCCCCTTGGACTAGTCCGAATTGGACTAGGGAGGGGGGGCGCCCCCCTCCTTCCTTCTCCTTCTCTCTTCCCTTTCCTTCTCTCCTACTCCCCCTACAAGGAAGAACTCCTAGTTAGACTAGGAAAGGGGGAATCCTACTCCCGGTGGGAGTAGGACTCCCCTTGGCGCGCCAAACATAGGGCCGGCCTCCTCCCTCCCTTGCTCCTTTATATACGGGGGCAGGGGGCACCCCATGGACACACAAGTTGATCTTCGTGATCGTTCCTTAGCCGTGTGCGGTGCCCCCCTCCACCATATTCCACCTCGAATATATCGTTGCAGTGCTTAGGCGAAGCCCTGCGCCGGTAGAACATCAAGATTGTCACCACGCCGTCGTGCTGACGGAACTCCTCCCCGAAGCTTTGCTGGATCGGAGCT
The DNA here is from genome assembly GCA_032464435.1 of Aegilops umbellulata. Lineage (NCBI taxonomy): Eukaryota > Viridiplantae > Streptophyta > Magnoliopsida > Poales > Poaceae > Aegilops > Aegilops umbellulata. The sequence continues at coordinate 465,962,657 of CP136057.1, forward strand.
AGGGGTGCGTCATCGAGCTGAACGTGTGCCAAGAACTCGGAGGTGCCGGAGTAACGGTGCTTGGATCGGTCGGATCGGGAAGACGTACGACTACTTCCTCTACGTTGCGTCAATGCTTCCGCTTCGGTCTACGAGGGTACGTAGACAATACTCTCCCCTCTCGTTGCTATGCATCACCATGATCTTGCGCGTGCGTAGGAAATTTTTTGAAATTACTACGTTCCCCAACAGTGGTATCAGAGCCTAGGTTTTTATGGTTTGATGTTATTTGCACGAGTAGAACACAAGTGAGTTGTGGACGATACAAGTCATACTGCCTACCAGCATGTCATACTTTGGGTCAGCGGTATTGTTGGATGAGACGACCCGGACCAACCTTACGCGTACGCTTACGCGAGACCGGTTCCCTCGACGTGCTTTGCACACAGATGGCTTGCGGGAGACTGTCTCACCAACTTTAGTTGAACCGAGTATGGCTACACCCGGTCCTTGAGAAGGTTAAAACAGAGTCTATTTGACGAAGTATCGTTGTGGTTTTGAAGCGTAGGTGAGATTGGTTCTTGCTTCAGCCCTTAGCAGCCACGTAAAATTTGCAACAAACAAAGTAGAGGACGTCTAACTTGTTTTTGCAGGGCATGTTGTGATGTGATATGGTCAAGACATGATGCTAAATTTTATTGTATGAGATGATCATGTTTTGTAACCGAGCTATCGGCAACCGGCAGGAGCCGTATGGTTGTCGCTTTATTGTATGCAATGCAATCGCCCTGTAATGCTTTACTTTATCACTAAGCGGTAGCGATAGTCGTAGAAGCATAAGATTGGCGAGACGACAACGATGCTATGATGGAGATCAAGGTGTCGCGTCGGTGACGATGGTGATCATGACAGTGCTGCGGAGATGGAGATCACAAGCACAAGATGATGATGGCCATATCATATCACTTATATTGATTGCATGTGATGTTTATCTTTTATGCATCTTATCTTGCTTTGATTGACGGTAGCATTATAAGATGATCTCTCACTAATTATCAAGAAGTGTTCTCCCTGAGTATGCACCGTTGCGAAAGTTCTTCGTGCTGAGACACCACGTGATGATCGGGTGTGATAGGCTCTACGTTCAAATACAACGGGTGCAAAACAGTTGCACACGCGGAATACTCAGGTTATACTTGACGAGCTATGCATATAAGATATGACCTCGGAACACGGAGACCGAAAGGTCGAGCGTGAATCATATAGTAGATATGATCAACATGATGATGTTCACCATTGAAAACTAATCCATTTCACGTGATGATCGGTTATGGTTTAGTTTGATTTGGATCACGTGATCACTTAGAGGATTAGAGGGATGTCTATCTAAGTGGGAGTTCTTAAGTAATATGATTAATTGAACTTTAATTTATCATGAACTTAGTCCTAGTAGTATTAGCATATCTATGTTGTAGATCAATAGCTCGCGTTGTTGCTTCCCTATGTTTATTTTGATATGTTCCTAGAGAAAATTGTGTTGAAAAATATTAGTAGCAATGATGCGGATTGGATCCGTGATCTGAGGTTTATCCTCATTGCTGCACAGAAGAATTATGTCCTTAATGCACCGCTAGGTGACAGACCTATTGCAGGAGCAGATGCAGACGTTATGAACGTTTGGCTAGCTCAATATGATGACTACTTGATAGTTTAGTGCACCATGCTTAACGGCTTAGAATCGGGACTTCAAAGACGTTTTGAACGTCATGGACCATATGAGATGTTCCAGTAGTTGAAGTTAATATTTCAAGCAACTACCCGAGTTGAGGGATATGAAGTCTCCAACAAGTTCTATAGCTAAAAGATGGAGGAGAATCGCTCAACTAGTGAGCATGTGCTCAGATTGTCTGGGTACTACAATCGCTTGAATCAAGTGGGAGTTAATCTTCCAGATAAGATAGTGATTGACAGAATTCTCTAGTCACCATCACCAAGTTAGTAGAACTTCGTGATGAACTATAGTATGCAAGGGATGACGAAAACGACTCCCGAACTTTTTCATAATGATGAAATTGATGGAGGTAGAAATCAAGAAAGAGCATCAAGCGTTGATGGTTGACAAGATCACTAGTTTCAAGTAAAGGGCAAAGGGAAGAAGGGGAACTTCAAGAAGAACAGCAAGCAAGTTGCTGCTCAAGTGAAGAAGCCCAAGTCTGGACCTAAGCCTGAGACTGAGTGCGTTTACTGCAAAGGGACTGGTCACTGGAAGCGGAACTGCCCCAAGTATTTGGCGGATAAGAAGGATGGCGAAGTGAACAAAGGTATATTTGATATACAGATTATTGATATGTATTTTACTAGTGTTCATAGCAACCCCTCGGTATTTGATACTGGTTCAGTTGCTAAGAGTAGTAACTCGAAACGGGAGTTGCAGAATGAACAAAGACTAGTTAAGGGTGAAGTGACGATGAAAGTTGGAAGTAGTTCCAAGATTGATATGATCATCATCGCACACTCCCTATACTTTCGGGATTAGTGATGAACCTAAATAAGTGTTATTTGGTGTTTGCGTTGAGCATAAATATGATTTGATCATGTTTATTGCAATACGATTATTCATTTAAGTTAGAGAACAATTGTTGTTCTGTTTACATGAATAGAACCTTTTATGGACATACACACCCAATGAAAATAGTTCATTGGATATCGATCGTAGTGATACACATATTCATAATATTGAAACCAAAAGATGCGAAGTTAATAATGATAGTGCAACCTATTTGTGGCACTGCCGTTTAGGTCATATTGGTGTAAAGCGCATGAAGAAACTCCATGCTGGTGGGATTTTGGAATCACTTGATTATGAATCACTTGATGCTTGCGAACCATGCCTCTTGGGCAAGATGACTAAAACGCCGTTCTCCGGAACAATGGAGCAAGCAACAAATTTGTTGGAAATCATACATACTGATGTATGTGGTCCGATAAATATTAAGACTCGCGACAAGTATCATTATTTTCTAACCTTCACAGATGATTTGAGCAGATATGGGTATATCTACTTGATGAAACATAAGTCTGAAACGTTTGAAAAGTTCAAAGAATTTCAGAGTGAAGTAGAGAATCATCGTAACAAGAAAATAAAAGTTACTACGATATGATCGCAGAGGTAAAACATTTGAGTTACGAGTTTGGCCTTCAGTTAAACAATGTGAAATAGTTTCACTACTCACGCCACCTGGAACACCACAGCATAATGGTGTGTCCGAACGTCATAACCGTACTTTATTGATATAGTGCAATCTATGATGTTTCTTACCGATTTACCACTATCGTTTTGGGGTTATGCATTAGAGACAACTGCATTCATGTTAAATAGGGCACCATCTAAATCCGTTGAGACGACACTATATGAACTGTGGTTTAGCAAGAAACCAAAGTTGTCGTTTCTTAAAGTTTGGGGTTGTGATGCTTATGTGAAAAAAGTTTCATCCTGATAAGCTCAAGCCCAAATCGGAGAAATATGTCTTCATAGGATACCCAAAGGAGACAGTTGGGTACACCTTCTATCACAGATCCGAAGGCAAGACATTCGTTGCTAAGAATGGATCCTTTCTAGAGAAGGAGTTTCTCTCGAAAGAAGTGAGTGGGAGGAAAGTAGAACTTGATGAGGTAACTGTACCTATTCCCTTGTTGGAAATCAGTACATCACAGGAACCAGTTTCTGTGACGTCAAAACCAACTAGTGAGGAGGTTGATGATGATGATCATAGAACTACAGAACAAGTTACTACAGAACCTCGTAGATCAACCAGAGTAAGATCCGCACCAGAGTGGTACGGCAATCCTGTTCTGGAAGTCATGCTACTAGATCATGATGAACCTACGAACTATGAAGAAGCGATGGTGAGCCCAGATTCCGCAAAATGGCTTAAAGCCATGAAATCTGAGATGGGATCCATGTATGAGAACAAAGTATGGACTTTGATGGATTTGCCCGATGATCGGCAAGCCATAGAAAATAAATGGATCTTCAAGAGGAAGACAGAAGCTGATAGTAGTGTTACTATCTACAAAGCTAGAATTGTCGAAAAAGGTTTTCGACAAGTTCAAGGTGTTGACTACGATGAGAGTTTCTCACTCGTACCCATGCTTAAGTCTGTCCGAATCATGTTAGCAATTGCCGCATTTTATGAAATCTGGCAAACGGATAAAACAAAACTGCATTCCTTAATGGATTTATTAAAGAAGAGTTGTATATGATGCAACTAGAAGGTTTTGTCAATCCTAAAGGTGCTAACAAAATGTGCAAGCTCCAGCGATCCATCTATGGACTGGTGCAAGCATCTCGGAGTTGGAATATACGCTTTGATGAGTTGATCAAAGCATATAGTTTTATACAGACTTGCGGTGAAGCCTGTATTTACAAGAAAGTGAGTGGGAGCACTACAGCATTTCTGATAAGTATATGTAAATGACATATTGTTGATCGGAAATAATGTAGAATTATTCTACAAAGCATAAAGGAGTGTTTGAAAGAAGTTTTTCGAAGAAGGACCTCGGTAAAGCTGCTTACATATTGAGCATCAAGATCTATAGAGATAGATCAAGACGCTTGATAAGTTTTCAATGAGTGCATACCTTGACAAGATTTTGAAGTAGTTCAAAATGGAACAGTCAAAGAAAGAGTTCTTTCCTGTGTTACAAGGTATGAAGTTGAGTAAAGACTCAAAACTCGACCACGGCAGAAGATAGAAAGAGAATGAAAGTCATTCCCTATGCCTTGGCCATAGGTTCTATAAAGTATGCCATGCTGTGTACCAGATCTATTGTATACCCTACACTGAGTTTGGCAAGGGAGTACAATAGTGATCTAGGAGTAGATCACTGGACAGCGGTCAAAATTATCCTTAGTGGAATAAGGATATGTTTCTCGATTATGGAAGTGACAAATGGTTCGTCGTAAAGGGTTACGTCGATGCAAGTTTTGACACCGATCTGGATGACTCTAAGTCTCGATCTAGATACATATTGAAAGTGGGAGCAATTAGCTAGAGTAGCTCCGTGCAGAGCATTGTAGACATAGAAAATTGCAAAATACATAACGGATCTGAAATGTGGCAGACCCGTTGACTAAACTTCTCTCACAAGCAAAACATGATCACACCGTAGTACTCTTTGGGTGTTAATCACATAGCGATGTGAACTAGATTACTGAATCTAGCAAACCCTTTGGGTGTTGGTCACATGGCGATGTGAACTATGGGTGTTAATCACATGATGATGTGAACTATCGAGTTAATCACATGGTGATGTGAGTTAATCACATGGTGATGTGACCTAGATTATTGACTCTAGTGCAAGTGGGAGACTGAAGGAAATATGCCCTAGAGGCAATAATAAAGTTATTATTTATTTCCTTACATATCATGATAAATGTTTATTATTCATGCTAGAATTGTATTAACTGGAAACATAATACATGTGTGGATACATAGACAAACAGAGTGTCACTAGTATGCCTCTACTTGACTAGCTTGTTAGTCAAAGATGGTTAAGTTTCCTAACCATGGACAAAGGAGTTGTCATTTGATTAACAAGGTCACATCATTAGTTGAATGATCTGATTGACATGACCCATTCCATTAGCATAGCACCCGATCGTTTAGTATGTTGTTGTTGCTTTTATCCATGACTTATACATGTTCCTTTGACTATGAGATTATGCAACTCCCGTTTGCCGGAGGAACACTTTGGGTGCTACCAAACGTCACAACGTAACTGGGTGATTATAAAGGAGTACTACAGGTGTCACCAAAGGTAGATGTTGGGTTGGCGTATTTCGAGATTAGGATTTGTCACTCCAATTGTGGGAGAGGTATCTCTGGGCCCTCTCGGTAATGCACATCACTTAAGACTTGCAAGCATTGCAACTAATGAGTTAGTTGCGGGATGATGTATTACGGAACGAGTAAACAGACTTGCCGGTAACGAGATTGAACTAGGTATTGGATACTGACGATCGAATCTCGGGCAAGTAACATACCGATGGACAAAGGGAATAACGTATGTTGTTATGCGGTCTGACCGATAAAGATCTTCGCAGAATATGTAGGAGCCAATATGGGCATCCAGGTCCCGCTATTGGTTATTGACCGGAGATGTGTCTCGGTCATGTCTACATTGTTCTCGAACCGTAGGGTCCGCACGCTTAAGGTTACGATGACAGTTATTATGAGTTTATGAGTTTTGATGTACCGAAGGAGTTCGGAGTCCCGGATGAGATCGGGGACATGACGAGGAGTCTCGAAATGGTCGAGACGTAAAGATCGATATATTGGACGACTATATTCGGACATCGGAAAGGTTCTGAGTGGTTCGGGTATTTATTGGAGTACCGGAGAGTTACGAGAATTTGTATTGGGCCTTATTGGGCCATACGGGAAAGGAGAGAAAGGGCCAAAAGGGTGGCCGCACCCCTCCCCTTGGACTAGTCCGAATTGGACTAGGGAGGGGGGGCGCCCCCCTCCTTCCTTCTCCTTCTCTCTTCCCTTTCCTTCTCTCCTACTCCTCGTACAAGGAAGAACTCCTAGTTAGACTAGGAAAGGGGGAATCCTACTCCCGGTGGGAGTAGGACTCCCCTTGGCGCGCCAAACATAGGGCCGGCCTCCTCCCTCCCTTGCTCCTTTATATACGGGGGCAGGGGGCACCCCATGGACACACAAGTTGATCTTCGTGATCGTTCCTTAGCCGTGTGCGGTGCCCCCCTCCACCATATTCCACCTCGAATATATCGTTGCAGTGCTTAGGCGAAGCCCTGCGCCGGTAGAACATCAAGATTGTCACCACGCCGTCGTGCTGACGGAACTCCTCCCCGAAGCTTTGCTGGATCGGAGCTAGGGGTGCGTCATCGAGCTGAACGTGTGCCAAGAACTCGGAGGTGCCGGAGTAACGGTGCTTGGATCGGTCGGATCGGGAAGACGTACGACTACTTCCTCTATGTTGCGTCAACGCTTCCGCTTCGGTCTACGAGGGTACGTAGACAATACTCTCCCCTCTCGTTGCTATGCATCACCATGATCTTGCGTGTGCGTAGGAATTTTTTTGAAATTACTACGTTCCCCAACACATTTCAGAAAGTTCAATGATTGGCATGGCATGGACTAGAGATTAGGACCCCTCAAAATGCTAAGGACACATATTAGCTCAAGCTCAAGACTCTACATTTTCATTTTAGTGATCCAAGATCACATTGGGTCCATAGGAAAAGCCAATACTATTAAAACGAGATGAGGTGTTGCTTAATGGCTTGTTTGCTCAAAATGCTTAGTGATATGCTCCAAAAGCCCTCAACCACTTTCTCATATCCACATATGTCCCAAACCAAAAGTCAAACTCGGCCCCACCGATTTGATCTATCCGGTGCCACCGAGTTCATTTGACATAGCCATAGCCAGAAACCCTAATCAGTTCGGTCTCACCGATAGGGATCTCGTTCTCACCGAGATAGGATTGCAAACTCTCTGTTTCCCTTGTAAAGTTTCGGTATAACCGAGATGAGCGATCGGTCCCACCGAGTTCGCAATGTGAACTCTCTGTTTCCTTTTGTAACGTTTCGGTCTCACCGAAATGAGCGATCGGTCCCACCGAGTTTGCCTGACCAACTCTCTGTTTGCCTATTACAGAAATAGGTCTCACCAAGTTTATGTGATCGGTCTCACCGAGATTACGTTATGCCCTAACCCTAATAGAAGCGGTCCCACCGAGTTGACATGTCGGTCCCACCGAAAATTCTAACATTCACATTTTGAACTAAATCGGTCTGACCGAGTTTGAGTATTCGGTCCTACCGAGTTTGGTAAATTGCGTGTAATGGTTAGATTTTGTGTGGAGGCTATATATACCCCTCCACCCTTCCTCCATTCGTGGAGAGAGCCATCAGAACGTGCTTACACTTCCAACATTCATTTTCTGAGAGAGAACCACCTACTCATGTGTTGAGACCTCATTCCAATCCAACCACAAGAATCTTGATCTCTAGCCTTACCCAAGTTGCTTTCCACTCAAATCATCTTTCCACCAAATCCAAATCTATGAGAGAGAGTTGAGTGTTGGGGAGACTATCATTTGAAGCACAAGAGCAAGGAGTTCATCATCAACACACCATCTATTACCTTTTGGAGAGTGGTGTCTCCTAGATTGGTTAGGTGTCACTTGGGAGCCTCCGTCAAGATTGTGGAGTTGAACCAAGGAGTTTGTATGGGCAAGGAGATTGCCTACTTCGTGAAGATCTACCCTAGTGAGGCAAGTCCTTCGTGGGCGATGACCATGGTGGGATAGACAAGGTTGCTTCTTCGTGGACCCTTCGTGGGTGGAGCCCTTCGTGGGTGGAGCCCTTCGTGGGTGGAGCCCTCCGTGGACTCGCGCAACCGTTACCCTTCGTGGTTTGAAGTCTCTGTCAACGTGGATCTACGATAGCACCACCTATCGGAACCACGCCAAAAATCCCTGTGTCTACATTGCGTTTGCTCCCTCCAAACTCCTCCCCTTTACCTTCATATGCAATGATTTACATTCCGCTGCTATACTCTTAGATTTGCATGTGTAGGTTGATTGCTTGACTTATGATAAGTTGCTAAAATATTCCAAGACTTAAAATTGGGAAAAGGCTAGATTTTTATTTGGTCAAGTAGTCTAATCAACCCCCCCCCCTCTAGACATACTTTCGATCCTACAATCGCACACACACCTTCATCTGGCTGCCTGTTTCTGTTGTTAAGCTCATCGCAAACAGTTCATTCGAGAACCGTATGCCACGCATCGCACACGCAGCCATAATCTGAACCGCGTTTGATGTCTCTACCATCGCAAACATTTTGCATCATTTTTGACGGTTTTTTTTACATCACCGTTTGCGATTAATGCATCGCACACAGTTTCATCGAAGGGTCTCTCGTTGTACTTGTAGTGTCGCGTTAGCAGCATCCTGCAGGAGTGAGCATGGCTACAAGAGGTGACAAAAGGCTATGACAAATATCCTAAAGCACAACAACCAATAGCACAACTGGCAGTCGCACCAGTGGCAGGGGGCAAATTTACTTATACTAAAGGAGTGTTGCGTTTCTGAGGCCATGTCTGGTCGGGCAATAATACCAAACTTCAAGACATATCATGAGAGCTTTGCATGACAGTTCAGTTGGGGACATTTAGGGTTTCCAGAAACGTATCATCGTGTTAGGCCTTTATTTGCTTGGCCGGGGATGAAACAACATATTAAAGACCATGTGCAAACTTGTCAAGTGTGTCAACAAGCAAAACCATATCGCCAACCTTACCCAGAACTACTTCACCCGCTGCTAGTAGCTAAGCCTTGTTGGGATTTGGTCTCCATGGATTTCATTGGAGGGTTGCCACAATCGAGAAGATTTGATTGCATTTTGGTGGTAGTGGATAATTTCTCCAAATATGCACATTTTCTGCCAGTCTCTCATCCGTACTCAGCTCAAACAATAGCACAACTCTACATTGATCACATCTACAAACTCCATGGCATGCCTAAAGCTTTGATCTCGGATCGGGACGCAGTGTTCACAAGTAAAGTCTGGCAGGAAATATTCAAGCTGCAAGGAGTTGAATTGATAATGAGTTCTTCTCATCATCCGCAAACGGATGGGCAAACCGAGAGGGTTAATTAATGTCTGGAGACATACTTGCGCTGCTTTGTGCACAGTTCGCCCAAGAATTGGAGCAAGTGGTTGGCTTTAGCTGAGTTTTGGTATAACTTAGCTTTCCATTCAACATTAGGCAAGACCCCCTTCATGGTGGTTTATGGGCAGGAACCGCGGCAGTTGGGCATCACAGTGGACAACGCGCACCCATACCTGAGTTGAATGAGTGGCTCAAGGAGCGGCAGCAAATGCAAGATGTCCTTCGCCAACATTTGTTGCGTGCCAAGCAAGTGATGAAGAACCAGGCGGATCAACATCCCACTCCGCGTGAATTTCATGTGGGAGACCAAGTTTTCTTCAAGCTTCAACCATAAATTCAAACATCGGTTGCGCGTCGATCGAACCACAAGTTAAGCTTCAAGTTCTTTGGGCCATATCCGGTGATTCGATGCATCAATGCAATAACATATGAACTCCAGCTGCCGGACAACTCAACCATCTTTCCGATGTTCCATGTTTCCCAACTACGACGTTTCCTACACCCAGGCCCTAGTGCTTCTTCCACTTTGCCTACTCCTACTGATGTGGTTAATGTTCCTATCAAGATATTGGAGAGGCGATGGCGCCGTGGGTCTCGCAAAATGCTGGAGCAAGGATTGGTGCGCTGGCGCGATGCAACGACAACACTAGATACATGGGACGATCTGGAAGATCTTCGTCATCGCTTCCCAACGGCACTGACTTGGGGACAAGTCGTTTTTGAAGAAGGAGGGGGTGTTAGTGACCCAGCTAACAACGCCCAGGGTCGTCAGGAGAAGGAGGACGCCACCACGACTCAGCCCAAGAGAGAGCCCAGGCCCAACCACAAGTTTACTAGACCGCAGTGGGTGTCCTATATGTTCGGGCCCGACAAGACAGACGAGGAAGGAGATATATAAGCCAGCAGGTCGACAGCCTGGCTAGGATTGGGCGTAGGCGGCGGCGTGTGTGTGTGCTCTGTATCCCCTTATCGCTGTCAATTTCCTCTTCTTCCCAAATTGTATCTCCACCAAACCTGATTTGCCATAGATTGACCGATAAATAGCCAGTGCAACCCTAACAAGCTGATGCTATCTTTGATGACTACTACCATCTAGTGTGTGATTTCGTGCAAGCTTCATTCGTCATTGTCATAGAGAAACGAATTATGTCCCTCATGAACCGGAAAAGATGGCTAAATTTGACAGTAGTAATGAATGAATAGATGAACCCTGTAGTGGCCGAATTCCTCTTTTGTTACCTTATATCGAAGCTTAACAAAGAGGATTTTTTTTTAAACGCAACTTTTTTTTAGATAAAAAAAACGCAGCTGAGATTGCAGAACTACAGTGGGAGAAAGTTGAACGAGCCCACACTAGTATTACCACACTAGTCAGCCCAGCCCAGCTAAACACAAGCTAGACCTTTCCTAGAGGCCCACACGGGCGGCCTCTGGCGTATCGCTCGCGCTCCTCAGTCCCCACCCACCTCGACCTCGTGAGCTCCGCCTCCGCCTCCCTCCGCCTCGCTACTCGCCAGCAAGCCACCCACCCAAGCTACAAAGCTCGCGGCCGCACTCGCATGCTCCTCCGCCCTCCTCGCCTCCCACGCCTCTCTCCTCGCCGCCTCCGCTCGGACTCTCCGATGGCTTCCACGCTCGCCTTGCTCAGGCCGTCCGCGCCGAGCCCGGCGACGAACCTGAGGGCACCGTTCAGATCTCGGGTCTCCACTCGAGTGTCCGTCGGGTCGGCAGTGGCAGCGGGCGCCGACACGCTCTTCGCCGACTACAAACCCACCACCGCATTCCTTTTCCCCGGCCAGGTACTGTACGAGTCTTCTCGCTTGCAAGCTGACGTGTCTGATACACGATGGCATTATGAGAGCCAGAATTGTACTCCCTCTGTAAACTAATATAAGAGTGTTTAGATCACTATTTTAGTATTCTAAACGCTCTTATATTAGTTTACGGAGGGAGTACTTAGCTAAGTTGTGGTAATGGTGATCGTTATGCAATTATCGTGCGAAGGAGTTTAACTTTTGAAATAATTGGTATCAAGCTGAGTAAAATATCTAGCAAAGATGGCAAATCTGAAGGGATATCAGGCAGTGGGAAGTGTTCATTTAACTTGGTTAGTTGTACGAATGGGGGGGGAAATCACTTGTCTGCTTCAGTTGGCGTGGATCATATTTAGGCCTTGAGAGATTAGCTTATGATTATTAGGTTCTCGTAGGAGATTATTTTAATTACAATGATACATTTCCCTTGCATTCAATACATGTGCATCGTGTGTGCTGCCTCATTTATGTGTGTTTATGCTTTCTTTTCCTCTCAGGGTGCTCAGGCTGTTGGAATGGGTAAAGAGGCTCTTAATGTTCGAGCAGCTGCAGAACTATTTGATAAGGCAAATGATATACTTGGGTATCTACAAACCTCTGATGCGATTTACCTGTTTGCTCCCCCTAGCAAACTTACGCTTTAAAGTTAACAAGTGTCCATAACAATTCCAAAGGGAAAAACGAAGATGCTCATGCTTGTTTAATTTTGAATGTAGCTATGACTTGTTGAATCTTTGCATCGATGGACCAAAAGAAAAGCTGAATTCAACAGTGATCAGTCAGGTTTCTGAATTTCAGACTCTTCGCTCCCACTGTAGTCTACATTATGCATTTTCATATCCATGCAAGTAGTATTCTTCGGTGTCTGCCCTTCACTGCTGCTTACTGTTAGCAACTGAAACATGTCTCCTTAATCGTCATTCATGGCAATATTGTTTTCAACCATGAATACCTATTAGGTGCCAAATCTGGTTAATCAGTTCCAATGCTAGCTAAGTGTTTTTTGCACCAACATCTGTTGCTTCAAAATGGAACCCACAAGATTGTTTTGCATTTTATTTTTATCAGCTATGCTACATACATTTGATTGTGAAGGATGATTTGGTTCAGATACAGTTCCAGATCTTGTCAGTTAGAGCTGTATACTGATTGTCGAACAAAACCATTTTGCAGCCAGCTATATATGTTACCAGCCTTGCAGCTGTAGAAGTGTTACGCGCACGTGAAGAAGGCCAATCTGTAATTAACTCCGTAGATGTCACCTGTGGTCTCAGCTTGGGAGAATATACCGCGCTTGCATTTGCTGGTGCCTTTAGGTATTGTCCTTGTTCCGTTAATGAAATCATGCATCTGCTGTTTTAAATATAAGCATTTGAATTCATGATCAGGATGAGCTAACTCCGAGTATATGTTAAATTCAATCCTGGTGAACATCATCTTTATTCTGCTATACCTGTTACAAGATGTTCAAATTAATAGCCCCATAGCTTAGTTTTTTTTTCAGTGTGTGAAGTATGTATGCTTAAGCAGTTTTCAACATGCAGCTTTGAGGATGGTCTGAAGCTTGTCAAGCTTAGAGGAGAAGCCATGCAGGTTAGTGCCAATAAGATATGTATACTTTGAGTTTCTGACTTTCCAAATAGATTATGTTCTTTATCTTTGTAGGATGCCTCAGATGCTGCCAATAGTGCGATGGTTAGTGTGATTGGTCTAGATTCAGAAAAGGTGCAACAATTATGCGATGCTGCAAATGCGGATGTGGATGAAAAGGAAAGAGTTCAAATAGCAAATTTTCTCTGTCCTGTAAGTCATTCCTGACTCTGAAGTTATTTGTTTCCTACTGGGGCTTGCTAAGGTCTTAGCATGGTAATGCCTTGTTGCAGGGTAACTATGCAGTTTCTGGTGGTGTGAAGGGTATTGAAGCAGTTGAAGCCAAAGCAAAGTCTTTTAAGGCCAGAATGACGGTTAGTGTTCCCATGCATCCAATTTCTCGACAATGGTCCATGTATGTAAACATTTGGTATACCTACAATGAAGTGTGAAACCTAGTTATCGTAATTTATAGTGGTTTTGAAAACTGAAAATGCGCAAGGTCATTATACTGGATAGTGCTCCCTTGGTCAAAAACATAAACCATTTTGTATATCTACATTGTTACGCAACTTTGACTATAAATTTTGGTAGCAATATGTCAGACAACAGACCATGGTACTAATAATAGAATAATATTGCAAGAGTACAATTGGTGAAATGTCTGATGGCAGTACCATTTTCCTGTGATCAATTTATATAGCTTTTGTTTGTATTGGCGGTGAATGCTAAGAAAATATCACTAATACATGCATTCTAACATGGTGTATACTGTTTTTTAACAGAGGGGTTAACTGTATACTAATATGTAACTTGATACTGTGACTTGTCGTGGGGGATTACGAAAAGTGACTGCCCTGTTGCTGTCTATCTAAGAGGCATTGTTGAAAACCATTTCCTAGCTGTTGACAATTATCTTGCCAGGTTCGCCTAGCTGTTGCTGGTGCTTTCCACACAACCTTCATGCAACCTGCTGTCTCAAGATTGGAATCTGCTTTGGCTGCTACGGAGATTAAATCACCAAGAATCCCAGTAATCTCCAATGTTGATGCACAGCCCCACTCAGATCCTGACACAATCAAGAAGATCTTGGCACAGCAGGTATTGGCTCTAGACTATACTTGAATTCGTGTCGCAGCCCAATTATACAATGACTTGTGTGTGACTAACTTAGTGGAGAAACAGGTCACCTCCCCTGTGCAATGGGAGACTACTGTGACGACTCTTTTGGGTAGAGGCCTTGAGAAGAGCTATGAACTCGGACCTGGAAAGGTAAAAATAAGCCTCTTAATAATTTCTGACTGGATAACAATTCTTCAGAGTCTGTGATGATATTTATTTATTTATTTTTGCTTGCCTGGCATAAACCAGGTTATAGCAGGAATCATTAAAAGGATCAACAAAGGTGCCAGCATCGAGAACATTGGCGCATGAGACGTAGAATCGCCAATATTATAGGGGCAAATAATAAAGTTAGGAGGGCTGCTTAGATTTAAGCGACACTCCTGAATGTACTACAGGGCACGAGAGCACCACAGGGTCTTGCAATTTCCTGTCATTTGTGAAGAACATAGATAGTGTTGTACAATTATGTTTCGTTGGTAGAGCTAGGTTTCTCGGCGGTTCCGCTTGCCCTCTATATTGTGAGGACCAGAATGAAATTTCAGTTATAGTTCTGAGTTGTATCAGTAATTTTATCCCCATGGTTCACTGTCTGACCTCCCATTCTAAACTCAATCGTGTCTCTCAACAATGAATTTACCATCAGCTGAAAGCAAACAAAACGCAAGGCTGGCTAAGCCCCACATTGCGCTAAACAGAAACAACCAACACGGTCACTCCCTGATGACGTACACGGTCTTCTTCCTCTTTCCTGCCCGAGGCCCTTATTTTGACTTAAATTTTGGTTCCTCGACCGTGTCGGTGAGGTGGTGGCGGTGATGACAAGATCCCTATCTGTGCCGACGAAGGGCCAACTCCATACCTCAACGATGTCCGATCCACACCCATGAAGGGCCAGTAGGGGTATATATTGCCAGATTTCTCAGATTTTTCATGCAGGGTTACTAAATCTTGTCGTGACAACCTTAATGCTTGTTCAATAGTATTGTTTATTTGTTTTCAGTGTACTTTTGCCTTTTACAAGTCGTTTTGTGTTTAGTTGTCCGTTCACACTAAATATTGCTTTCTTCGATAAATATAATACAGGCACCCACTTGTTTCTCAAAGAAAATATAATAATAAACAAGATATCAAAGGTGTCAATGTACTCCCCTATTCACAAATGAAAACAATACTCATCCAGTTAAGTTTATCATACTCTAATCAGGTTTATAGGATGAAATGTATTGTATATCATCTAGAGCATATCATTAAATTTATATTCAAATAAAGTTCATAAACATATAATTTTAGTAGCACATAAAATAAAAATATGAATCTAGATTAAGAAACGCTTTGCCTCACCCGGCTCGCGTCAATCGCCTCCATGACCATCCGGTCAAATTTTGACCGTGCGGCACGAAGCAACCCTACACCATACACTGTTTTGCAACTCCGCCCTTGTTACAAGGGGCCAGCACAACAGGGGGTTTGTTGCAGATCGAGATATCGTTCGGGTCTTCTACCTCCAGCCCCCTCTCGATCCCATCGCCCCTCCATGCCCGATCAACAGCCCTTGTGCATGCGCACACCACCAAACGCACCCGCGCCGCTGCTAACAAGAAGCGCCCAGCCAACATGCCTCACTCGCATCGCACCGTCACCTCAGATGCCCGACCGCCGACAAGGGGCTAACAATTATGTTGCAATTGCAACGAGGCCTTGTAGACGGCTATGGTGCTGCTGCAACATCTCCATTACGCATCAGGCCCCATAAAGTTACAATTTTGGTGGGGATGTCATATTAATCAAAGCCGCTAGAGATACTCCACCATCATGCTGATCAAATTGCAAGTTAAATATCAAAATACTTACTAGAGAACAGCACAAACACATGACAAAACAGGTTGGCAGGCAAACGATTCAATATGACAAAACCAATAGACGTGCAATAGGGAATTGCACTGACTAGGCAGAGATGTTGAACAATTAGAAATGACAATCAAGTGCACCAAGATAAACGAGCAGAGGTTCATAATTTAAATGCTCAAAACTTTAACATTGTTCACGTTCATTGCCATCTCCATCAAACTTCCTAACCCCAGATCGTTAACAAAACTATGTTTCTGGAATACATTGATAGCACAACTAACTGAGACCTCAACCAAAACATTTGGATCAGAAAGATATGAAAATGGAGGACATTCAAGGCATGGATCTTCAGGCGGTTTCAGTCACAGGGTACTCAAAGACAACGTCTTTCCCACAAAGCCTGCGGTAGACTGCAGAGAAGGTCTCCAGCTTGTATTCAGTGTTGTTGCGCTCCTTCGGGTCCAAGTAGATCTGAAAGAACATCAAGAATAAGATCAGCACTAGAATTGCTTAATAATCAAGCAGAGTGCTAAGGGCAAGATGCTGCCAGGCTAATGTAAGAAGTTGCCAAACAAGCATGACACCAAACAGTACCGGTTGGAGCACTACAACTGCAGCCACCAAATGAGTATATGCATGTTTCAACTTCTAACAGGGTATTTATATGATGATCAATAAACTCAAAAGTTGAATGGACTACCTTGATGACCTTGGCACCATCCAAACGGTATCTGACACGCTTCCCCACAATCTCAGCTGGGTACACAACATCCTCCAAGATACCATCATGAACAGCTGTCAGGGTCCTGGTGCGAGGGCGCTGAACAGCAGAACCCTTCTTGGGTGGCCTCACGATCCTTCTTGTTGCAACAAAGACCACATCCTGTACGAGTGAAGCACATTTTTCAAATTTCATTGTTTCAATTTTCATCAACATCATTTCAGCGTTTAAACAAACTAATCCAGCTAAACATGTTACAGTTCTTGTAGTGATGCTCCAGGACAAAGTGCAAGGAGTTAAAGTGTAGCCAATAAGCTTAGAGGCAAAGTTTACAGTACAAGCATGAAAAACAGAACAGCAGAACTCCAGTTTGATCACTGCAATTAGCTTACTATAGATGCCAACAATGGCTACTTATTGAGCAATTTGCTTTCATTTAAATGCAACCGAGGGAAAAACTGAGGTAAACATGTTCATGGATGCCACCTTGCCCTGATACATTTATGTCTTAACCAACTTAATAACTTCATAGACTAATGATATTGTCATGTGTGCCGTGAATTTTGACACACATCCTAATATTGAAATAATAGATTCTAGTAATAGTCAGTTAGCTTATCCCAATACCATATCTAATTATTCAGCACTGCTACTGCAAGATACGTACTATTTACAAATTACAACAATTGGGTAGCAACGTAAACATGTGCTTAGACAGAAACTGATAAAGCTTATAGCACAACAAAGCAAACAAGTACAAGCAATTCACCTTGCCGCTAAACTTCTTCTCCAGCTCCCTGACGAGCCTGACATGGATCTTCCTGAAAGGCTTGCGCAGACGGTACGGCACATGGATCACCACGGCCTTCCTGTTGCCAACAACATCCATCTGGCTGCAAACACAGCGCGACCGTATCACAACGCGTCCACCACTGACAAATAAATCGGCCCGACCAATAGATCGGGAGGGTCTGGGTGTAGCAGACGGCGACTTACATTGCAGTGTTGATGTACAGGTCCTTGAGGTCGCTCTTGAGCTCCTGGTTGCCATTCTCCAGGTCAAAGAAAGCCTGCAGGATATTAACCACCACAGGCATGTCAGAACTTGACAGATCCAAACGAAGAGTAGTTCGGAGAAAACAAAGGAATGGCAAAAATAAAAGCTGGAGAGGAGGGGCGCGGGAGGGCCGCTCACCTGCGCGACGGTGTCCTCGAACTCGGAGGGCTCGACGCCCTTGTCCTTCTGGATCTTCTTCCTGGCGGTGTACATCTTGCTTCCCTGTCGCCGGGCCCTGCAGACGCAAGGGTTGGATTCGCAGAGCGCACACAGATCAGCAGCGAGCGGGCAAGGGGGAGTGGCGGCGGAGAGAGGGAGGGGGGGAGGGAGATAAGATACCTGCGCGCGAGGAGAGGAGGGAGCAGAGAAGTGGAGGCGCCGGCGCTAGGGTTTGGGAGGAGGGGTGGGAGTCTCGCGGAGAGCGCTCTTATAAAACCCTAGTCGTGTGGACTGGGCCGACGGGAGGTCGTGTGTAGTGGCCGGGCCGCATGTACCATAGCCCAGCTTAAATGAGCGCGGCCTTATCGTTCTTTCGGGGTTGCCCTTGTTGGGCTGGGGCCGGCTTTTCAGTGAAGATGGGATTGTTCAAGAATATGGAGAATGGCATTTTGGAGCTCGGCCTCCATGGAGGCAGAATTTTTTGAAAAAAAATCAAACTTCATACTTTTTGGTTTCAAAAAATCTGAAAAAAATGTACAGGGACACAAGGATGTGAAGTGTATGTGTGAAAAATTTCAGAATGAAATACCTTGACATGCGATTTGTGCAAAAAGAACAAATTCATGGATTTTTCAGATGAATAGTATCATGTGTTGAAAAGCCACAAATTTGTCTTTTTTGCACAGCCCTCATTTCAACTTATTTCATCCTGGAAATTTACACACATGTGTGTTATGCCTCCATGTGTGTATGTATTTCATTTCAGTTTTTTTTAATGTAAAAATTTGAATTTTGTTGATTTTTGAATGTTTCAAAAACTGTCCACCATGGAGGCCGAGCTCCAAAAGCAATTTTCGATGTGTTATGTGACTTTTATCCACCGCTCCAGATTCTCAAAAGAAAATACACCGCTTCAAAAAAATGTGGCTTCTATGCACACCTATAAAAGAAAATGTGGTTTGCCTAAAAGAAGAAGTGGCAACAACTTTCTCATACTCAGCGGTTGGCGGAAGGGGACAACAATAAATCCTTTGTAAGAAGGCCAGCTCTCGGAGGAAGAAGAACCAAATTGATAGGCTAGCTCGGCCAAATGGCTCGTTTAGTGAGGACCAACAGGAGCTTGGACCTGTGACTACAAAGTTTCTATAAAAATATGTATATGCCTCTAAAGGAACTATTGGAAATTATGAGGTTCTCTCACATGTGCCTTGTAAAATTATAGCCGAGATAAACTAAGCTTTGTGTGGTGCCTAATACTGAACTCAAAGTCAAACATGTTTTGTTTCATATGTTCCCAAGCAACGCGTCGGAGCCAGATGGTCTGCCGGCTCATTTCTTTTAGAAAAATGGGAACTTTGTCGTGAGGAGGTAACTGGAACTGTATTGCAGATTCTTTATGGAGAGGAGTCTCTGGAGGAGTTAAATAAAATGTTCATTGTTACCACCCCTAAGGTATCAAAAATGACACTTTCATACCCTCCATCAGCTTTGCAATGTGATGTATAAAATTGTCTCTAAAGTGCTAGCTAACCGATCGAAGCTCATCCTTTCGATGATCATTTCTTTCCAACAAACTGTTTTTGTCCTAGACATGCTCATAACTAACAATGTAACTACTGCATATGAATGTTTGCACTTCATGAAAGTTAAAGAGGGAAGAAAAGAAGATGTGTTGTGCTTTGAAGCTTAACATGATGAAAGTCTATGACCATGTGGAGTGGAAAAATTTGGAGGAAAAAATTATACTTGGATCGGGTTTGAGCAAATCTTGAGTACATGGGGTGATGAGATGTGTCTCGTCGGTGTCCTTTCAAGTGTTGTTCAATGGAGGAAAAATGGAAAAGTTTAAGCCAACTAGGGGTATGTGACAGGGTGACCCTATATCATCGTATTTATTTTTACTTGCTGCTAAAGGGTTGCCTTGCCTTCTTAAGGGGAGAGGTGATAGTAACGATGTTGCACGCACTCAACTTGCTCCCATAGTTCGTCGTAACCACTTATGTCTGCCAATGATTGCATTTTATTCTTTAAGGCAAATGATGCTGCAGGGGGGAATATCTAGTACTCCCACCCCTAGGGTGCTCCCGGTATTCCAAACTCGGTAGCACATTTTAAAGTGTTCGAAAAATTCTGGAAAAAATCCAGCACATTGACACAAACATCAATGTATGTTGTTAAAAAAATCAAATCAAAATTTGAAACATTGCTCGAGATACAAAAATGACAAAATAGACATCAATGTGATAATGGGCCTAATCTAAAGCCCAACTTAAGTTGCGTAACTGTCGAATTTGTCATTTATGTTTCTCAAGCTATGTTTTGAATTTTGATATCAAATTTTTTGACAACATACTTTGATGTTGTGTCAATGTGCTGGACTTTTTTTTCCAGATCTTTTCAAACATTTAGAAATGTGCTACAGAGTTTTGAAGCACTAGAAGCACCCTAGGAATGGGAGTACCAGATATTTTCCCAATGTTGCAACTAGCATGTAATGTCAAGCTTCTGGGGAGAGAGTTAATATGGATAAATCTTCTATTCCACTACTTGAGAAAGGTTGTGCGGAGGAGGTGCGTACTCATATCCTACTCCATGTCATATATACCTAAATAGTTTCTCATGTAATTGACTTTTATAATACAGGCTTTCGCCTTTTTGACATGGATAAGGTAGAGATTCTCTGCCTTTTATTTCAAAAAATAAACACTATAATCTCAATTATAATACTTCCTCCGTTTCATATTATTTGACACTAATTTAATATAAAGTTATACTAAATTAGCGACAGGTAATATAGAACAGAGGGAGTAGTTTTTTTGCTATTTACTCTAGGCATGCATCGCTCCCAAACACTCTTCCATACAGGTTGAGGATCCATTAGTACCACATACAACCGTTTCCTTACCGCCATCCCGGAGGTTTCTCGAATGCGAGCTGACCCAACCTCCTAAGTCACACATGCCATCAACAGCCGGCGTTTTTCAACACGCGCAGCCGTCTCAACGACCAAGCCATACGAGACCCGTCTCTTTCACGCGGTAATGGATCGCCACTTTCTTTGTCCTCGTCTAGCTTTGATCCTGTCCTGGCCAACGACGAGGCTCCCCACAATTCCCTACTCCTGCTTCGCATCGTATCCCCAAAAACCAAGAAACAGAGCAAGGGAAGTATCATAGGAGGGAGCAGAGCAGAGAGAGAGAGAAAGAGGGATAAGCGCTTGCTTGCCGGAAGGGAGAGACATGGATGAGATCATGAACAAGATGGGCTCCTACTGGCTAGGGCAGAGGGCCAACAAAGAGATGTCGTCTGCCGGTGACGATATCGAGGTTCGTGCATGAGACAGCGTCTCATCAATCTTCTGTTCTGTTTTATTCTCTCGTCGCACCATATTTTGTTCGGTCATGGTATTGTTTCTGTTCTCGTGCTAGCATGTTTTCCATCTGGTTTTAGATCGATCCTGGCTGGACCGCCATGTGATACTTTTGGTTCGACGTTCAAGCTCGCTATAACAAATTTGAAATCCGACTCTGATAATTAAGATCTATGATTCGATGCATTCCTCTGGCTGATGATCGATTGGTGGTGCAGTCGCTCTCAACCAGCGTCGGGGACGGAGCAAAATGGCTGGTGAACAAGCTCAAGGGTAAGATGCAGAAGCCGCTGGCGGAGCTGCTCCAGGAGCACGACCTGCCGGCGGGGCTATTCCCGCGGGAGGCCACCAACTACGAGTTCGAGCCGGAGACGCGGCGGCTGACGGTGCACATCCCGGCGGTCTGCGAGGTCGGCTACAGGGACGGCTCCGAGCTGCGCTTCGACACCACGGTGGCCGGCACGCTGGACAAGGGCAGCATGACCGGGGTGGAGGGCCTCAAAGCCAAGGTGCTCGTCTGGGCCAGGGTCACCGCCGTCAAGGCCGACGCCGCAAAGGTCTACTTCGCCGTAGGCATCAAGAAGTCGCGCAGCCGCGAGGCATACGAGGTCGTCAGAGGCGCCATCACCGTCGACGAGTTCTAGATTCTAGTCGCGCGCTCGCCGAGATGATTATTCTACCGAAATAATTGATCAGGTGCTTACTCTACCTGCTGTAAGAGGAGAATGCTTGTAGATGGGGATTCAAAATGGGAGACGCTACGCGTCCGCCGGGTGATCCGTATGAAACACCCGCCACCTCGACTGCCGTTCGATGTACGCGCGCATAGCCATCCGATCTACTTCTTGCGCACGGTTCGGTCTCCTCCCCCGACCCATTCATTCTTAAAACAACGGTTGAGTTGCAGAAACAAGCGTCTCGCGAGCCATTCGATGCATGATGTGAGCCGTTCAATCCTCCTCTCTAATTTTCTGCAACAATGTACTTGTGTTCTCTGATTTCCTGCAATAAGATTTCGTTGCGAAACCTCATCTTCTACAATTTTCTGCAACAAGACCCATGTTGCAAAAACATCTTCTTCTTTAGTTTTCTGCAACAAGACCCTTAGAAAAATTACAAACAACATCTCCCGCCGCGTCTAATTTTTCGCAACAACATTTTTCACGCGTCTAATTTTCTGCAACATCTTTCACGTGTCTAATTTTCTGCACATCTTTCACGTGTCTAATTTCCTGCAACAAGATCCTTGTTGCAAAAATTGCAACAACATCTTCCGTTGCGTCTAATTTTCTGCAACAAGACCCTTGTTGCAAAAATTAAAGGGGCCTGCTACGCGTCAGACGGCGGATCCGGCTCCCAAGCCGTCAGATCTAGCCTCATGGAGCGACCGAGCAGTTTCCTCCACTTTTGCAGCATAGGTCTTGTTGCAGATTTTTTTTGCAACTAAGGTCTTGTTGTAGATTTCTTTTTGCAACTAGTCTTGTTGCAGATTTTTTTTGCAACTGAGATTATGTTGCAGAAGCGTCGCAGTGTCGTACCGTCGTATTCCCGCAACAACGGTGATGTTTCTGCAACAATGGTGATGTTGCGGTCCCGTCGTTTGTATCCGGTGGCGACACAGGTGAGCACTGGCCGGGCTGGCAACACCAGTGCTCGTCCACAAAAAGAAGCCGCCAGCGCATCTCCGATTGCAACATCAACGTCTCCCGTCGGTCATGGCGGCAACACCAGCAGTGCATGTGGAGCAGCCTGCTTGCAGCGCCGCTAGTGGGGAAAGAGGAAGACGATGCCTTCCGAGAGGATAAGATTTGTGTGGACGGTTCCTTAGACACGTGGCATGCTCCAGTTTCCACGATCAAAAAAAGATCAAACGGTGATGGACGCGGCGGACGCAACGAGTTTATCGGTCGGTTGATTTCAATCGTTTCCCATTCAAAATTCAGTTTTGCAGCTTATCAAGCTCGATGCATCGCCGCCTGTCAAAAAAAAAAACTCCCATGCATCGCCGTGCACAAGACGATGATTCAACAAAAAAATTGCACCAGCCGAGAATCGAACCAGGGTCTGTACCGTGGCAGGGTACTATTCTACCACTAGACCACTGGTGCTCGCTGGTTATTAAGGATAATACACTGATCAAATACGTAACCGCACACGCCCGATGGGAAATGGATCGCCGACGTTCGCAGCTTGTGTGCAGGAGCGTATGATCAACCTAAACTGCCGTCTTTTGCGAGATCATGCGGATTTGGACCAGCAAGAACACAGATATCACTTTTTTTTCTGGATGAAAACTTTGTAATTTTTTTTAGAAAGGATGAAAACTTTGTATTACTCAATCACAATGTTATTAACATCTGTTGGAGCTAACTCAACTACATCAGGAGGACTAAAAACCAAGCCATGGTTTTGCCATCTGGCAAAATTTGCTAGGCAATCACTAACCTTGCTCTTACTTATGACTAACATGAGCAATACAACTTTCATGGAGTCACATCAAGTAAGTAATTTTCTTTACAGTGGAAGCGTAGATCGATCTGTCGAGGTCACGCGTCTGGACCAACTTCATAACAACTAGAGAGTCAATCTCAACGATAATTAGAGATTCACTTCCTTGGAGGGACAAAGATAAATCTTTCATACACGCACATAATTCCGTCTCTAGAGCATCCCGACAAGAGAATAGTTGTCTGCACGAGGAGAAAATGATAGTACCGACACGGATACCACTTACCATGACTATATTAACCACGCAAAGAAGCAAACAACCCCACGACTACAAACATGGTATACCTATTACAGACCATGCTTCGGCCAGTTGCGTTTATGCAAAGAGTTACACTTGGATTTCATCTAAAAAAGAGGTGCACTTGGATTCAACTAGGATCAAAGAGTCGTCATATGGTACGAGTATTACTTGGATTCAATTAGGATCAAAGAGTCGTCATATGGTACGAGTATTGTGCTTCATCCTGAATCTTGGTTGGGGGGCACTGGAGGTCTCGGTCTGCTAAAACCAGCTAGGCATCCTTTGGTTCAAAGGAACAGTGGAGGACACACACACACACACACACACGCACGCACGCACGCACGCATATATATATATATATATATATATATATATATATATATAGGGATTGACTATTCGTCACCCTGGGTGAGGAATAGTTATTCTTCACCCCCTCTATTTTACCATCAATGCACCGTAATTTTACGTTCCGTAAGTTTTGTCTTATTTTCGACGTAAAAAGAGACTGTAAGAAAATATATAATCGTCGTAAAAAATATTTTATGTTATGTAAAATTACAAACGTAAAAACATAGTGTAAAATACACATAAACTGCAAATTTTCTTGTCTTATGACCTATATTTTAAATTTTTTATGCCAAATTTTACGTAGTGAATCAATAGGAATGTAACTATTTGAATTCCAAACGTAATTTAATTATGATATGATCGTAAGATTACCTCGGGTGAAGAATAACTTATTCTGCGGCCTGGGTGATGAATAGTAACACTTATATATATATATATATATATATATATATATATATATATATATATGTATAACATTTTCTTATGGTGACACTAATTCACCTTTGGTTCAAACGAATGTAAGAAAGGAAAAAAAAATCTTTTGGCCTCAACATGAAAGAAAAAATGCAGAAATTTTACAGTTCACTTGGACCCCCTTTTCAAATTACTACGCAAAAAAGAATGAGACTGAGATCATTTGCGGCACAAATAGTCCATAGCAAAGCAACAATGATAATATTAAAAGCACTACGTTTGTTCAGACTAATCCAGCATCCATCCGGCAACGAACTCATGATCCTTACCAACATATATTAGTAAAACTTCAGAGACCGATCTCCGGATCACTTAAGCAAGCGCACAAGACAATAGAAAAATGATGGCAACTCTCTAACTCTTAACAAAATATGTAGGAGGGGTATCGATAGGCGGCCTTTTAGCTGAATTGTCACAGGGTAGCAACTTATTCTTGTTGAGTAACCAAAGGGAAATATGAACAAGGGGAGGAATAATAATGTTCAAAATGTGAGTGTATGTTTGAATAATCTGACCGTGGTTAACCACATCATAGAAAGATTTGGGTGAGTATTCGCCAGATGGATTAAACTTTCACATGAGGCAATGGCTTTCATGGAAGAGAGTGATACCCCTTGGCAATTTCAAGTGGATAATATCATTGGTTCATGAGGTCCTCATTGATCTTCACTTGACGCATTTGATTATAAAAGAATATTTGCGAAATAATTTTGTATGCATTGAGATAATTAAGATTGGTAAATATAGACAATTTTCAAGCATTTTTACTATTGATTCAGACTCCCGAAAGTGGTTACATAAGAAGATCAAGTTCATGATAAGTAGCATTCACATGCAAAACTATACTTGTTGTCATCTTCATGCTCGGACGATCATGGACTAAGTATGGGGATGTCAATACGCCTTCAATGTATCTATAAGTTTTATATATGTTTCATACCTAACTTTTAAAGTTTTTTCAGGAACTAACCTACTAATTCAGTGCCTAGTGTCAGTTCATGTTTTCTGTTGTTTTAATATTTTAGGAAAATAAAATATCATCGGACCCTGAAAAAAACAAAACAAATCAGAGGATGTCAGGAGGCCCGAAGAAGTATTGTAGCAAGAGCATAGGGCCATGGGGCTCTAATGAGTGGATTTTCCACACTTTCTAGAGTATATCCAGTGGCAAAATCGCTCACACCATATCCATCTAGCACCTTTTCATGTCCACAATGCATAGTTTTCAATCTTTACCTATTTTTATTAAGTTCGTTGCATAATGATAACCCATAAGTATAGGGGATCAGTTGTAGCCTCTTCCGATAAGTAAGAGTGTCGAACCCAACGAGGAGCTAAAGCTAGAACAAATATTCCCTCAAGTTCTATCGACCACCGATACAACTCTATGCACGCTTAACATCCGCTTTACCCTTTGTTGGAAAAGGCAGTGCCTAGGAGGCGCTTAGGCACGCCTAGGCGCTAGGCGATGGCCAAATGCCTCGCTTAGGGCATAAATGGAGGTCTAGGCAGGACAAGCAAAGAATTGCCTAACCAAGCAAGAAATCATGCCACATACTATACTGATACGCCAAACGGGTTATATTCCAATGGTAGTAGACAGTAATTAACTTATTTATATGCCCTGAACTAATATCGGCAACCATATAATAACCACAAATACACGCCGAGTAAAAACTATATTACCGCCTAGGTCGCGCCTAGGGCGCTTAGGCAGGCACTAGGCGAAGGCCAACCGACTCGCTTACGCCTACCGCTTTTTCCAACCTTGGCTTTACCTATAACAAGTATGAAACTAGAAGTACTTTGTAGGTGTTGTAGGATAGGTTTGCAAGATAATAAAGAGCACGTAAATATAAAGTAGGGGTTGTTTAGATAAAAAAAATAACTAAGTTAGTTTTAGTAGAGAGCTTTTTTTTCACAAGAAAGTTATTTGTCCTAGGCAATTGATAACTAGACCGGTAATCATTATTGTAATTTTATATGAGGGAGAGGCATAAGCTAATATACTTTCTCTTCTTGGATCATATGCACTTATGATTGGAACTCTAGCAAACATCTGTAACTACTAAAGATCATTAAGGTAAAACCCAACCATAACATTATAAGGTATCAAGTCCTATTTATTCCCATACGCAAACAACCTATTTACTCGGGTCTGTGCTTCTGTCACTCACGCCACCCACCATAAGCAAATCATGAACATATTGCAAACCCTACAGCGGGGATCCCTCACGCTTGCGCGACACGGAGAGCACCATAGGACAACACCAAAATAAAGCATCCAACTCAAACCAATCGCGGTCATCAATTAACCCATAGGACAAAACGGATCTACTCAAACATCATAGGATAGCCATACATCATTGGGAAATAATATATAGCGTTGAGCACCATGTTTAAGTAGAGATTACAACGGGGAGAAGGGGTGTTACACTGCTGCATAGAGGGGGAGAGTTGGTGATGACGGCAGCGAAGTTGGTGGTGTAGACCGTCGTCACGATGATGGCCCCGGTGGCGTTTCAGCGCCACCGGGAGAGAGGGGGAGAGAGCCTCCCTCCTTCCCTTTCTTCCTTGACCTCCCCCCCTAGATGGGAGAAGGGTTTCCCCTCTGGTACATGACCTCCATGGCAGCGGAGGGGCGAGAGCCCCTCCAAGATTGGATCTCTCTCTGTTTCCTTCTGTTTCTGCGCTCCCAGATTCTGTCCTTTCACTGTTTCTTAAATTCCCGGAGATCCCTAACTCCGATTGGGCTGAAATTTTAACACGATTTTTATTCGGATATTAGCTTTTTTGCGGCGAAAGAAGGGCACCAACCGCCTTATGGACTGGCCACAAGGGCCCAGGGCGCGCCCCTCACCCTTGTAGGCCCCTTGGGCATTGTCTCGCGTTGATTGCACTTCCCAAAATTCATATATATTCCACAAAAAATCTCCGTAAATTTTTATCCTGTTTGTGTTGGAAATATGCCCTAGAGGCAATAATAAAAGGATTATTATATTTCCTTGTTCATGATAATTGTCTATTGTACATGCTATAATTGTATTGTCCGGAAATCATAATACATGTGTGAATACATAGACCACAATGTGTCCCTAGTAAGCCTCTAGTTGACTAGCTCGTTGATCAATAGATAGTCATGGTTTCCTGACTATGGACATGGGGATGTCATTGATAACGGGATCACATCATTAGGAGAATGATGTGATGGACAAGACCCAAACCTAAGCATAGCACAAAGATCGTATAGTTCGTTTGCTAGAGCTTTTCTGAATGTCAAGTATCATTCCTTAGACCATGAGATTATGCAACTCCCGGATGCCGTAGGAGTGCTTTGGGTGTATCAAACGTCACAACGTAACTGGGTGACTATAAAGGTGCACTACAGGTATCTCCGAAAGTGTTTGTTGGGTTGGCATGAATCGAGACTGGGATTTGTCACTCCGTATGACGGAGAGGTATCTCTGGGCCCACTCGGTAAGACATCATCATAATGAGCTCAATGTGATCAAGGTGTTGTTCACGCGATGATGTGTTACGGGAACGAGTAAAGAGACTTGCCGGTAACGAGATTGAACAAGGTATCGGTATACCGACGATCGAATCTCGGGCAAGTATCGTACCGATAGACGAAGGGAATTGAGTACGGGATTGATTAAGTCCTTGACATCGTGGTTCATCCGATGAGATCATCGAGGAGCATGTGGGAGCCAACATGGGTATCCAGATCCTGCTGTTGGTTATTGACCGGAGATCGTCTCGGTCATGTCTGCATGTCTCCCGAACCCGTAGGGTCTACACACTTAAGGTTCGGTGACGCTAGGGTTGTAAAGATATTAGTATGCAGCAAAACGAAGGTTGTTCGGAGTCCCGGATGAGATCCCGGACGTCACGAGAGGTTCCGGAATGGTCCGGAGGTAAAGAATTATATATATAGGAAGTGCCGTTTCGGCCATCGTGAAGGATTCGGGGGTCACCAGTATTGTACCGGGACCACCGGATGGGTCCCGGGGGTCCACCGGGTGGGGCCACCCATCCCGGAGGGCCCCGTGGGCTGAAGTGGGGAGGGAACCAGCCCATAGTGGGCTGGTGCGCCCCCCTGCGCCTAGGGTTGGAAACCCTAGGGCAGGGGCACCCACTTGCCTTGGGGGGCAAGGCTCCCCCCTTGGCCGCCGCCCCCCCCTTGGAGATGCATCTCCAGGGCCGGCGCCCCCCTGGGGGGCCTATATAAAGGGGGGGAGGGAGGGCAGCCGCACCCCTGCAGCCTTGGCGCCTCCCTCTCCCCTGTTACACCTCTCCCTCTCTCCGTAGACGCTTGGTGAAGCCCTGCTGGAATTCTGCTGCATCCACCACCACGCGTCGTGCTGCTGGATCTTCATCAACCTCTCCTTCCCCCTTGCTGGATCAAGAAGGAGGAGACGTCATCCCGACCGTACGTGTGTTGAACGCGGAGGTGCCGTCCGTTCGGCGCTGGTCATCGGTGATTTGGATCACGACGAGTACGACTCCATCATCCATGTTCTTCTTGAACGCTTCCGTTGCGATCTACAAGTGGTATGTAGATGCTCTCCTGTCCCCTCGTTGCTAGAATACTCCATGGATAGATCTTGGTGATGCGTAGGAAAATTTTAATTTCTGCTATGATCCCCAACAGTGGCATCATGAGCTAGGTCTATGCGTAGTTTCTATGCACGAGTAGAACACAAAGTAGTTGTGGGCGTCGAATTGTCAATTCTTCTTGCCGTTACTAGTCCTATCTTGATTCAGCGGTATTGTGGGATGAAGCGGCCCGGACCAACCTTACACGTACGCTTACGTGAGACCGGTTCCACCGACTGACATGCACTAGTTGCATAAGGTGGCTGGCGGGTGTATGTCTCTCCCACTTTAGTTGGATCGGATTCGATGAACAGGGTCCTTATGAAGGGTAAATAGAGATTGACAATTCACGTTGTGGTTTTAACGTAGGTAAGAAACGTTCTTGCTAGCAACCTATAGCAGCCACGTAAAAAACTTGCAACAACAATTAGAGGACGTCTAACTTGTTTTTGCAGCAAGTGCTTTGTGATGTGATATGGCCAGAAGTTGTGATGAATCATGTATGTGATGTATGAGATGATCTTGTTATTGTAATAGGAATCACGACTTGCATGTCGATGAGTATGACAACCGGCAGGAGCCATAGGAGTTGTCTTTATTTATTTATGACCTGTGTCAACTTAAATCGTCATGTAATTACTTTACTTTATTGCTAAAGCGTTAGCCATAGTAGTAGAAGTAATAGTTGACGTGACAACTTCATAAAGACACGATGATGGAGATCATGATGATGGAGATCATGGTGTCATGCCGGTGACGACGATGAACATGGCGCCCCGAAGATGGAGATCAAAGGAGCGAAATGATGTTGGCCATATCATGTCACTATTTGATTGCATGTGATGTTTATCATGTTTTTACATCTTATTTGCTTAGAACGACGGTAGCACAAATAAGATGATCCCTCATTAAAATATCAAAAATGTGTTCTCCCTAACTGTGCACCGTTGCTAAGGTTCGTCGTTCCGAAGCACCACGTGATGATCGGGTGTGATAGGTTCTTACGTTCGCATACAACGGGTGTAAGCCAGATTTACACACGCAATACACTTAGGTTGGATTGACGAGCCTAGCATGTACAGACATGGCCTCGGAACACGGAGGACCGAAAGGTCGAACATGAGTCGTATAGAAGATACGATCAACATAGAGATGTTCACCGATGATAACTAGTCCGTCTCACGTGATGATCGGACACGGCCTAGTTGACTCGGATCATGTATCACTTAGATGACTAGAGGGATGTCAAATCTGAGTGGGAGTTCATTCATTAATTTGATTAGATGAACTTAATTATCATGAACTTAGTCTAAATCTTTACAATATGTCTTGTAGATCAAATGGCCCACGCTAATGTCACCCTCAACTTCAACGCGTTCCTAGAGAAAACCAAGCTGAAAGATGATGGCAGCAACTATGCGGACTGGGTCCAGAACCTGAGGATCATCCTCATAGCTGCCAAGAAAGATTATGTCCTAGAAGCACCGCTAGGTGAAGCACCATTCCCAGAAAACCAGGACGTTATGAACGCCCATCAGTCACGTGCTGATGATTACTCCCTCGTTCAGTGCGGCATGCTTTACAGCTTAGAACCGGGGCTCCAAAAGCGTTTTGAGCAACACGGAGCATATGAGATGTTCGAGGAGCTGAAATTGATTTTCCAAGCTCATGCCTGGGTTGAGATATATGATGTCTCCGACAAGTTCTTTAGCTGCAAGATGGAGGAAAATAGCTCTGTCAGTGAACACATACTCAAGATGCCTGGGTTGCACAACCGCTTGACTCAGCTGGAAGTTAATCTCCCGGATGAGGCGGTCATTGACAGAATCCTTCAGTCGCTCCCACCTAGCTACAAGAGTTTCGTGATGAACTACAATATGCAGGGGATGGAAAAGACCATTCCCGAGTTGTATTCAATGCTGAAATCTGCGGAGGTGGAGATAAAAAAGGAACATCAAGTGTTGATGGTGAATAAAACCACTAAGTTCAAGAAAGGCAAGGGTAAGAAGAACTTCAAGAAGGACAACAAGGAGGTTGCCGCGCCTGGTAAATCAGTTGCCAGGAAGAAGTCAAAGAATGGACCCAAACTTGAAACTGAGTGCTTTTATTGCAAGGGAAATGGTCACTGGAAGCGGAATTGCCCCAAGTACTTAGCGGATAAGAAGGCCGGCAACACCAAAGGTATATGTGATATACATGTTATTGATGTGTACCTTACCAGAACTCGTAGTAGCTCCTGGGTATTTGATACCGGTGCAGTTGCTCATATTTGTAACTCAAAGCAGGAGCTGCGGAATAAACGGAGACTGGCGAAGGACGAGGTGACGATGCGCGTCGGGAATGGTTCCAGGGTCGATGTGATCGCCGTCGACACGCTACCTCTACATTTACCTACGGGATTAGTTTTGAACCTCAATAATTGTTATTTAGTGCCAAGTTTGAGCATGAACATTGTATCTGGATCTCGATTAATTCGAGATGGCTACTCATTTAAATCTGAGAATAATGGTTGTTCTATTTATATGAGTGATATGTTTTATGGTCATGCTCCAATGGTTAATGGTTTATTCTTAATGAATCTCGTACGTGATGATACACATATTCATAGTGTGAATGCCAAAAGATGTAAAGTTAATAACGATAGTCCCACATACTTGTGGCACTGCCACCTTGGTCACATTGGTGTCAAGCGCATGAAGAAGCTCCATGCTGATGGACTTTTAGAGTTTGTCGATTATGAATCATTTGACACATGCGAACCATGCCTCATGGGCAAAATGACCAAGACTCCATTCTCAGGGACAATGGAGCGAGCAACCAACTTGTTGGAAATCATACATACAGATGTGTGTGGTCCAATGAGCGTTGAGGCCCGCCGAGGCTATCGTTATGTTCTCACTCTCACTGATGATTTGAGTCGATATGGGTATGTCTACTTAATGAAACACAAGTCTGAGACCTTTGAAAAGTTCAAGGAGTTTCAGAGTGAGGTCGAGAATCAACGTGACAGAAAAATAAAGTTCTTACGATCAGATCGTGGGGGAGAATATTTAAGTCATGAATTTGGCACACACTTAAGAAAATGTGGAATCGTTTCACAACTCACGCCGCCTGGAACACCTCAGCGTAACGGTGTGTCCGAACGTCGTAATCGCACTCTATTGGATATGGTGCGATCTATGATGTCTCTTACCAATCTACCGCTCTCATTTTGGGGCTATGCTTTAGAGACTGCCGTATTCACTTTAAATAGGGCTCCGTCAAAATCCATTGAGACGACACCGTATGAATTATGGTTTGGCAAGAAACCCAAGCTGTCGTTTCTGAAAGTTTGGGGTTGCGATGCTTATGTCAAGAAACTTCAACCTGAAAAGCTCGAACCCAAATCGAAAAAATGCGTCTTCATAGGATATACCAAAGAAACAGTTGGATATACCTTCTACCTCAGATCCGAAGGCAAGATCTTTGTTGCCAAGAACGGGTCCTTTCTAGAGAAAGAGTTTCTCGCGAAAGAAGTAAGTGGGAGGAAAGTAGAGCTTGATGAAGTACTACCTCTTGAAAATCAGAGTAGCACAGCTCAAGAAAATGTTCCTGTGGTGCCTGCACCGATTAGAGAGGAGGTTAATGATGATGATCAAGATACTTCTGATCAAGCTCCTACTGAACTTCGTAGGTCCACAAGGACACGTTCCGCACCAGAGTGGTACGACAACCCTGTCCTGGAAATCATGTTGTTGGACAACGGTGAACCTTCGAACTATGAAGAAGCGATGGCGGGCCCAGATTCCGACAAATGGCTAGAAGCCATGAAATCCGAGATAGAATCCATGTATGAAAACAAAGTATGGACTTTGAATGACTTGCCCGATGATCGGCGAGCCATAGAAAATAAATGGATCTTTAAGAAGAAGACAGACGCGGATGGTAATGTGACCATCTATAAGGCTCGACTTGTCGCTAAGGGTTATCGACAAGTTCAAGGGGTTGACTACGATGAGACTTTCTCACCCGTAGCGAAGCTGAAGTCCGTACGAATCATGTTAGCAATTGCCGCATTCTATGATTATGAGATATGGCAAATGGACGTTAAAACGGCATTCCTTAACGGCTTTCTTAATGAAGAATTGTATATGATGCAGCCGGAAGGTTTTGTCGATCCTAAGAATGCTAACAAAGTATGCAAGCTCCAGCGCTCTATCTATGGGCTGGTGCAAGCATCTCGGAGTTGGAACATTCTCTTTGATGAGATGATCAAAGCGTTTGGGTTTATGCAGACTTATGGAGAAGCCTGCGTTTACAAGAAAGTGAGTGGGAGCTCCGTAGCATTTCTCATATTATATGTGGATGACATAATATTGATGGGAAATGATATAGAATTCTTGGAAAGCATAAAGGCCTATTTGAACAAGCGTTTTTCAATGAAGGACCTTGGAGAAGCTGCTTATATATTAGGCATCAAGATCTATAGAGATATATCGAGACGCCTCATCGGTCTTTCACAAAGTACGTACCTTGACAAGATTTTGAAGAAGTTCAAAATGGATCAGTCCAAGAAGGGGTTCTTGCCTGTATTGCAAGGTGTGCGATTGAGCATGGCTCAATGCCCGACCACGGCAAAAGATATAGAAGAAATGAGTGTCATCCCCTATGCCTCAGCCATAGGGTCTATTATGTATGCCATGCTGTGTACCAGACCCGATGTAAACCTTGCCGTAAGTTTGGTAGGTAGGTACCAAAGTAATCCCGGCAAGGAACACTGGACAGCGGTCAAAAACATCCTGAAGTACCTGAAAAGGACTAAGGATATGTTTCTCGTTTATGGAGGTGCCGAAGAGCTCGTCGTAAAGGGTTATGTCGATGCCAGCTTCGACACAGATCTGGATGACTCCAAGTCACAAACCGGATACGTGTATATTTTGAAAGGAGGGGCAGTAAGCTGGTGCAGTTGCAAGCAAAGCGTCGTGGTGGGATCTACATGTGAAGCAGAGTATATGGCAGCCTCGGAGGCAACACAAGAAGCAGTCTGGGTGAAGGAGTTCATTACCGACCTAGGAGTCATACCCAATGCGTCGGACCCAATGACTCTCTTCTGTGACAACACTAGAGCAATTGCCCTTGCGAAGGAGCCCAGGTTTCACAGGAAGACCAGGCATATCAAGCGTCGCTTCAACTCCATTCGTGAAAGTGTTCAAAATGGAGACATAGAGATTTGTAAAGTACATACGGACTTGAATGTGGCAGATCCGTTGACTAAACCTTTCCCTAGAGCAAAACATGATCAACACCAAAATTCCATGGGTGTGCGATTCATCACAATGTAACTAGACTATTGTCTCTAGTGCAAGTGGGAGACTGTTGGAAATATGCCCTAGAGGCAATAATAAAAGGATTATTATATTTCCTTGTTCATGATAATCGTCTATTCTTCATGCTATAATTGTATTGTCCGGAAATCATAATACATGTGTGAATACATAGACCACAATGTGTCCCTAGTAAGCCTCTAGTTGACTAGCTCGTTGATCAATAGATAGTCATGGTTTCCTGACTATGGACATGGGGATGTCATTGATAACGGGATCACATCATTAGGAGAATGATGTGATGGACAAGACCCAAACCTAAGCATAGCACAAAGATCGTATAGTTCGTTTGCTAGAGCTTTTCTGAATGTCAAGTATCATTCCTTAGACCATGAGATTATGCAACTCCCGGATGCCGTAGGAGTGCTTTGGGTGTATCAAACATCACAACGTAACTGGGTGACTATAAAGGTGCACTACAGGTATCTCCGAAAGTGTTTGTTGGGTTGGCATGAATCGAGACTGGGATTTGTCACTCCGTATGACGGAGAGGTATCTCTGGGCCCACTCGGTAAGACATCATCATAATGAGCTCAATGTGATCAAGGTGTTGTTCATGGGATGATGTGTTACGGGAACGAGTAAAGAGACTTGCCGGTAACGAGATTGAACAAGGTATCGGTATACCGACGATCGAATCTCGGGCAAGTATCGTACCGATAGACGAAGGGAATTGAGTACGGGATTGATTAAGTCCTCGACATCGTGGTTCATCCGATGAGATCATCGAGGAGCATGTGGGAGCCAACATGCGTATCCAGATCCCGCTGTTGGTTATTGACCGGAGATCGTCTCGGTCATGTCTGCATGTCTCCCGAACCCGTAGGGTCTACACACTTAAGGTTCGGTGATGCTAGGGTTGTAAAGATATTAGCATACAGCAAACCGAAGGTTGTTTGGAGTCCCGGATGAGATCTCGGACGTCACGAGAGGTTCCGGAATGGCCCAGAGGTAAAGAATTATATATAGGAAGTGCCGTTTCGGCCATCAGGAAGGATTCGGGGGTCACCGGTATTGTACCGGGACCACCGGATGGGTCCCGGGGGTCCACCGGGTGGGGCCACCCATCCCGGAGGGCCCCGTGGGCTGAAGTGGGGAGGGAACCAGCCCATAGTGGGCTGGTGCGCCTCCCCATGGGTCTCCCCCCTACGCCTAGGGTTGGAAACCCTAGGGCAGGGGGCGCCCCACTTGCCTTGGGGGGCAAGGCTCCCCCCTTGCCCCCCCCCCTTGGAGATGCATCTCCAGGGCCGGCGCCCCCCCTGGGGGGCCTATATAAAGGGGGGGAGGGAGGGCAGCCGCACCCCTGCAGCCTTGGCGCCTCCCTCTCCCCTGTTACACCTCTCCCTCTCTCCGTAGACGCTTGGCGAAGCCCTGCTGGAATTGTGCTGCATCCACCACCACGCCGTCGTGCTGCTGGATCTTCATCAACCTCTCCTTCCCCCTTGATGGATCAAGAAGGAGGAGACGTCATCCCGACCGTACGTGTGTTGAACGTGGAGGTGCCGTCCGTTCGGCGCTGGTCATCGGTGATTTGGATCACGACGAGTACGACTCCATCATCCACGTTCTTCTTGAACACTTCTGTTGCGATCTACAAGTGGTATGTAGATGCTCTCCTATCCCCTCGTTGCTAGAATACTCCATGGATAGATCTTGGTGATGCATAGGAAAATTTTAATTTCTGCTACGATCCCCAACAGTTTGGACTCCATTTGATATGGATTTTCTGCAAAACAAAAAACATGCAACAAACATGAACTGGCATTGGGCACTGGATCAATATGTTAGTCGACGAAAATCATATAAATTGTTGCCAAAACTATGTAAAAGTTGTAGAATATTGGCATGGAACAATAAAAAATCATAGATACGGCGGATACGTATCAGCATCCCCAAGCTTAATTTCTGCTCGTCCTCGAGTAGGTAAATGATAAAAAGGATAATTTTTGATGTGGAATTCTACCTAGCATACTCTTGATCATATAATATAATCATGGCATGAATATTAAGATATGAGTGATTCAAAGCAATAGTCTATCATTTGACATAAAGACAATAATACTTCAAGCATACTAAGAAAGCAATCATGTCTTTCTCAAAATAATATGGCCAAAGAAAGTTATCCCTACAAAATCATATAGTCTGGCTATGCTCCATCTTCATCACACAAAGTATTTCATCATGCACAACCCCGATGACAAGCCAATCAATTGTTTCATACTTTTAATGTTCTCAAGCTTTTTCAACTTACATGCAATACATGAGCGTGAGCCATGGATATAGCACTATAGGTGGAATAGTGTATGATGGTGGAGGTTGTGTGGAGAAGACAAAAAGGTGAAAGTCTCACATCGACGCAGCTAATCAACGGGCTATGGAGATGCCCATCAATTGATTTCAATTTGAGGAGTAGGGATTGCCATGCAACGGATGCACTAGAGCTATAAGTGTATGAAAGCTCAAACTAAAAACTAAGTGGGTGTGCATCCAACTTTCTTGCTCATGAAGACCTCGGGCATTTGAGGAAGCCCATCATTGGAATATACAAGCCAAGTTCTATAATGAAAATTCCCACTAGTATATGTAAGTGATAACTCAAGAGACTCTCTATATGAAGAACATGGTGCTACTCTGAAGCACAAGTATGGTAAAAGGATAGTAGCATTGCCCCTTCTCTCTTTTCTCTCATTTTTTTGTTTTTTTGGGTCTTCTCTTTTTTTGGCCTTTTTTCCGTCCGGAGTCTCATACCGACTTGTGGGGGAATCATAGTCTCCATCATCCTTTCCTCACTGGGACAATGCTCTAATAATGATGATCATCACACTTTTATTTACTTACAACTCAATATTACAACTCGATATCTAGAACAATATAAATCTATATGAATGCCTCTGGCAGTGTACCAGGATGTGCAATGATCTAGCATAGCAAAGATATCAATAAACGGGCAAGCCATGAAAATATCATGCTAGCTATCTTACGATCATGCAAAGCAATATGACAATGAATGCTCAAGTCATGTATATGATGATGATGGAAGCTGCATGGCAATATATCTCGGAATGGCTATGGAAATGCCATGATAGGTAGGTATAGTGGCTGTTTCGAGGAAGATATAAGAAGGCTTATGTGTGATAGATCGTATCATATCACGGGGTTTGGATGCACCGACGAAGTTTGCGCCAACTCTCGAGGTGAGAAAGGGCAATGCATGGTACCGAAGAGGCTAGCAATGATGGAAGGGTGAGAGTGCGTATAATACATGGACTCAACATTAGTCATAAAGAACTAACATACTTATTGCAAAAATCTATTAGTCATCGAAACAAAGTACTACGCGCATGCTAATGCTCCGACTTCATCACATAACGGTTCACCATACGTGCATGCTTCGGGGATCACAAACCTTAACACTAGTATTTCTATCAATCCACAATTACTCACTATCATGACTCTAATATCACCATCTTTATATCGCAAAACTACTGCAAGGAATCAAACATATCATATTCAGTGATCCACAAGTTTTATTAGGATTTTATGACTAAACATGTGAATGACCAATTCCTGATGACTCTAAATAGATATAAGTGAATCAAGAGAGTTTAATCTTTGGACAAAAGATATGCCCATTCTCTAACAAATATAAGTGAAGCAAAAGAGCATTCTACAAATGGCGGTTTTCTATGTGTAGAGAAAAAGGCAATCCAAACTTACCCGTGAACATTATGCGTCAGTGCCTTGGCGCTAAATATGAAAACTTTTTCTACTTGCCGACAGTGGGTAGACGAGGTGGGATTCTGGTGGCTTGGGATGCCGCGGTTACGCGATTATCGAATCCGCACTACACGGATCATACGTTAACAACGCTTGTCATGTGCCCGGAGGACGAGCGACCATGGTGGCTCACATGTGTCTATGGGCCACAAGACGAGGTGGACAAAGTGGTTTTCTTGCAAGACCTTGTTGACATTCGGGACCTACACGCGGAGCCCTGGTTGGTAGCGGGAGACTTCAATCTAATTGCCAGGGAGGAGGACAAAAGTAATGCGTTGATCAACCGTAGGATGATGGGCAGGTTTAGGGCAAAGTTGAACTTGCTTGAGCTGAAGGAGCTATATCTAAATGGGAGACGCTATACGTGGTCTAACGAGAGGCAGATGGCTACTTTGGAGAAGATCGACCATGTGTTTGTGACAAACGAGTGGGATGAGGCGTACCCGATGTGTTTCCTCTCAGCTCTGGGCACTGCGGTCTCCGATCATTGCCCGTTAATGTTGGATATGAATGTCTCCATCTGCACAAAGAAGAGGTTCAAGTTTGAGTCCTTCTGGACTCGTGCACAGGTTTTTTTGATGTGGTCAAGATGGCTTGGACTATGACTCTGGCGGCCTCTAACGACTACCTCACTTTACAAAGCAAGCTAAGGGCTACAACACGAAGTCTACAAAAGTGGAGTGATCGTTGGATTGGCAATGTGAAGCTTCAAATTGCCATTGCCATAGAGGTCATTAAGCAGCTGGATATTGCTATGGAGGCAAGGACTCTATCGGATGCAGAGAGGGATTTGCGCAAGTGTTTAAAGAGAAAGCTTTTGGGTTTGAGCTCGTTGGAGCGAACAATTGCTAGGCAGAGGTCTAGAATGTTGCAACTGCGGGAGGGCGACGGGAACACGAGGTTGTTCCATCAATAAGCAAGTCATAGGCAAAGAAAGAATGTCTTGAGGACGGTCAAGCACAACGATCAACTATACTCCGGCCAAGATGAGGTGGCTTCGGCGGTGGATGCCTATTTTGGGGCGGCATTCGGGAGTGCATGCCCCCGTGGGTTTGCGCTCAACCTGGAAGAGCTGGGCCTTCCAAACCTAAACCTAGCGCATCTTGAGCGGCCGTTTACGGAGGAGGAGGTGGAACGAGTGATCAAGTCGATGCCTTGGGATAAAGCGTCGGGCCCTGATGGTTTTACGGGCAGATTCTATGCTACTTGCTGGAGTATAATAAAGGAGGATTTCATGAGAGCGATGGGCTGCTTCTATAATGGTGACATGAGGGGTTTGGCGGCCATCAACGAGTCCTTGGTCTCTATTTTACCCAAGAAAGATGGCGCACTGGAGGTATGTGACTTCAGACCCATCAACCTTGTGCATGGGGCGGTGAAGATTTTCGAGAAGGTGCTTGCGTGTAGACTCATGGAAGATCTACCGAAACTAGTTGGGAATCATCAAAGTGCTTTCGTCAAGGGCAGATCTTTGCATGATAATTGCATGCTTGTGAAAAGCACGGCAAGACGACTTCATGCTCTGAAGAACTCGACGATTTTTCTTAAGCTAGACATTTCAAAAGCTTTCGACTCGGTGCAATGGCCCTTCTTGGTTGAGGTGTTGCAGCATATGGGATTCGGGTCAAGGTGGAGGTCTTGGATTTGTGGAATCCTTTCAACCTCTACCACGAAAGTAATGGTCAATGGTGCACCGGGGGACACGATCTACAACTGCAAAGGGCTATGGCAAGGGGATCCTATCTCCCCAATGATTTTCATCCTAACTATGGAGCCGATGCAAAGGATGATGCAGCTAGCAGTGACCCGAGGGGTGATGGAACCTTTGGCGCGTGTGGGCATGGAGAAGCGACTATCAATCTTTGCGGATGACGTTGTTCTATTTGTCAAACCAAATAAAGTGGATCTTGCGGCTTGCAACTGTATCTTGGAGCTTTTTGGTGAAGTGTCGGGACTGAGGATCAACATGCAAAAATCGGTAGCTATTCCTATTAGATGCTCGGAGGACCAGATTACCATGGCATGTGCCGACCTCCAGTGCCCCTTGGGATCCTTCCCGATTAAGTATTTGGGGCTGCCACTCTCATTAAGGAGGCCATCGGCGATACAGTTGAAGTATTTGGTGGATCAAATGGCTATAAGCTACCAAAGTGGAAGGCATCGCTTATGCCAAAGAGTGGCAGACTAATCTTGGTCCAATCGGTGCTATGTGCCATGCCGATTCACGCAATGATGGCGTTGGATCTATCGATGAAAACAATTGCTGCAATGAAGAAGATTTGCAGAGGTTTCTTATGGTTTAGACGCGCGGAGGCCAACAGTGGCAATTGTGCGGTGGCTTGGGACGCGGTGTGCACACCGAAGTGGGCAGGTGGCCTTGGTTAGCCAAACTTACGCTGGATGAACATAGCAATGCAAGCGAGATGGTCGTGGCTCGCGAGGAGTGATGAGACGAGGCCATGGAGAGAGTTCAGGATCAAGGTCCCGGAGGAGTCAATGGGGCTTTGTATGGCGGCCATGAGGAGTGTGGCTAACTCTGGGCTAACGACACATTTTTGGGAGGACCGCTGGCTTGACGGCAGCAGGATTCAGGAGGTTGCACCGCTCCTCTACAACTTGGTTCCAAAGCGCATCAGAGACTCCCGGTTAGTTGCATCGGCGGTGGAGAATGGGAGTTGGGCATTGGACGTTGGCCTGCACATTGGACCTGCTGTGTTGCACCAGTTCTTTTTGGTATGGCAACTAGTCTCAGCTTGGGAGCCCATGGTGGATGTGCCTCACAGGGTTGTTTGGTCGTGGGAGGCCACCGGACAGTTCTCCGTGAAATCTGCCTATGCGGCTGGCTTTTGGGGTCGAGAAAGAAGCGCGATGGCGGATCTAACTTGGAAATCACGTGCACCCTCATGGTGCAGGTTCTTCACGTGGTTGGCCCTCAGGGACCGATGTTGGACGTCAGACCGACTAGCGAGGCGAGGGTTGCCACACCAAGACGCATGCCCGTTTTGTGACCAACAGGATGAAACCATTAACCACATTCTACTCACTTGCGTCTTTGCTAGGACTGCTTGGGCGAGGATCTGCGAGGCCTTGGGCAAACCGGATTGGACTCCCACTCAACAGGACAAGTTGGTGGAATGGGCTGTGGACAAGCAAGGATTAGAATGCATGAGCACCAAGGATCTTCGTACTATTATTGCGCTAGTCTGGTGGGAGTTGTGGAAGCATAGGAATGGTATTATCTTTGATGGGGCGCGCCCTTGCTTGGAGTATCTACTAGGGAGAGTGAGGCAAGAGGGCCAACTGTGGGCATCGGCCGGGCTAATGAAAGGAATGTAACTCCCTTCTTTAGTAGGGTGGAGAGGTGGGAGACTAGTGAGGAGTAATTTGTACCAATAAACCATGTAACGTGGTGGAGGCTTTCTTTGCCTTTCTTCTTTAATATATGATATGCACACTCGTGCATATTCTAGAGAAAAAAAAGATATAAATGAAGCACATGAAGCATTCTATAAAGCCATACTCAAAATATATAAGTGAAGTGCAAAGAACATTCTATAAATCAACCAAGAACTATCTCATACCAGCATGGTGCATTACTAAAAGAAAAATAAAAGGCACACGACGCTCCAAGATTTACGCATATCATGTGATGAATAAAAATATAGCTCCAAGTAAAATTACCGATGATCGTTAGAAGAGAGAGGGGATGCCTTCCAAGGCATCACCAAGCTTAATTGCTTGGGAGTCCTTGAATATTACCTTGGGGTGCCTAGAGCATCCCCAAGCTTAGGCTCTTGCCACTCCTTATTCCTTCATCCATCGTGATATGACCCAAAACTTGAAAAATTCAATCACACAAAACTTAACAAAACCCTCGTGAGATCCGTTAGTATAATAAAACAAATCACCACTTTAAGTACTGTTGCAAACCCATTCATATTTTGTTTTTGCATTGTAGCTATTGTATTATGACTTCTCTATGGCTTATACCACCGATAAAATCGATAGTTTCATCAAAACTAGCAAAGCAATGCATCAAAAGCAAAATCTGTCTTAAACAGGACAATCTGTAGCAATCTGAACATCTACCATACTTTTGTAACTCCAAAAATTCTGTAAAATTAAGAAAAAAATAAAAATTTTGTATAGAAGTACTGTGCAAAATGTTTTAAGCGTTTGAATTTCCAGTAAAAAATGTAAAATCACGCACTACAGCCAAAGTTTCTGTTTTTGCACTGCACAAACCAAGCAAGCAATCTAATCATCCTAAAGGAAAATCTTGGCACATTATTTTTATAATACAATTGATGAGGACATCCCAACCATGGGCAACACACCACCAATCATCAACAGTCCAATCACAAGAAGCCGCGCAATGCAAATACATGATCAGGTGAACGCTAACTTAAGTATATCATTTGACCTTGAAAACATGGTTGTGTCTTCACCTCCTTTATTGTTGGTTGAACTCACATGCGATATCGAAGAAGGCCAAACACATTTCAGTCCGTGCAAAACAATGTTTTATGGCGAAGGAACAAAGTTAGGAATTCATGAAGAATGAGTTGTTTGCTGAAGAAACATTGTTCCGATTCTGACGAAACAATGTTTTGTACAAGTTTGCATATTCCAACTTGCGAAAGGTTCCCAGAACTTGAGTTTGCTGCTGATGGAAACATTGTTCGACTCCAGTGAACAATGTTTGGTCGGGAACTGCCAACCATCTCCAACAAGAGTATTTTTTTTTGACTGGTAACAAGAGTATTCCAGAAGCTACCTCATTAAGTCTTGAAGCCATTTAGTCAAACAAAGTAGTTCCCTTTCACACCTAAGCTGGTTCCAGAAGCTAGTTCTCTTTCACACCTATCCAGGGGGGTTGTCCCGATTATAAAAGGCTAGCTCTTCCCTTCGTTGGGGACTTTTGCCATTTCTATCAAATACCAAAGACATAGACTCCTCCTGAGATTGGAGAGATCTTGTTATCCTTATTCTCGTGATTCCTTGAGAAATTGCTCCTAATTCGTGCTCCGCGACTACATCGTGTTGTGTGGATTAGAGTTCGTGGTTTCCCTTGCGGATTGCACCTATCCCGTGCTCCACGACTTGAGCGTGGTTGTGTGGGGTAGTATTGCGGGTTGTGGATCGTCGAATGTATGGATTGCAAGCTTCGGTGAGCATCCTCCTCGTTGGGTCATAATCTCTTATTTTCCACTTTTTCGGCTGCTTGCAGCTAGTTATCCCCATCCATTTATCGATCCTACGCCGTGAAGATCGGACCTTCCCTTGTACTCCCTCTTCTCCGAAGACGGGGTCGCATCAACAATGGATTATACAAGGGTGTAATTATTTTTTTGAAAAGTTTCTGTAATTAAGATTCACAAAGTTTCCATGGGCATGAACAAAGTTCAAGGCATGCTCCCACTTTAACAATGCTCGTCTCTCTCTCTCTCACACTTTTCTTTTTGAAAAAGTTTTAGGTTCCCCTCTTTTTTAAAACTTTATAAAAGCACTCAACAGAAATAAATGACTCTCTAAAACTTGCGGGTTGTCTCCCTGGCTGTGCTTTCTTTAATGCCATTAAGCTAGGCATTTAGTGCTCAAGCAATGGATCCATCCCGGATCCCAAGGTAAATCAAAGCCAATTTTAGTTAACAATGATTTGTAATTTAGTAGTGTGCACAAAGTAGCATATATCATGTAATGACGAAGTCTCACTAGTACAGCGAGCTCCTAAACAAACGGTTTAAAACCCCTTTCCGCGACGACATTTGGAACCGTCGCCGAGTGAGTGTGGGCGATAGGGGGGTCCTTCCCACACGACCTAGAAACCGTCGGGGATATGCCCTCCTGGCGCATACGTTCGGCAAAATGAGGTCGTGTGCGAGCGGCGAGCGCTCAAATACGAAAATACGTACAATAGAGCTAAAAAATACAATTATACGGCGAAATTGTTTTGGGTCGCAAGTACATCCCACACTGTCAGTCCCCGCTAAACGTTTCCATTCGTATGTACATCCCACACAGTCGCTCGAAGGAAAACGTTTCCGTTCACAGGTACATCACACACAATTTTTCCTCTTAAATCGCTTGCGTTATTGAATATACCACACACGGTCCGTGGAAGAAACTGTGTG
Source organism: Aegilops umbellulata (assembly GCA_032464435.1). Lineage (NCBI taxonomy): Eukaryota > Viridiplantae > Streptophyta > Magnoliopsida > Poales > Poaceae > Aegilops > Aegilops umbellulata. Next base: position 466,007,472 of record CP136057.1, read on the forward strand.
GCAAAGGCTGTCCATCACACACAATTTTTATGTGGTAAACGTTTGTGCAAGGTGGCCTAACGCAAATAGTTTTCAAGAGAAAGTCGTGTGTGATTGTTCATTTATCCAACACGGTTTATTCCTAGAAACTGTGTGCGTTGCGTGAGGTCATTGCCCACGGTATTTTTTTTAATAACCGTTTGCAATAGCAAAACCCAATTAGCAGGCTAATTCGCCACTAGCAAGCTAATTATCCAATTATTCACAATCCATTTATTAATCTAATTGACAGTTCATATTAAGCACACAATATATTTCATTTTCATAATTGAAATACATCAGAGTACACTACAAAAAAAGACACATCCATGACATTTTGGGCGGAACGAATTTTTTTCCTGTCATACATATGACACTTCTATGACGGTAATTGTGACAAAACCCGGTATCATCATAGATGTGGTGGGCTCCTACTTCTATGACAAAAAATCATGACGGAAAATGGGCTTTTCGTCCTGGGCGGGCCGGAGACGCAGCTGCATGACATTATTTGGGCCGTCCATGACCGAAAAAACCGTGGTAGAAGCGAGGGGGAGGAAAATTTCGGGGAGTTCCCGGTTACGGTGAGAGGTCGAGGGCCGAGCGATGCGCGTTTCTCTCGTACACGTACGCGCGTGTGTGCGAGGCGTTGGCTCTAACTGAACCCGAGCGAGGCGTTGGGCTCCAACTGAACCCGAGCGATTGCACTGCAGGCTACGCGTTACTGAACCCGAGCGATCGATCGATGGCTATTAACTGAACCCGATCGAGCGATTCCTTCGCTACTGCTGCTAACTGAAGCCGATCGATGCTGCCTATGGATGAACAATGAGCGTTGTGGGGGAGGGGGGGGGTGGATGAACAGTTCCCGGTGGGGGTGGATGAACAGGACCCCGTGGTGTTGCCTCTGGATGAACAGGACCCCGATCGATCGAGCCGGTTGGGGCTGGATGAACAAGACCCCGTGGAGGGCTGGATGAACAGGACCACCCCGTGGAGGGCAGGATGAACAGTAGACGTTGGACGGGAGGATGAACAGTAGCCCGTGGAGGGGTGGTTGAACAGGAGCCCGTGGAGAGGGCTGGTTGAACAGTAGCCGATGGAGTAGCGCGCGGTGGAGGCTGGATGAACAGGAGCCCGTGGATGAACAGTCGCAGGTGGAGGCCGGAGGAGGTCGACGGTGGATGAACAGTAGCTCGTGGAGGCTGGAGGGGGTCGACGGTGGAGATGAACAGTATCTCATGGAGTCCCGTTTTGCGGTACGCCACACCCCTCCTGATGAATAGGACCCCTGTTTCGACCGTAGCGCTCTAACACAAGTCCGTTTCCTCCGTTTTGCGGTACGCCACACCCCTCCCGATCAACAGGACCCCCGTTTCGACCGTAGGAGGTCCGTTTCCTCCATTTTGCAGTACGCCAGACCCCTCCCGATGAACAGGATCCCGTTTCGAACGTGGCCGGTCGAACACAAGGCTGTTTCCTCCGTTCTGCGGTACGCCAGGCCTCGTTTCCATCGCCTGTTCCGTCCAAGCCCTCCCGATGAACACGACGCATTTCGTTGACTCCCCATGAACACGACGCATTCGGTTGCCTCCCCATGAACACGACGCATTCCGTTGCCTCCCCATGAACACGACGCGACGCTGTTTCTCCGTTCCGACCCAGCCATGTACACGAGCCCTGACCGTACGTATGCGCGAGTAGGCATTCGAGACCCCGCCCGTATGTACACATACGTGGCCGTATTTTCTTTCTTGCACCCTGGCCGCTGTACGTACGTGTACATGCTACGTGCGCGCCTCTACTACGACACGTGCGCGCCTCTACATCGACCAGTATGTACGTGCACGTTCGCGACTAGAATGACAACGCTACGTACGCTTCGACCAGGTGGGTCCCGACTGTCAGGCACTTCCTTGCGTGCGAAGATGTAGCTGGTGGGTCCCAGCAGTCAGGGGGGTGAATCGTTCTTTTTTGCCCGGACGCACTTCCTTGCGTGTGAAGGTGTAGCTGGTGGGTCCCACCAGTCAGGGGGAAAATATTTTTTTCGCGAAATACGATGGCCCGTCCGGTGGAGGAATAATTATTTTGCACGTAATAAGGAGGCACTTCCTTGCTGCAGCCATGGACCCAGCTGTCAGCCTCTCCACGTATAGTCCATGTCCGATGGAAGTCGTTCCTTGACCACGTTGACCACGCCGCGCTGAGAGCACCAGGGCGGTGGACGACGGGGAGCCGGGGAAGATGCAGTAGTGGAAGCCCACGCGGAGAGGAGTACGAGGGTTCAATGGTTCGGCTGCGGTGTGAGGTTGCCGTCGCTGCAGGGCCTGGCTAGCGGTGGGAATAGTAGGGGTGGTGAGGCCTTCGCGGTAGCACAGCCGGCCACGGGAGGCAGGAGCATGCGGCACGACCGGCGCTACTTTGGGCGGCTGGAGCAGGAAGACCAGAGGTTGAAGAAGCACTACGACCGTTGGATGGACATCGTACGCTCACTGGAGCTAGAATCGTTCATATTGACTAAACTTGACAAATGCCCCCGTCCCAGTCAACTTAGTAGGCCCACAAGTTAGCCTCCCACCATGGTGGGTCCCAGCTAGCAGGGGGAGTATTCATTTTTTTGTGCGTAACAAGGAGGCACTTCCGGTGGGTCCGAGCTGACAGCGGGGGGAACGTTTTTTGCGAAATACGCTGGCCCGTCCGGTGGGTCCGAGCAGTCAGGGGGGAAACATTTTTTTCACGAAATAAGGTGGCCCGTCCGGTGGGTCCCCGCTGTCAGGTGGAGGAATAATTATTTTTGCGCATAATAAGGAGGCACTTCCTTGCTGCGGCCATGGACCCAGCTGTCAGCGTCTCCACGCACAGTACTCTTCCGATGGAAGTCGGTCGTTGACCACATTGACCACGCCACGTCGAGAGCACCACGGCGGTGGACGACGGCGAGGCCTAGGAAGGGGATGACGTGGAGCCGGGGAAGACGCGGCAGTGGAAGCCCGCGCGGAGAGAGTACGAGGGTTCACTGGTTCGGCTGCGGTGTGAGGTTGCCGTTGCCGCAGGGCCTGGCTAGCGGTGGGAATAGTAGGGGGCGGTGAGGCCTCCGCGGCAGCACAGCCGGCCACAGGAGGCAGGAGCATGCGGCACGACCGGCGCTACTTTGGGCAGCTGGAGCAAGAAGACCAGAGGTTGAAGAAGCACTACGGCCGTTGGATGGACATCACACGGTCACTGGAGCTAGAATCGTTCATATTGACTAAGTTGACAAAGCCCTTCGTCCCCGTCAACTTAGTAGGCCCACAAGTCAACCTCCCACCAAGGTGGGTCCCAGCTAGCCGGGGGAGTATTCATTTTTTTGTGCGTAATAAGGAGGCACTTCCGGTGGGTCCGAGCTGACAGCGGGGGGAACATTTTTTTTCACGAAATATGATGGCCCATCCGGTGGGTCCCAACAGTCAGGGGGAAATGATTTTTTTCGCAAAATACTGGTGGCCTGTCCGGTGGATCCCCGCTGTCAGGTGGAGGAATAATTATTTTCCGCGTAATAAGGAGGCACTTCCTTGCGGCTGCCGTGGACCCAGCTGTCAGCTTCTCCATGTACAGTACTCTTTCGATGGAAGTCGGTCGTTGACCACATTGACCACGCCGCGCCGAGAGAACCACGGCGGTGGACGACGGCGAGGCATAGGAAGGGGACGACACGGAGCTGGGGAAGACGCGGCAGTGGAGGCCCACGCAGAGAGGAGTACGAGCGTTCACCGGTTCGGCTGCGGTGTGAGGCTGCCGTCGCCGCAGAATAATAGGGGGTGTGGGTGAGTAGAGGGATGCCCTGGCAGCGGTGGGAGTAGTAAGGGGCGCTGAGGCCTGCATGACAGCACAGCCGGCCACGGCAGGCAGGAGTAAGCGGTCCCGCCGGCGCTGCTTTGGCGGCTGGAGCAAGAAGATCAGAGATTGAAGAAACACGACGGCCGTTGGATTGACATCCAACGATTACGTCTGCCAAAATCGTTTGTTGACTTATATAATAACTAAAAAAATCTTGCATATGCGTCAACTAAACAGGCCCACAAGTCAGACCACTCCCTTTTTTTAATAATTTATATATAGCTCATGGCAACTTCTTATGCAATTTATTGTAGTCGTTTTTTGGTTGGCCAGGGCCAATTTCCCATATTTTTGTGGGTTCCAAACTATTTTTAATACCGAAATTTCCAGCCATATTTAAAGTACTTTGAAGATATATTTAAATTAGGTTAATGCCCAGTGAAATAGGAATCTGAAAATGTGATAAAATTCAGAAATTATAAAGTAATTGCCAATTTGTAATCTGTTTTTATATTTACAATCCATTTCATATTACTTTCAAGATTTGCAGGCGTCTTGAAAGAGTTGCAGCACATCAGGGCGTAGAAAAATAAGTAGGCCTAGATTGGGTATTCTTCAAAAAAAATAAACTGGACTCATTTTCACAAAGAAAAAATAGCTGGACTGGTCACATGGTGAACATAAAATATAAGCCTGGGCTAGACGAGCCACAACCCAGTTCAAACCCTGCTCCGTCTCAACAATACCAAACAAAAAAAATACTGCTCGAGTAGCTAGGTCCCAGGTGTCAGTCGATCTTGTGCTGTTCTCTTGTCTATTGACTATATACGCTCACAATGTCGTGGGTCCCAGATGTCAGGAAAACACTAGGAGGAAGCATTTTATTTTTTTCATACGCTGACGTGGTGGGCCCCTACTGTCATCCTCTCCACGTACTTCTGCCGATTCCTGTTGTTTGTTGACCATGTTGACAACGCGAGAGGGCGGCGCCGCGGCGAGCGCACCAAAGCGCGCAGAGGACGTCGGCGTTAACGATTTAGGAGACAGTGGGGCGGCGATGCGTGCACTGAGGCGCAGCCAGCCGTGGGAGGCGGAAGCATGCGGCCCCGCCGGCACTAGTTTGGTTTTGGCGGCTGGAGGAAGACATGACTGAAGAAACACGACAGACTGTAAAAGCAGCAGGAGTACTTAACAACCTTAACTGAAACCAGCCGGGGCACTTAACAACCAAATATGAAAGCAGTATGAGTACTTATACAGGTTCAACCGTACAAAGCACGCCTCGAACAGTGCTACTTTGCCTACAATTAACCAAGGGTGAGGTCGCCAAGCCCCATGACAAGGCCCAGGCGCCACCTCGCGCATCCACAACCTTCTGAAAGCGGCTTCATCTCACAACGTGGTCAATAAACAGGATATTCGCTTTAGAGCCATGGAAAAGCATGAACATAATCTTCTGTCCTATTCTCCAAGATGGACGTGCCTTCATTATTTGAGACCACCCATGAATAAGTATCTTTTCACCTCCAAGGGAAATTGAGTAGGTCGACATAAACATCATGTTGTGACCAAGCGCAAGTCTGACCCGACCATGGTCAGGCATCTGTATAGGAACAATAGAACTCGACAGTTCCTGTTTCAAGAACATCATAGCTGTAAAACTGTGTATAAGCAATAGTTTATGAACAACATATATAACAGAAAACAGCTCGTACCATAAGTTTCTCGACACAGTTGGGCCTGTTCAACGAGTGCAGCAGTGGCACACATATCCCATGTGGCCTTCCACCATTGAAACGCCCCACAAGGACCTCAAGACGATCAATAAAGTGTAGGAACTTATGGATGTCGATCCAGTCAACTTTAGTGCTATTAGTAATAGCCGAGTTATTACAGAGTAACAAACGAGCAGACTGCTTAACTCTGAAAAAACCTACACATGCCACCAATTATAAGAAAATATTAGTTAGAAGTAGCATCTTCGTGAGAGATTCGTTACTACTTCTAAAGTTAAATTGTGATTAGTTAGACAGAATAGGTGGATTAAGAAGTAATCGAGGCAACAAGCAAGAACCAGATACAAAACTAACATGGATGAACAATTGGAACGACGTCGGGGTGGAAGATCGCAGTGAAGATGAGACCAGGTTATGCTATTTGCATCAACATTCGTGCGCCAACTTTCAGTCCGTAACACTTGAGAAAGTTTATCCAAGTTCGGCCATAAAAAAAGCAGCGATCTTCTTGGTTCATGAACCCAACTCGGAACTTATATCCATGGCTTGTCTTCACTGTGACCATTAAACTAGTGTATTCAGTTATGGCAAGGCCGAGCATCTTGAGTACACGTGTTCTGGCAGAGCAAATAATACATTGCAGGAAAAATAATATGAGAACACAACATATTAAAAAAAAACCACCCTCCCGGATAGAAAAGAGGATTCTAGGAACATACTGTGCACGTTTCAAAATGCTATGTTACTCGCCGAGGGCGCAAAAACCTGTAGGGTACTCGCACTTTGGGCACTGCAAATGAAACACACTAGATTCAGTAGGAAGAAAAATGCATCAACGACGGTGGCTGCCATCCTAGGATTACCTGTGACCAAGGGACTTGGGTTTATCGGGGATGGATGAAGAATTCGTACCTGGTTCTCCATGAGAAAACCCTATGCAATCGCCGAGAGGGGTTTTTCTCTGAACAAGCAGACAAGGGAGAAGGGGATTCAGGCCCAGTGAAATATTGCCGCTTCGTCTGTCCAGCTTACTGCTAAAGCTTGAAAGGGGGGGGGTTGTGATTTGACGGCTCATTGGGCATTATTGCGGCGCTACGACTGGGGTGTGTCTACCATGAAGTTGTGCACTCTAATTTGTGCATATGGCACATGGACCCCGTTGCCGGTTGCCCCACATATCAGCAAAAGGAAGTAGAAAGACAGGAGTAACTAGTTACACATAAATATATTTTTTGACAGAGAGATACTCCCTCTGTAAAGAAATATACAAATCTTTTATATCACAGGCTCACCTTGCCGAGAAATATACTCCCTCTGCAACGCACGGGCATTATGGGGGTTCAGTTTTTTTTATGGGGGTTCAGCTGAGAATATAATACTCAGATAGGCTCACGGTTCTGGACTTTGGGCCGCAGGCCGACCCTGCATGTTTGGGGGCCCATGTGTTCTACCTCAGCGCTTTTCATATTGCAAGCGATCGGTATGGCACTGGTTTTAGATGCTGTCGCAAGGCGAATACACAAAATTGAATAAAGCACGACAGCTGTTGGAATGAAATCGAACGACAGTTCCTAACCAACAATCAGAGTTGCAATTCTATCAACGATATACCATGTGACAAATAATATTGTCGTACTACTTATACACGCAGGACACTTGTTTCACCATGCCAGATTATTACATCAAAATCTCTCGGAGGATAGATCAGTTCGATAGTTGCGTGCTACTATTGAAGAATTTCAAAGTTGATTTGGACCAGCTCTCCTTGCTGAGAAAGTTCGATTTTGACATCATCCCCTACCGCAAGATATGATTTAGATTTGAACCTTGACCATCCTTTAGCATCAATCATCATGCGACCATCCTTTGTACTTACGGTATATTGAGCAGGTTCATTCACACCAAGGCTGCGCATGGTAAGAGAAACTTGGCCGCAGTCGCCCGGATTGTTGAACGACTCCCTCGTTGCTCTAGAAATTCTCTGTTTGCAAACAAGAAGACATACCAAAACAGTTAGATCAACACAGTGAATCATGTGAAGCAATATGGAAAGAAAAAAGAACGAATCACTTGGGCGGCCAATGCTTACCAAGAAGGTGGACATGTCAGTTTTTGTAAGGACTTTGGTATATGAAGTGCGAACTGCAGCCTAGTCTGTTGCCGGTGCAACTACACGGGCCGGAGCAGATGCAAGTGCAAGTGTTGGTGCAGGTGCCGAAGCCGCTGCTGCTGCCGGAGATGGTGCTCCTTGTAGAGCTGGTGCTGGTGTCGGAGCAGGTGCCGGTGTCGATGCCCGATCCTCCGGTAGATCAGACTGATCCACTGATGCGGTCGGTGTCCAATCCTTAGCTGGATCAGACTGAGCTGCTGCCGCTGCCAGTGCTAGAGCAACTGCTGGTGCTCGATCTGTGCGAGACAGCGGCGATCGTGTCTGGTCTGCTATGACCTTTATAACTTGACAAGGATCCGTGACCGTGATCTAGTCTTTTTCTTCATTTCTTTTAAACGCGAGAAGGACTAATTGTGGCGTTTTTGTTAAACCAAACTACAGTTCATCATAGGGATTCAGCTTGTACTCAGACAACAGACTGATCCAATTTTTTCCAGTAATATAAGTGATGGACGGTGCCTTCGTTACTGACACGACATAAGAAGTGAAACCTGCAAAAATAGCCATCGTAGAGCAAACCAAACGGTTTATTCTGTGATGAATGTCACATGGCAAAACCTGCATAGTAAAATTGCAGGAAAAGAAAGAAAACATGACATTAAATCAATAAGATTTAGACAGTAAATCAATAAGATTTACTTGATGTGACACGAGTGAATCCTTACCAGGAAATCACTATGTTGAAGTACTAAACAGAAGATTGATCATCCAACTAGGCGTGGCATGCAGGGGCCCCGCCTACTCCCACAAGCAGGACAGTCCAAAGGTCGTGACAAATCGTATGGACTGAACATCCATGGGGCTGGAAATCCTGGTGGGTGCGATAAACCCTGCAATGCATACAGATATTGGAGTGTAACCATAATTAATAGAACGTCCTCATAAAAAATATGATATGGATACTTCAAAATATACAGACTGAATTGAGTGGACAGACATTAACATAGACCGTTCTCAGGACCGAGCACACACCAAAAGCGACAGTACTAATAAACAATACAGGGTTCACAAACACAAATCAAGTACTGAACAATAGTAGTTACTATAGACAAGCAAAGTTGCACTAACTAAACTCTGCAGACTATTTTTTTCAACCGACCTACGGGATGAACCCCGCATAACTGACTAGGCCATGGACTTCGTGTGAGATGTCTACATGCACCATCACCATCTTGTCAACCTTGGAGAACCTAACAGAGTGGTCTTTCCACTCATAAACATGATGATGAAGACATGCCACATCAGATTTGTTGGGAAGCTTTACAAGAACCACACCCTTCGTAATTGAAGGCACAACCAGGAAATTGTTGTGGTCAAGTACAGCCTCGAGAACACGCGTGACAACAATGCTACAGGAAAACACTAGTTCAGGACACGTGGCGACAAGGACACAACAGCTGGATAGTTCAGCAGTAGAACTCATCATCAGGTCTTCCAGTTCACAGACATGACTTTGAGAACTTCATCTCCACCGCGGACCTGGTTCTAATTCAAACAGAAACCATATTTTATTACTACCTCCGTTCAGAAATATAAGATGACTTTAGATATTATACTCCATATATGACTACATATATGCACAGAAATGAGTGAACAAAGACACTAGAACATGTCTTCAAAGGCATGAGAGCAGAGGGATTACATGAAATATCCATAACACAAGTTACTGAGGAAAATATACCCTCTTAAATGGTAGCATGGATGTTCATAAAGTACTCCCTCCGTCCCAAAATTCTTGTCTTAGATTTGTCTAGATACGGATGTATCTGTGACTTGATACATCCGTATCTAGACAAATCTAAGACAAGAAATTTGGGACAGAGGGAGTAGTTGAAGGTAATCTATAAGAAATCAGTGTCAACCTCTCGCATGTTTTGGTCAAAATAGGAATTTAGAACCATCATTTGGCACACAAAAATCACATGCAAGATCACCCAGAAAGTTGTACTACTAGTACTAGTACTGCGTGTTAGATGAAAAAACACGATCAAGATCGAGAAAAAGATCATCAAGAAGAGATATTACCTGGACTTGCTTAATGAGGGATCCCGATCCCGGAGAGGGGGGCTTGGACAGGGCGATGGCTTTGAGCTTGTCTGCGGTAGTCTCGGCAGGGTGCTTGCGCTTCTTCATACCATGAGCCTCGACGGTTTTGGCCGGAGCCATAGACATCACTTCGGCCGGTGCTCCAGCGTCCATCAAGAAACTGTCAAATAGAAATAAAAGAGAAGAAACCATAATCACAAACCCAAAAGAAGAAAAGAGAGCGAGTTATAGGATCAGTCTCGGGGTTGCAAGACCGGGCCTTGGCCAGAATCAACACCATTGATGCGCTCACCCTTCCTTCTTTGGGAGAGAAGAACAATGGCAGAAGCAGGTCGAGGTTCTCTTGAAGAAATGAGGAACAAGATGAGGCAGAAGCGAGGGTTGGGTAGAGAGGAAGCTGAGAGAGAAGAGTGAAATGATGGTTGCTTCGTCTGTCCAACTTACTCCTGGAAAGGAGGGGGTTTTGTGATTTGACGGCTCATTGGGCATTACTACGACGCTTCGATTGGGGTAGTCTACCGTCACTCTACTACGGAGTAATTTAGTGCATGGCTGGTGGACCCCGATGCTGGCTGTCCCACATGTCGGCGAAAGTGAGTAATTTAGTGCATGGCTGGAGGAGGATCCGCACGGTAGAGCGTGTCCACTGTTTTTCAGAAGAAAAAAAGATTACAACAAGCGTTTCCACTCTTACGACGGAGGAGTGCGAAACACGGCAGCCACTTGAACATACACAGTGCTCCTACTACTAGGCATGTGTAGTGGTTCATACGTCAGTACTACACAATCTTGTTGCTAGTGTAGTAAGATATGACGATAACAAATGATGTTGTGCGCATGTCAACTACTCCTATATGTAACATAGTACCGCTTTTCGACTGTCCGGACGAGAATGAATGGTGAGATCAATGTTAACAGAACTAGGTCCACAGCACACGGAGAGTACGGTGCTACAGTACTCCACGAAACATGAACCATATGAAGCACGAATAGTGTTAGGCAGGGTGTATGAAGGGTGCACGGGATGGGAGCAAAAGTTCCCTTCTCGACCCACTTTTGGGTGTTTGGCAGAGTGCATGAAGGGTGCATGAGTCCACACTAGTAGGTTGACAAAAATACACGAAGAGGAAACAACTATATTAAGATGAGAATGCAACCAAGCACACCCACACGCTCTGTGCTATAGTGACTGATATGCACCGTCTGAGTTTGATCCAACGATCATGTTGCGCTGAGACATGGACATGCCCATGCAGAGGGCGCCTAAACACCACTGAAGTCCCTCTGCTTCTCGAGGCGCACGACGTTGGTGATGCAGGGTGCAACCGCCCGCAGAGCCCGCTCCCGGTCGACGGGAGCCAGCTCGTCAAAGACAGCGTCCAATGGCACGAATGGATTCCGGTGACGGAGCCCTGAAAGGATTCTCCCGACAACGGAGACGGCAGCCTGCAACCCCTCCTTGTCCAGCTCAGCCCCCACCATCGCGTGGAGACGGCTCAGCTCCTCGGAGATATAGGTGAAGAAGGAGACCAGGTCAAGAAGCCGCAGCTCATTGAAGTCGACCAGGTGGTCGAACGGGTTTAGCCCGATGGACGGCATCGTCGCGCTGGCACGACGGTAGGCATCGCGCAACCGCAACACGTGCGTGGTAACTTGGTTCACCAAGTGGCTGGGGCGATCCTGGACCTCGTCACAATCCTCCCGCTCGCGCTCCAGCCAGCTCCCCTAACGGCCTATCGTATCTCCCGCTTTCTGCAGCAATGCCGCCGACGCCTCGAGCATCTTTGTGGTGGACGCCTGCCGCTTTTGAAGCTCCGTGAACTCCCGCACATAACGGAGGAGCATGGCACTCCTCTCCTCCTTGAGCTCACGGAGCTCCACGTCCTTGGCCCTGAGCTCTGCATCCTTGGCATGGAGCTCCTGTGTCAGGAGCCTCACCTCGGACTCCGTGATCTGCTGCGCCGCCATGGCACCAGGTAGAAGCAATGGGGAGAGGAAGCAAAGGGGCGAAACGGCTGAAAGGCAATGCAATCTACGGGAAGGCGGAGGGAGCGGGGAATCTTTTGGTTTTCACCACGGTAAAACACCAGTCGACGACTTCTCACATCAGGGAGCAGTTGGTTTTTACAGGCGGAGTCATTAAAAATCCTGCCGCGCCTGCTCCCGTTAATCAAAAAATTAAAAATCCTGCCGCACCCAAACACCAGAGCAACGCTGTGGTGGATTTTTAAATTTACCTGCCGGCAAGTAGATAAAAAAAGGGGTGAAAAAACAAATGTGGCGGCGGCCTAGCTAATCGGTCGAACTAGCCCAACTAGCTAGCCACCGTGCTTCACTGATGTACTCAGCGGGAAAGGTGGTCTTTCATGATTTGACGACTCGTTTACTTGCTTCGGCGCTACGACCGAGGAGGACCTAGAAAACGCGCGGTAGGGCGTCCCATGTCAGGAAGAATATATGCGTGCACCACCCGGGAGGACCCCGAAACCGCGCGGTAGGGCGTCCCACGTCAGGAAGAATATATGCGTGCACCACCTGGGAGGACCCCAAAACCGCGCGGTAGGGTGTGCCACGTCTCGGCACGGAGGAAAAATGTGCGTGTAAAAATATACTGTATCTCTATCTTCTCTAGTACACCAATTTTCAAACTTTGGATAGCCACCCGCCGTGACGCAGAATCGTTTGCTAGCCATTGATTTCCTCCGCGGGTTGAATCGCCACCGTTTATCAAAGTCGAACCCTACTGATCCAACGGTTATGGTTAGTGGGATTCGCTCCCACGGTTGGGCGCCAAAACAAGGCTGGGAGGATCTTTCTAGAGCTTCAAGTGAGCATGCAGCTAGCCTCATATTGTGAAATGTTCCTGTTAATACTCCAGTACACACCAGAAGCATCTAAACAAATGTGCATGTAGAGGCTAGCGGCCTATATTAGCAATTTGCTCCTCACATGAATACTGTTGAATGCATGTAGGGAAGTATTTTTTTTCTCAAAAGAATTAGAACACGGTAGAAAAAAAGTGTACGCATGGCAATATTTTTGTTCGCTGAGTGAAATATTCAAAATATCATTATAAATTTTAGATTTAGACTTTACTTTATTTTAGAGTCTAGATTCACTCATTTTGCTCCATATGTGGTCACTTGTTAAACTCTCTAAAAGACTAATATTTAGGAATAGAAGGAGTATTTTTTAATTCGTGTCATACATGCATGGTTTGGAAAAATAGATGCACTATACTTATTGGATTGTTGTTGTGTTCGTGCATGTGTGTGTGTCTCTCTCTCTATGTGTGTGTGGTCATATGCTTGATACATACAAAGTTTTCTCACCTCCATATTGTTCATCTTTTAAACTTGAATTTGCATTGGAAAACTTACTAGGGATACCATGAAATGTGAAATCCATGTTGAGATCACTATATCACAAACTCACTCTAATTCAACAACTCGTCATAAATCAATTACCATGTTGAGATTAGTATTTGCAAGGAAAATACGGGTATTGTAATACACATAGATTCGTTCGGCAATTTAAAAGGTTCCTTTCGTATTCTCGAATGGTAGGACCCAACTGCGTACCAACCAGACCTTGGCTCGTGTTGATCCTAAAAAAAACCGGGCTCGTGTCCTTCGGTAGCGTGCGTGGTATGCACATTAGGCAACCCCATTACCCCAACCAGTTGAGCCTCAGCGTTTCAAGTCGAAATATCTGGCGGCCAGAATTCCAGCCCTAGGAAATTCCCCTCATGTCCCCGGTCCATAATGACTACCGATGAACAACGGAGGGATGCTTTAGTAACTAGACAACGTTACCTACCGTGCCAAGCACGGTTCAATTCCCTCGGTCGCCGCTCGTCAAGGTCACCCGTCAACTGCATTCCTAGTACTACTACTACTACTACACCAGGATGAGCACAGAATTGAGCCCGTTTGTTCGTGCCTAGTATTTGAGTTAATATATTAGGCAATGCACTGGTACAGAGGGATTATCCTTTTACTCTACATATATAACTTGTCTGAAGTCTAACTAAGCAAAATGTTTGAACAAATCCTTTCTTAAGAAATACAACAGGACAAATGTACGGCTTGAAAATTTATTGCATGATGCAGGTTATGATATTGTTTCGAATCCTGGATCTTAAATTTCAGAAAATCCAAAAGTGAGCATAAATTCTTGAAACTAAGCATGGTCACGTGATATGGCACAAATATTACTTCATAAGTTTTTTCTTCAATTTGAGACAAGCTTCTTATGACAAGTTGCACAAATGAAGAACCATGGTATTTTGGAAGAAAGACCTGTCACGTTAAGGCGAACGCTTTCACTATTGAAACCGTGGGCGTTTACGTGCCGCCACGAGTCCCCGCTTCTCATTGGCAGGTGCTGTCCGAGCAAGCGTGTGAGTCGACGGGAGGCGTGTGAGCAGACCGCTGTGCAGGCTCACCGGGAGGCGAGCCCTTTGACCAGGCTCCGCCACCCACCGTCGTCCCAACTGCTCCCACTTTTAATGTCGCCGGCGCCGCAGTTTAAAATCAACCCTGCACTACCCGGTATCACTACAATCCTCTCTCTTCCTCTCCGATTCTCATATCGTCTACCCCCAACTAGCCTGACCTAAACGTACGCCATGCCGCATCACGATGGTCTGCCCTTAGTGTTCCAGTTTCCTGAGGAAGACACCCAGCCGGAGTCTCAAGAACATAAGGCGCTTTGGGACAGCTTGAACTGGCCTTGCGGGAAGACGCCGTGCCTGTCCCCGCTCCTGTTCCGGCTCCCGTCGCCCCGACTGTGCCAGCGCCCATCCCCGTGGCATTGATGGGCTGGGAGCCGCACATTGTCGCCGAGCTTGATCCCACGGGGTTCCACGAGGTCCCCGCCGACTTTCACGCGCTCGTGCACCTACCAGCGCATGCGCCTGCGCGTGCACTGACGCGCACGCCCGTGCCGGTGCCCGTGCACCTGCCAGCGCATGCGCCTGCGCGTGCACTGACATGCGCGCCCGTGCCGGTGCCCGTGCACACGAATGTCTCCGCCGCGCCGTTGACAGCGCCTGTCCCCGCACGGGTGCCAGTGCCACCCTCAGCGGCATGGATGGCCGCCGCCGACCGCTTCCTTGCACCAACGCCGCGGGTGCCAGTGCCCCCCCTCAGCGGCATGGATGGCCGCCGTCGATCGCTTCCTTGAATCTAGGCCAACGTCCAGGAGTACACCAACAACAACGCAAGACGCCGCCGTCGCCGTCGGTCAGTGGCCCGACGACACACAGAGCACGGCACAGGAGCCGCTTCCCACCGCGAGACGCTCCCGCCGCCGCCGCGTAATCTAAATTTGCCATGAAAAATGTTCGGATTGCCATGCTTAAAATCCAAACTTTTATCATTTCCATTTATTTTATATCGATCGTCGTATAATTTAAAGTCAGAGCCAGACTGAACGAAATGTATGGTTTGATCGATTGAATGTTCTGCTAGAGCCGTATCAAATTAAATATAAAACGTCATCAAGCCACATGTATTCCTTGTCATCCAACGACCTAGACTGCTTCAATATCGAGCGCTCAACACGTTTAGCGTGTAGTTAATTTCATGCCAAAAATAGTGCTAATCACATGACAACACGCAAATAATATCCTAGTAGTTAATATCCGCATGCACTTAATATACTTCAAAATTAACGTGCATTGCACGTACACACTGACTAGTGCTGCTAGTACGTGAAACTGGTGCCGTGACTTGTGAACGCGTCCAGATATGGTCAGCGGCAACATCGCCCGCGAGTTCTTCCTGTTTGCCCGTGCGTCTAAATGCAGAAGGGGAGGAGAGAGAGAGAGCACACATGGAACCCACCAGTAAGTGAAGGCGAATAGTACTAAAAACAATATTACATGTTATCCATTAATTAGGTTGTGGTAATATAAAAACATTATGTGAACAAAGGGGGTAAAACAAACATTGCTATTCTTCGTATGTTGCCTACTCTTGACGTGCGGCTTGAAGGCCCGGTCGCATGTTCGATCCTCGTCCTTTATTTTTTAATTTGTATATGGGTCCAAATTTGTTGCATGACATGTGGGCCCCTCGGTGTGTAGTTTGTACCACTTTAATTTGTGGGTCGAAATTTGTTCCATTCCAAGTGGACTATCGGGGTGTAGTTTTGTAGCTTATTTATAATAATTAAAGAGATCAACATAGTTTTTTCAATAATACCATGGTGCGGCGTTGAAGGCGAGAAAGGACGTGTGAGAGAGCGATGGCCGAGCCAGAGGGAAATCAACTAGGGCAGTTGCGTGGGTTGCAACGGTGTTTGGAGTAGTTGTGGGCCGAATGCTACGAAAATATAATCTAAACCGACCGGAATAAATGCCTACACAAATTAATCCAAGGTTGGAGTGCCCCTCGCAATGTAAATAGCTCCGGCTTTGCGAGGGATGGAGAGGTAGTAGCTTCAACGCATGGAAGATACGGTGTGAGAAAGCGAGGTCAATCGAGAGACATATAGATAGAGAGACAAAGTGAGTGTGGTCCGACATTCATTGAACAAATATATATGCTCTAGAGAGATATTGTCCGACTGAGCTTTTTGGCAAGGGTGAGGGCTGTAAGATAGAGCTTGAGAGATGATCCAGTCACAAACGTGTAGATATATCTTGTGCGTGGGAGGAAGCAAGGTCAACCGATCACATAGGGTCGCCGTGCGATCGAAAGAGTGAGACGGGTTGGAGAGAGTGACCTAGATAGGCGATGTGCGTGAGAGAGTATACAATGTGAATAGGTCGAATTGGGCTCAAACATGGTGATATATCGTTTTTGTCCGAGAAAGAGCGAGGTCAATCGAGACATACGGAGAGAGAGAGAGAGAGAGAGAGAGAGAGAGAGAGAGAGAGAGAGAGAGAGAGAGAGAGAGATTGAGTGAGCGTGGCCCACCATGAGGTCGAAAGAGTGGTGGCGGCTTGGATGGACTGAGACAATATGCGTGAGAGAGTATAGAGTGTGTCGATCGAGGCCCGAACAGGGAGATATATCATTTATGTGTGAAAGAAAACGAGGTTAAACGAGACTCAGATAAAGAGAGTGAGATTGAGCGAGTGTGGCCCACCGTGTGGAAGAAAGAGTGAGACAGTCTCGAGGGAGTGACCTAGATATACAACGTGCGTGCGTGCGCATGCACGAGAGGTTGGGGGGCTAGATAGGCAATGCATGTATTTAGCGCGAGAGGGTGAGAGGGAGAGGGGGGGAGAGAGAGAGAGAGCTCGGCATGGGGTGCAATGGCGGGTCTGTGAGGTAAATACATTTGGTAACAGAGTGGAAAAAAGGGTTGTGTAGTTGAGAGACTTAGAGATCGAAACATGGAGAGAAAGAATGAACGTGTGTTGGAAACCGATAGCTTCCTAAGGTGGTTAGGAGAGGAAGATTGACCGATACAGGAAGTATCTAGCGTTTGTGCGCGGGGGGGAGGGGTGGGGTGGGGGGCTAAAAAACATTTGAATGTACATAGTACGAGACTTAATATCGATGTTTTAATTTGGTGTACATAGTAAGATTTGAACCGAGGACCAGTCATACGGGTAATTATTTTGAGTTCGTGCCATGCTGAGTTTGGAAAAGTTGACATTGACTCAGTTTGTTGTGCTATTTTGTAGGTCATATGTTTGAATCCATCCAAAAGTTTTCTCACTACCATGGTGTTCATCATATACATATGAATTTGTATTAAAAAAGTAGCGTGGATACAGTGAAATGAGAAATCCACGTTAGAATTGGAGATCGCTACGTGACACACACTCTAATTCAAATAACTAACTACGTGACACACACTCTAATCCACGTTAGCGTGGGTACCGTTTCGATTTTTTTTCAAATAACTCCTCATTAATTAATTTATAGTACTCCCTCTATTCACTTTTATAAGACCTTGAAGACATTTCAGACAATGTGCAAAACAATTCATTTTAAGTTGTCTGAAACGACTTACAAAAGTGAACGGATGGAGTATCTCGTTTCGAATGACTAATTATTGCAAGGAAAACACAGGCATAGTAATACATACAGATTCGTTTGCAAATGAAAGAAGATTCGTTTGCATTCTCAAATGTAGGTGCACCAGGCAAACCAGGGTCGTGTCGGGGTGGACGCTGCTTCGGTGCCTTAAAGGCAACTGCCTTTGGGTCACTGACATGTGGGACAGCCACCTGTTGGGCCCATATGTCATGGACACAAAGGCAGGTGCCTTAAGGCACTGAAGCATAGTCCTGTCGGGGTGGTCGCATGTGTCGGACAGACGCGTAGCACCCAGCCACCCACCCCCTCCCCCCCAAAAAGGACGACGGCAATATAAGTTTGCGCTTCCACGTTTCGGATTGAAATATCTGGCGGCCCCAATTCCAGCCCTGCAAAATCTCTCTTCTCCACCGTCCCCTTCCGCGTCCAAATTGCTCAAATCCCTAATTCGCTGCCAACCCTCGAATCGCCCCTCGTCTCGTCTCTTTCCCCACCGTTCCCCACCTCTGTGCCAGGCGACGACGATGAAGACGATGGTCGCGCTTCACCACCGCACCGGAGCTACCTCATCTACGCCCTCGTCCACCGCACCGGGTGGTCCACTGACAACGTCGGCCGCCGCAACCGATGTGCCTCACAGACACCGAGTTCCACCGCATCAGGTGCGCTTCACCGATGTCGTCTCCCAGCTCACCGGGGCTACTTCATCGAGCACATCGTCGCACCTCCGCCCCCGAGGCCGCTGGGACTTCACCAACGGTCTCGTCCACCGCATCATAGCGCTCCGCTGCCACTCAAAATCTGCATCCGTGCACGGCCAGCCAACGCCAGCGCATCACCCTCAACGGCTCTGAAGTGACCCGCACTCTAGCTAGGCGAGCATGCCCAAACGCCGGCCCGAACTAGGTATCCACACATCACTCCCTTGTGCACTGTTCCGACGATGTTTGGATATCCTTTCACTGCTCTCTTAGCTTACACGCCTATGCAACTCTAACCTTAACTCTTATTTCTTCTGGAGATATCATCTGAAACAAGCAAATCCATATTTTAGCGAAGCATGACGGTGCTACGGGATCTGGCACACATCCTGCACACCCGTATAACCTTGTAAGTATCTGTCCTTCGGTACAACATCAAGGTCGATTCCTCTTATTTGATCAACCATTCCCCGTGTCAAAAATGCAGAGGGGGATGCAAGGAGCACAAGGCCTGCACATCCAAGCAAGTGGTAACATGGACTTGTACATGGAACATCCCAAGCACAAGCAGAGCTGCAGTGAGCCTGCACAACGAGCTAGCGTAAGTCCCTGCATTTCATTTAATCCGTACTGGCATTCGTGTATGATTTGTGTGCAGTGGCTGATCCACGAATTCAAGTTACCAGGGCGAATATTTAACTTAAAAAATACGAAGGCACTTGCACTCTGAAAATCAACATAACTTGAGAAATGTGAAGCTACATGCACTTTGAAAACCAGCTAATGATCCAAAGTAGTTCAGATTAAACACTAAATGATGCAAGCACCAAAAAACACAAAATGCAACATGGTGTATGTCATGGAATTGTTACGGCAGATGTCCTCTTGCAAGGACTTAGTCGTGGATCCATCGCAACTAGGAAGCTTAAAGGGGTTGATCGGGACAAAGGACACGAGAAGTTTATACTAGTTCAGCCCCTTACGGTGAAGGAAGGCCTACGTCTAGTTGGGTTGGTATTGCTTGAGGTTTCGATGACCAGGGAGCGAGATACGCTATGCCTGGCTCTCGAGGAGTTGTTTCTTACCCTAAGCCGCAGGCGGGTCATCCCCTTATATACACGAGTTGACGCCCTACGGCTTACAGAGTCCCGGCCGGCTCATAAATAGTGTCCGGCTTGGTGACTAGTTAATTCTACCTTATGATACAAGTCATTCCGTCATGGCGGTTTACCACTATGGGCCTTAAGTCGCCTATGGGCCTTAGACCCTTTAGTGAACCGCCATCTTCATGCTTGGTCTTGGGCTTTTACTAATAAGTTCCTCTTTACGTAACCCGACCCCTTCTGGGCGGCTTACACAAATAGTTATATCCCCAACATTAGGCCCCAGATTGATTTGAACTGGTTCATGTCAAACTTTGAAAACCTTATGAACTGGCCTTTAGTCTTCTGTCTTGTGTGAAAATTGTAACCTGCCATGACATCATCACCTCGATCCGGGTTAAATCATCGTGACATCATCTTCGATAAAACTTTTATTTTAATCCATCATATCTTCAACGGATCTCTGTCTTTAATGACCTTCCCGAAAATCGAGGCGTCGGGGCCGCTGGATAATGATGTCTCGGTATCCTCGTTTCTCGCGCCGTCTCAGCCGGCCCCTCCTTATAAATAAACACGACCTAGGTCTTTTTCATTTCCTCCAGTCATCTTCTTCCTCGCACTCCCTTCTCTGCCGCTCGAGCTCCGCCGCCGCCACCGTCGGAACCCTCGTCTTCATCGACTCTGGCCGCTGCATCACCCTGATTCGGACCAGAAAGCGACGGCGGCCCTTCGCAGCTCTTCCGCATCTGTGAGTTCTTCTGTTCCCCTTTCTCAGATCTGCATTGGAGCCATCTTTGAGTCCGTCGGCCTTCATTGCTGCCCGACGCAAGCTTTCATTGGTTCTCACCTCCAAAGCCTTGTTTAGGTTATGAAAACAACATAGAACTGTTGCGGAACATGCTTCATGCTTATTCTGCACAAAAACATATTTTATTTCCTTGATTTAGAAACCCTTCTTGAATATATGAGCTTCCCTGTACTGCTTTAGGTCTAGAAAATTTTCCTTTCCAGAGCGTCGTTTGATCCAAAATAATATCAGCAACTTGTGAAACCTGTTTGCTCCACACTTAGCCAAAACCTGCGTCTGTTGACTCTGTTTCAGCCATAGTAACCGGTTTAAGATAACCCGGCTGTCGGCATCACTTGCTTCTGGCGATTTAAGAAAACCTTAAACATTTTTAATACCTGCAGGTGTTTAAACATTATCGCATAGCTATCTGTATGTCATTAGGCCCCTTCTTAAGCTGCCATCTTGAATAAACCCACAGTGTTTCCTCCGGGTTATTACTAAACTGGAAAAATTCCTTTATCTTGTTGTAGGCGTCGATTTACACAATGGCGCCCAAAGATGTCAAACCTCCGGTGACTTGCAACTGGGTCCCATCCATTGTTACAGAGAGCAAACTGTCCGAGTTTGTAAAATCTGGCCATCTGCCCAAGAGGGATGTCATGTCTTATCGTGCTCCTGACCCATCTGAGGAGAAACCTCAACCCAAGGAAGGAGAGGTGATCATTTTTACCGATCACATGAGCCGGGGATTTGCTCCTCCCGGTTCAAAATTCTTTAGAGACGTTTTGCACTTTTTTGACTTAAGACCTCAAGACATCGGGCCCAATTCCGTGTCAAATATCTGCAACTTCCAAGTTTTCTGTGAGGTTTACCTTGGAGAAGAGCCCAGCCTACTTTTGTTCAGGGAATTATTCTATCTGAATCGGCAGAATGAGCGCGCCAACGGGCCCAGTTTGGAACTTGGTGGCATATCGATTCAAAGGCGGAGAGACTGCCTGTTCCCTTATGCTGAATTGCCGAGTCATCCAAAGGACTGGAACCAGACATGGTTTTATTGCCAGGATTCTTCTCCGGCTGGTGAAAACCCGCTGCCCGGCTTTCGCGCGTTGCGCCTTGAATCTACTCACCCGCTGCCGGATAAGTTGACTGCCATTGAACGTCTGCCACTCACCCCCAAGATCAAGAAGATTAAAGCTCTCTTGGGGAACGGCTTGGATGGTACTGACCTAGTCCGAGTCTGGGTTGCGTGGAGAATAATTCCGTTAAGCCGCCGGCCCGGCTTAATGTGTGACTACTCAGGCGAGAAAGATGACCCTCAGCGTCATAGTCCTGACGACTTATCGGATGACGTAGTGGAAGCTACAACTCAGTCTTTGTTGAAGGAGGGCATGGTGAATAGTAATGCCTTCGGCTTACTCCCCTTTGCAAGAAGAACCCGACCCCTGCAGTGAGTTTCCAGCCGTCGGGTTATTTTTATCATGTTATACTGTATCCTTACTCTTAACCCTTTATAACCTTTTACAGGCAAACACCAACTTCTGGAAAGTTCAGTATGATCATGAGGCGGCCAAGCAAACCAGGGCAGCCAAGAGAGCCGAAAGGAAAACCACCAAGCCCACCACTTCAAGAAAAAGGAAGCCAAGCGCTTCTGAAATGTTTCAGCTTGATGATTCTGATGATAATGAGGAAGAGGTAACGTTTCAATTTCCCTTTCTCCTTTATCATTACCTTACTGATATTTAACCTTCTTTCAGGAAGACACGGGCAACAGCCAACCCGTCGAAGAAGAGGTAACTATAATCTCCTCCAACTCCGAGCTTCGGCCGCGTCAGAAAATTCGAAGAGTAACCCGGAAAGTAAGATTTTCACATCCTTTGGCTTACCAAGACCCTGACTTTCTTTTGAAGCAACAACAATTTGAAAGCCGGAGGCAGACCCGGACCAGCAAGGACGCAGAGCTCTCCTCCAGCTTGCCTGACACAACCCGGAAGCGTCAGAATGAGGTTATCTCCGTCTTATCTCCTTTTTTACCTTTGGTGGGTCTAATCCGTCAACCTCTCAATTCATCTGACTCCAATTATCAGGATACATCTCCTTCATCCGGCGAGTCTATGCAGTCAAACATGCCGGCTTTTAAGACGGCCCATGGGTAATATAATTTTTTTTACCTTATGCTCTTCCTTATGTCTCTGTACTCATTTATTCCGTTTTATTAATAGCGTGCAAGTGAAGGCCAGGAAGAAAACAAAGAAAGATAAGCCGGCCCAGGATCCGGTTGTAACTGAGCCGGCGCTCGGAACGGCTGCGCCTGATACTTCTGTTCACGAGCCGCCACCTTCATTATCTCATAATGCTCCTGCAACCTCTTCTGACCCGCCTGCTGAACAAGTCATCAATGATTCTGTTAACCCGGAGGCTTCTAGCCCCGCCAAGGTAGATGACCCGGAAGTTGAGTTTTTGAGACTCAATTTGTTGAGCCGGCTCAACCCACTGTACTCGCCAAATGTTCTGCTAAGAGGAGTTATTAGAGCGCCGTAAGGCCAAGATGGATATCACCGATTACACCCATTTGAGTATTGGAGAAATCGTCTTGGGCTACATCAACCAGGTTCAGAGCAGCCGTGACCTGGAAATTGATATGGTGAAGCAAATACAGCAAAAATCTGAGGTATGACTTATGCTTCTTCACTTTCAATCATACTTACTGTACCAGCCCCCAAGTCTATTGCTTATGAGTAAATATGTTGTAGACTTATAAACAATGTTAGAGCTATTTGTCCGGCTTAAAAGAAAAAGTATTTAAACCGACTGTAACACAATACCTTTAACTTGTGATACACATTAGCCCCCAAGTGCCGAGCATCTTTGCTTGCAAAGTGTATGGGACCTTTAATATCCAAGACCGGCTTAATAAGTTAAAAAGCTTCGGTATACATTAGCCCCCAAGTGTAAAGTATGTTTGCTTGCAAAATGCTTGGGACTTAAAATCATTTATCATGATTCTGACTGTAACCCGGGATAATGCAGGCTACCATAAGTCAATTTGAATCGGAGATTGCTGATCTTAAGAGCCGGCTGTCAGCCCAGGAACTGGAAATTCAAAATGCCAATTCCAAGTTTGAATTCAGCGTCTCTGAGCAAGAGAAGCTGAAGAATTTTTTTGAAACGGATAAGAAAATCTAGGCTGATGAAAAAGCCTTATTGGTGACCCGGGCTGAGACAGCAGAAGTGAATAAGGAACTGTCCGGCTTAAAGAATCAGATATCTCAAATGGTCTCAGCGATCTTTGGTAAGTGCCAATTATGAAAACTTAAATTTTGCAAACTTTTTGTTGACAAATACCGTAATTCGTACCTCCGGTTTACCTTATGTTTTTTTTAATATAGGCCCCAGGAGTACTAACCTTAAGCAAAATATGCTGACCAAGTTGAAGGCAGTGTATACACTGGTGGAACAACTTTACACTAGGTCACAACGTGCGTTGGCCGTTGTGGCTTTATCGAATGATGTTCCATATCTCGTTCAAGATGTGCTGAAACGGCTTGCAGTACTTCCTCAGCGGGTTCAGGAGCTAAGGCGGGCATCCGCAAGAGCCAGGGCGATAGCAGCGTTGAGCCGGGCTAAAGCATTTTACCCTGAACTAGACCCGGCCTACATTGCTCTTGGATACCCGAGTCTAAAGGAGGATGGCACCTTATTTGACGAGGCAGATTTTACCGCCTGTGTGAAAGACATACGCCTGGTAGCTACCCTTATTGGGAATGATACTGATCTGACCAAATATCAGTCGGGTTATGATAAGGAGAACCGGAGGATTCCAACACCTCATTACCATGAAGTCAGCCTGGTTCCTCCAACTCGTAAGCACACCTTTGCCCCTGAAGTCGACCCAAACAGTTTAATAGATGATGAAGCTGAGTTTGAAGCCTTGAATGGCATTGACTGGGCATCATCATCCTTCCAGGACAAGGCAGCCGGCGGAGAGGCGTAGAAGGATAACCCGGAAGCTTCAGGTCAACCCAAGAGTAAATCGCCAGGCGCCACATGCTTATGTCTTGGTAGAAAAAATAATGCCTCATTATTTAGACCCGGGGGGGGGGTCTTGTAATAGAGTAGAAAATACTTTGACTTTTATCATGCCTTTGTGCATGCTTATGGCACTTAACACTTGCATAAGCCGCCGTTACTATGCACTTGCAGTTTACATGAGTCTGTTATGTCCTTGCAGAAATGTCTTGTATTGCCCTGCACATAAGACAAAACAAAAAATCCCTTGGCGACTGTGATGCTTATGGTTATTTTTCCGGCTTATGTAGCCCGACCCTTGAGATTGAGTTTAACTCCTAAAAATAGACACATAAAGTTCACCTGGTACTTATCAACCTGATGTAACCAATGTTAAGCCGGAGGATGGCAGTACACTCCATTGTATTTTCAAGAGATTCCCAAGACAATCTAATATAATGAATAAAATTTACAAGGCTTTTGATTCGAATACGATCAGTGAACCGTTCCAAAGGGGTTAAGCTAAGATTCGGATACGATCATATAGCCCCCAGTGGCTGTGGCGATGCCGATCAAGTGGGTATCGACAGCTATGTTCTCTTTGGTTCGAATACGACCTATGTTTGAACAGGAAGCCCCCAAGTGACCATAAGAGTTGTTTAATGACGCTGATTCGAATACGATCCATGTCAGACCCAAAGGGGTTAAGCTATGATTCAAATATGATCAAGAAGCCCCCAAGTGGGTTTGGCAGTATGCCGATCAAGTGGGTATCGACAGCTATGTTCTCTTTGGTTCGAATACGACCTATGTTTGAACAGGAAGCCCCCAAGTGACCATGGCTAGATTCAGATATGATCATAGCCAGACCAAAGGAAAAGCCGGATTCAGATATGACCCGCTTCCTCTTGGTTATCTCCACCACCTGACAAAGAAGACACATAAACCTTTTTTTGGAAGTGGATAAAAGGACAGAGGTCCTGTTTTATTGCTTTATGTAATATATACATAGTAGAAATATATACACATTAGAGCCGGTGGCTCAAGTATAGTAAGGCCGAAGATGAGCGATATTCCACGGCCGACGGGTCTCCTCCTCTGACTTACGTGAGTCTCTGTGCTCTCGAACGTCAATAAGGTAGTATGATCCGTTGTTTAGATTCTTGCTGACCACAAAGGGTCCTTCCCAAGGAGGGGATAGCTTGTGCATGTCAGATTGATCCTGGATGAGCCGGAGCACTAAGTCGCCTTCCTAAAAGGTTCTGGACCTAACCCGGCGGCTGTGGTAGCGGCGCAGGTCTTGCTGGTAAATCGCCGACCGGCTATTGCCAAGTCTCGCTCTTCGTCCAACAGGTCAAGTGCATCTTGACGAGCTTTTTCATTGTCAGCCTCAAGGTAAGCCGCCACGCGAGGTGAGTCATGCCGGATGTCACTTGGCAGAACCGCCTCTGCTCCGTACACCATGAAGAAAGGTGTGTAACCCGTGGATCTGTCAGGTGTAGTGTTGATGCTCCAAAGTACAGAGGGTAACTCTTCCACCCAACAACCCAACGTGCGCTGTAAGGGGACCAAGAGCCGGGGTTTGATACCTTTCAAGATCTCTTGATTGGCTCTTTCCCCTTGACCATTGGACTGAGGATGAGCCACAGCTGAAACGTCAAGCTGGATATGCTCTCGTTGACAGAACTCTTCCATGGATCCTTTGGAGAGGTTAGTGCCATTATCAGTTATGATACTATGTGGAAAGCCGAAACGGAAAATCACCTTTTTCATGAACTGGACCGTCGTGGCTGCATCACACTTACTGGCTGGCTCTGCCTCAACCCACTTTGTAAACTTGTCAACTGCCACCAAGAGGTGTGTCTTTTTATCTTTAGACCTTTTGAAAGGTCCAACCATGTCAAGCCCCCAGACTGCAAACGGCCAAGTAATTGGAATCATCCTCAATTCTTGAGCCGGCACATGAGCTCGTCGTGAGAACTTCTGACATCCATCGCATTTACTGACTAGATCTTCCGCATCAGCGTGAGCCGTCAGCCAATAAAACCCATGACGGAAAGCTTTGGCCACAAGAGATTTTGAACCGGCGTGATGACCACAATCACCTTCATGAATCTCACGAAGGATCTCCTGACCCTCTGTAGGCGACACACAATGTTGAAACGCTCTAGTGACGCTGCAGTGATGTAACTCGCCATTGATAATTGTCATAGACTTGGACCGCTGGACGATTTGTCTTGCCAAGGTCTCATCTTCAGGCAATTCTCCCCGGGTCATGTAAGCCAAATAAGGCACTGTCCAATCCAAGATAACGTGGAGAGCCGCCACTAGCTGTGCCACCAGGTCTGGTATCGCCAGATCTTCCTCTGTAGGTAACTTAACCGAAGGATTATGCAAAACATCAAGAAAGGTGTTAGGCGGCACCGGCTTACGCTGAGATCCCAGCCGGCTTAAAGCATCAGCCGCCTCATTCTTCCTTCGATCAATGTGCTCCACCACATAACCCTTGAAGTGCCCAGCCACCGCGTCAACTTCATGACGATAAGCCGCCATAAGGGGATCTTTGGAATCCCACTTGCCTGACACCTGTTGGGCCACAAGGTCTGAGTCTCCTAAGCACCCTACTCGGCTCAAGTTCATCTCTTTAGCCATCTGGAGCCCATGGAGTAAGGCCTCATACTCAGCTGCATTGTTAGTACAAGGAAACATAAGCCGGAGCACATAACAAAATTTGTCACCTCGAGGGGAAGTTAACACGACTCCAACCCCCGAGCCTTCCAGCTGCCTGGACCCATCAAAGTGAATCGTCCAATATGTGTTATCGGGCTTCTCCTCAGGTGCCTGTAGCTCTGTCCAGTCATTGATAAAATCCACCAAGGCTTGAGACTTAATGGCAGTACGTGGCACATACTTCAAACCATGAGGCCCGAGCTCAATGGCCCACTTGGCGACTCGTCCTGTGGCCTCTCTATTCTGGATGATGTCTCCCAAGGGGGCAGAACTCACCACCGTAATGGGGTGACCTTGGAAATACTGTTTCAGCTTCCGGCTTGCCATGAACACTCCGTAAACCAGCTTCTGCCAATGAGGGTACCTTTGCTTTGACTCGATGTGCACCTCACTGACATAATAAACCGGCCATTGAACCAGATGCTCCTTACCGGCCTCCTTGCGTTCCACCACAATTGCAACGCTGACGGCTCGTGAAAATTAGCAACCACATATAACAGCAAAGGCTCTTTGTCAATAGGAGCTGCAAGAACCGGCGGCTCAGATAACTGCCTCTTCAAATCCTCAAAAGCGGCGTTAGCAGCATCACTCCAGACAAAGGTGTCTGCCTTCTTCATCATCTGATACAACGGCAGGGCCTTCTCACCTAGCCGGCTTATGAACCGCTTAAAGCAGCAACACGACCCGCTAGTCGCTGAACATCGTTGATGCACGCCGGCTTAGCCAAAGAGGTGATTGCCTTGATCTTCTCCGGGTTAGCTTCAATGCCCCTGTTTGAGACCAAGAATCCCAAAAGCTTGCCTGCAGGTACACCAAATACACACTTCTCTGGGTTAAGCATCATCTTGTAAACCCGGAGGTTATCAAAGGTTTCTCTGAGATCAGATATCAAGGTTTCCGTCTCTCTGGACTTCACCACTATGTCATCCACATAAGCATGAACATTGCGCCCAATTTGATTATGGAGGCAATTCTGTACACACCGTTGATAAGTCGCCTGGGCACTCTTGAGCCCAAAAGGCATAGACAGATAGCAGAAGGCTCCAAACGGAGTGACGAAAGCCGTCTTCTCCTGGTCCTTAACTGCTATTTTGATCTGATGATAACCAGAGTAAGCATCCAGAAAACTCAAACGCGCGCAACCCGCCGTAGCATCAATGATTCGATCAATACGGGGAAGAGCGAAAGGATCAGCCGGACAAGCCTTATTCAAGTCCGTATAATCCACACACATCCGCCAGGTGCTGTTTTTCTTGAGCACGAGCACCGGGTTAGCCAACCACTCCGGGTGAAAGACTTCAATAATAAACCCAGCTGCCAAGAGCCGGGCGACCTCTTCTCCAATAGCTTTTCGCTGTTCCTCATTGAATCGTCGCAGAAATTTCCTGACCGGCTTATACTTCGGATCAATATTAAGAGTGTGCTCAGCGAGTCCTCTTGGTACACCCGGCATGTCAGAAGGTTTCCATGCAAAGATGTCCCGATTCTCACGGATGAACTCGATGAGCGCGCTTTCCTATTTAGGATCCAAGTTGGCACTGATGCTGAACTGCTTAGACAAATCGTCCGGAGTAAAATCAACAAGCTTAGTCTCTGCAGCCGACTTAAACTTCATGGCCGGGTCATGTTCCGTCATCGGCTTCTTGAGGGAGGTCCTATCCGCCGGGTCAACGTTATCTTGATAAAATTTGAGCTCCTCTGCTGCACAGATAGACTCGGCGTAAGCCGCATCGCCTTCTTCACATTCCAGGGCCACCTTTAGACTTCCATGCACAGTGATGGTGCCCTTATAACCCGGCATCTTGAGCTGTAAATAAACATAACACGGTCGCGCCATGAACTTGGCATAAGCCGGCCGCCCGAACAAAGCGTGATACGGACTCTTGATTTTGACCACCTCAAAGGTTAACTTCTCAGCCCTAGAATCATGCTTGTCCCCAAAAGCTACCTCCAGCTCAATCTTACCCACAGGATATGCCGACTTACTAGGCACCACTCCATGGAAGACGGTGTTGGAAGTCTTTAAGTTCTTGTCAGTTAAGCCCATGCGCCGAAAGGTCTCGTAATAGAGGATGTTGATGCTGCTGCCTCCATCCATGAGCACCTTAGTGAATTTGTAACCACCAACCTGCGGTGCCACTACCAGGGCCAGTTGACCCGGATTATCAACCCAGGGAGGGTGATCCTCCCTGCTCCAGACAATGGGCTGCTCTGACCACCGTAAGTAACGAGGGACTGCCGGTTCAACAGAATTCACAGCCCTCTTATGAACCTTCTGATCACGTTTACACAAACTTGTGGTGAATACATGATATTGTCCACTATTTAATTGTTTTGGATGGCTTTGATAACCCGACTGCTGCTGCTGCTGCTGACCTCCTTGACCAAACTGCTATTGATGATAACCACCCTAGTTTCCCTGGAAACCGAGACCTGAACCGCCGCCCGGGCCATGAAAACCGCCAGCTCCTGAACCGCTGCCCGGGCCTCGATTACCATCAAACATGTTGGAATTCTTGAAAGCCTTCATGATTGCACAATCCTTCCATAAGTGAGTCGCTGGATGTTCCCGGGTGCCATGCCTCGGACAAGGCTCATTGAGTAGCTGCTCAAGAGATGGACCTGACCTGCCGGACTGAGGGGGCGGTTTCCCCTTGCGTTTCTGATTGTTACCTTGTGCATTAGCCACAAATTCCGGGTTACCGTCCGCCTTACGCTTATTGCCTCCTTGATTTGCCGGGTTATGCTGCTGACCCTTTCCATTACCGTTCTTCTTTCCCTTCCCGGTCTTTTCCTCATCAGACGCAGGATCCTTGGTACTATCAGAATCGGCATACTTGACTAAAGCCGCCATCAGCGTCCCCATATCATTGCAATCGTGTTTAAGACGCCCCAGCTTCTGTCTCAGAGGTTCAAAGCGGCAATTCTTCTCTATCATAAGAACTGCTGAGCCGGCATCCATCTTGTCAAACGAATGTATTATCTCTTTGACCCGGCGCACCCAATGAGTTGTGGATTCACCTTCCTCCTGCTTGCAATTTGTCAGGTCCACAATTGACATAGACTGCTTGCAAGTGTCTTTAAAGTTCTGGATGAATCGAGCTTTTAGCTCTGCCCATGAACCAATAGAATTGGGTGGTAAACCCTTTAACCAAGAACGGGCCGTCCCGTCCAACATCATGGTGAAGTATTTAGCCATCGCTGCGTCACTGACCTCCAACAGTTCCATGGCCATCTCATAACTTTCGATCCACGCCCCCGGCCGTAAGTCGGCCGTGTAATTCGGCACCTTTCGAGGCCCCTTGAAATCTTTGGGCAGACATACATTACGTAGAGCCGGTACTAGACAAGGAACACCTCCAGTTCTAGTAGCAACTCCCGCCTCAACAAAAGTCGTTGGATAAGCCGGTAAGTTCTGTTGGTCTGCGAGCTGAGCCGCTAGCTGAGCCGCCCGCTCGTCCTCTTGGCGTATTCGATCATGCACCGGGTTATACCCGCCTGGCTGGTTCCGGCGCCGTTCGCTGCTTGACACGGCCTCTGACTCCATGTGCCTGCTGTAACTCGGGCTCCGATTCTCACGAGGCGGAGTCAGCCAAGGCGGAGGAGTTGAATGAATCCTGTCCCGGCTGTAGGAGTAAGTCTCTTGCTGAGCCAGAGCTGTTTGGACAAGTTCCCTGATCCTCCGGGTTTCCACCGCTGTCGGATCATCACCATCCACTGGGAGAGCCGCCAAACATGCGGATGCTGCGATTAAGTTCTCCATGGGGTTGGAGAAGTGACCCGGAGGTATTGGTACGTAACGGGGCGGTGCCATATTCCCGTAAAGAGGCGCCGTCACCTGAGGCTGGACCGGGCCTCCCGCTCCGGATGTCATAAACTTATTTGCACCCAGCGGATTACTTGGGCTGGCTCCGGGCGTAATAAAGAGATTCCGAGGATCATAAACTTGAGGTAAACGGGACTGAGTTTTCTGATGTCTCCTCCTCATTACCTCATTAGATGCGTTCAGGCTCATATTGAGCTGAAAAGCCTCTGTCTGAAGCTGCTGCGCCCGTGCGTCCAAAGCCGCCTGCTCTGTAGCCAATCTAGTATCTTCAGCTGCTAAGGTTTCCTTGGCCCGAGCAATTTCCTCATGAACCTGTGCCACCTCTGCCTCATGTTCAGACTGGTTCGCAGGGATGACTGTGACAGCTAACAGGGCCGTAAGTCTATCCATGAGATCCATCAGCACCTGAGCTGGTGAGCGTACAGGGCCTCCTGCCCCGGCTGCTCCTAACCCGGACGTTATTGCCGCTGAAGCCGTTGAATTTTGGCCAGGTTGGGTGCCAGCCATGAAGACTCCTGCCCAGTTTGGCGACTCTGAGGGGTCCAGAATAGTGCTGCCATCGGAACAGCCTCCAAGCACGCCATCTTGAACTTGATACAGCGAATCTATTGAGCCGGCGGACGATTCACCATCAGAGAGGACGGCCGGCTCACCATCACCTTCAGATCCTTCAGAAAGTTCACCTCCATGGATGCATCCCACAAAGGCACGCTTTACAATGGGTCGAGCTCGGGCGGGTCTCGCACGCTGAGCCGTCTCAACGAGGTCGGTGCAGTTGTCCGGTTGAGGGCCCGGCCCACCGATCCGACCGATAAAGACGTGAATTCCGCCAAAGGGAACCCGATACCCGTACACAATTGAGCCGGCGTCGGGGCCCCAGCCTTCGTCATTGATGTAGATCTTGCCGCGACGACTCTTGGTCATCCGGACAACCGTGTATCCCTTGAGCCCTTCGAAGCTGCCCTTCAAGAACTCAAATCCACCGTGCGCTGGCCCCACGGTGGGCGCCAACTATCGTGGAATTGTTACGGCAGATGTCCTCTTGCAAGGACTTAGTCGTGGAGCCATCGCAACTAGGAAGCTTAAAGGGGTTGATCGGGACAAAGGACACGAGAAGTTTATACTAGTTCAGCCCCTTACGGTGAAGGAAGGCCTACGTCTAGTTGGGTTGGTATTGCTTGAGGTTTCGATGACCAGGGAGCGAGATACGCTATGCCTGGCTCTCGAGGAGTTGTTTCTTACCCTAAGCCGCCGGCGGGTCGTCCCCTTATATACACGGGTTGAAGCCCTACGGCTTACAGAGTCCCGGCCGGCTCATAAACAGTGTCCGGCTTGGTGACTAGTTAATTCTACCTTATGGTACAAGTCATGCCGTCATGGCGGTTTACCACTATGGGCCTTAAGTCGCCTATGGGCCTTAGACCCTTTACTGAACCGCCATCTTCATGCTTGGTCTTGGGCTTTTACTCATAAGTTCCTCTTTACGTAACCCGGCCCCTTCTGGGCGGCTTACACAAATAGTTATATCCCCTACAGTGTACAAGGACTACAAACATGGTCTGTACCTGCTTGACTTATTCGTTCTCTGGCTGAAAATATCGAAGTGTAATTGCACGTATAACCAATGCACAAACTGCATATCAATATATCTATCCTGCACAAGTATGCCAATAGTTTCAAACAACAGATTAGAAAAGTATTTATACTATGTTGTCATGATACAGGGACTTTCTGGTAGATGGCCTCGACGTTTCCTCAAGCTATGAAAATGCACTATAATTTGCTTGTCATCAATGCCTGCAAATCTCTGTCTCTCTCAACATAGTAGATCATCATTAGACACTAAATCCTTCAATGAGCTTGCAAAATGCTTGCATTAGATCCCTCATTAGACAGTATATGTTCATCACCACGAGCATGTAAAATGTTTGCATCAAATCCTTCATTAGCAGTCTGTTCATTAGACACTTCAGGCTCAAGAACAACATGAGCTTGTATGCTTGCACCAGAAACTTGATTAGATACATCAGATTCAGTCAGTTCAGTATTGATTGGGGGAGTTATAAAATAAGTAGAAATTGTTTTCATTTTCTCATAGATTCCCTACATACAAGCAGTTTTACAACACCATCAGGTTTAACTATTGGCCAGAAATTGAAGAGTTGAATTAGATATAATCAGGGATGTGATGTACCTGCTCGTTGTGCATGCTACTCTTGCAAGCTGCGACTGTCCGTTTGCGCAAGCTCGATGCCATGCCCGTGTTGCCGCCGCTGCCTCCCATGCAGGCTACACCCAGGGTTGGATCTTCATCTTCTTGTCCTTCCGTTCTCTTGAAGCCCGGCGACCGCCCTCCAACGAGGGCGCAAGGAAGTGTTGTGTCGGTCTGTCCAGCGGCGGCTAGGTTAGGAGCGAACCAGACTGGAGGCTGGAGCGAATGAATTGGGATTTTTCCTACTGTCGATCGATATGGGAGGCGCTCGTTTGGGCCGTGAGCCTGCTATAGGGCCTGCCTTGCACTTATGTTATTGGCCCATCCAAATTAAAACATTTTTCTTCATTTTTACATTGCCTGCTCATGCGTTGGGATGAACAAAACTAGCGTGGGCCAACCTGGACGACTCAAACTAGGTGCACACTTTCCAGCCACCTGAGGCGGCCGCCCATACCAGCCCCTATGGTGGCGTCGCCCCTTTTTGCGTGTATGATTGGATAGTGAAAAATATTCTAGTGGCGCTTTTGATTTACCCACATAATGGTTGAATTGCTTGTTTCTATGAACTGAGTTCGCCAATAATATGAAGGATGCCAGTCTTTTCATCCTATTGTAGATTTCTTAGATCTCGATATGCCAAAAGTAATCACATGAAATATACGGTAAAAGCCAGTGTGATGTGTTTGGATACAACTAGTCTGACTACACGTCCTCATATAACATATCAAGGACGCACCATCTTACCAGATTAACCATTCAACTTACCCATGCAGTGTGGGAATAAAGAAGTATTGGGACTGCGTATCCAAGCAATTGATGCCATGTACTCCTTCGTACAACCTTGTAAGCGAAAAATAAGTTGCAGTGTGCCTGGACAAAGAACTAGCGTAAGTTCAGTTACCCGCTTCTCGGAATTTTAGTTAGCCACTTATTGCAAAATTGTTCAATTATGTTGCTTGGCTTAATTTAGTTTGCTACTGATTACATAATGGCACAGCCTGTTAATCATATTGTAGACTACGCCTATCTATGTGTTTGATACTTACTGTTAAGAATTACCTGTTTGCCTTAACTTAAATATCTACTTGTTTGTTTAACTGCTTTGCTGCTGCAACAGCGGGTTACAATGATGTTAATAACTACTTTTCAGCATCCAATTGAAACTCTTTAATTCCTTGTTTGTTTAACTGGTTTGCTGTTATAACTCCTTGTTGAGATGTTTTGCTAACATCAACTTTTCTGAATCCAATCGGAACTTTAATGGCAAAACAGGTTAGCCCAAGATCAAAGAGCGAGGTCCCCATGGACGTTGCATCATCCCACAGCAGTGGCATCGGCCCAATCGTGCATTATGAATTGCCAACTACTGATGCTCTAGAGGCTAAACTAGTGGTAGAAAGAGATTCTGCTTCTGCACTTAGAGATGAAATTGACATGTTGAGGAAGCAAACAGCACAATCACAAGTAGTACTCAAGACAACCATTAAATATTTGGTGGATTTCAAAATGAAGCAAGCTGAGACTGACCAGATTGTTAAGGTCCTGAAGGAAAAAAGGAAATTAAATTTTGGTAAATCATAGGTGAAATGTTCTTTCCATAGTTGAATAACCTTTGTGTTGTCTGTTCATGTAATCAATCAAACCACTTGTTTTAGAGATCATGTAATAATTTTTTTTTTGCTTTTTGTTTGTAATTTTATTTGAGCACAAGTCTGTATTAATTGATAAGACTCGGAGACATTTAATTTGGATTGCTGTGCCAGACCTACAAATATGCCAGATCAATAATAGTAGTATAGATGGATGTCGGTGTCAAAACCGGCGGATCTCGGGTAGGGGGTCCCGATCTGTGCGTCAAGGTCAGATGGTAACAGGAGACAAGGGACACTTTATTTTACCCAGGTTCGGGCCCTCTCGATGGAGGTAAAACCCTACTCCTGCTAGATTAATATTGATGATATGGGTAGTACAAGAGTAGATCTACCACGAGATCAAGGAGGCTAAAACCCTAGGAGCTAGCCTATAGGTATGATGATGGCTATGATGTGTTCTGTCCTATGGACTACAACCCTCCGGTTTATATAGGCACCGGATAGGGTTAGGGTTACACAAAGTCGGTTACATTGGTAGGAGATCTTGAATAGCCGCACGCCTAGCTTGCCTTCCACGCCAAGGAAAGAACCTTCTGAACACGGGACGAAGTCTTCAATCTTGCATCTTCATAGTCCTGGAGTCCGGCTGGAGATATAGTTCGGCTATCCGAACACCCCCTAATCCAGGACTCCCTCAGTAGCCCCTGAACCAGGCTTCAATGATGACGAGTCCGGCGCGCAAATTGTCTTCGGCATTGCAAGGCGGGTTCCTCCTCCAAATTCTTCAAGAAGATAATAAACACCAAAAAAATAGTGTCCGGCTCTGCAAAACAAGTTTCCACGTATTGCCATATAGAGAATAATACAAACACAAATCAAATCTGCTGACGTATTCTGCAGTGCGTCATAACACTGCGACCAAGCCTTCTGTATGGATTATTTTTTGTTGTTCCGCCGCAGCACTTTCAACGAGGCGGTTTCCTTGGCACGTCTTGTCGAAGCAGAGATCGTGTGCCCCTTTTAACGGGATTCTCATTAATGCGGACGTGGGTAACCCAACCGCGCTATTTACCACGGCGTGTGAGCGGCAAGCGAGTTTTATTAGGTAGGTGGGGACGCATAACGGCATCAGCCTATATAAGGGGATAAAGATCCACCTCTTTCACCTACGCCTTCTTCCTCCTTTGCCCATCCATCTCCTGCGCACTCAAGCTCCAACGCCCAAGTTCGCTCTTTCTTCCCCAACCTGCTCCAGCGATGTCCGGAGCGGGTGGCAAGTGGATGGCTTCCTCCGTTACGGAGGGTCTAATCAAAAAGCTTAGGAAGGCTGGATATCTGTCCAAGGACATCCCGCACCGGCTTCCAGATGCGGGGCAGCTTCTTCCCACCCCAAGGCCCCATGAGAGGGTAGTTTTTCTCCCCCATTTCCTCTATGGACTGGGTTTTCCACTTCACCCTTTTGTCCGGGGGCTCATGTTCTACTACGGCCTGGACTTCCACGATCTGGCCCCGAACTTTATCCTCAATATCTCGGTGTTTATCGTCATGTGTGAGGCCTTTCTCCGCATCCGCCCCCACTTCGGCCTCTGAATCCAGACCTTCAATGTCAAGCCCAAGGTGGTGTCCGGCACCCAGGCAGAGTGCGGAGGCGCTATGGCCGGCAAAATGGCCAACGCACTCTGGTTCGATGGCTCCTTTGTGGAGTCCTTAAAGGGGTGGCAGGCAGGGTGGTTTTACATCACCAAGCCACGCGACTCGAAATGGGTCGCGGCCCCTGAGTTCCGATCCGGACCCCACACGCGGCTCATGTCCTGGAAAGAGACGGGCCTATCGTGGGGCAACGAAGAAGAAGTGACCAGACTGCAAACCTGCATCCAGTCCCTGATGAACAAGCCAATCCGGCATGCTAATATCATCTAGGTCATGCTCGTCCGCCGGA
Organism: Aegilops umbellulata; assembly: GCA_032464435.1. NCBI lineage: Eukaryota > Viridiplantae > Streptophyta > Magnoliopsida > Poales > Poaceae > Aegilops > Aegilops umbellulata. Next base: position 466,044,159 of record CP136057.1, read on the forward strand.
TCCTCCCGTGCCAAGAACGGGATTTCACTTTGTGGGAATTTGACCCGGCGCAGCACCAAACCCTCAATAGGCTCTTCGACACGACGTATGAAGACGTCTGGAAGGTGCTAACCAAAGGCGCCGAGTGCCCCACATCCGCTTCCGAGGACCGCGGATATAGCTCGCAGCGCAATGCTGGCGAGGTAAGCTATTTATACCCTTCACAGGTTCGTTAAGCTTTTCTACATAGATTGACTCTATGTGGGATCTAAAAAAAACTCCCTTTGCCTTTGACAGGCGTGGCTAAAGATAGCCGGACCAATCAACTGTCCGGCTCCTCTGCCCGAAGACCCAGCCCCAGCTCTCTTAGAGAAGCTGCTGGCTCCGGCGCCCTATGTGGTGCCGGAGAAGAAGGTCAAGAAGAAGAAGACCACCGGGACTCGAAAGAGTGCCCGCAATGTGGTGGTGTCGAGCTCACCATCTGGCGAGTCTGCGACGCCCTCCTCTCGTGAAAACGAGAATGAGGAACAAGGAAGCTCTCCTCCTCCATCGAGGGGAGCGAAAAAGAAGAAGGCCTCCCCAACAGGGGAGGCCGAGGGGTCGAGGAAAAGGAAGACCCCTCCGCCGGACTACTCCCCCAACGCCGAAGAGGGCGGAAAGGAGTGGCCGGACAGAACCAAGCGTCCGGCGACATCGTAAGTATTCATATACCAGAATGACTCATAGTATCTTCAAGTGCGCAGCTTACCCTAATGTCGAATGTTATTTGCGTAGCCCGCCCCGAGCCGCACTCGATGATTCATCGAGCGGCTCCCTGGATTCGTCGGACATGAACTCTGTCCCGTCCGCAGTCTCCCCCCGCGGGGCGGACGATGCCGAAGCGGCGTCCCGCCGAACAGGGCAGGAGGAGGTGGTCCTGGAGGAGCCGCAAGGCAATCCTCAGGACCCCAGGAGTAAAGGGGATGAAACCCCCCAGGGCTCCCAGTCCAGCTTTGTGCCGGACACCGCGCCGGACTCAACCGTCCTGGCTCGCGGTGGGCGAACTCCTTCCAAAAGGAGTAAGCCGTCTGCGTCGGCGACCTCTGTCCAACCAGAGGCGCCGGATAGTCTGTTGGAGGCGCTTGAAGGCGCCACCATCGACGAGGAGCACCGTACTGTCATGAGTGCGGTGGTCCAGAGGGTTCAGTCCGCCAAGAGCGGACTGAATGAAGCTTGCGCTAGCCTTCTAACAGGCTTCCAGGTAAGCAAAAAATATGCTAAATTCATTACCGCATAGACAGTAGCCCCTGATGCTCTGTTCGGTGTTCGGAAAGAAAAGCCGAATAGAGGATCCAACAATTTTCGCAGGAGTCTAATAAAAAGTCTAATATGCGTATGCAGGCTTCCCTGTTGTCCACCGCCGCACTGACTGCGCAGGTGGAAGTCCTGAAAAAGAACCTCGAGCGGTCCGAGCAAGAGCTCGGCCATGCCAAAAGGCAGCTCGTGGAAAAGGAAGGTAAGAAAATACCCCATAGAAAAAAAGAAAAAAAAGAAAAAAAGTGGTGCCTATAGAGAGGCTTGATTGCAAAAAGAAATAACAGGATTGTACTGCTTATTGTAGGGGCCACAACCGAGGTGGCAACCCTGAAGCAGGCGCTGGCTGCGGCCGAGAAGAAAGCGGCCGAGGAGCGCGCCGAGCGAGAAAAGCTTGGGGTCCAAGTCGGCGAGGTGCAGCAAGAGCTGCAAGCTTTCATGAAGAAACATGAGGGTTTGGAGCTTGAGGCAAAAACGCAAGCATCCGAGCTCGCGTCGGCTGTTGAGGCCACCAAGAGTGCCAAGGCCGAAGCCCAAAAGGCCCTCCAAGAGTTGGAGGATGTGAAAAAGATAGCAGCGGGTAAGGCATTCTTAATGCAAAGTAGGAATATAAAGGTGAAATACCTATTACTTACCCGAATCCGGAGTTCTCCAGGGGCGTTCTTCGATCTTCCCCGCAGCGCGTCCGACGCCGCCGCATTCTACCGAGCTGAAGAGGGCAGCTCGACGAAGAGTGTGTTCTGGTCTCAGTATTCTGAGGCTGGACACCCTTTGCCCTTAAGCGATCAGCTGAAGCAGCTGGCCGAGCTCCACAAGGCGGCCGAACAGGCCATGAAGGGCTTACTAGTTCGGCTGTGGCCTGGAGAGGCCCTGCCTGGGAGCTACTTCTGGCTGGTGCGGCGGCTGGTGGAGGCCTGTCCACGACTTGAAGTCATCAAGCGTTCTGCCTGCATAGAAGGTGCCCGGAGGGCCCTTGCCCGTGTAAGGGTACACTGGGGCAAGCTGCACGGAGAGAAGCTGGTGAAGGACGGGCCACCGCAGGGGAAGGAGCATCGCAAGCCCGAGAACTACTACAAGGAAGTTCTCGCTGGAGCTCGCCTTGTCGCGGATGAGTGTGCAAAAGATGTAATATTTCAATGAACTCGCTCGTTTGTATCCTGTGCGCTGAAAACTTGTTCATATGCGCTTAAGCAATGCTTTCTGAATTTAAAATATTATTTTCTGTGCGGCCGTTTATCAATAACCGAGAGATGGCGAGTCGTCGGCTTCTGCCCCCATGCAACTAGTGCTGGGGTGTTCGGGATAAACCTGAGGGCTCTTGTTCCCATAGTTGGGTCCTTCGAGGGAGGCGCTCAGCACAACGAACCAGGCAATCCAGACTATAATGCTTGAACACTCTCACTTTGCCATAGAACGTTATAATTTTAAATTTCGGCGAAGCCCCTAGTTCGGAAGGCCGAATTCGGGGCACTATCCACGCCTTTAGCCGGACTTAACCAACTCTCCGCTCGAAGCGGCATAAGCCTTTAGGGACTCGAAAAACCTCTCGAACAGCGACCGGTCTCGCGCCTTATCATGACAGTCTGTTTTAGCTTTCTCCACTGAGGTGCTCACCCACATGATCTGGGGCACAATCGCAGTGGTTCTCCTAGTGCTACCTTAGCCGATAGAGCGGAACGTAAGGCACCAAAACATAGGAGCCGGGCAAACCCAACATATGACCAAAATCATGACTCAGAGCCGATGCATATAATGCTATAAGTTCGGGGTGCCGCACTTGTGAAAGTGGACGGACTTCTCACACCAGATAGAAGGGTAATAAAGCCCCTGGCGTGGTTTGCCGTACCATGGTGTACGGGTGTGATCATGTTATTTGAGTAAAAATATGTATATTAAAAGAAGATAATGCAAAAAATAGACAAAAAGCTATGCATTATTTATGAGGAGGCTGTTTTATTCAAGCCGAACGATACAAGTAGTGCTGGAAAAAAATTTAGACTACTTAACATGTCCTGACCAGGCGCAGGCCGCGGAATTTAGAAACAGATATATCGCTCGAAATAGAGACCACCTGAGAGTTCCATGATGCGGCGTTGTTTTGTCTGCTTTCCCGGGTCCTGTATCGTCTGTGCGGCAGCGAGGCCGAACACTGTATCCAGAGTGTGGAGTCCTGAAAGAAAAGAAGAACCCGGCAGCCCCTAGTACGTTTGACGCCGTATTGTTGGCATGCCGTTTTATCTGCCGCTTCCCCTATGCCCATGGAATTGTAAGGGCGTAATTGTGTACTCGAGGTACTAGCTCCGCTATGTAGTGATGGCTGGGGTTGGGGCCGTATTGCTACGCGTGCTCTGAACGCGCCAGTCGGTCTTGCCGCGGGTTATTCCGGACGCGTTTTGCTTTGTCCTGCTTTGTAACGGCCGGACTCGAGAGCTGCCTTAACAGGCTGCTTTGTACCTCTGCTGCGAGGGCCGCCGTGTGTTCCTCCATACAGATGGAGCGTTCAATGTTTCCGCTGACCGTGATTACACCTTGAGGGCCTGGCATCTTGAGCTTGAGATATGCGTAGTGCGGCACCGCATTGAATTTGGCGAATGCGGTTCGTCCAAGCAGAGCATGATAGCCACTGCGGAACGGAACTATGTCGAAGATTAACTCTTCGCTTCGGAAGTTGTCCAGAGATCCAAAGACCACATCAAGTGTTGTGGAGCCTATGCAATTGGCCTCTACACCTGGGATGATGCCTTTAAAGGTCGTCCTTGTGGGCTTGATCCTTGATGGATCTATGCCCATTTTCCGCACTGTATCCTGGTAGAGCAGGTTCAGGCTACTGCCGCCGTCCATGCGGACTCTTGTAAGGTGAAATCCGTCAATGATTGGGTCAAGAAACAATGCGGCAAAACCGCCGTGACGGATGCTGGTGGGGTGGTCCCTTCGATCGAAGGTGATTGGGCAAGAGGACCATGGGTTGAACTTTGGGGCGACTGGCTCCATCGCATATACGTCCCGTAGCGCACGCTTCCTCTCCCGCTTGGGAATATGAGTCGCGTATATAATGTTCACCATCCGCACTTGTGGGGGAAACCCCTTCTGTCCGTTGCTGTTCGGCGGCCTGGGCTCCTCTTCGTCATCGCTGTCTAGCCCCTTGTTTTTGTTTTCGGCTCTTAACTTGCCTGCCTGCTTGAACACCCAACAATCCCTGTTGGTGTGATTGCCTGGCCTTTCGGGGGTGCCGTGAATCTGGCACGAGCGGTCGAGTATTCGGTCCAAACTGGACGGGCCCTGGGTATTCTTTTTGAATGGCTTTTTCCGTTGACCAGATTTATGGCCTCTGAATCCGGCGTTTTCTGCCGTATCTTCATTGCTGTCGCTGCTGACGCGACGTTTCTGTTTATTCTGTCGCGACCTGCCACTTTTGTCCTTGGTATCTGAATTACCTTGCTTCTTCGATAAGTTGTTGCTGCGAGCTAGCCAGCTATCTTCGCCCGCGCAAAAGCGGGTCATGAGTGTCGTGAGGGCTGCCATGGATTTCGGCTTTTCCTGTCCCAGGTGCCGGGCGAGCCACTCGTCACGGATGTTATGCTTGAAGGCTGCTAAGGCCTCTGCATCCGGACAATCGACTATCTGATTTTTCTTTGTTAGGAACCGTGTCCAGACTTTCCTGGCCGATTCTTCTGGCTGCTGGATTATGTGGCTTAGGTCGTCGGCGTCCGGTGGCCATACGTATGTCCCCTGGAAGTTGTCGAGGAATGCGGCCTCCAGGTCCTCCCAAGAGCCGATCGAATCTGCAGGGAGGCTGTTAAGCCAGTGCCGGGCTGGTCCCTTAAGCTTAAGGGGTAAATATTTGGTGGCGTGCAAATCATCGCCACGTGCCATGTGGATGTGGAGGAGATAGTCCTCAATCCATACTGCCGGATCGGTCGTACCATCGTATGACTCGATGTTGACGGGTTAAAAACCCTCTGGGATTCTATGATCCATTACTTCGTCTGTGAAGCATAGTGGGTGTGCGGCGCCCCTGTACTGGACTATGTCTCGACGCAGTTCGGAGGAGCTGTGCCTGTTGTGTTCGGCCTGGCCGGATTTATTGTGTCCGAAGTGGAAACTATCACGTGCCGTCGGGCGTCCGCACGATCCATAGATCGATCTTGTTTGCCTTGCTTTGTCCTCCAGGACGTCTCGCAGGTCTGGCTCGTGTTCCCGTGCCTTGGTGAAGCGGCTGTGGGGCATGGCTTGTTTGGATGTTCGACAGGCTTCTCTGTCGCGGCCGCGAGGTGGCCGATCTGCCATGTCTTGGGCTTCCTCCCCTGATTGGGGTAGCGGCCTGCACTTAGGATAGTTTTTGGAGGGGCGTCCGAGCTCGTGCTCTTCGGCCGCAAGGACTTCAGTCCATCTGTCAGCTAGCAAATCTTGATCAGCTCTAAGCTGTTGCTGCTTTTTCTTTAGCCTGTTAGCCGTGGCTAAAAGCCTGCGTTGAAAGCGCTTTTGTTCGGCGGGGTCTAATGGTACGATGAATTCATCGTCGCCGAGGCTTGCCTCGTCTTCGGAGGGAGGCATGTAGTTATCGTCCTCGACCTCTCGCTCTGCCGCTCTCTCATGAGGGCGGTCTTCTCCATCTTCCTGTGCCGAATCCTGCTAGTTTTGGTGTTCTTCGGCGCTGTCCGGGGTAGTATTATCTCCCGTGCCGGAATCACCGTTTCTGCTGTGGCGGGATTTGGAGCGGCGCCGCTGACGTCGGCGTTTTGGAGGCTTTTTCGAAGTGCCATCCTCCGTTGTTCCATCGCCATCTCCATCTTTTGGAGCATCCACCGTATGACGAGGTGGCGGTCCAGCGCCCTACAGGTGCTGGTTCTTGCTCGTCTCCTCCTTCGTCGTCCATACCGTCGAAGTCTTCGGAGCCGAAGTCGAGCATGTCGGATATATCGTCGACAGTGGCTATTAAGTGGGCGGTGGGTGGGTTTTGAATTTCTTCGTCGTCCGAATCCCAACCTCGCAGGCCATAGTTCGGCCTGGGCTCTCCTGACAAAGAGAGAGACTTGAGAGAATTCAGAATATCACCAAAAGGTGAATACTGAAAGATGTCCGTGGCGGTGAACTCCATTACAGGCGCCCAATCTGATTCGATTGGCAGGGGCGCGGGAGGTTCGGAGTTCGGAGAAGGGTCCGGCTCCTTGGAGTCACGGGCCATGCGGAGCGCGGGGCTCGCGTTCGGCTCAATGGCCTTTGAGATCGCAGCCCCCGAGGTGACGTCCAACCGTTCGTCTTCAAGGAACGCAGCGGGCTCCGAATCGAGGATCAGGGCCGGAGCGTATGCGGCCTCCAGGACACTGTTCGGAGGCAGAGCTACATCATGCCCCTCGAGATAGTGCGGCGCGCTTGGCTGTGGCTCGAATCCGTCGAAGATCAAGTCTCCGCGGATATCTGCCATGTAGTTTAGGCTTCCAAACCTGACTTGATGGCCAGGGGCGTAGCTCTCGATCTGCTCCAGATGACCAAGCGAGTTGGCCCGCAGAGTCAAGCCGCCGAAGACGAAGATCTGTCCGGGGAGAAAAGTCTCACCCTGGACCTCATCGTTGTTGATGATCAAAGGAGCCATCGGGCCTAAAGGCGACGACACAGAGGAACTCTCAATGAAAGCACCAATGTCAGTGTCAAAACCGGCGGATCTCGGGTAGGGGGTCCCGATCTGTGCGTCAAGGTCAGATGGTAACAGGAGACAAGGGACACTTTATTTTACCCAGGTTCGGGCCCTCTCGATGGAGGTAAACCCCTACTCCTGCTAGATTAATATTGATGATATGGGTAGTACAAGAGTAGATCTACCACGAGATCAAGGAGGCTAAAACCCTAGGAGCTAGCCTATAGGTATGATGATGGTTATGATGTGTTCTGTCCTACGGACTACAACCCTTAGGTTTATATAGGCACCGGATAGGGTTAGGGTTACACAAAGTCGGTTACATTGGTAGGAGATCTTGAATAGCCGCACGCCTAGCTTGCCTTCCACGCCAAGGAAAGAACCTTCCGGACACGGGACGAAGTCTTCAATCTTGCATCTTCATAGTCCTGGAGTCCGGCTGGAGATATAGTTCGGCTATCCGAACACCCCCTAATCCAGGACTCCCTCAATGGACCATAAGTGGCACGCATCGGAAAGGGCCAAGATGCTGGCTAAAAAAAGGATGCTGTTGTATAAAAAAAAGTACAGCGGCCTGGCTTATGTATGTTAGTTGATATTATTGATTCATATACTCTATAAGTGTTTATATGTCTGTTAGTTCCGTACATTCTTGGTTGATTGACTCATTATTTGAATCTTGATACATCGCTTGTGTACATATCTAAATGGGAGTACACATTATGCTGCGTGTGACATTTGAGTTGGACATGAAGTGTTCCAAATATTTGAATTCACCTTAAACTCGATTCTAGTTTCTGAATTTGAGTATCGGCATTTGTAAACCATATTCATATATGACAGTGGAATACATCTTTGTCGTCCTTTTGAAGATATATAAAAACACATAGAATGATTTATAAAGATTCATATAGGAATACAAAAGGGATTCGAATTTAGTTGCCAGGGTAAACATGGATGCTTATTGTGCCAAAATTTGAAAGAAACGGCAAAATGTCCAATCCCACATCGGCTGCCCGAAGCCAAGTGTTTGGGAGATGGAAATTACTATCTACCCATTACACGGACAATCCATCGGCCCGATTTCCACTGCTCTAAATAGGGGTAGGTTAGTAACTTCAATTAGACGTGACACGGCCGCCTCTGAGCCCATTCCGACACGGTGGGCGTCAAACATGGGCAGCAAAACTCATTTGATTCAAGCTCATCCGAAAGACATCTGTTTCTCCCTCCATTCCCCATTCATACACGGTGGGCGGCAAAACAAACTCTCCTCGTCCGAAATAGATGTAGGCTAATATTTTAAATAGGGGCAGATGTGTAACTTCCATCAGACATGACACAACCGCCGTACCTGTCATCCCCATTCATACACTGTGGGCGCCAACCGTGGGCGCAAAAACACCCTCTCCTCGCCCGAAATAGTTACCAGCAAATATTTGGGAGATGCGAGATTACCGTCCTATCCCCAACCAACGAGACGTCCAAATTTGAAACGGGGGATAAGTTCGTAACTTTTCCATATTTTAGACAGGCGCGTCCCAAAAACATGGTTCCCCGTACCTCTCCCTCCATTTTCCCATTCATACACCGTCCGCACTAGAACACCCCATTCCCACACCAGCCTCCGTCCGCCACCCCATCCATCACCGCCGTCCTCCACCACATCCATCGCCACTGTCCTCCACCATGCCGGAGCGCCTACCAAGACCGCGTCGTCCACTGCTAGAGATGGACGTTTCTCATCCACGGCGACGGACCAATAGCCTTGCATCGCGTCCCCTTGCTTCATCGGCGCCGTCGTCCTCTTTGCCGGGGCCGCTCACACGACCTTCTCTTCCACCGCAACGGGACTTATCCCCTGATGCACCCGTCTACCGTCGTAGATCTGCTTCAACGCCACCGACAGCCATCGCACCCCCGATGCCTACACGCCGCCGCAAGAGAGGTGGTACTTCATATCTCCTCAACTTTTTGATCTCAACCAGAAAATAGATCTTAACTTGATTACTCTACTTTCTTTTCAGCTCTTAGAATTTAGTTCTTAGTTCGAAGCAAATAATGGATGCTAAATATCATTTCTCCGGTTTGCAGCTTCAAATCTGCCATGGCACAGCCATAATACGGTTTAATTGATCATGCTTAGGGTTTAATTGATCATGTTGGTTCCATGGTGGTTTCTTTAATATAAATCAGAGGGGAAACCCTCTTTTGCTAAAAAAAATATATGCTTAGAGTTTCCCCCTTTTATGATCACTATACGATCAGAATACGTGCTTTGTGTCATAATAACACTGCTCCGCCCATCAAGCTAAACAAGCTTAGTTGTTCAAATACGAATCTGATATTATCAAAACAGAGTTGTTTAATTGGTTAGCTAAATGTTCCTAAATTAGTTTTGAAAATGCATGTTCGCCGCTCGGGTGTGTATCTCTGTGTGTGGTCTGGTCAGCACGGTTGGGGAGGTGAACTTTGCATATGCAGGGGTTTATAGGGAGACACTCTCCGAGTTGAAACCTCAATGCATTCCATAGATAATCTGGCTACTTTTTATGTTTTCATGAATCTTAGATTCTGAACAGCATCATAATGATTATGAGCTTGCACGCATGAAGAGAATAAAGCAGAACAATGCCATGGCTGTGAAACTTGGCATTAAGGGACTGAAATCAAGTCCGGATGCAATGCAATGCAAACACTCTCCACCTATAGATTCATGCTCAGAATATGATCCTAACAGTGATTCTGAGCTAGAGGGAGACCTAAGTCAATGTAGCTCCCTAGTGGAGGAGTCAGAGGAAGATGCCCTATCTTATTCACCCATCAAGGTACTTGCTCTAACTTTCCAAGGTTACATTGCTCGCACATATCTTGCAACTGATGCTTTGCATTGCTTCTACTTTGTTGAACTGCCATTAGCTTAGTTTACACATTGTGTATGTGAATACGCCCTGCCTATCCATTTTCAGTACATATTCCATCTGTCATCATACCATATTTATCCATTCAAATGTTGTTCTTGTGTATCAGACGTTCAAAAGGAAGAGGGCGATTACTGATCGTGGAGGAGCACAAGCAAAGTATTTGGAAAAGGTAGTGGCACCTGATAAATCAAATAGCCCATTAGGTGTAGTTGCAATATCACCTGACCCACAAAATACCCCAACTCTAGCAGACTCTAGCCCTACTACATTGGTCATTTCTGATGCACCAACTTAGCAGACCCCAACTGCAGCAAACAGTATGATTATGCCAGTTGACATAGCACCAGCTGTACGACGCAAAACCCCCATTCCAGCAAATAGTACACCAAATCCAGTTGCCAAATCCCTTTTCGAACCAGAGAGAGCCCCAGTTGTAGCAAATAGGACCCCTGTTCCATTTCTTCCTAGTTTAGAAGACGAAGCTTATGTTGTTGTCAGGAACTTTGTGCGCATCTTTCCTTCATGGAAAGCTTATACCGCAGACACAGAACAATTTCCAGTCTTTCTCCGCAACTTACGCGTAAGTAATGTACTAATGTTATTCATGGTCATTACTACATATGTTTCTGCTGACAGAAGACACAAGATTTCATTCTTTTAAATAGGCGAGGCACAACCTAGGTTGTGATGACGAGCAAGGGTTGGTTGCGCTTTTCAAGCACTCGTTGATGAAGTATCGTTCCTACTTGAGGCAAGCGCACTTCGATGGCAAGCCACTGAATGGTATTTCTGTAAAGTCTCCGGTGCTACATTTATCCGACGGTGACTGGAATAATCTTGTTACACATTGGTCTCGGCTGCAGCGTAAGGTACTGTCTATGATATCACATCACAATTTGAACTACATTTCTGCATTTGCCTTAATGTCTCACTTGTACGAATACTGCTAGCAGAAGAACATTCGTTCTCAAGGGACCACAGAATCTCGCAACTATACTGCACACTGCATTGCTCTTGTGAGTACCTCTTGCCTTGTATGACCATACTTACTTTCATAGCTGTTTGATTATGTAGCATCACTGCACATGTTAGCCTCATAATCGTCCATTTGGTGGACATTATAAGATCCGTATGGACTCTTACATAAATTTAGAATCAACCCAATGCTTTTGAAGAGGTTTAGCTCTGCAGTCCTCTTGTAAGGACTGAACGTGGTCTATCACTGTACTTACATTAACAGCTACTCCCTCCGTCCCATAATATAAGAACGTTTTGTACAGTACACCAGTGTTCAAAACACTCTTGTATTATGGGAAGAGGGATTGGTTCATTTTGTAGCATTCCACATCTTATCTCCCTCACCCACCATTTACTAAAAAAGGTCAAATCTATATTTAATCTTACCAACAAGTAGAATACACAGACAATGCCAGTGCAGAAGTGTAGCCCATTGCTCTTGTCAGTACATTTTGTCCTGTAACGCTTGTACTTCCAGGGATTGGTAGTTGATTATGTAGCATCAATCTGCATCTTATCTTCACTATCCTCTATCCCTTCCAGTATTATCATATCTATAATTACTCTCTACAAAATGTAGAGTACAGGCAATGCTTATGAAGAAGATTCTGTGCTGAAATTCTTGAGTTATCCTTCCCTTGACATGGAGAAGGGCATTATAAAGCCGGTGTTAATTGTTAATGTAAGTCAGTCCTTCTAAAGCCTTTATCCTCAGCTGCTGTTTAATTTGCTCATACTCCCTATCGTTTACTGCTATTTAGTTTGCTGTTTCTACCAAAATGCATGCTCGTAAGAACCGTAAGTTCTAAGTTTTACTTGTAAAACCAAATTCCTTATTCATACCATGCACATTACTTAATACTCCCTATATGTATGCTTGTTTTGTGGATCTATAATCCAGTGTGTGGTGAAGCAGTCCACGTTTGCACCTTGTCATCTCCTGTTTTATCTTTCTGATGTGGCTGATGATATGAACAACATGCCATTCACATTATCCAAAATAGATACAATGATTTTTCTTTGCCCTTCATCTATGCTTGTTATGTTGACATGGTAATCCAGTAGTGTGGTGAAGCTCCCCGCATTATGAACAATGCCAAATTATGCTATTGATATTTTGAACATACTCTTTATTTTCTAATTTTAAATTGGATAGAATTGATAGAACAGTTATCATCTTTGTTTATACACGTGCAAAACCTGTCATCTCTCTACTTTGTTTCAGGGTGATATGCCTGATGGCATGCACAAGTCTGCTGAAGGCTGTGAGACAAACCCAACATATATTGCAGCAAAGAAAGCAAAACATCTTGAAGATAGCGAGACAACCCCAAGTATTGTCTGTTCAAGTTACTTGAGACTAACAGTCAGACAAGCTCACAGAATTCGTTGTCTGAATCAGTTCGACTTCTTCAGTCCCAAGTTCTAGCAGAAAGGCATTCTGAATCTCAACTTCGACTTGAAGTCCTATCTCTAAGAAAGATTGCGGAGAACACCAATGAGAACCTCATCGCTAAAAAGTTATACCTGGAAGCTATGACCGACATGCTAGGCCGGTCTCACAGCCTTGCTCAGCAGCTTGCGCAACAGTTCCCCCGCAAGGCTAACCTTTCTTGAACTGTCTTGGAAGTGGTCTTGGTTCAGTATTATTTTGTTACATTGCAATGGTGCCCAGTTTTTGTAATCTGCTTCTTCGTTGCGCTTTATGATCACTGGTGGCAAACTTCGATGCCCAGTGGATGTAATATACCTTAAATCCTTTATTGTATAGTGTAGGTTTATTCTTAGTTACTATGCCGTAATTTCTTTATTGTATAGAGTAGGTTTGTTATTAATTCCTACTAGTTACGCAGCAGCCCGAAATGAACCCCGACCCATGATTGTGCGAATCAAATCACGGGCTTTTAACAGGCCAAAATTGTCTCGGTCCTTGTTTGGCCCAATCAGATATCGGCTGCGAGCAGGCCGGATGCAAACCTGGCCGTAGTTAGGCCCAACTATATGACGGGCTTTTAACAGGCCGAAATTAATATAGGGCCGAAATGTTAAACGGGCCCTTAACATGCCAAAACTAATATCATGTCGAATTACTAAGTGGGCCTTTAGCAAGTGGGCCCAAAAGCATAGTGCCCAGTTGACGGGCCGAATCTGATATGGGCCATCATTGAGCCCAAAGCCTCTTAAAGGGCCGGACCTGATCTGGGCCGTAATTTGGCCCAGAACGTGGTAGGCTTTTAACGGGTCGGATCTCATATGGGCCACTATTAGGCCCGGAGCGTGGCAGGCCATTAATGGACCGGATCAAATATGGGCCGACATTTGGCCCAAAACATGGCAGCCAGTTAATGCGCCGGCCTACTAGGGTCCTCAAAATCTTGTGGGCCTACAGCTGGGCTGGCCCTTTAATGTCGGCAAAATCTCGTGGGCCTTTAGCTGGGCCGGCCCATTATGATCCGCAAGAATTTTGTGGGCCTTTACCTAGGCCGGCCCATTATGGCACACAAAAATCTTGTGGGCCTTTACCTAGGCTGGCCCATTATGGCCCGCGAAATCTTGTGGGCCTTTAGCTGGGCCAGCCCATTATGGTCCGCAAAAATCTCGTGGGCCTTTAGCTGGGCCGACCCATTATGGTCCACAAAATCTTGTGGGCCTTTAGTTGGGCCGGCCCATTTAAACTTGTTGGGCCGTGCCACGTGTTGACGTATCATAGGCGCCTTCTGTCCAGTGAGTTGATGACATCTATCCCAACGATGAGCCGACACGTGTTTCCTCTAGCCAATGATGATTTTACACGTGAAAAATCCCCATTGGTCGGGGCTGTTAACGGGTTATCGGATCCAAAACCCGACCCGATAGCTTAACGGTGTTTCGTTACGGTGGATGCCACGTGTCAGTCACCCTTGACGAAAGCACTTCTGTGACGCGCGATTTATCGTCATGGAAGTGGACACTTCCGTGATGATAATTTTGGTAATGTCATGGAACACTTCTACGACAGCACAAGTATGACTATCTTGATTCTGTCATAAATTTGTCATGGATGTACATGCATGACAAAAAAGCGATCTACTGTGACAAACACGTATCATCACGGAAGTGTATTTTTTTGTAGTGGTACAACATCATATAGCTTCAACACTCAGCTACCCCATTACACAACTACACCAGGACCAAGTTTCACATGCAACATCTATAACCTTTCAAAATTAGCATCATAGACGGTACATAGATAGATGTATCTCATCTAGAAAATTGTTGAAGCAGAAGGCGAATATTGAGCCTTCATTGATGTTGAAGGTCTTTGTAAGTTTAGGCCAGTGCCTGTGGATGATTGACCGTCCATCCTTCGTCCTCTTTAGGAACACTTCAATATTGAACCGTGAGTGTTGTATGAATACCTTCCTCGCCTCCTGACCATACAGGTGGTTTGAGAGGTAATCATCAGTGAACTGCTTTGGAAAGGCCTGAAAACAAGGATGTGCATAAATATCTTCTCTATATTGGAAATGGGGCAAAGGAATAAAAAAAAGGAAAGGTATAATAGTTAGTACCATCCTGTAGTGAACTGATGTCTTCTTCATTGTGCAGACAAAGATCTTGTTGTTTTTTGTCGCTAATTTCTTTATCCTAACAATCTTTCTGAGTTTCTTGACTTGACTGATATTCATGGACAACTCATTTCCCCATATGCAAAAGGGTCGAACAGTGGGTCAAAACCTCTGACAGCAGGACCTACATGTGCAAGAACAAATTTTTAAAAACCTAAATATTAGAATGGTTCCTGCAATTGCACAATAATGTGCTATTAGACAATGGACCATGCACGTGCTAACCTCGATTGTAAACCTCAATGCTTCCTATTGTTTCCCTGCAACACATATAAGGTAGTTAGTCATCATGTTAAGTAAGGGTTCGCATGCTATCAGTAACATATGTTGATGAAAAATAATCACATTGCAGATTCATCAGATTAATTCAAGCCACATGGAAAACCCATTTATCCAAACCAAGCATGATTAAGAACTAGGAAATGTAGCACTTGCATATGTTTCTCATGTATTAAGGCAGCCAAATTGGATTTATTCCTCACATGCACAACAATACAAAATTCTACCCACGACAATTGGACATCACATTGCAGAACTGAACCAAGCAGTTAACTAAACACTATAATAAATGAACCAAACATTAACTAAGCACCACATTGCACAATATAACATTGAACCAAGCAGTTAACTAAACACCACAGCAAATGAACCAAACATTAACTGAGCACCACATTGCACAATATAACATACTCCTAATAGAAGATCAGACAGTTAACCAAACAGTTAACTACAGCCAATTGTAGCAATTGTATTTGTTTCTCATGTATTTACTACATCAAAATTCAATTTATTCCTCACATGGTATACAATCACAGAATGCACCCACAATTTTGTAAAGATAAATTCGATTTATTTCTCAGATGGAAGAAAATACAAAATTGTAGCCTAAAGAATTGAACATCACATATGCAGAATTGAACCAAACAGTTAACTGAAGACGACAACTAATTAACAAAAAAATTAATAAGTGAGCACCACACTGCACGACATATAGAACATATACACTAGAGCAAAAGATTGCGTGGTAAAATTAGATAGCACAGTTCACTAGAATTTGTGAAGGAAAGGCAGGAGCAGCACACGCAACGGGTAAACCGAGCATGCATAACCGGCGTAGTTAGCAAATGGCAAGGTGCTGCTTCAAGATCTGGGGGTCGGCACGAATGGCAGCCATCACGACCTCATCCGCACGTGCGGCAGCGATTTGCTTCTCCGCTGCCAAATGCTCCTTGAGGGCTACTACGTGCACCATGGCTTAGGCCGACGCTTATTTGGTGGAGGGGGCGGTGATTTGGGTGGAAGGTGTTGCGCTCACGCCGACGGTAGGGGCATGTGGGATGTGGAAGGAGGAGGAGGATGGGGGTCGGGTGTGGATTACCTGCCTGGATAGGCGAGGCCGAGGAGCGCGAAGGAGGGTCGCCGGCGAGGAGGCGGCGGCGCTACAAGCAAGGAGTGAAGGTTTCATCTTGGAAATGAAGGCGGAAAGAGGAGAAATGTGGCTTTTGGTAAGGGGGAGGGGGCGGGGAGGTAGATATTTCTGTGGAAGCCGAAAATTTGGAATCGCTTCAGCCAAAAAACTGGCGCGCAAAGTGTCATCGGACACGGTCCCTTATTCAGAACTGTGTACGATATGTGAACATCACGAACGATTCAGATAGCTAAACCCGTGTGTGTTGAGTTTGAACGTCAAAAATTTTGGTTCGAATTTCCCTAGTTATAGTGGTCATCCACGTCATTGCATAATTTGGGTACACAAAGGAGACTAACTTCTTAATCGAGCAAGTTCAGCAATTAAACAGAGCTAGCTGACCTAAACATTACTCTAACGAATTAAAGACCACCGCTCTTAATTAAACAAAACAAAGAGTACTACTACGGCTGGTGCTCGTCGATCTCCGCCGCCGCCTCCATGTCCAGCTCACGCCCGATGGTCTCCTGGGGAAGGGGCTCCATGGCATCCATCGCACCGTACTTGGCAAGCATCTCACCATCCGCGTCCGCCATCTCTTTGGAAAAGGCCGCCACGAGCTGGGAGTGGGCGGACGCCATCTGGGCTCTGGCGGGCTCCGTCGTGGCAAGGTATGCCGCGCAGGAACGGACGGCTGCTCGAACTCTCTCGGTGATTGCCAGCTCTTCGGTCATGGGTTGCCGACCGTTATCGGAGAAGCTTCGTTTGATTTGTGCAGTGACCGCCATGAGCTGGGCGTGCACGACCTCGACATGGTAGTGGGCAGCCTCCAGCAGGGCTAAGCCTACCGCTGCAGAACGGACAACTGTTGTGCCGCTCTCGCCAGTTGCTATCCTCGAGGCAGATGCTGCTGCCGCCGCCTGAGAAGCAATAGCGGCCGTTTGGCCTGCCTTGGCTGCCCGGACGCAGACTGCGATCGCCCTCATGAAGCTTGTTAGCACGCACCTGGCGGCTGCGGCCGCCGAAGTTGCCCTCACGACGTGGGTCCACGTCCCCATCTTTCACCGGCAACAAAAGAACAGTGAAATGATATTTGGGGAGTGAGCTAGTGTGCTTGACACACCGGCTATGGACTGTAGCCGACGCACATTCTCTCGTAAGCCATGGGCGTACTATACACCGCGGTGCTCCAAGATTTTGTACTGCATCTCACACAGTTGGTGATAATAAACTGTGTGCGGTCTACTTGATTTATCGTCTTGATCATTTGAATTACGTAATGGGGTCACAGCTACAAAGGATGGTGTCTGAATTGTTAGAATTATATCTATAGTGAACATGCAACTATAGGTGTGTCGTCAAAAAAATTGGAATCAGGGTTCGTTTGTACATTTTGATACATTAACTGGAGTTTCCAGGCATTTTATGCGCATAATTCAAATTTGAACTACATGCACATGCTCCAGTGCATATAAACTTATTGAAAAATCAAATATGTGTCCTTGGTTGCATGCTTAGGTCCCATGCAAGAAATGGGAATGAATTTCAAACACCCTGCCACCGTCACTCGACCGCAAACATTGAGATGCCTGGTTTTTAAATTCTAGTAAATCCATAACTCGTCTGAAATTCATGAAACTTGGCATGCTATCATGTAGCGGCATCAACATGCCGTGGAACAAATTTTGTCCCATTTGGGACAGGTTTGCGTATAAGCTTGTCACAAACCAAAGCTTCTCACAACAAGCATGATTGCTTTGATAGGGAACGTGCCACCTTTGGGGACAAAATGATATCCGTTGCCTCTTATTGCTTTCAAAAAAATTCGAGTGTCAACATAGAACAACAGGAGTGTTGTGCGATTTTTTGTGATTTTTCGGGGTTCGTTTGGACATTTTTATGCATTTACTGAGTTTTCAATGCATTTATGTGCATAATTCAAATTTGAACTACATGCACATGCTCCGGTGCATATAAACTGGTTGAAAAATCAAATCTGTGTCCTTGGGTGCATGCTTAGGTCCCATGCAAGAAATGGGAATGAATTTCGAACACTGGGGCATCGTTAATTGCGGCAAAACATTGAGATGCCTGGTTTTTAAATTCTAGTAAATCCAAAACTCGTCTGAAATTCATGAAACCTGGCATGCTATTGAAGGAAATTGTCGGATGTGGGGTTCTGGCAAAACCCTTAAGGTTCGAACTCTGGGGTGCGCGCGAAGTTCTTCCCCTCCTACCGATCTGCGCCCTAGCTTGCTAAGATCTAGCGGATGAACTCGACGAACTCGAAACTCAGAAAGACATGAGATTTATACTGGTTCGGGCCACCGTTGTGGTGTAATACCCTACTCCAGTGTGTGGTGGTGGATTGCCTCTTGGGCTGATGATGAACAATACAAGGGGAAGAACAACCTCCTGAGGTTGAGGTGTTCTTGTGGCTAAGGTAGGCTCTCGATCAGATCAGATCAAGATGAGTTGGTCCTCTCCTACTGTGGTGGATAGTCCTATTTATATAGGCCCTGGTCCTCTCCCCAAATATTGAGCGAGAAGGGAGTCAACAACGGCGGGCGAATTTGAAAGGGGACAGCTAGTACAAGTTATCCTGACAAAAGCGGTCTTCGCCTACAAAAGGCTCTGGTGGTGACGCCATCTTGGGCTCCACGGTGACCTCCATATTGCCGTCCTTCTGGTCTTGGTCTCATTGCACCGATATGGCAACCTTTGCGTGATGCCTCAGCACTCCGCGTCTGCGCTTGCCTCCTTAGCACCAAAGAGGAAACAAGGACGCTGCGCGTGCTGGCGCCCGCCTGGCGCCTGTCTGATCTCGATCGTCATGGCTCACGTCACTTGAGCCTCGCGAGGTTTGCCCCACCTTGATATCTCTGCTCCTCGTGAGCCTGCTTGGCTAGGCCACTCCTGAGGAGGTCTGGTGTTGTCCGCCTCGCGAGGCTTGGCCCCTCACGAGGGTCTTGAATGACTTTGTCAATGAAGATGGGCCGTACGGCCTGCTAGCTTAGCCACGCCGTGGGCCGCAGGCAGGCAAGTCTGGGGACGCCCGTTCCTAGAACGCCGACAGTAGCCCCCGGGCCCAAGGTGCGCTCGGGCTTGGCTTCGTGGCGAAGCCAAGGGTCAAGTACGGAGCGCCGTGGGCCCCAAAAGCCTGCGACCTCGGTTGACGCGTGGCGGTTGATTGGACGTGGGCGTCTCCGCTTCCCCACGCTGCCCTTGAATGTGCCTGGCTATGCGGCCCCCGCATCTTACACATTTATTATTCCTTCGCTCACGCCTGGCTCTCCCAATCTTCCTGCTTCCTCGAGACTCTGCCTCACCCTTCCAATCTGACTTGCGCTCCGCCTGCTTCATCGCCATGGCTCCAAAACAGGCTGAAAAGGGGAAGAAACCTTTGTCTTCGCCGAATGCGCCTCCTCCCTTTGAGCCTGCGCTCGGCCGGCCTCGGGTGCTCAACGACGAGGCCATGGACAAGGTGCGCCCCATGCTTGCTTCCAGTTTCAATGAGTGGGGAGAGACGGTGGCTTTGCCCGTCTCGCACTCGCATGGCACGGCAGCCACTGAGGTCCCGATCTTCATAGATGCCCTCTAGGCTGGCCTGATTCCTCCCTTCTCCGCCTTCTTCAACACGGTGCTCGAGCATTATCAGATCCACATGCTGCACCTTCACCCTCAATCTGTGACCCTTCTTGCCGTCTTCGCCTTCTTGTGCGAAACCATAGTGGGCATCGCTCTCTCGGTGGCCCTCCTCCGCCATTTCTTCTCGTTGCATCTAGCTGATCCTCGTCAGAGCTCGGGGTGCGTGAGCTTCCAGGCAGTGGTCGCGACAGCGGGCGCGGGGATCGACTTCGATCTTCCTTCATCCACGAGCGAGTTCCGTACATGATGGGTGTTTGTTGACGCCGGCGTGCTCAGCCCTCTGCTCCAAGTTCCGGTGGGGCCTGCTGTTCCAAACTCTGGTTGGGGACATCAGAAGCTCATGAGACCCCGCCTCTCCCTCGTCTGGGCTAGGCTGAGGAGGTTGAAGGACCACAACGTGACTGCGCCTATGGTGGTGAAGGAGTTCGTCAAGCGCCGAGTCGCACCGCTCCAGCGCCATTCCCGCCTGATGTGGGACTTGCTCAGCAGCCAGGACCACATGAGGTTTCAAGAGGAGGGGCTTCCTCTTGAGACACGGGGGACAGTGCTTATGGTCCTGACAGGTGCCCCTCTGCCGGACGATATGCCCAGGAAGAGTTGTCTGTTGTACCGCTGCGAGAACAAGGATGAGTTTGCAGAGAGCATGCCCGCCTTCGACGAGTGGGGGCTGCGCTCGATCGGCCTAGTGGGGCCCCGCGAGAAACCCGTCGACGTGGTTCCCTTCCTCGCCACCGGTGCTGAGCTCGCCCCAGATGAGGGTGCAGGAGGGTGAGCTCCGACGGGGGCCGGTGGCTCAAGTGCTGAGGAGCACATGCTGCATGGTGATCCTGGGGCGTCGTCCCCGGGAGCTTGCGTCCCCTCTCCTGGGGCCTCGGTCGCTGGGGAGACGCGGAGTGCAGCTCCTGAGGCCAAGGCCCCGGAAGCCTCGAGAGGTTGTGGTGAGACGGCGCCCGGCTGTTCGCCGCAGCCGGGCACCCCTGAAGCTGTCCTTCCAAGTTCTTCTTCGGCCCCGCCTCGCACCGGCCGTCACATCCAGCACTTCGGTCAGCTTTGCATGGACTTCGAGGAGCTCCGCAAGAGGAAAGGATCCCCCAGCGGCAGCAACATATTCGGGCCGTTGAAGCGACAAAAGTACATCACCATCTACGCGTAAGTATCTTATTGTCATGGCTTCTAGAATGCTATTTTCTTCTTGTGACATAAGTCCTTCAGGGCTCCTTCCGTCGAGGCTGCCGCGTCTCCTGAGAAGCGGCCTCCTCCTTCCTCGACTCCCCCGTCAACCTCGAGCGTCCTGGGTCCGCTGGCCGCCTCTGGAACGGGGTCGGTTTAAGGGGCGCTCCTGCCTTCGTGGCGCGCTGAGCCTGCGGCTTCGTCGCCCCTCCCCCACGGTCTGGCCTGGAGCTTGGCGGGTGTGCCCAAGACCCCTCCTCTGGTCACGGACCCCAGCTAGTTGGCCTCGATCTTCGACTCCTCTTCAAGCAGCGAGCCCCGACTGACTCGGGCTCCTCACAAGGGCCGGTTGACACCAGGTGCAGCACCAGCCCCCAGCCCCCTGCCGAAGGGTGGTGTGCCGCTTGGTGCCCCGCCCGCAGCCCCCGAGGTGGAGGACGAGGTGGGCCGAGCATTTGAGCTCGAGCACGGGCGAAGCATAGTTCACCATGAGCTCTTCCAGGAGGCAATGGGCGCAATGAGCCGACTTGGTGAAGAGCTCGCGGGTGTTGACTCATGCCTTGAGGCTGAGGGTCTTCGGCTGGTGGAGGAATGGCGTAAGCTGAGGGTGGCTATCAACCTTGGCCGCTACCAGCGTGATCTTGAGAACGTGAAGGCCGAGGCGTCCCTCAAGGTTTCCCGCGAAGCTTGCTCTCGAGCCTTGGAGAAGGCTCGCAAGGCTGACTGCTGCCGCGAGGCTGCGGAGGAGCACGTGTGGGAGCTCCAGGCCTGGAGTGCATCCCTCAAGAAGCAGGTGGAGGCGCGCAGAGCCGCTCTTGCGTTGTTGAGGGGGACGCCTGCCGAGGAGAGGGACGTTCGGAAGCGCGAGGAGGCGCTGGCGCTGGAGGCCGTGGAGCGCAGCCTCGAGCTCGAGCAACTGGAGAGGAGGGAGCGTCAAGTTGCTCAAGCAGAGGATGTTGTTGGGGTTCACGAGGCCAGGGTGCAGGAGGAGGTCGACCGCCGGTTGGCTGAGGTTCGCGCAGATCTGGAGGGTAGGTATGATTTGAAATTGAAGCTCGCAGGGATGGAGGGCGCGGGCAGGGCTGCTGCCCTCAGGCCCAGGTTAGACGAGGCGGAGAGGTGTGGGGAGACCACGGCCACCGCCTGATACGTCTCCAACGTATCTATAATTTTTGATTGCTCCATGCTATATTATCTACTGTTTTAGACAATATTGGGCTTTATTATCCACTTTTATATTATTTTTGGGATTAAACTATTAACCGGAGGCCCAACCCAGATTTGCTGTTTTATGCCTATTTCAGTGTTTCGAAGAAAAGGAATATCAAACGGAGTCGAAACGGAACGAAATCAACTGGAGAAGTTATTTTTGGAAGGAAAGCTACAGGATAGACTTGGACCCCACGTCAGGAAAGGAGGGAGCTGGCCATGAGGGTGGGGGCGCGCCCCCTGCCTCGTGGGGCCCCCGAAGCTCCACCGACGTACCTCCTGCACCCATATATACTCACGTACCCTAAAACTTCCAGAACAGAGATTAGATCGGGAGTTCCGCCGCCGCAAGCCTCTGTAGCCACCAAAATTCAATCGGGACCCTGTTCTGGCACCCTGCCGGAGGGGGGAACCCTCACTGGTGGCCATCTTCATCATCCCGGCGCTCTCCATGACCAGGAGGGAGTAGTTCACCCTCGGGGCTGAGGGTATGTACCTGTAGCTATGTGTTTGATCTCTCTCTCTCTCATGTTCTTGATTTGGCACGATCTTGATGTATCGCGAGCTTTGCTATTATAGTTGATCTTATGTTTCTTCTCCCCCTCTTCTCTCTTGTAATGGATTGGGTTTTCCCTTTGAAGTAATATTATCGGATTGAGTCTTTATAGATTTGAGAAAACTTGATGTATGTCTTGCCGTGCGTATCTGTGGTGACAATGGGATATCACGTGATTCACTTGATGTATGTTTTGGTGATCAACTTGCGGGTTCCGCCCATGAACCTATGCATAGGGGTTGGCACACGTTTTCGTCGTGATTCTCCGGTAGAAACTTTGGGCACTCTTTGAAGTACTTTGTGTTGGATTGAATAGATGAATCTGAGATTGTGTGATGCATATCGTATAATCATACCCATGGATACTTGAGGTGACATTGGAGTATCTAGGTGACATTAGGGTTTTGGTTGATTTGTATCTTAAGGTGTTATTCTAGTACGAACTCTAGGGTTGTTTGTGACACTTATAGGAATAGCCCAACGGATTGATTGGAAAGAATAACTTTGAGGTGGTTTCGTACCCTACCATAATCTCTTCGTTTGTTCTCCACTATTAGTGACTTTGGAGTGACTCTTTATTGCATGTTGAGGGATAGTTATATGATCCAACTATGTTATTATTGTTGAGAGAACTTGCACTAGTGAAAGTATGAACCCTAGGCCTTGTTTCCTATCAATGCAATACCATTTACGCTCACTTTTACCACTTGTTACCTTGCTGTTTTTATATTTTCAGTTTACAAAAACCTATATCTACCATCCATATTGCACTTGTATCACCATCTCTTCGCCGAACTAGTGCACCTATACAATTTACCAATGTATTGGGTGTGTTGGGGACACAAGAGACTCTTTGTTATTTGGTTGTAGGGTTGCTTGAGAGAGACCATCTTCATCCTACGCCTCGCACGGATTGATAAACCTTAGGTCATCCACTTGAGGGAAATTTGCTACTGTCCTACAAACCTCTGCACTTGGAGGCCCAACAACGTCTACAAGGAGAAGGTTGCGTAGTAGACATCAAGCTCTTTTCTGGCGCCGTTGCCGGGGAGGCTAGGTAAGTGAAGGTATATATTTAGATCTTGCAATCTAATATTTTTGTTTCTTGTTTTAGCACTAGTTTAGTTTATAAAAGAAAACTACCAAAAAATGGAATTGAGTTTACCACATACGCTTCATCTTTTTAATATCTTTCGTGAGTATGATGGAAAGGAAAATTGTGCCAAAGTACTAGAAGAAGAATTACATAGAATGCTTGGCATAAAATATGTGAATGATGAGCATGATTGAAATGTTGTTAGTATAAATTCCTTGAATATCCATGATGCTAATGATATGCAAAGCCACAAGCTTGGGGAAGCTATGTTTGATGAAGATGATATTTTTTGTACCTCAAGCTTTGTTGAGAAAATTTACTATGATGAAAGCATGCCTCCTATCTATGATGATTATTGTGATGACACATATGCTTTAAAGAATAATAATAACCATGAAACTTGTCATGTTTAACTTAATTTTCAATCACATGATAGTTATTTTGTTGAGTTTGCTCCCACTATTGTTGATGAGAATAGATTTGCCTATGTGGAGAGTAGTAAAATTTCTATGCTAGTAGATCATGAAAAGAATGTTTTAGGTGCTGGTTATATTGTTGAATTCATTCATGATGCTACTGAAAATTATTATGAGGGAGCAATATATTCTTGTAGGAATTGCAATAATATCAAGTTTCCTCTCTATGTGCTTAAAATCTTGAAGTTATGCTTGTTTTACCTTCCTATGCTAGTTGATTATTGTTCCCATAAGTTGTTTGCTCACAAAATCCCATGCATAGGAAGAGGGTTAGACTTAAATGTTCTAGTCACATTCTTCATGATGCTCTCTTTATGTTTCATTTCTTATATTTATGTGAGCATCATTGAAATCATCATGCCTAGCTAGGGGCGTTAAACGATAGCGCTTGTTGGGAGGCAACCAAACTTTATTTTAGTTTCTTGACTTTTGGTTCTGTTTAGGAATAAATAATACATATAGCTTCTGTTTAGATGTGGTTTTGTGTTTTAATTAGTGTTTGTGCCAAGTAGAACCTTTGGGAAGACTTGGGTGAAGTCTTTATGATCATGCTATAAAAACAGAAACTTTAGCGCTCATGAGATTAGCTTCAACTTTTTACTGGAGAGTGCTATTTAGTTGATTATTTTTGAATATGATTACTAGACAAATTCCTCAGGTCCACCAATTTATTTTAGAATTTTTGGAGTTCTAGAAGTTTGCGTTAGTTACAGATTACTACAGACTGTTCTGTTTTTGACAGATTCTGTTTTTTGCGTGTTGTTTGCTTATTTTGATGAATCTATGGCTAGTAAAATAGTTTATAAACCATATAGAAGTTGGAATACAGTAGGTTTAACACCAATATAAATAAAGAATGATTTCATTACAGTAACTTTAAGTGGTGTTTTGTTTTCTTTCGCTAACGGAGCTCATGAGATTTTCTGTTAAGTTTTGTGTTGTGAAGTTTTCAAGTTTTCGGTAAAGATTCGATGGACTATGGAATAAGGAGTGGAAAGAGCCTAAGCTTGGGGATGCCCAAGGCACCCCAAGGTAATATTCAAGGATAACCAAGCACCTAAGCTTGGGGATGCCCCGGAAGGCATCCCCTCTTTCGTCTTCGTTCATCGGTAACTTTACTTGGAGCTATATTTTTATTCACCACATGGTATGTGTTTTGCTTGGAGCGTCATTTTATTTTATTTAGCTTTGCTTGCTGTATGAATAAAATTCCAGGATCTGAAATTATTAAATGGGAGAGTCTTCACATAGTTGTATAATTATTCGACTACTCATTGATCTTCACTTAAATCTTTCGGAGTAGTTTATTGTTTGCTCTAGTGCTTCACTTATATGTTTTAGAGCACGGTGGTGGATTTGTTTTGTAGAAACTGTTGGTCTCTCATGCTTCACTTAGAATATTTTGAGAGTCTTAAATAGCATGGTAATTTGCTGAAAATCCTAATATGCTAAGCATACAAGATTTGTAAGAATTCTTATGAGTGTGTTGAATACTAAGAAAAGTTTGATGCTTGATAATTGTTTTGAGATATGAAGATGGTGATATTAGAGTCATGCTAGTTGAGTAGTTGCGAATTTGAGAAATACTTGTGTTAAGGTTTGTGATTCCCGTAGCATGCACGTATGGTGAACCGTTATGTGATGAAGTCGGAGCATGATTTATTTATTGATTGTCTTCCTTATGAGTGGCGGTCGGGGATGAGCGATGGTCTTTTCCTACCAATATACCCCCCTAGGAGCATGCGCGTAATACTTTGCTTTGATAACTTCTAGATTTTTGCAATAAGTATATGAGTTCTTTATGACTAATGTTGAGTCCATGGATTATACGCACTGTTCTTCCTTCCACCATTGCTAGCCTCTCTAATACCGCGCACTTTTCGCCGGTATCATACACCCACCATATACCTTCCTCAAAACAGCCACCATACCTACCTATCATGGCATTTCCATAGCCATTCCGAGATATATTGCCATGCAACTCTCCACCATTCCCTTTATTATGACACGCTCCATCATTGTCATATTGCTTGCATGATCATGTAGTTGACCACGTATTTGTGGCAAAGCCACCATTCATAATTCTTTCATACATGTCACTCTTGATTCATTGCATATCCCGGTACACCGCCGGAGGCATTCATATAGAGTCATATTTTGTTCTAAGTATCGAGTTGTAATTGTTGAGTTGTAAAAAAAATAAAAGTGTGATGATCGTCATTTTTAGAGCATTGTCCCAAGTGAGGAAAGGATGATGGAGACTATGATTCCCCACAAGTCGGGATGAGACTCCTGAAGAAAAAAAAGAAGAGGCCATAAAAAAGAGAAAAGGCCCAAATAAAAAAATGAGAGAAAGAGAGAAGGGACAATGTTACTATCCTTTTATCACACTTGTGCTTCAAAGTAGCACCATGATCTTCATGATAGATAGTCTCCTATTGTTGAATTCATTCATGATGCTACTGAAAATTATTATGAGGGAGGAATATATGTGTCGGTGTCAAAACCGGTGATCTCGGGTAGGGGGTCCCGAACTGTGCGTCAAGGCCGGATGGTAACAGGAGACAAGGGACACGATGTTTTTACCCAGGTTCAGGCCCTCTCGATGGAGGTAAAACCCTACTCCTGCTTGATTAATATTGATGATATGGGTAGTACAAGAATAGATCTACCACGAGATCAAGGAGGCTAAACCCTAGAACCTAGCCTATGGCATGATTGTGTATGATGATTGTTCTGTCCTACGGACTACAACCCTCCGGTTTATATAGACACCGGATAGGGTTAGGTTACACGGAGTCGGTTACAATGGTAGGATATCTTGAGTATTCGCATCGCCTAGCTTGCCTTCCATGCCAAGGAAAGTTCCCTCCGGACACGGGACGAAGTCTTCAATCTTGTGTCTTCATAGTCCTGGAGTCCGGCGAAGGTATAGTCCGGCTATCCGAACACCCCCTAATCCAGGACTCCCTCAGTAGCCCCTGAACCAGGCTTCAATGACGACGAGTCCGGCGCGCAGATTGTCTTCGGCATTGCAAGGCGGGTTCTTCCTCCAAGTCCTTCATAGAAGATTGTAGTCACCAAAAATAGTGTCCGACTCTGCAAAATAAGTTTCCACATATTGCCATAGAGAGAATAATATTAACACAAATCAAATCTGCTGACGTATTCTGTAGTGCATCATAACACTGCGGCCAAGCTCTTTATACAAATTGTTTTCATTTTTACACCTCAGCGCGTTTAGCGAGGCGGTTTCCTTGGCACATCTTGTCAAAGCAGAGATCGTGTGCCCCTTTTTAACGGGATTCTCATCAATACGGACGTGGGTAACCCAATCGTGCCCGTTAGCACGTTCCCTTAATTAAAGGTGAGTCCAAAACGGTTACGGGGAGGGCTCTTGGTATTCAGCCTCTTATAAAGAGACCAAGGCCTCGCTCCTTTTCTTAATCTCAAACGAGTTCGCCTGTCGCCTCGAGTTCCAACACCCCCAGCTTCAGATTCCAGGCGCTTCGGACCTTCGACAATGTCCAGTTCTGACCTTCAAGGCCGATGGACGCCCTCCTCCATCACGGAGGAGGACGTATGAAGGTTGAGGGAGGCTAAGTTCCTGACCGGCGAGATTTCGCATAGGTTGCCTGCTCAAGGACAGGTCATTCCCAGTCCCCAGCCCGGCGAGAGCATGGTGTTTACGTCCCACTTCCTTCGGGGGTTAGGCTTCCCCATGGATCCCTTTGTGAGGGGACTGTTGTTTTCTTATGGGCTGGATTTTCATGACTTAGCTCCGGAGTCCATCCTCCATATCTCCTCATTTATCGTAGTGTGTGAAGCGTTCCTCCATGTTACCCCTCACTTCGGATTATTGCTCAAGACCTTCAAAGTGGAGCCGAAGATGATCAAGGGGCGACACGCAGAGTGCGGAGGCGCTGTCATAAGAAGAAATGCCGATGCTCCATGGCCCGAGGGCTCTTTTCAAGAGGAGCTTGGCTTGTGGCAACATGAGTGGTTTTATATCACCGCTCCTCGGGGCACCACATGGGTGGCGCCTCCTGCCTTTCGCTCAGGTCCCCCACCACGGCTAGCGTCATGGATCAACCTAGGGTTAGATTGGGGCTTGCCCAAAGACGTACCCTTGCTGCAGGGCCGCATTAAAGATCTCTTGGAAGGAGACCTCAACCTGGTCAAGGTGACACAGGTCATGCTGATTTGCCAGACACTGCCCGGCAAACGTCGCCCCCTTCGCCTGTGGGAGTTCAATCCAGAGGGACCACGAGCTCTCCAGGATTTTATGAGCGCGACGCCCGCGGAGATGTATAAACTGTTCTTCGGATCACAAGAAGTGTGTCCGGATTTGACCGAGGACGCAGGCCTAAGCCGCAATCGCCCGGATACTCAAGTAAGTAACCTTGTGCCCGGACCTTCCATCCGCATAATTAACGTGCCCTTAACAGAGCTCTCCTTTTAAACAGGAGTAGATAGCGAAGGCGAAGCTGATCAGGTGTCCGGCTCCCCTTCCTGAAACCAGGCCGGATCCCGTGCTAGTCAGGATGCTGGAGGTAGCGCCTTTGTAGGGAAGCAAGGGGGAGGACAAGGAAACTACGGCCTCCTCGAAGGAGGCTGTTCCGAAGGGAGGAACCAACGATTCCTCTCCTAGGGAAAATAAGAGAGCCGCCTCTGACGATCCGAAGACCGTGGTCTCGAAGCGAGGGAAAAGATCCTCGCCAGAGGGTCCGGCACCGGGGAGCCCCTCGGCCGGACCGCGTACTCAAGGAGATCAGCCCTCCAGCGAGCCGTAAGTAGAGAAAGATTTTCCTTTCAAGGGATGAGAGAAATCCATGATTTATGTCTGTGAATTTTAACCGAATTCTTACCTTGTAGTTCGGACCTCAGCCCTTCTCAGCAGAGCTCGTCTTCGGGGGATCTTCTTCCGGAGATGATGGAGAGCGGGACGCCTCCTTCTGCTGGGCCGCCTAGCGAGGCGGGCGACCCCGAGGTATCATCACGGAGGGTTTCTCCGAGTTCGGCAGGGGCGGAAGATGGCGATGGGGCCCCCCGAAGTTCTCCGCGTCCGGCCTTCGAAAGAGGCCATGGGACGAGTCCGACACCATCTGTTGCTCAGCCGGAGGAGCTGAAGGTTCTGCTAGGGCGAGCTTCTATTTCAGAGGAGCACCATGCATTAATGGGCACGGTGATTGAAAGGATTACGTCCGCAGAGAGCGGACTGCGTGAGGCCGTCGAAAGTTTATTGACGGGTTTTGAGGTACATTAGATAATGTATACTTTTGTTAGTTGCGCGTAAATAAGATGCGCCCTATGTAGATAGTAGCCCCTGAGACTCTGCGTGTCGTCAAGAAATGACGGCACGCGGAGGATCATAATCCCAGGTCTAAAATGTCGCCTTTTAATGTAGGCTGCAGGGTGTCCGGAGTCAAGCCGAACTGCTGGTTTTGCCGAACTAAAGCAGCAACTGGACGTGGCAGATGCCGACATCGCGCTTGTCAACAAGTGTTTGGATGAGGCTCAAGGTATGTGATTCCTGGGCAGCATTAGGTAAGAAGAGTTTTATGCCAGCGTCTTACGATATGTGTGCTTGACGCAGATGGTGCGGCCGCCGTGGAGAGTCTTAGGGCAGAACTTGCCCGAGCTAAAGATGAAGCCAGGAGAAGTGATGCAGCTGCCAAGAAGGCCCTTGAAGAGCTGAGAGCCGAATAGGCTGCTCATTGCCAAAGCAAGGAAGAGATGGCCACTATGGCCGAAAAGTTAAAGAGCACTGCAGACCGTTGCAGACTTCTTGAGAAAGAAGACCAGGTGAGACAGGCGGTCCTAGAAAAGGCCGTTGCTGATGCCAAGGATGCACGCTCTGCAATGAGAGCTGCGAAGGAGGAGCTGCGTCAGGCCGAACAGATTGCGGCTGGAAAGCCCTTCATGCTGTGGAGAAAATTTTGCGATCCGAAGTTCGCTCCGTTGGACCGGATGTGGAGTGTGGAGGACACCTATCTGGATTTGGCAGCGAGTGCTGCTGATGCAACCGAACACTTCCGAGATCTGGAAGATCGTGAAGTGGAAAAACTGTTCTGGTCGTAATTTCATAATCCAGAGCGTCCACTAGCAGTGGACGATCGTTTGGCGCAATGGGCCGAACTTAATAGGTTGTCCGGACTCGCCATGAAGTATGTCATGGGTCATTTGTGGCCGGGGAGGTTGGAGCCGAAGAGTTATTTTAGTTTGGTGCAGCAATTCCTTGACGCAGTGCCGCACATTAATGCAATGAAGAGGTCGGCGTGTATAGAGGGTGCAGGATGGCTCTTGCCCGTGTCAAGACATACTGAGCAGAGATGGAGACCACCATTATTGCGTCCCGAGAATCGGAGAAAAGCCGAGTATCCTCCAAGCACTATTTTCAGGAAGTCCTTGAAGGCGCTCGTGTAATAGAGTCGCAGTGCTCGAAGGATGCTATGTTATTATAGCATATGTAACGATGAAGTAATATCTTTATAAACTGTAGTGGCCTTTTTATACTTGTGCCTTCAAGTATTGTGAACACCTCCTGTGCGGCCGTTTAAAATATATGTATAAAATCTGAAAGATTGCAGTCGTTGGCTTCAACCCCCACGCACATAGTGCGGGGGTGCTCGCAGAAGACGCATTTTCACACTTAACCCAACGTCTTGGTCCTACAAAGGAGGTGGTAGCGCAGCGGGCCTGGCAACCAGACTATAATGCTTTAACACTTTCACTTAGCCATAGGAGCTTGACAGTGGGACTATTTAGGTAGCCCATTGGTGGCGACTGCGCTTGCCCTAGTTCGGGGCGCGTATGTGCCTGACCGGGAAGCGGCTCTTCATTAAAGCGGAGGAATCCGATAGATTCCAATAGGTCATCGAGTGGCTGACCAGTCTCACGCTACATCATGACAGTCAGTTTTCGGCTTTCTCTACTGAGGTGCTCGCCCAGCCGAACCGGGGCACAATCGCAGTAGTTCTCCTGGTGCTACCTTGACGATAGAGCAGAACGTAAGGTAGCCGAACTCAGGAGCTGGGCAACCCAACATTTGACCAAAGACATGATTCGGAGCTGATGCATATAGTGCCAAAACTCGCGACGCCGAACTCTTCCTAAGGTGTTCGGTCTTTATGATTGCGGGCTAAACAACACTCTTTGCTAAAAAAGCCCCTAGTGTCCAGGTACGTGCAAAAATTTCTGACGTGGCCACATGCCAAGACGCCAGCCTCCTCCTTGGTTATGTAGGAAAGAACCAGGGGATGTATTGCAACAAGAGACAGTAAAAAAGGTTTACACAGGGTCTTAATCTGAAAAGAATCCTTTAGGACGGGTTCCTACTGCACGTCTGCGCCTGTGTCTCCGTTGTGCCGTATCCTGGACGGGCGCCGCACGATGTTCATCTGTAAAACAGAGGAACTAAACTGAAAACGGGTCGTGCCGAACAAAAGGTTTTAAAATAAATGAAATATATAAAGTAAAATGTAAAATTGAGCTTTATTGTCTCTACGTATAGCCCCTAGTACGGGGGTATATGGCCTCTAAGCCTGCGTTGATGATGGACTTGTATGGGGGTATATGGACTCGTCTATTCCGGCTCCGTGGTCTTTAATGACCTATGTCGAAAAGTCTTTTGGCTGGTGAGGCCGTTTTATTGTGCGGCTGTCTAAGCGGCCGCACAGTCCTCCGCTTGGGAGAGGCGCATTTTAGTGCGTTCCCTTCAAAGAGATGATGCCTCGTGGACCGGGCATCTTGAGCGTGAGAGATGCATAGTGCGGTATTGCATTAAAGCAAGCGAAAGCTTCGCGTCCCAGTACTGCTTGATAGCGACTTGAGAACGGGACAACATGGAAGGTCAGCTTTTCGCGACGGAAGTTATCGGCAGAGCCGAATATAACTTCGAGCCGGAGAAAACCCATACAATGGGTGTCCGGACCAGGTGCTACCCCTTGAAAGGAGGTTTTGCTGCGACAGATTCTTGCTGGGTTTATCCCCATGTGATGGATTGTATCCTGATATATCAGGTTTAGTCCACTGCCGCCGTCCATAAGGACATTTGTAAACTAGAATCCGCCAATTATTGGGTCGAGTATCGGGGCAGTCCAGCCTGCGTTTTTGATATTTCTAGAATAGTCTAGTTGATCGAAAGTGATTGGTTTTAATAACCAGTGGCGGGACCCCTTGGGGATGGGTCGTATTGTGCATACCTTTATGGGTGCCACACGTTTTGTTATGTGAAGTAAGTTCACTGTTTTTACTTCTTGTGGGAAGTTCTTTTGTCTCCTGGTGCTCTGCTTCTGGGGTTCGTCCTCGTCTTCGCTTGGTGTGTCGAGCCCCTTGTGTTCGGCATTGAGTCTGTCGGATTGTTTGAAAACCCAACAATCTCTATGGGTGTGGTTAGCAAGCTTCCCAGGAGTACTGTGTATCTGACATATCCTGTCCAGGATTCTGTTTAAGTTGGACGGATCATCCCTATTATCCTGGAGGGGTGGCTTTGTCTGATTTTTTCGCGAGCCTTTGAATCCGGCATTGACCGCCGTGCTCTTCGGACTTTTTTCTTTAGTTCGGCGACGATCCTTGTTGCGTCGCGGTTTTCCGTTTTCATCCCTGATTTCGGATGTACTTGGGTCGCTGGGGTTGCATCTTGCCAACCAGCTGTCCTCTCCTGCGCAAAAGCGGGTCATGAGGCTTGTGAGTGCGGCCATTGTTCTTGGCTTTTCCTGGCTGAGGTGTCTGGCGAGCCATTCGTCTCGGACATTATGCCTAAAAGCTGCTAAGGCTTCGGCGTCCGGACAGTCGACTATCTGACACTTTTTAGTAAGGAATCTGTTCCAGAACTGCCGAGCTGATTCTCCGGGTTGTTGAGTTATGTGACTGAGATCGTCTGCATCCGGGGGACGGACATAGGTCCCTTGAAAATTTGCTCGGAAAGCATCCTCGAGCTCTTCCCAACTTCCAATTGTGTTTTCGGGAAGGCTTTTAAGCCAGTGCCGGGCTGGCCCTTTAAGCTTAAGGGGTAAATATTTGATGGCGTGGAGATCATCTCCTCTAGCCATATGTATGTGGAGGATATAATCCTCGATCCAGACTCCGGGGTCTGTTGTTCCATCATACGCCTCTATGTTGACGAGTTTGAATCCCTCTGGAAATTCATAGTCCAGAACCTCATCGGTGAAGCATAGGGGGTGTGCGGCGCCCTTGTATTTGGGTGTGCCGGATTCTGATGATGGCTTTTTGCATTGCTCGCAGGAGCTTGCTTTCTTGGCCCATAAATGGACCTGGCTGGGCCATGATGCGACTCCTTAGGTGGGTCACATACCGATTTGAGTGCGATGCCACTTGCCGCCTTATTGGGTCGTCTATCCGACTGTATGGTTTTTTTGTTTTTTGAGTGCGAGGGCTCTAGGGCCTCTTCGTCGAATTCGGGCAGGAGCTTTCTCTTTGGATAGCTTTTAGTACGACGACCATCGCCTTATCTGTCTGCGGTGTTTATTACTTTGTTCCATTTAATATGGAGTGCATCTTCCGCTGTCTTTAGCTTCCGCTTCTGCTTTTTCAGGCTTCGTGCAGTTGCCACGAGCCTCTTGTGGAGACTTTTCTGCTCCATGGATTTATCCGGCGTAAAGTTGTCCAGAATGCCGTTTTCGCCGGGGGAGGGAGTTTCGGTTTCTCTATCCGTGTTGCCCTGTTCGGACGGCTGCTCTAAGGCTTGCTCATCGCCTACCGGCTTGTCCTGCTCTATGGCTGGGTTTTTATCGAGGCGGGGCTTGGGTCGGTGTTTATGCCGATGTTTGGATTGCTTTCCGGGGGGTCTATCTCCTGTTCCATCCCCTTTGTCCTCGTTGTCGTTTCCCTTAGGGGTATCTACCATGCACACATCGTGAGATGCGGTGGATTTCCAGTGCCCTATGAGCGTTGGTTCATCGGTTTCTCCTGCATCGTCATCCATGCTGTCGATGTCTGCGGAGTCGAAGTTGAGCACGTCGTTTAGGCTGTCGACGGTGGCTACAAAGTGGGTGGTGGGTGGGCTTTGAAGTTCCTCATCGTCTGTATCCCATCCTCGCTGACCGTAATTCGGCCAGGGCTCTCCTGATACAAAGAAAGACTTGAGAGAATTCAAGATGTCGCCAAGAGGCGAGTGCTGAAAGATGTGCGCGGCGGTGAACTCCATTATGGGTGCCCAATCGGATTCGATTGGCAGGGGAACGGGGGGTTCGGAGTCCGGATAGGAGTCCGGGCCCTCGGAGTCACGGGCCGTGTGGAGTGCGGGTCTGGCGTTCGGCTCAATTGCCTTTGAGGTCGCAGCCCCTGAGGTGACGTCCAACCGCTCATCCTCGATAGGTGCAGTAGGCTCCGAGTTAAGGGTCGGAACCGGTGCGAATGCGGCCTCCAGGACACTGTTCGGGGGCAGAGCTAGATCATGCCCCTCGAGGTAGTGCGGCGCGCTTGGTTGTGGCTCGAATCCGTCGAAGATCAAGTCTCCGCGGATATCAGCCATGTAGTTTAGGCTTCCAAACCTGACTTGATGGTCACGGGCGTAGCTTTCGATCTGCTCCAGACGACCAAGCGAATTGGCCCGCAGAGCGAAGCCGCCGAAGACGAAGATCTGCCCGGGGAGAAAAGTCTCACCCTGGACCTCATCGTTGTTGATGATCGAAGGAGCCATCGGGCCTAAAGGCGACGACACAGAGGAACTCTCAATGAAAGCACCAATGTCGGCGTCAAAACCGGCGGATCTCGGGTAGGGGGTCCCGAACTGTGCGTCAAGGCCGGATGGTAATAGGAGACAAGGGACACGGTGTTTTTACCCAGGTTCGGGCCCTCTCGATGGAGGTAAAACCCTACTCCTGCTTGATTAATATTGATGATATGGGTAGTACAAGAGTAGATCTACCACGAGATCAAGGAGGCTAAACCCTAGAAGCTAGCCTATGGCATGATTGTGTATGATGACTGTTCTGTCCTACGGACTACAACCCTCCGGTTTATATAGACACCGGATAGGGTTAGGGTTACACGGAGTCGGTTACAATGGTAGGAGATCTTGAGTATTCGCATCGCCTAGCTTGCCTTCCACGCCAAGGAAAGTTCCCTCCGGACACGGGACGAAGTCTTCAATCTTGTGTCTTCATAGTCCTGGAGTCCGGCGAAGGTATAGTCCGGCTATCCGAACACCCCCTAATCCAGGACTCCCTCAATATGCTTGTAGGAATTTCAATAATATCAAGTTTCCTCTCTATGTGCTTAAAATCTTGAAGTTATGCTTGTTTTACCTTCCTATGCTAGTTGATTGTTGTTCCCGTAAGTTGTTTGCTCACAAAATCCCTATGCATAGGAAGCGGGTTAGACTTAAATGTGCTAATCACATTCTTCATGATGCTCTCTTTATGTTTCATTTCTTATCTTTATGTGAGCATCATTGAAATCATCATGCCTAGCTAGGGGCGTTAAACGATAGCGCTTGTTGGGAGGCAACCCAACTTTATTTTAGTTTCTTGCCTTTTGGTTCCGTTTAGGAATAAATAATCCTTCTAGCTTCTGTTTAGATGTGGTTTTGTGTTTTAATTAGTGTTTGTGGCAAGTAGAACCTTTGGAAAGACTTGGGTGAAGTCTTTATGATCATGCTATAAAAACAGAAACTTTAGCGCTCACGAGATTAGCTTCAACTTTTTCCTGGAGAGTGCTATTTAGTTGATTATTTTTTAAGATGATTACTAGACAAATTCCTCAGGTCCACCAATTTATTTTAGAATTTTTGGAGTTCCAGAAGTTTGCATTAGTTACAGATTACTACAGACTGTTCTGTTTTTGACAGATTCTGTTTTTCGCCTGTTGTTTGCTTATTTTGATGAATCTATGGCTAGTAAAATTGTTTATAAACCATATAGAAGTTGGAATACAGTAGGTTTAACACCAATATAAATAAATAATGAGATCATTACAGTACCTTGAAGTGGTGTTTTGTTTTCTTTCGCTAACGGAGCTCATGAGATTTTCTGTTAAGTTTTGTGTTGTGAAGTTTTCAAGTTTTGGGTAAAGATTCGATGGACTATGGAATAAGGAGTGGAAAGAGCCTAAGCTTGGGGATTCCCAAGTCACCCCAAGGTAATATTCAAGGATAACCAAGCGCCTAAGCTTGGGGATGCCCCGGAAGGTATCCCCTCTTTCGCCTTCGTTCATCGGTAACTTTACTTGGACCTATATTTTTATTCACCACATGATATGTGTTTTGCTTGGAGCGTCATTTTATTTTCTTTAGCTTTGCTTGCTGTATGAATAAAATTCCAATATCTGAAATTATTAAATGGGAGAGTCTTCACATAGTTGTATAATTATTCGACTACTCATTGATCTTCACTTAAATCTTTCGGAGTAGTTTATTGTTTGCTCTAGTGCTTCACTTATATCTTTTAGAGCACTGTGGTGGATTTGTTTTATAGAAACTTTTGGTCTCTCATGCTTCACTTAGAATATTTTGAGAGTCTTAAATAGCATGGTAATTTGCTGAAAATCCTAATATGCTAAGCATACAAGATTTGTAAGAATTCTTATGAGTGTGTTGAATACTAAGAAAAGTTTGATGCTTGATAATTGTTTTGAGATATGAAGATGGTGATATTAGAGTCATGCTAGTTTAGTTGTTGTGAATTTGAGAAATACTTGTGTTAAGGTTTGTGATTCCCGTAGCATGCACGTATGGTGAACCGTTATGTGATGAAGTCGGAGCACGATTTATTTATTGATTGTCTTCCTTATGAGTGGCGGTCGGGTATGAGCGATGGTCTTTTCCTACCAATCTATCCCCCTAGGAGCATGCGCGTAATACTTTGCTTTCATAACTTCTAGATTTTTGCAATAAGTATATGAGTTCTTTATGACTAATGTTGAGTCCATGGATCATACGCACTGTTCTTCCTTCCACCATTGCTAGCCTCTCTAATACCATGCACTTTTCGCTGGTATCATACACCCACCATCTACCTTCCTCAAAACAGCCACAATACCTACCTATCATGGCATTTCCATAGCCATTCCGAGATATATTGCCATGCAACTCTCCACCGTTTCATTTATTATGACACACTCCATCATTGTCATATTGCTTGCATGATCATGTAGTTGACATCGTATTTGTGGCAAAGCCACCATTCATAATTCTTTCATACATGTCACTCTTGATTCATTGCATATCCCGGTACACCGCCGGAGGCATTCATATAGAGTCATATTTTGTTCTAAGTATCGAGTTGTAATTGTTGAGTTGTAAGAAAAATAAAAGTGTGATGATCATCATTTTTAGAGCATTGTCCCAAGTGAGGAAAGGATGATGGAGACTATGATTCCCCCACAAGTCGGGATGAGACTCCGGACGAAAAAAAGAAGAGGCCATAAAAAAAGAGAAAAGACCCAAATAAAAAAAGAGAGAAAAAGAGAGAAGGGACAATGTTACAATCCTTTTACCACACTTGTGCTTCAAAGTAGCACCACGATCTTCATGACAGAGAGTCTCCTATTGTTGAATTCATTCATGATGGTACTGAAAATTATTATGAGGGAGGAATATATGCTTGTAGGAATTGCAATAATATCAAGTTTCCTCTCTATGTGCTTAAAATCTTGAAGTTATGCTTGTTTTACCTTCCTATGCTAGTTGATTGTTGTTCCCATAAGTTTTTTGCTCACAAAATCCCAATGCATAGGAAGTGGGTTAGACTTAAATGTGCTAGTCACATTCTTCATGATGCTCTCTTTATGTTTCAATTCTTATCTTTATGTGAGCATCATTGAAATCATCATGCCTAGCTAGGGGCGTTAAACGATAGCGCTTGCTGGGAGGCAACCCAACTTTAGTTTAGTTTCTTGCCTTTTGGTTCTGTTTAGGAATAAATAATCCATCTAGCTTCTGTTTAGATGTGGTTTTGTGTTTTAATTAGTGTTTGTGCCAAGTAGAACCTTTGGGAAGACTTGGTTGAAGTCTTTATGATCATGCTGTAAAAACAGGAACTTTAGCGCTCACGAGATTAGCTTCAACTTTTTACTGGAGAGTGCTATTTAGTTGATTCGTTTTGCAGATGATTGCTAGACAAATTACTCAGGTCCACCATGTTATTTTAGAATTTTTGGAGTTCCAGAAGTTTGCGTTAGTTACAGATTACTACAGACTGTTCTGTTTTTGACAGATTCTGTTTTTCGCGTGTTGTTTGCTTATTTTGATGAATCTATGGCTAGTAAAATAGTTTATAAACCATAGAGAATTTGGAATACAGTAGGTTTAACACCAATATAAATAAAGAATGAGTTCATTACAGTACCTTGAAGTGGTGTTTTCTTTTCTTTCGCTAACGGAGCTCACGAGATTTTCTGTTAAGTTTTGTGTTGTGAATTTTTCAAGTTTTGGGTAAAGATTCGATGGACTATGGAATAAGGAGTGGCAAGAGCCTAATATTGGGGATGCCCAAGGCACCCCAAGGTAATATTCAAGGATAACCAAGCGCCTAATGTCGGATCACGGGTTCCGGCAGACCCCTAAGGTTCGAACTCTGGGGTGCGCGCGGAGATCGTGCCCTCTACCTCTCCGTCTTGCTGGGATCTAAACTACTGCAAGAACAACACAAAAGACACAGGGTTTATACTGGTTCGGGCCACCATTGTGGTGTAATACCCTACTCCAGTGTGGTGTGGTGGATTGCCTCTAGGGCTGATGAGGAAGAACAGTACAAAGGGGAATGACCTCGCGAGGGTCTGTTCTTGGCTAGGGGATGAACTGCTGGGGGGAGTTCGATCGCCCTTCTCTCTCTCTGTCTCTTTACTTGATCTAGGTCTTCTCCTCCCTCTTCTTCCAGATGTCCCAGATGCCTCTACCCTAGGGGTGGCTAGCCCTATTTATAGGCAAAGGCCCTGGGCCACTTCCCAAATATTTGAGCGGGAAGCGCGCCAACAATTGGCCGATTTGAAGGGGAACATCGGGTACACTTATCCTGACTAAAGTTGGTCTTCCCCTGCCAAAGGTTCTGGTGATGACGCCGGCTTGGGATCCACAGTGACTTCCTCCTTGTCGTGGAGTTGGTCTTGGTCTCGTTGCACCGAAATGGATGCCTTTGCTTGATCTTCTCGCCTGCGCTTGCCCCCTTTGCACCAAAGAGGAAAGGGAGGACACTGCGCGGGCTGGCGCCCGCCTGGCACCTTTGGTCGTCACGGCTTGCGTCATGGGCACCTCGTGAGGTACCCCACCTTGATCTCTCCGCCTCCTCCCGAGCCAGCCTAAGGAGGCCGTGCTGGAGGAAGCTCCATGTCGTCCGCCTCGCGAGGCTTGGCCCCTCGCGAGGGTCTTAAGACTTGTGTTGATGAAGATGGGCCACGTTGGGCCCCCACTCGAGCCACGCCGCAGGCTGCAGGCAGGCAAGTTTGGGGACCCCCGTTCCCAGAACGCCGACAGTAGCCCCCGGGCCCAAGGCGCGCGTGGACTTGGCTGTGCCGAGAGGCGAAAGGGCAAGGGCGAAGCGCCGCGGGCCCTAACAGCCTGCGGCCTCGGGCGCCGCGTGGCGGTTGATTGGACGTGGGTGCTTTTGCAACCGCGCAGGATACTAAAGGCGTGGCATCTGATCGGGCTTTGTTCCTCTCCATCTCCATCCGCTGCTCAGATCCCCTTCCTCGCGCTTCTCCTTCATTCATCCGAGCTTCCAGATCTGCCTCTCCGCTCGTCCTAAGTAGCCATGGCGCCTCGCCGGACCTCGGCTGAAGCTTGGTTCTCATCTGCTTTGGATTCGCCCACCGTGTCGAAGACGAGCCTTGCCCTGCAGCACCGGATGGCCGAGGCGCAAGGCATTGACGGGGCGCAGATGTTCAAGGCCGGCTCCGATGTCCCTGAAGGGCAGGGGAGCACCTTCTATCCCTTCTTCGTGAGCTCCATTACGGCGGGCCTGGTGCCTCCTTTCTCGGAGTTCTTCCTCGCCGTCCTCCGCCATTACAACTTGCAAGCCTTGCATCTTCACCCCAACTCCGTTCTTCTCTTGGAGATTTTTGCCTACTACTGCGAGGCGCATGTGGGGGTGCAGCCTTCAGTGGCCTTGCTGCGCCACTACTTCTACCTCCGGACCTCCAAGGGTTCTCCTTCTGCGTGCGCGGGCTTCATCGCGTGCGGCAGCTCCATGGCCATCTCGAATCCAGGGAAGAGGATCGAGGGCTTCCGGAGCAAGTGGGTATTGGTTGACGCCGGGTGTGTCGATCCTCGGTTGGCCCTTCCCATGGAGCCGGCCGTGAGCTCGGAAGACTGGAGCCGGGCGGAGCTCACGGATCCCCGCGCGAAGTCGGTGCTGGCGAGGATGGACGCCGATGTGAAGCCGGCCAGCTTGGCGGCGGCGAAGATAACCGGGGCGTCGTTGCTGAGGGAGTTCCTAGAGCACCAACTGGCTCCGCTTCGGCGGTATTCTCCTCCGATGTGGAGGCCTCACCTGAGCCCCGCAGCCGTGGGCGAAGGGGATGTGACTGCGGTTCTCCAGTGCCTGGTTGGGGCGGCAGCGATGCCGGAGGGCGCGCCTTCGCCCTTGTTCCTCCGCGACGATTGGGAGCAAGTGGTGGGGTCCATGCCCGTCTTCGACGGGGATGGGCTCGTGCCCGCGGTGGCTCCCGAGGATCTGGTGAACGTGTCTTCCGGCGACTCCAACGGAGGTGGGGGCAGGCCCCGACTCCGAGGCAACCGACGGAGAGTCTAGGACTCCCTCGCTCCAGCGCAAGCCCTGTGCTCTCCGCCTTTCGCCGAGTGACGATGATGACGACGACGATGTGCTGGGTAGCGGGAGCTCGCCCCCGATCCCGAAGAAGGGCAGGACCGGGTTGATTCCCCGCGGGCCCGCCCTGACTCCTGGGTGAACCGCGGACGCGCCTTCTGCCTCCGAGGTCGACCCCTCCAGCCGGCTCTCCGGCTTCAAGTTTGGCAGGAGACCACCGGAGCTTTTGGCCGACGACCTGTAAGCGCTTGATCCTTGATTCCTGGTTTCTTGTTCCGCTGACGAGGCTTGACGATCACTTCTCCTGAGCAGGCTGGCGCCCGCGACAAAGAAGCTGAAGGGGGCTCCTGAGGCCCCGGCTGCAACGACACCTCCACCTGCAGGGGAGGGCGACCGCGACGCACAGGCTCCCCCTGCCCACTCGCCCTTGCGGGGCTTGGCTGATCTGGCTGGGGCCGCAACCCCCATGGCTCGGTCGGCCCCAGAGGTGCCCTTGTCCGGTGCTGCTGCTACGGCTGGGGAGGTGCAGCAGACTCCGCCTCGGGATGCTGCAGCCTCGCCGCTGCTAACTTCTCCTCCTGTTCCGCCGGCTGCTGGTTCCGGGACTCCTCCTGCCGCCCCGAAGTGCCCTGATGCTTCCCCGCCTTCTTCTTCGATCCTGGAGCGAGCTGTTGCTGGACTGGACCGGCTACGGCAGGATCTTCTAAGCGCCGACCCTCGCCTGGTGGCCGGGCGCCTGGAGCTGGCCTCGGGGTGGATTCGCTCTGACGCCTCGATCCGGGTAGCGCTGGTTCAGGCCTCGACGGCTTGTGACGAGGAGAAAGAGGCTACCCTCGAGGCGAAGGCTGCCCGTGACGCGGCCCTGGGAGAGGCGGTTAGAATCCGCGGCCGCTGCAAGGAGCTGGAGTACGAGTTGCAATGCCTGCGTGGTCAGCTTGCGGAAGAGACCCGCCTTCGCCAAGAGCAGGAGAAGGAGGCGAAGGCTCGCGAGGCGGCGCTCGAGGACCAGGAGGCGAAGCTCAAGAAGCGCCGCAGCCACCTAGGTGCGCTGAAGAAGGAGCTGGAGACGACGAAGGCCGAGCTGGACGTCAAGGCCCGGGTCCTTGCTGAGGATCGCGTGGCCTTCGCGGACATGGAGAAGGATGCCCGCGCTTCACTGAAGACGCTTTATGAGAGTGGCCTGGATTGCCCGCTGGCTGGCGACGGGGACGGCCCCGCCAAACTGCTTCCCTTCTTGGTGAAGGCTCTTGGAGATGTCGCCCTCGGGCTCGTCCCCACGGTCGAAGCCGAGGCGCGTGTCCTGTCTTCCGCCGCGTTGACGCGGGTCTTCGCCCATGTCTACCTTCGCGAGCCCAGCGCCGACCTTGACAGCCTGCTGGAGCCGGTGGGCGGCGAAGGCGCCGCCGCTGCCGTCGAGGCCGTGAAGGGGCGCGCGGAGGCGCTGCTGGGGAAGTTCCGGACTTTCAGCACCAAGCCGAAGCGAGGTGCTGCTGACCCTACTACC
Source organism: Aegilops umbellulata (assembly GCA_032464435.1). Lineage (NCBI taxonomy): Eukaryota > Viridiplantae > Streptophyta > Magnoliopsida > Poales > Poaceae > Aegilops > Aegilops umbellulata. The sequence continues at coordinate 466,086,406 of CP136057.1, forward strand.
CCACAAGGTGAAGCCACTCCACGCGACTCCGCTGCCGCCAAGTGACTCCGCTATCGTTCCTGTTCTTCTTTCGATTCCTGCACATGTACGACGCCTCGAGGAGGCATTTAAATTTGCGTTTGGAACCAAGGCGACATTATGGGTTGCAATATTCGTTTTTAAGTTCCTTGAATTTTATGTTCCTCTTCCCTGCTTGCTTATGCTCTACGCCGGCAGGGCCCGGCCACGCGCATGCCTCACCCAGCATCAGCCCCGACCGGAAACTAGGACGGGACCAAAGGAATGAGGGGCCACGTGACAAGTTAGGCTCCTGAGTCGCGATGCTCTGGAGTCCCCCTTAGCGCACGAGCAACAAGTAGGGAAGCGCGGTGTAGGTGCGTTTCCGTTCTACGTCTGCAGAGCCCGACCCCGCGCGTACCTCACCCAGCATAGCCTTTCGGAACTAAGGAGTGAGGGGCTATGGAGCCAGTTAGGATCCTGAGTCGCGATGCTCAGGAGTCCCCCTTGACGCGCGAACAGCAGGTGGCGAAATGAAATGCAGGCGGGGCTACCGTTCTACGTCTGCAGAGCCCGACCCCGCGCGTACCTCACCCAGCATAGCCTTTCGGAACTAAGGAGTGAGGGGCTACGGAGCCAGTTAGGCTCCTGAGTCGCGATGCTCAGGAGTCCCCCTTGACGCGCAAACGGCCTTCGTACCTTGGCTCCGCTCGGGGAGAGACGCGCGACGAACCAGGCCCGAGGGGCCTGGCTGGGGCGTACGGCTGGGCGTGACCTAGTCGTAGCCCCCATGCCCAGCCCCCTCGCGCGGCGCTCCCGGGGGGAGGTGTTGCGATGAGGCCGGCCACTGAGCTCGGGGCTCCCTGAGGTTAACGCGGCCCGGAGGCCACCCTCAGTTGTTTATCACCAGCGCGGAGCATAGCGCTTCCGTATGTGTACGGGCATAGCCGCTCCTCAGCAGTGTCGTCAGCCAGCGCGGAGCATGGTGCTTCCACTGGTACGTGGGAGGGGGCTCCCCTCCGAGAGGAGCCCCCGGGGCGTGTACAGCCCCGCCCTGACACATGGCTGGCACGGTAGAGCTAGGTGAGGTGTATCTGGGCACCCGTGAGCCAGCGCGGGACTCGCGGGGCCCTACCTCTAGGCGGGTTGCGCCTGGCACTGGGCCGTATCTTGAGATGTGTTCCTGCAAAGTCTGGTTAGATGCCAGCACTCTACGTCCTCGGGTCCCGGCCCTCGAGCTTGTCTCAGCCGTCGCTGGTATGCCAGGTCGCGATGCCGTGGACAAGGCCATAGGGTGAGGGCTGGAGAGCCAGTAAGAGCCCTGAGTCGCGATGCTCAGGCACCCCCCCTTTAACGTGCAAGTGGTCAACATGAAGAAGAAAAGGCGCCGCGGACGGCATCGAGTAATCAAGCATGATGCATATTGGAAATAAACACGGAAGGGATACATGCCGCTGGGCCTAGCCCGAGTGGCCTGGGGATGATGCAGCCCGAGGGGCGCCCCCAACAAAGCAAGCTAGCGACTGAAAAGACAAAAAGGGATACATGCCACAGGGACGGACCCACGCGGCCTGGGAATGATGCAACCCTGGGAGGGCGCTCCCAGCTGGGAATGAAACTTGAAAGATGTCACCTGAAGATGTCGTCGGTGCAGTGGCGTTGGTGCAGCAGACTCGGTGGGCCGTGGAAGCTGATCCTCATGAGCCCCCCAGGCCCAGGGGCCTCGGGAGGCTCCGGAGGCACTGGTGGCTCCTCGTGAGCAGCCTCCATCTCCGCCAGGGCCGTGGATCGCCTGCCTTCCTGCGCCTCCAAGATGCTCCTCATGGCGCGCTGGTACGCTGCAGCCACGCTCGCCAGGCCATGAGGCATGCGAACATAGCTGTGGGGTGGTCCTCCGCAGCGCCCCGCGTGTGAGGGCCAGAGGTGCTCCGCCGTGGCGACCTGGTTGAGCCCTGGTACATCGACGCAGACACGCAGCCCACCATCCTCGCCTGGATGGGGAGCCACAGCTGGTGGGCGACGACAACCTCTCATGATCCTTGACTCCTGTAGTTCTTGTATCGCCTTGCTAACAAACTCCTGTTGGTCTGGCCTTCCTTCCCTGGCTTCCTTCCGAGGGAAGCGTGTTTCAAAACACGCCTCCACATGGTGCCCCAACGCCTCCCTCGTGGCCTTGGCGAGGTCGGTGGCCCTCCAGGTGAGAGCCCCCGAGCCCTGCCTGAGGAGGGCGCTGGGCGCGCTTTCCTACGCAATTGAAGGAGGGTCCCCCTGGGCAGACGCGGGCCTTGAAGGGCCTGCCTCCTGAGGGTCTGAGCCTGACGTTGTCTTCTTCTTCTTGGGGGTGGTCTCAGGAAGCCTCCTGCTTCCGCGATCTGGGTCTTCTAGTGACGCGGCCTGAAAGGCCCGCTCCAGCACACACACTGCATCCTTCTCCTGACATGGCACCGTGATGACACCGCCGCTTCCTGGCATCTTGAGGACGTTGTAGCCATGGTGAGTCACGGCCATGAACTTGGCCAGCGCCGGGTACCCGAGGATGGCGTTGTACGACAGGCGGATGTGGGCGACGTCAAAGTCTATGAGCTCGGTGCAGTAGTTGTTGTAGGTGCCGAAGGTGACTGGGAGGCGGACCTGCCCGATCGGGATCGTGGAACCGTCGGTGACTCCGGAGAAGGGCTTGGTTGGTTGAAGCTGGTCATAGGGCACTTGGAGGCCGTTGAACGTTTCCACGGACAAGACATTGAGCCCTGCCCCTCCGTCGATGAGGGTCCTAGTGACCAGAACATTGCTGATGACTGGGGAACAAAGCATTGGGAGGACTCCGGTTGTGGCTGCGCACTTGAGCTGGTCTGCGGAGCTGAACGTGATGGTGCAGGCCGACCACCTGAGGGGGCGCGTTGCTTCGAGCTTGGGGAGAACTACATTCACTTGGCGAGCAAACTGCTTGAAGATGCGTTGGGAGGCTGGGGCTTGAGCTTCGCCCAGGATGTAGGCGATGGTGCAAGGCTCCTGGAAGCCCCCAGCCCCCTCGTCCTGGTGGCGGTCTTCATTTCTTCTTGGCTGAGGCGGCAACGGCGGCAGGCCTGGGTTGCCGTGGGGGCGATCCTCACGAGGCTGATCCCTCTAGTCCCCCTCGTGAGGCGGGTCGCGCCAGCGATCCTCGCGAGGTTGGTCGCGCCAGCCTGGACGTGGGCCGCGGTCTTCCCAGCGCCCCGGGTTCCTTCCTCCTCCTCGGCCATAGCCCCGGTCAGCACGGTCAAGGCGTCGGCCGACTCTTCCTTCTCGCACGGCGCGGAGTTCTTGGCATTCATTGGTGTTGTGGGTGTGGAGGTCGTGGTACACACAGTACCGGCTGCCCCTGGAGGATTCAGGCAGGTCCTTGCCCCGCTTGGTGTCTGGTTCTGCTGCGAGCACGGCAGCCCCCTTGCGCTTCACGTCCTTGGCCTTGGGCTTCTTCTCTTCTGGGTCTGCGGCAGGCAGCTCGAGGAGGGAGAGGCGTCCCTCCTCAGCTCTGGCGCACTTGGTCGCCAAGTTGAACAGCTCTAGGGAGGTGCAGAGGTCTTTGTGCATCGCCAGTTCCTCCTTCATCTTGACGTCGCGCACGCCATCAGAGAAGGCCGAAATGATGGCTTCCTCGGACACCCTGGGGATCTTGAGGCGCGCGCTGTTGAAGCGCTGGATGTACTTCTGCAGGGTCTCTCCAGGTTGCTGCTTGATGCAGCGCATGTCGCTCACGGCGGGAGGCCGGTCGCGGGTACCTTGGAAGTTGGCGATGAAGCGGGTACGCATCTGGTCCCAAGAGGAGATTGTGCCTGGGGCCAGGTTCAGGAGCCAAGTGCGAGCACCTTCCTTCAGCGCCATGGGGAACCAGTTCGCCATGACCTTCTCGTCCCCGCTGGCAGCTTCGATTCCCAACTCGTAGAGCTGGAGGAACTCCGTGGGATCAGTTGTGCCGTCGTAGCGAGGGGGCAAGTCCGGCTTGAACTTGCCGGGCCACGCGACGCTACGCAGCTCAGGGGTGTAGGCGCGGCAGCCAGCGGTGACCGCGGGAGGTTTTGGTTGAGGGAGAGCTTGGCCTTGTGGGTCCCCTTGCACCGCAGCTGGGAGCAGCGCGGGGTCTTGACGTGCCGGAGCTGGAGCAGGGTCTCGGCGAGCCGGGGCCAGGAGCGCCGGGGCGACCTCTTGCGGTCGCGGGACTTCCTGGCAGCTCCGTTCCGGCTGGGCCGGCGCATGGCGGAGCGGGTTCTGCCCAGGAGCCGCGCGCCTTGGGGCCATGGCATCTTCTTGGAAAGGTGGTGGCTGGAACGCCCCCGGGGCTTCGTTGCCCATGCGGGGCGGAGTGTGGCGTAGTGGTGCGGAAGGCGCGGGAGAGGCCCCTGCGGCACGGATGAGCTCGGCGACGCGGTCGAGCCACTCCTCGTAGACGTCGTCAATGGGGCGGTAGCGCAGGAGCTCGTTCGCCGCGATGACCGCAGCTCGAGCCTCCAAGGGCGCGCGTAGCGCGTGCGACAAGGAACCGGCTGGGGTGAGCGACGGAGTGGCGGTGCGGCCATCCCGCCGCACGGACGGGTGTTGAGAGGACGCTTGCTGCTCGTTCCCCGCCGGGCCGGTGGCGGCGTTGACGGCAGGCGACGGGGAATGATGAGGACGCCCGCCGACGGGGGCCGTCTGGACGGCGCGGGAAGCGATGGCGGCCCGGCGCTCGGCGCGGGCCCGGCGAGCGTCAGACATGGATGCGGTGGTCAGAGGAGAGCGAAGCGGTGGAAGACTGATTCCGGTGCACCCCTACCTGGCGCGCCAAATGTTGGATCACGGGTTCCGGCAGACCCCTAAGGTTCGAACTCTGGGTGCGCGCGGAGATCGTGCCCTCTACCTCTCCATCTCGCTGGGATCTAAACTACTGCAAGAACAACACAAGAGACACAAGGTTTATACTGGTTCGGGCCACCATTGTGGTGTAATACCCTACTCCAGTGTGGTGTGGTGGTTTGCCTCTAGGGCTGATGAGGAAGAACAGTACAAAGGGGAACGACCTCGCGAGGGTCTGTTCTTGGCTAGGGGATGAACTGCTGGGGGGAGTTCGATCGCCCTTCTCTCTCTCTCTCTCTCTTTACTTGCTCTAGGTCTTCTCCTCCCTCTTCTTCCAGATGACCCAGATGCCTCTACCCTGGGGGTGGCTAGCCCTATTTATAGGCAAAGGCCCTGGGCCACTTCCCAAATATTTGAGCGGGAAGGGCGCCAACAATTGGCCGATTTGAAGGGGAACATCGGGTACACTTATCCTGACTAAAGTTGGTCTTCCCCTGCCAAAGGTTCTGGTGATGACATCGGCTTGGGCTCCACAGTGACTTCCTCCTTATCGTGGAGTTGGTCTTGGTCTCGTTGCACCGAAATGGATGCCTTTGCTTGATCTTCTCGCCTGCGCTTGCCCCCTTTGCACCAAAGAGGAAAGGGAGGACACTGCGCGGGCTGGCGCCCGCCTGGCACCTTTGGTCGTCACGGCTTGCGTCATGGGCAACTCGTGAGGTACCCCACCTTGATCTCTCCGCCTCCTCGGGAGCCAGCCTAAGGAGGCCGTGCTGGAGGAAGCTCCATGTCGTCCGCCTCGCGAGGCTTGGCCCCTCGCGAGGGTCTTGAGACTTGTGTTGATGAAGATGGGCCACATTGGGCCCCCACTCGAGCCACGCCGCAGGCCGCAGGCAGGCAAGTCTGGGGACCCCCGTTCCCAGAACGCCGACACCTAAGCTTGGGGATGCCCCGGAAGGCATCCCTCTTTCGTCTTCATTCATAGGTAACTTTACTTGGAGCTATATTTTTATTCACCACATGATATGTGTTTTGCTTGGAGCGTCATTTTATTTTCTTTAGCTTTGCTTGCTGTATGAACAAAATTCCAAGATCTGAAATTATTAAATGGGAGAGTCTTCACATAGTTGTATAATTATTCGACTACTCATTGATCTTCACTTAAATCTTTCGGAGTAGTTTATTGTTTGCTCTAGTGCTTCACTTATATCTTTTAGAGCACGGTGGTGGATTTTTTATAGAAACTGTTGATCTCTCATGCTTCACTTAGAATATTTTGAGAGTCTTAAACAGCATGGTAATTTGCTTAAAATCCTAATATGCTAAGCATACAAGATTTGTAAGAATTCTTATGAGTGTGTTGAATACTAAGAAAAGTTTGATGCTTGATAATTGTTTTGAGATATGAAGATGGTGATATTAGAGTCATGCTAGTTGAGTAGTTGTGAATTTGAGAAATACTTGTGGTAAGTTTTGTGATTCCCGTAGCATGCACGTATGGTGAACCGTTATGTGATGAAGTCAGAGCATGATTTATTTATTGACTGTCTTCCTTATGAGTGGCGGTCGGGGACGAGAGATGGTCTTTTCCTACCAATCTATCCCCCTAGGAGCATGCGCGTAATACTTTGCTTTGATAACTTCTAGATTTTTGCAATAAGTATATGAGTTCTTTATGACTAATGTTGAGTCCATGGATTATACGCACTGTTCTTCCTTCCACCATTGCTAGCCTCTCTAATACCGCGCACTTTTTGCCGATATCATACACCCACCATATACCTTCCTCAAAACAGCCACCATACCTACCTATCATGGCATTTCCATAGCCATTCCGAGATATATTGCCATGCAACTCTCCACCGTTCCGTTTATTATGACACGCTCCATCATTGTCATATTGCTTGCATCATCATGTAGTTGACATCGTATTTGTGGAAAAGCCACCATTCATAATTCTTTCATACATGTCACTCTTGATTCATTGCATATCCCGGTACACCGCCGGAGGCATTCATATAGAGTCATATTTTGTTCTAAGTATCGAGTTGTAATTGTTGAGATGTAAGAAAAATAAAAGTGTGATGCTCATCATTTTTAGAGCATTGTCCCAAGTGAGGTAAGGATGATGGAGACTATGATTCCCCCACAAGTAGGGATGAGACTCCGGACGAAAAATAAGAAGAGGCCATAAAAAAAGAGAAAAGGCCCAAATAAAAAAATGAGAGAAAAAGAGAGAAGGGACAATGTTACTATCCTTTTACCACACTTGTGCTTCAAAGTAGCACCATGATCTTCATGATAGAGAGTCTCCTAAGATATCACTTTCATATACTAGTGGGAATTTTTCATTATAGAAGTTGTCTTGTATATTCCAATGATGGGCTTCCTCAAATTGCCCTAGGTCTTCGTGAGCAAGCGAGTTGGATGCACACCCACTTAGTTTCTTTTGTTGAGCTTTCATATACTTATAGCTCTAGTGCATCCGTTGCATGGCAATGCCTACTCACTCACATTGATATCTATTGATGGGCATCTCCATAGCCCGTTGATACGCCTAGTTGATGTGAGACTATCTTCTCCCTTTTTGTCTTCTCCACAACCACCATTCTATTCCACATATAGTGCTATATCCATGGCTCACGCTCATGTATTGCGTGAAGATTGAAAAAGTTTGAAAATGTCAAAAGTATGAAACAATTGCTTGGCTTGTCATCGGGGTTGTGCATGATTTAAATACTTTGTGTGGTGAAGATAGAGCATAGCCAGACTATATGATTTTGTAGGGATAACTTTCTTTGGCCATGTTATTTTGAGAAGACACAATTGCTTCGTTAGTATGCTTGAAGTATTATTATTTTTATGTCAATATGAACTTTTGTCTTGAATCTTTCGGATCTGAATATTCATATCACAATTAAGAAGAATTACAATGAAATTATGCCAACTAGCATTCAACATCAAAAATTATCTTTTTTATCATTTACCTACTCAAGGATGAGCAGGAATTAAGCTTGGGGATGCTTGATACGTCTCCAACGTATCTATAATTTTTGATTGCTCCATGCTATATTATCTACTGTTTTAGACAATATTGGGCTTTATTATCCACTTTTATATTATTTTTGGGACTAACCTATTAATCGGAGGCCCAGCCCAAATTTGATGTTTTATGCCTATTTCAGTGTTTCGAAGAAAAGGAATATCATACGAAGTCGAAACGGAACGAAATCAACTGGAGAAGTTATTTTTGGAAGGAAAGCTACATGATAGACTTGGAACCCATGTCAGGAAAGGAGGGAGCTGGCCATGAGGGTGGGGGCGCGCCCACCCCCTAGGGCGCCCCCTGCCTCGTGGGGCCCCCGAAGCTCCACTGACGTACCTCCTGCACCCATATATACTCACGTACCCTAAAACTTCTAGAACAGAGATTAGATCGGGAGTTCCACCGCCGCAAGCCTCTGTAGCCACCAAAAGTCAATCGGGACCCTGTTCCGGCACCCTGCCGGAGGGGGGAACCCTCACCGGTGGCCATCTTCATCATCCCGGTGCTCTCCGTGATGAGGAGGGAGTAGTTCACCCTCGGGGCTGAGGGTATGTACAAATAGCTATGTGTTTGATCTCTCTCTCTCTCTCGTGCTCTTGATTTGGCACGATCTTGATGTATCGCGAGCTTTGCTATTATAGTTGGATCTTATGTTTCTTCTCCCCTCTTCTCTCTTGTAATGGATTGAGTTTTCCCTTTGAAGTAATCTTATCGGATTGAGTCTTTAAAGATTTGAGAACACTTGATGTATGTCTTGCCGTGCGTATGTTTTGGTGATCAACTTGCGGGTTCCGCCCATGAACCGATGCATAGGGGTTGGCACACGTTTTCGTCGTGATTCTCTGGTAGAAACTTTGGGCACTCTTTGAAGTACTTTGTGTTGGATTGAATAGATGAATCTGAGATTGTGTGATGCATATCGTATAATCATACCAATGGATACTTGAGGTGACATTGGAATATCTAGGTGACATTAGGGTTTTGGTTGATTTGTATCTTAAGGTGTTATTCTAGTACAACTCTAGGGCTGTTTGTGGCACTTATAGGAATAGCCCAACGGATTGACTGGAAAGAATAACTTTGAGGTGGTTTCGTACCCTACCATAATCTCTTCGTTTGTTCTCCACTATTAGTGACTTTGGAGTGACTCTTTGTTGCACGTTGAGGGATAGTTATATGATCCAACTATGTTATTATTGTTGAGAGAACTTGCACTAGTGAAAGTATGAACCCTAGGCCTTGTTTCCTATCATTGCAATACCGTTTACGCTCACTTTTACCACTTGTTACCTTGCTGTTTTTATATTTTCAGTTTACAAAAACCTATATCTACCATCCATATTGCACTTGTATCACCATCTCTTCGCCGAACTAGTGCACCTATGCAATTTACCATTGTATTGGTTGTGTTGGGGACACAAGAGACTCTTTGTTATTTGGTTGCAGGGTTGCTTGAGAGAGACCATCTTCATCCTACGCCTCCCACGGATTGATAAACCTTAGGTCATCCACTTGAGGGAAATTTTCTACTGTCCTACAAACCTTAGCACTTGGAGGCCCAACAACGTCTACAAGGAGAAGGTTGCGTAGTAGACATCACCGCCCTAGTCACGGCGCAGGCGGGCTTGGCCTCCACCCGCGCCGAGCTGCTTTCCCTCCGGATGCGGGTTGACGACGTCGAGGCCGCCGCGCGGCAAAACAGGGAGGAAGTTCTACAACGGCGGACGTTGGAGCGCGAGCACGCCCCCATGCTTCAGGATCTCCGGAACAGGGCTAATACTGCCCTGGGCTACATCTTCGACGAGAATGCACCACATCCTCACTCAAATGACTACGCCAGCCACCTAACCTTCTTCACCGGAGTGGTGAAGCGCCTGGAAGCCTAGTCTGACAGGGCTCGCCGGTTCATGGAAGAGAGAAGTCGGGGCCTGCTTGGGTGTGCGTTTTCTCGCGTCTTTAGCCACCTCAGGAACACCTTTCCTGACTTTGATTTCGACGCCGCCATTGCCCCCGTGCCGCAGGCCGTCCATGGCGACCTGGCGCGGTGAGTGGAAGACAACGTGGATGCGCTGGTCAGGACCTTTGCTTCTGACGACGACGCGGCAGAGGTCATCGCAGACGAAGGTGATGTGGTTGACAACGGTGATGGAGGCGTCGCCGTAGGCGGAGGCATCGCCAGCGAAGACGAAGATGGCGCAAGTGATGCGTCCGAGGGTGATGCAGCGAGTGACATATCCGGCTGATCCCATGTTCTCCCGTCGTTGTATCCTGTGTGCAAAACTCAGGCGCGGCCCTCTGAAAACTTGTGAGAGCATTTTGAGAGGGGAAGCCCCTCATGTAAACAAGTTGCAGCCTTTACTTTCCTACGTGGTATTGAGTCTGTGCCGTCGCGAACTTGCAAGTTCAGGGGTGAGTTTCAGTCGTGGGTTACCTTAGTCAATGCCAGCCTCGAGCTGGGTCGCGAGGCGACGAGTTTGCAAGGATCCTGCGGAGCTTGTCGACCCGTCAGGAGGGGCCCCGCAGGAGGGAAGCACCAATTGCAGCGCCAACGTGCGCTCGACATGCGTGCGCTTCATGCAGTCCCGCTCGCGAGGGGCTCATGAGGGGAAGGCAACGGACATGAGTCCCAGGCAGAACGAAATCTAGAAGGCAAGAAATTGCTCGAACGAGAAAAGGTTCCCCCCGCGTGCATCGATAAAAACTCGACTCCAACTTAAATCCAGATCCAGAAAGCAAGGCTACAGAAAAAAGATCCGAAACGAAAGGCCGTGTCCGACACCTATTCTAGTCTTCTAGTCTTCAAGTCTTCTCACCAGCGCGGAGCTAAGTGCTGCCACTAGGCGTGGGAGGGAGCCCCAGGGCCTGAGGCCGGCACCCCTAAGACTCCAGGGCGTGTACAACCCCAACTCATTATTACGTGAGAGTGTCACGGGCAGCGAGCTTCACAGGCACTGGGCCTTCTTCACATGTACCGGCCTTGCTTCATATCGCCAGACGAGTGTGACGCCCCCGATTCAATCGTACACTAATCATGCATGCAAATATGTACGATCAAGATCAGGGACTCACGGGAAGATATCACAACACAACTCTAAAACATAAATAAGTCATACAAGCATCATAATACAAGCCAGGGGCCTCGAGGGCTCGAATACAAGTGCTCGATCATAGACGAGTCAGCGGAAGCAACAAAATCTGAGTACATACATAAGTTAAACAAGTTTCCATAAGATGGCAAGCACAAACTGGGATACAGATCGAAAGAGGCGCAGGCCTCCTGCCTGGGATCCTCCTAACTACTCCTGGTCGTCGTCAGCGGGCTGCATGTAGTAGTAGGCACCTCCGATGTAGTAGGAGTCGTCGTCAATGGTGGCGTCTAGCTCCTGGACTCCATCGCCTGGTCGCAGCAATCGGGTAAATAAAAGGGAAAAAGGGGGAACAAGGCAACCGTGAGTACTCATCCAAAGTACTCGCAAGCAAGGAGCTACACTACATATGCATGGGTATATGTGTAAAGGGGCCATGTCGGTGGACTGAACTGCAGAATGCCAGAATAAGAGGGGGATAACTAATCCTGTCGAAGACTACGCTTCTGGCAGCCTCCATCTTGCAGCATGTAGAAGAGAGTAGATTGAAGTCCTCTAAGTAGCATCGCATAGCATAATCCTACCCGGCAATCCCCTCCTCGTCGCCCTGTTAGAGAGCGATCGCCGGGTTGTATCTGGCACTTGGAAGGGTGTGTTTTATTAAGTATCTGGTTCTAGTCGTCATAAGGTCAAGGTACAACTCCAAGTCGTCCTGTTACCGAAGATCACGGCTATTCGAATAGATAAAATTCCCTGCAGGGGTGCACCACATAACCCAACACGCTCGATCCCATTTGGCAGGACACACTTTCCTGGGTCATGCCCAGCCTCGGAAGATCAACACGTCGCAACCCTACCTAGGCACAACAGAGAGGTCAGCACGCCGGTCTAAATCCTATGGCGCAGGGGTCTGGGCCCATCGCCCATTGCACACCTGCATGTTGCGAGGGCGGCCGGAAGCAGAACTAGCCCCCTTAATACAAGAGCAGGCTTATGTTCCAATCCGGCGCGCGCTGCTCAGTCGCTACGTCACGAAGGCTTCGACTGATACCACGACGTCGAGCGCCCATAACTGTTCCCGCATAGTTGGTTAGTGCGTATAGGCCAGTGGCCAGACTCAGATCAAATACCAAGATCTCGTTAGACGTGTTAAGTATCCGCGAACGCCGACCAGGGCCAGGCCCACCTCTCTCCTAGGCGGTCTCAACCTGCCCTGTCGCTCTTCCACAAAGTAACAGTCGGGGGCTGTCGGGAACCCAGGCCCACCGCTACCGGGATGGAGCCATCTGCCCCTTCAGCCCCCATCTCCGAACAATATCATAAGTAATGTAACAGTATAAAGTATATAGCATATGCTCGTGATCACCTCCCGAGTGATCACGACCCGATAGTATAGCATGGCAGATGGACAAGAATGTAGGGCCACTGATGATAAACTAGCATCCTATACTAAACATTTAGGATTGCAGGTAAGGTATCAATAGTTGTAGCAACAATGACAGGCTATGCATCAGAGTAGGATTAACGGAAAGCAGTAACATGCTACACTCCTCTAATGCAAGCAGTAGAGAGTAGAATAGGCGATATCTGGTGATCAAAGGGGGGGATTGCCTGGTTGCTCTGGCAAGAAGAAGGGGTCGTCGTCGATGTAGCGGATCACAGGGGTATCGGCAACGGTCTCGGAGCCTACCGGAAAGAAGTAATGAAGGGGGAACACAATAAATAACAGAGCAATCAAATGTAACACAAAGCAAGACGCGGCAATACGTTGTGCTAGGGGTGACGTAACGCAGGGATATGTGATACCAGTGAAGGGGGGAAACATCCGGGAAAGTATCCCCAGAGTTTCGTGTTTTCAGACAAATGAATCGGAGGGGAAAAGTTGCGAGTCTGCTATGCTAGGGATGTGTGGTGGACGAACGGGCTGCGTATCCGGAATCGTCTCGTCGTTCTGAGCAACTTTCATATATAAAACTTTTTCATCCGAGATATGGTTTATTTTATATTAATTTTTGAAGTTTTATTAATATTCTGCAATTTCTGGAATTCTTTTTAATTCGAAAATATTAAATACAGTACTGCTAAGCAGTGTGTGGATGTCTATGACAGGTGGGACCTGTTGACTGCTAGGTCAACAGTCAATAGTCCCAGTTGACTGGTCAAAGAGGGCCAGTGGGGCCCAGGTGTCATACCTACAGTTTTAACACATTCTTTAAAAAACGATTTAGAGGTGGGGTCTACCTGTCATTGGGTCATTTTGTTTTAACAGATTGATTTAATTAGTTTTAGTAGTGGTGGGTCTCGGTGGTTAACAGCAGATTAGTGGGGAAGGGGGATTAGGTCCTAAACTAATCGGGCTCGGTGGTGGCTCTTGCCAGCCGCGGCTGGACTTGGCTAGCGCCGCCGCCGATGAGTGAGCAGGGCAGGCGGCATGGAGGCCTGGGGCGGGCGCGTCGGACGGAGCTGGGGCGGGTGCGCCGGACAGAGCCGGGGCGGCCGACGTGCGGCAGCGGGGCCATAGCAGAGACAGCAGCACGCGGAGTGGTCTATCCATTATATTGATGTCTTCATTTTTCTGCTTCAGGTCATCAAGATGAGGTCGGCATCCTTTGTTCGGGGGTTCCATCGTACTTATGAAAGAATAAGGGGGTATTTCGGGAGAACGAACCTCTACAAGGTCGACTATCTGGTCGATAACATCGGGGAAGGTGGCGGAAAGTAACTCTCAAATTGACACTCAAGAAAATATCGAGAGCAAAGTAATGAGGTTTCATGGGAAGTTTTGAGCGAGCAGACAACCGTTCGATGCCTGAAATAAGGCGTGAAAGGGGCTCAAAGCAATCGGGAATAAGTATTGTGTCTTATACTAGAATAGATCAATAGGCAGGTGGCCCGTGAATTAAATACAAAGTCAAGCGCGAGGAATAACTTTTGAAGCCGGGGGTGTATAGGAGAGTCAGGTTTTGATCCTAAGGAACTGTGGGTTATGGGCCCACCATGTGGGTTAAAGTAAGAGGGCAGCGACATCTTGCATGGTCATGATAGCAAGGCATGTCAGGGAATAGCATGTCAGTTATGTCGGTACCAAGGGCGAGGGACGAGGAGAACCATTTTCCTGCTCGTTGAACGAGGCGGACCAATAGGCAAGGTTCTCATCCATCTGTGGCTACCGGAATGTCATCAACAATAGTAACAGGGTCTTATAGCCAGAGTTGTACACCGAGGTGTTTACATAAGCAGGGAATATTACTGCTCATATCGTACATATCACAATAAGGGTTTAAACAAACCAATGGGAAAGAAAAATGGTTATCAGTTTTAATCAGAACAACGGTAAGGGAAATGTGTTTAAACACATATTTCAGGGGTATATCCTTCCCAAGGACAAGCGGAGCATGATATCCATGACAGGATAGAAAGTAGAAAACCATTTAGGTAAGTGGGGAGGAATCTCATGATATTACCCATACAACGGTGTTAGGATAAATGATAAAGAAAATTTAGCATTGTGCTTCAAATGCTCTTATTGAAAATCGGATTACCACAGACATGCTTCGAGATAGCATTGACAGTCTTCAAGCAAAGGTCAGACTTTGGATACAGGAAGGATCCATCAGGAACAACTTGTAGAATAAGTCTTACAATTTCCTCATGGAAGAATGGATAACCTTGCTAATAAGGAAACTATAACACCAGGTCATCCGGCCAGGTGTGCTGGACATGCCATCACCTTACCGGGTCATAAAAGACCAGTGTTATAACTCTTGGAAAAATGTTCCAACCATCATATCTGACCTAGATTCAGATCTGATCGATGTTAGGATACCTCAGACTCAGGATGCCTGAGAAGAAAAGGTGCAAAACAAATTGATGAGACGACATTGTAAGATTCTCGGGAAATTTACTACGGAAGCGAGTTCCGGAATAAGAGCTCATCATTAAACCAATGAAGGGATAAGGTGGTAGCTGATGAACTCAGCGACAATTCATCGAGATTCCAAAAGATGGTTTCCACAATTATGTGAATAGGAGATAACATTAGTCAGATCAATGATATAATGATGTATGCTTGAGGAAAACATACACAGTTAAACATTGGTTGAAAGGTGCGCCCGAAATATGGGTTGGGTTGCACGACCAACGTTGGAATGGCGATTGAGCAACCAACACACTAAATTGGAATTATTGTCCATTAACTCTGAAGCAATAGGGTAGCTAGAGATAATAAATTCGCACAACAGAGTTCACTCAACACGGGGACTAAGAAAAGAATGGTGATGGCGAGAAGCATCACTGTACCAAGAATTTTTAAGAGGTGGTGAAATTCTCACCACATTCTTGACATAAAAGATGGTAATATTCCAAGGTAATTAAGAACAAATGCTGGATAGCAAGGAACTCAAGGTATAACACAGAACACGAACAAGTTTGTGTTGGAGGGGAGGCATTAAGGTGGTCGATGACAACACAAATCATCGAGGGCAAGGATGGTATTTCTCATCATGAATTCAATTGATATCCAGGAAGGAGTCAAGATGTTGATGATGATCACGACAAATTTTGTCGAGAGGCTCCACAAAGATGTAATAGATCTGCAATGACATCAAGTCAAAGGAATGATGAAGCGAAAGGTTAATGGAACCAAGAGTACGACACAAACTCCAAAGCAAGCTTGTTGTCCAAAGCGAAATGATATGATGAGGAAAGGTCGACGTAAGCTTAGCTCATCGTAAAAAAATTGTGCTCCGGGAAGAAGGACCAGGTAGCACAGTTAAAATGGGCACGACAACGATACATCCAAACAGGCTAGGATTGACGTGATTGAGTTCAAACTTGTAAGTAATGAGGGTTACCAAGAGTTGCTTAACCACGATGCGGACTCGAGTAGGTTATCCATGTCTTTGAGTGTTTAATAACTCAGAGCCCGTGAAAAATTGGAATCAATGAGAATGTAGCACTTCATGAAGAACTCATAAGAAGTTATGCCGTTCCGTGATAATCTTGAGATACCAGGGGGTAATACTCGACGCCAAATCAAAGTAGAGGTTGGACTGGGGTATTACTCTGCAGAAGACAAGTGCTTAAACTTGCACGAGAAATGGTATTTAAAGGAGAACATGGTCGGAAACCACGATCATAAATGATCAAACCACGGATACAAGATGAACTTATAACAAGGGGGTAATTATTTTTACGAGCAGCTTCCATGATAAGTTATACATCGTGTCCATGGGCATGAACGCAAGGTTCAAGGTCGACTCCCACTTCTTCAATGTATAACCTTCCATTCACTTCTCGCTTTGATAAAGGCATTAGTGTTGAAAGTTTTACCTGGTGAAATACCAGATGAGTATGACTCGTGAAAACTTCCGAGTTCACACATATTAAGGAAGGCATGGGTTCAACCCGTCAGGGTATCGTGGAAACATATACCGCAAGCTTCAATAGTAATACCATCGGCTCGAAAACAGAGCATGGTTGAGAAAACAGATGATACAATTTACCCAAGGCTTTATATATTCGTGGAAAGACTCACAAGGTTATTTGAATATGAAGGACACTATCGGATAATAATCCAACAAGAGGTCCGGTGGTCTACAATGGAGCTGATGTGAGTATCGGTACTCTATCAAAGGAAGAAGGAATGCAAGTGCATCGGGTTATAGAAACAACTGACTAACTCAAAGCTTAAATGCAAACGAATTATGAATTCCAAGACAAGGGATCAGAAGCAATGCTCTGATTAGGGATGGATAAGTTGAATAGACTTAGGGATACAACCGATCAAGGCATTGATTGGTCAAGAGCCAGCTCATATCCAAATAACGTCTGAGCCGGAAGGATGAATTCTAGGATCTGATTGAGGATTGCGAGCATTCGCAACAAATTGAATCAATGGACTCAAAATGATAATGACAAGGGATGCCAATAAGATTATGAGACTTATGGGATTAAACATAATGCAAGCAAGCAAGAATTTCAAGAGCAATAGTCTGCTTAGGATTTTTGAAAGATCGAATAGTATCTCAAAGACTTTTGTGAAACACATGAACAACTGGGAATGAGCGGATACTCGATAAGTGCGAGGATTTAACCATAGGGGTATTCATGTGGCTAAGAATTGTAAGGCAGCATGCACAAAGTATTGTCAAAACAATAGAGAGAATTTTGAGGTATCTTATAATAACAAGATCAACGGGGAATCATTTTATGAATGGCAAGTGTGCGTGGTTATCCATAGGGTTTATCGATGGAAGGGAATTGCAAAAGCGATAGCACAAAGTCTCGGGAGTACATTGGAGAGTATTGCAAGAACCTTCTGTTGAAGCAGTCGATCATCTGTAATGAAGAGGCTCTCTGGCAGGAAGTGGTAACGAGAACCTAGAGTTAGATTTTAGCAAAATCATTTAACCTGAATAGAAGAGAGATCAGAATCCCAGAGTGTCGGGGGATATCAGCCTCCACGAGCACCTATGGGGACGGAGCCCCTTGTCGGTTCGGCGGGGGCGAGGATGCACAAAGAGCAGATCGAGGCGACACACACACACAACGATTTTACCCAGCTTCGGGCCGCATGGATGCGTAAAACCCTACTGCTGCATGTCTGGTTGATTGGAGTTCTTGCTCTGGAGCGCAAGAAGCTACAACGAGTTGGAGCTGGACGTAGACGAGGGTCTACTGGGCGTCCTGCTGGTTCTGGTTTTTCCTCTCCTCCCCCCTCCCTCCATGCGCATGGGCCTCCTTTTATATGCCAAGGGGTTTCCCACAGGTAGCGGCGCAGGTGAGGGTAAAAATGGCAAGGAACTGTGCGAACAGCGGCTGCACAGTGTTATCGAACCTAACTCTGACGGCAGGGGACAAAGGCATTAAATGCCCGTCTGGATCGCTTGAACAGTGCCGAGGCGGACCGTTAGGGGCACCTCCGCTCGCCATGGGGGCGACTCTGTCAACGTTGCGTGCCACCGCACACCTCAGGTCGCGTAACGTCTTGCCACGTGCCTCCGGGGAAGCTCCAGAGTGACGCGTGGGCAGGTGGGCTGGAGCGCGGGCCTGAGGTGGTGGTTAGCCGCGGCAAGTGGCTTGCCGCGGTAGTTGCCTTGTCGCACCTGAGAGCTTGTCGCTCGTCAGGCCTTGCCGGGGCGCGCGGCGCACCGCGGCGGGCTTCTCTTGGGGTGCCTTGGCTTGGCCATCCCGGCGAGCTCCTCCCGCCGGGGCCTTGGTGCTTCGGCTTAGTCGTCCCGGCAAGCTCCTCTCGCCGGGGCCTTGTCGCCTTGGCTCGGCAAGCTCCTCTTGCCGGGCCTCGGCAAGCTCCTCTTGCCGGGGCTTGGTCTTCGGGGCTCGATAACTTGGCCTTCGTCCGGCCCGGAGCGGGCCGTGGAGACTCTTGTCGCTCCCCCGGCAGGCCTTGCCGCGGGAGGCTACTACTGCCCGTGCACAAGTTCGGGGTTCTTGGGTACCCCTACTTTAGTACACCGACACAGAGTATAGACGAGGAATAAAAGATCCTAATACCACCCAATGGTGACGTGGGCCCATAAGGCACACAACCATGTTAGTAAAAGTTTTGTAATGTCTAGACTCGACTTCGGCTAAGGAGTTGGAAGGGGGATTCCTACAGGCAGTTGGCTCTGATACCAACTTGTGACGCCCCCGATTCAATCGTACACTAATCATGCACGCAAATGTGTATGATCAAGATCAGGGACTCACGGGAAGATATCACAACACAACTCTAAAACATAAATAAGTCATACAAACATCATAATACAAGCAAGGGGCCTCGAGGGCTCGAATACAAGTGCTCGATCATAGAAGAGTCAGCGGAAGCAACAAAATCTAAGTACAGACATAAGTTAAACAAGTTGCCATAGGATGGCTAGCACAAACTGGGATACAGATCGAAAGAGGCGTAGGCCTCCTGCCTGGGATCCTCCTAACTACTCCTTGTCGTAGTCAGCGGGCTGCACGTAGTAGTAGGCACCTCCGGTGTAGTAGGAGTCGTCATCAACGGTGGCGTCTGGTTCCTGGACTCCATCGTCTGGTCGCCGCAATCGGGTAAAGAAAAGGGTAAAAGGGGGAACAAGGCAACCGTGAGTACTCATCCAAAGTACTCGCAAGCAAGGAGCTACACTACATATGCATGGGTATATGTGTAAAGGGGCCATGTCGGTGGACTGAACTGCAGAATGCCAGAATAAGAGGGGGATAACTAATCCTGTCGAAGACTACGCTTCTGGCAGCCTCCATCTTGCAGCATGTAGAAGAGAGTAGATTGAATTCCTCCAAGTAGCATCACATAGCATAATCCTACCCAGCAATCCCCTCCTCGTCGCCCTGTTAGAGAGCGATCGCCGGGTTGTATCTGGCACTTGGAAGGGTGTGTTTTATTAAGTATCCGATTCTAGTTGTCATAAGGTCAAGGTACAACTCCAAGTCATCCTGTTACCGAAGATCACGGCTATTCGAATAGATAAACTTCCCTAGAGGGGTGCACCACATAACCCAACAAGCTCGATCCCATTTGGCCGGACACACTTTCTTGGGTCATGCCCGGCCTCGGAAGATCAACACGTCGCAGCCCTACCTAGGCATAATAGAGAGGTAAGCACGCCAGTCTAAATCCTATGGCGCAGGGGTCTGGGCCCATCGCCCATTACACACCTGCACGCTGCGAGGGCGGCCGGAAGCAGAACTAGCCCCCTTAATACAAGAGCAGGCTTACGTTCCAATCCGGCGCGCGTCGCTCAGTCGCTGACGTCACGAAGACTTCGGCTGATACCACGATGTCGAGTGGCCATAACTGTTCCCGCGTAGTTGGTTAGTGCGTATAGGCCAGTGGCCAGACTCAGATCAAATACCAAGATCTCTTTAAGCGTGTTAAGTATCCGTGAGCGCCGACCAGGGCCAGGCCCACCTCTCTCCTAGGTGGTCTCAACCTGCCCTGTCGCTCCGCCACAAAGTAACAGTCGGGGGCCATCGGGAACCCAGGCCCACCTCTAACGGGATGGAGCCACCTGCCCCTTCAGCCCCCATCTCCGAACAGTATCATAAGTAATGTAATAGTATAAAGTATATATCATATGCCCGTGATCACCTCCCGAGTGATCACGGCCCGATAGTATAGCGAAGGGGGGAAACATCCGGGAAAGTATCCCCGGAGTTTCGTGTTTTCGGACAGATGAATCGGAGGGGAAAAGTTGCCAGTCTGCTATGCTAGGGATGTGTGGCGGACAAACGGGCTGCGTATCCGGAATCGTCTCGTCGTTCTGAGCAACTTTCATATATAAAACTTTTTCATCCGAGATACGGTTTATTTTATATTAAATTTTGAAGTTTTATTAATATTCTGCAATTTCTGGAATTCTTTTTAATTCGAAAATATTAAATACAGAACTGCTATGGGTACACGTAAGTGTACCCAGCAGTGTATGGATGTCTATGACAGGTGGGACCTGTTGACTGCTAGGTCAACAGTCAACAGTCCCAGTTGACTGGTCAAAGAGGGCCAGTGGGGCCCAGATGTCATACCTACAGTTTTAACACATTCTTTAAAAAAAGATATTTAGAGGTGGGCTCTACCTGTCATTGGGTCACTTTATTTTAATAGATTGATTTAATTAGTTTAGTAGTGATGGGTCTCGGTGGTTAACAACAGATTAGTGGGGAAGGGGGATTAGGCCCTAAACTAATCGGACGAGCGAGCAGGGCAGGCGGCATGGAAGCCTGGGGCGGGTGCGCCGGACGGAGCCGGGGCGGCCGACGCGTGGCCGCGGTGCCATAGTAGAGAGGGCAGCACGCAGAGCAGCAGTAGCGGCGGCAGCAGAGGTGAAGGCAGCAGTCGGCGTAGCGCAGCAGGGGGGCGCGGAAGCGGGCGAGCAGCTGCAGGGCAGTAGCGACGGGGGCGCGCAAAGGTGAGGCGGGGTGGCGCGGGGCGTCGGTGACCGCGGCGAGGAGAAAAGGAGAGGAGGGAGGCGCTCACAGCCATTGGCGGGGAGCGGGGCGTGGCGTGGCGGCGACCCGTGAGGAGGAGGCCGGGGAGGTTCCGGCGATGGCGGCGAACGACGGCGAGCGCGGGCACCGGGGATCGGCTCGGGTGCCGATCCAGATCCAGGGGGAGGGGGGAGCTCCGGCGAGGTGGTCCTCCGGGCAGCGGCGGCGTCGACGGGTTCGGGGGCACGATTGCTCCCGGTCTCGATCTAGACGGGGTGGGGAGAGGAGGAGCGAGGCGTGGGGGTGGGAGTAGGGAACGGGCCTAGGGTTCCTGTGGGGAGTGGGGGTTAATGGGGGAGCGAGGTGGGCTGTGGGGCCGGCCTAGGTGGTGGCCTGGTGGGTCGAGGCCCATGAGTGAGAGGGGGGTTTCCTTTATTTTTATTTTAGTTTTTATTTTTCTGTTTAACTTATTTTCTTCTCTATTTTATTTATTGTTCAATTCATTTTTTTTATAAAACACACAATTGGCACCTAAATTAGTGTTGTAAAAGCCTCTGCAATAACAAGTTTGACTACTAAATAAAATGGTTTAGTATTTCAAAATAATAAAAAGGCATTTAACTAAACATTTAAATCAATGTTTTATTAATTTTTGAACATGCAAACACATTATAAAAATGTGGTTTCTCCTCCAATATTTATTATGGATTATTTGCCACCTCTAGAACATTTTAGTTTTAATGTTTGAAAACTTTATCGGTTGACTTAAATTTAAAGTTGAATTTGGATCGGTTCTGAACTAACGCGAGATTAGCAACAGTAATCGAGGTGACGTGGCATCATTAGCAGAGGGTTACTGTAGCTTAATTATCCGGGCGTCACAACGAGGGCCCCGCCTTATGCCACCCTCAACCACCTTTGAGCCGACCGGCAACCTAGACGACAGAAAGGGGGGAAAGGGGACGCCAGCGGCGCCCTCGGCGACCACAGGTCCTCTGCCGGGGGAATGTTTGTCGAAGCCTCCGCAGCAGAGGGCCTACCTCTGGGCGTCGCCCGGCTTCACGCAACACGAAGAGGGGCCTTGCTCCTGGCTCCCTCCGTGCAACCCCCAACGAGCTTCCCCTGGCGGGAGAGGTGTGGCTGCGCCAGGGTGGTATGCCGAGGCTGTAACCTGGTTCACTGGAAGCCCATGGTTAGTGTAAGCTTGCTCCTGAGAGATTAGCGGTACCCTGTAGTTGTTGTTGCCTGCGCGATCATTGCGGTCCTCCGTCGGTTCCTGGAAGGCTTCCACTCCTAGCGCCCCTTCTTCCCAATCCTCTCTGAGGAACAAGCCGGGGTCGTCATCCGGCGCGTACCCCTTGTCCATCATGCGGGGCACGTAGGCCTCCGGGGCTGTTATCCCGAACACCTTGCCGTAGTGCCCCACGCTCCATGTTGACTGGCCCAGCGCGGCGTCCTGAGGATAGTAGCACGGCATCTCGTTGGGATCATGGGGGGCGACGCTTGTGCCCGAGCCTTTCGCGGGCGGTATGGGGGCGGCGGAGCCCCCGGCGCCCCCGGCCGCGCTGGTGTTGACGAAGCCCCCATGCGTGCCAGACGGCGCGTGGTTGTGGCGAGGCCCGCCATGAGGCCCCGCAACGGCCTGAGAAGGGAGCCGATAGCAGAAGGGCGGCGCTCCCGAGGCCGCCGCGTCCAGCAGCTCGGCAACACGCTCCAGCAGCGCGTCTTGGCCGCTCTCCATCAACCGACACAACAGCAGCTCTCTCGCCACTGTGAGTGCTGCCCGCATGTTTGCCTGCTCTCGCCGCGAGTGCGGCGCCGTCGCCGCGGCATGGCTTGCTGCCCTTGCAGCGGCTCGTACTTGTCGTGGGGTGAGGGTGGATGATGCCTGGGCACGCCGCCCGCACCCGGCAGCGTTGGGCGGCGCGCGCGCTGCCCGGAGCGTGGGGTCGAGGTCTTCATGGGCAGGTGTCACCGCCCGGGCTGGCCAAGCTGCCTAGCGATCAGAGTCAGCCCTTGGGTCGCTGGACATCATGGTTACGGAGCGTCGGCAAGCTGATTTGTAGAGAGGAAGCTCCGGCGCACCCCTACCTGGCGCGCCAAATGTCGGATGTGGGGTTATGGCAAAACCCTTAAGGTTCAAACTGTAGGGTGCGCGCGAAGTTCTTCCCCTCCTACTGATCCGCGCCCTAGCTTGCTAAGATCTAGCGAACGAACTCGACGAACTCGAAACACAGAAAGACACGAGGTTTATACTGGTTCGGGCCACCGTTGTGGTGTAATACTCTACTCCAGTGTGTGGTGGTGGATTGCCTCTTGGGCTGATGATGAACAGTACAAGGGGAAGAACAACCTCCTGAGGTTGAGGTGTTCTTGTGGCTAAGGTAGGCTCTCGATCTGATCAGATCAAGATGAGTTGGTCCTCTCCTACTGTGGTGGCTATTCCTATTTATATAGGCCCTAGTCCTCTCCCCAAATATTGAGCGGGAAGGGAGCCAACAAAGGCGGGCGAATTTGAAAGGGGACAGCTAGTACAAGCTATCTTGACAAAAGTGGTCTTCGCCTGCAAAAGGCTCTGGTGGTGACGTTGTCTTGGGCTCCACAGTGGCCTCCGTCTTGCTGTCCTTCTGGTCTTCGTCTCGTTGCACTGATATGGAAACCTTTGCCTGATGCCTCGGTACTCCTCGTCTGCGCTTTCCTCCTTAGCACCAAAGAGGAAACAAGGATGTTGCACGTGCTGGCGCCCGCCTGATCTCGATCGTCATGGCTCACGTCACTTGAGCCTCGCGAGGTTTGCCCCGCCTTGATATCTCCGCTCCTCGTGAGCTTGCCTGGCTAGGCCACTCCTAAGGAGGTCTTGTGTCATCCGCCTCGCGAGGCTTGGCCCCTCGCGAGGGTCTTGAATGCCTTTGTCGATGAAGATGGGCCGTACGGCCTGCTAGCTTAGCCACGCCGTGGGCCGTAGGCAGGCAAGTCTGGGGACCCCCGTTCCCAGAACGCCGACATAAATATGCCCTAGAGGCAATAATAAAGTTTTTATTTATATTTCCTTATATCATGATAAATGTTTATTATTTATGCTAGAATTGTATTAACCAGAAAGTTAGTACATGTGTGAATACTTAGACAAACAGAGTGTGACTAGTATGCCTCTACTTGACTAGCTCGTTGAATCAAAGATGGTTAAGTTTCCTAGCCATGGACATGAGTTGTCATTTGATTAATGGGATCACATCATTAGAGAATGATGTGATTGACTTGACCCATTCCGTTAGTTTAGCACTTGATCGTTTAGTATATTGCTATTGCTTTCTTCATGACTTATACATGTTCCTATGACTATGAGATTATGCAACTCCCGAATACCGAAGGAACACTTTGTGTGCTACTAAACATCACAACGTAACTGGGTGATTATAAAAGTGCTCTACAGGTGTCTCCGATGGTACTTGTTGAGTTGGCATAGGTCGAGATTAGGATTTGTCACTCCGATTGTCGGAGAGGTATCTCTGGGCCTTGTCGGTAATGCACGTCACTATAAGACTTGCAAGAATTGTAACTAATGAGTTAGTTGCGGGATGATGCATTACAGAACGAGTAAGGAGACTTGACGGTAACGAGATTGAACTAGGTATTGAGATACCGACGATCGAATCTCGGGCAAGTAACATACCGATGACAAAGGGAACAACATATGTTGTTACGCGGTTTGACCGATAAATATCTTCGTAGAATATGTGGGAGCCAATATGAGCATCCAGGTTCCGCTATTGGTTATTAAACGGAGACATGTCTCGGTCATGTCTTCATAGTTCTCGAACCCGTAGGGTCCGCACGCTTAACGTTTGGTGAAGATCAGTATTACGAGTTTATGTGTTTTGATGTACTGAAGGTAGTTCGGAGTCCCGGATATGATCATGGACATGACGAGGAGTCTCGAAATGGTCGAGACGTAAAGATCGATATATTGGAAGCCTATGTTTGGACATCGAAATGGTTCCGGGTGAGTTCGGGCATATACCGAAGCACCGGGAGGTTACAGGATCCCCCCGGGAGGTATATGGGCCTTATTGGGCCATAGTGGGTGAGAAGAGAGGGAGGCCTAGGAGGGGCGCCCCCCAAGCCCAATCCGAATTGGGTGGGGGCCGGTGAGGGAGTCCTGGTGTCGGTGTGAAAACCAGCGGATCTCGGGTAGGGGGTCCCGAACTGTGCGTCTAGGCGGATGGTAACAGGAGACAAGGGACACGAAGTTTTACCCAGGTTCGGGCCCTCTCGATGGAGGTAAAACCCTACGTCCTGCTTGATTAATATTGATGATATGGGTAGTACAAGAGTAGATCTACCACGAGATCAAGGAGGCTAAACCCTAGAAGCTAGCCTATGGTATGATTGTATGTTGTCCTAGGGACTAAAGCCCTCCGGTTTATATAGACACCGGATAGGGTTAGGGTTACACAAAGTCGGTTACAATGGTAGGAGATTTAAATATCCGCATCGCCAAGCTTGCCTTCCACGCCTAGGAAAGTCCCTTCCGGACACGGGACGAAGTCTTCAATCTTGTATCTTCATAGTCCAGGAGTCCGGCTGAAGGTATAGTCCGGCTATCCGGACACCCCCTAATCCAGGACTCCCTCAGTAGCCCCTGAACCAGGCTTCAATGACGACGAGTCCGGCGCGCAGATTGTCTTCGGCATTGCAAGGCGGGTTCCTCCTCCAAGTACTTCATAGAAGATTTTGAACACAAAAGACAGTGTCCGACTCTGCAAAAATAAGTTTCCACATATTGCCATAGAGAGAATAATATTTACACAAATCTAATCTACTAACGTATTCCGTAGCATGACATCACACCACGGCCAAGTCTTTATCCGAATCGTTTTTACTTCCCCACCTTAGTGCATTTCGCGAGGCGGTTTCCTTGGCACGTCTTGTCAAAGCAGAGATCGTGTCCCCTTATTTACGGGATTCTCATCAATACGATCGTGGGTAACCCAACCGCGCAATTTACCAC
Organism: Aegilops umbellulata; assembly: GCA_032464435.1. NCBI lineage: Eukaryota > Viridiplantae > Streptophyta > Magnoliopsida > Poales > Poaceae > Aegilops > Aegilops umbellulata. Next base: position 466,112,282 of record CP136057.1, read on the forward strand.
GGCGCTTGGGAGATAAGCGAGTTTTGCTAGGCTGGTGGGGACGCTTAACCGCATCCACCCATATAAGGGGATAAGGATCCACCTTTTTACCTACGCCTTCTTCCTCCTTTGCCTATCCATCTTCCGCGCACTCGAGCTCCAACGCCCAAGCCTGCACTTCCCACCTCAACCTTCTCCAGCCATGTCCGGAGCGGGAGGCAAGTGGATGGTCTCCTCCGTTACGGAGGGACACGTCAAGAAACTGAGGAAAGCCGGATACTTGTCTAACGACATCGCCCACCGGCTTCCCGAAGAGGGGCAGCTCCTCCCCACCCCAAGGCCCCATGAGAGGGTAGTATTCCTTCCCCATTTCCTCTGCGGACTGGGCTTTCCTCTCCACCCGTTCGTCCGGGGGCTCATGTTCTACTATGGCCTAGATTTCCATGATCTGGCCCCGAACCTCATCCTCAACATCTCGGCGTTTATCGTCGTGTGTGAGGCCTTCCTCTACGTCCGCCCCCATTTCGTCCCATGGCTCAAGACTTTCAACGTCAAGCCCAAGGTGGTGCGCGGCACCCAGGCGGAGTGCGGAGGCACCATGGCGGGCAAGATAGCCAACGTCCTATGGCTCGAGGGATCCTTTGTGGAGACCTTGAAGGGGTGGCAATCGGGGTGGTTTTACATCACCGAGCCGCGCGATCCCAAATGGGTCGCAGCCCCCGAGTTCCGTTCCGGACCCCGTACATGGCTCACGTCTTGGAAAGAGATGGGCTTGTCGTGGGGCGATAAAAGAGAGGTAACCGGACTGCAAAAATGCATCCAAACCTTGGTGAACAAGCAGCTCAAGCTTGTCAAAGTAGTCCAGGTTATGCTCGTCCGCCGGATCCTCCCATGTCAACAACGGGGCTTCAATTTGTGGGAGTTCGACCCGGCGCAGCACCCAACCCTGAGCAGGCTCTTCGACACAACGTACGAAGACGCCTGGAAGGTGCTATTCAAAGGCGCCGAGGCTCCCGCATCCGCTTCCGAGGGCCGCGGATTCCGCACGCAGCTTCCTGCTAGTGCGGTAAGCTATTTTTACCTTTTACAGGGTGTTGGCTTTTCATAGTTTGACTCTATGCGGGATCTAAACTCCCTTTCCTTTGACATGATTGGCTGGCGAAGTCCAGACAGATCGACTGTCCGACTCCTTTGCCCGAAGACCTAGCCGATGCTCGCTTAGCGGAGCTGTTGGCCCCGGCACCTTATGTGGTGCTGGAGAAGAAGGCCAAGAAGAGGGCCACGGGGACTCGAAAGAGTTCCCGGCGCCGGGAGGTGTCAGATTCTTCATCCGACGAATCCGAGACGCGCTCCTCCTGTAAAAACGAGGAGGAGGAAGAAGAAACCTCTCCCCCTCCAGCGGGGGGAGGAAATAAAAGGAAGGCCGCCCCAACCGGGGAGGCCGAAGGGTCCAAGAAGGGGAAAACCCTTCCTCTGGACTACCCTGCCGACGCCGATGACGACGAAGAGGAGTGGCCACACAGGGCCAAGCGTCCGGCGGAATCGTAAGCATCCGGGCACCCGAGCAATTCATAGCATTCCTTTATTGCACAACCTTTCCTTATGTCGAATATAATTATGCAGTCCACCCCAGGCCGGGCTCGACGAGTCGTCGAGCGGCTCCCTGGATTCATCAGACGTGAATTCACTTTCGCCCGCCACCTCCCCCCGCCCTACAGGTGACGCCGAGGTGGCGTCCCAACAGGCTCCAAGCCAGGAGGTGGTGGTCCTGGAGGCGCCACAAGGCGACCTCCCGGACTCCAGGAGTAAAGGAGATAAAACCCCCCAGGGCTCCGAGTCCGTCTTTGAGCCGGACACCGTGCCGGAATCGTCAACGGTGCCGGACCGCGGTAGGCGAACTCCTTCCAAGAGGATCAAGCCTACTGAGCCGGCGGCCCCCGTCCAACCAGAGGCGCCGGACAATCTGCTGGAGGTGCTTAACGGCGCCTCCATCGACGAGGAGCACCGCACTATTATGAGTGCGGTGATCCAGAAGGTTCAGTCCGCCAAGAGCGGACTGACTGAAGCTTGTGCCAGCCTTCTAACAGGCTTCGAGGTAAGTGCAGGATATATAAAAAATATTACCGCATAGACAGTAGCCCCTAATGCTCTATTTGGCGTTCGGAAAGAAAAGCCGAATAGAGGATCTAATAAAATTCGCAGGAGTCTAACAGAAAAAGAGTCAATATGCGTATGCAGGCTTCGTTGCTGGCAACCGCCGCGCTGACTGCGGAGGTGGGCACACTGAAGCAGGGCCTCAAGCGGACCGAGCAAGAGCTCGGCCTTGCCAAACGGCAGCTCGAGGAGAAAGAAGGTAAGAAATACCATAAAAAAGAAGAAAATATAAAAGTGCAATTGCAAAAATATGATAGGATTAACATGGTTATTGTAGGGGCCACAACTGAGGTGGCGACCCTCAAGCAAGCGTTGGCCGAGGCCGAGAAGAGAGCGGCCACGGAGCGCTCCGAGCGGGAGAGGTTCGAAGCCCAGGTTGGCGAGGTGCGGCAAGAGCTCCAGGCTCTCATGAAAAAACATGAGAGTTTGGAGCTTGACTCAAAGACGCGAGCATCCGAGCTCGCGACAGCTTTTGAAAATGCCAAGTCTGCCAAGGCTGAATCCCAGAAGGCCGTCCAGGAGTTGGATGCGGCGAAGAAGATAGCGGCGGGTAAGGCATTCTTTATGCAAAGAAAACATGTAAAAGTGAGCTTCTTGTTACTTACCCGAATCCGGAGCTCTCCAGGAGCATTAGCAGATCTTCCCCGTAGCGTGTCCGATGCCACCGCATCTACCGAGCCGAGGAGGGCAGCTCAACGGAGAAGGTGTTCTGGTCTCAGTATGCTGAGGCCAGACACCCACTGCCCCTGAGCGACCAGCTGAAGCAGCTGGTCGAGCTCCACAAGGTGGCCGAACAGGCCATGAAGGGCCTCATAGTTCGGCTGTGGCCTGGAGAGGTTCTGCCTGGGAGCTACTTCGGGCTGGTGCGGCGGCTGGTGGAGGCCTGTCCAAGGCTCGAGGTCATCAAGCGCTCCGTTTGCATTGAAGGTGCCCGTAGGGCCCTTGCCCGTGCTAAGGTGCACTGGGGCAAGCTGGATGGCGAGAAGCTTGTGAAGGACGGGCCACCGCCGGGGAAGGAGCATCGCAAGCCCGAGAACTATTATATGGATGTTCTGAAGGGTGCCCGCCTTGTGGCGGATGAATGTTCCATGGATGTAATTTTGGAGTAAACTCGCTCGTGTTATCCTGTGCGCTGAAAACTTGTTCATGTGCGCTTAAGCATTGCGTTTTGAATTTAAAATATTACCTTCTGTGCGGCCATTTATCAAATTTTGAGAGATGGCGAGTCGTCGGCTTCTGCCCCCATGCCACTAGTGCTGGGGTGTTCGGGTGAAACCTGAGCGCTCTTTTTCCCATGTATGGGTCCTTCGAGGGAGGCGCTCAGCACAACGAACAAGGCAATCAGACTATAGTGCTTGAACACTCTCACTTAGCCATAGAATACTATAATTTTAAATTTCGGTGAAGCCCCTAGTGTTCGGAAGACCGAGTTCGGGGCGCTATCCACGCCTTTGGCCGGACAAAGCCGACTCCTCGCTCTAAGCGGCATAAGTCTTTAGGGACTCGAAAAACCTCTCGAACAGCGACCAGTCTCTCGCTTCATCATGACAGTCAGTTTTAGCTTTCTCTACTGAGGTGCTCCGCCCAGCTCAACTGGGGCACAATCGCAGTAGTTCTCCTAGTGCTACCTTAGCCGATACAACTGAACATAAGGCACCAAAACATAGGAGCCGGGCAAACCCAACTATTGACCCAAGACATGATTCGGAGCCGATGCATATAATGCTATAAGTTCGGGGTGCCGCACTTGTTAAAGTGTTCGGACTTCTCACACCATATAAGGGGGGTACTGAAGCCCCTGGCGTATTGACCGTACCAAAGTGTACGGGTGCAACATGTCGTTAATGAATATATATTTGTGAAAAATAGTAATGCGAAAGTAGACAAAAAGCTATGCATTGTTTATCAAAAGGCTGCGATCAAAGCAGAACGATACAAATAGTGCGATAAGCAAAAGTGGGACTATTTAACATGTCCTTTCCAGGGGCAGGCTGCGGAATAGTATGCAAAACAGGTATACTGCTCGTGATAGAGACCACCTGGGAGTTATGTAATGCGGCGTAGCGTTTCTGCTTCCCTGGTTCTTGCATCGTTTGAGCGGCAGTTGGATTGCCGAACAGGTCTTCCGAAGTGTGGAGTCCTGAAAGTAAGAGAAAATAAAGAAATAGGCGGCCCCTAGTGCGGTTTAAGCCATGTTTCGGGCGCGCCATGATGGTGCCCCTCCCCCTGTGCCCATGGTATTTCGAGAGCGTAGTTATGTACGCGAGGCACTGGTTTCGCTAGTTCGCGAGGGCTGGGGTTGGGGCCGCGTTGCTACGCCTGCTCGAAACGTGCCAGGCAGCCTTGTTGTAGGTTACTCCGGGCGCGCTTGGCGATGTCCGGGCTTTTAACGGCCAGACTGTTGAACTGCCTTGAGAGGCTGCTTTGTACTTCCGCTGCTAGGGCCGCCGTGTGTTCCTCTGTTCGGAGGGAGCGTTCGGTGTTTCCATTGACCGTGATTACTCCTCGAGGGCCTGGCATCTTGAGCTTAAGGTATGCGTAGTGCGGCACCGCATTGAACTTTGCGAATGCGGTTGGCCCAAGCAGTGTGTGATAGCCACTGCAGAACGGGACTATGTCGAAGATTAACTCCTCGCTTCGGAAATTGTCCAGAGATCCAAAGACCACTTCAAGTGTGACTGAGCCTGTAAAGTTGGCCTCTACACCTGGTATGACGCCTTTAAAGGTCGTTTTGGTGGGCTTGATCCTCGAGGGATCTATGCCCATTTTCCGCACTGTATCCTGGTAAAGCAGGTTCAGGCTGCTGCCGCCGTCCATAAGGACTCTTGTGAGATGAAATCCGTTAATAATTGGGTCTAGAACCAATGCGGAGAATCCGCCATGACGGGTGCTAGTGGGGTGGTCCCTTCGATCGAAGGTGGTCGGGCAGGAGGACCATGGATTGAACTTTGGGGCGACTGGCTCCATCGCATATACGTCCCTTAATGCACGCTTCCGCTCCCTCTTGGGGATGTGGGTTGCGTATATCATGTTCACTGTCCGCACTTGTGGGGGAAAACCCTTCTGTCCACTGTTGTTCGGCGGCCGGGGCTCCTCCTCGTCATCGCTACGCAGCCCCTTGCCTCTATTTTCGGCATTTAGCTTGCCTGCCTGTTCGAACACCCAACAACCTCTGTTGGTGTGATTGGCTAGCTTTTCGGGGGTGCCATGTATTTGGCACAAGCGATCGAGTATTCGGTCCAAACTGGATGGGCCCTGAGTATTTCTTTTGAATGGCTTTTTCCGCTGACTGGATTTATAGCCTCTGAATCCGGCGTTGACTGCCGTATCCTCGTTGCTGTCGCTGTTAACGCGACGTTTTTGCTTGTTCCGACGTGACCTGCCACTGTTGTCCTTGGTGTCCGTATTACTAAGGCTCTTGGCCAAGTTATTGCTACGAGCTAGCCAGTTGTCTTCTCCCGCGCAAAAGCGGGTCATGAGCGTTGTGAGTGCTGCCATGGATTTCGGCTTTTCCTGTCCAAGGTGCCGGGCAAGCCACTCGTCGCGGATATTATGCTTGAAGGCTGCTAGGGCCTCATCGTCCGGACAGTCGACTATTTGGTTTTTCTTTGTTAGGAACCGTGTCCAGAATTGCCTGGCCGATTCCTCTGGCTGCTGAATTATGTGGCTTAGGTCATCGGTGTCTGGTGGTCGCACATAGGTGCCCTAGAAATTGTCGAGGAATGCGGCTTCCAGGTCCTCCCAACACCCGATAGATTCTGCTGGCAAGCTGTTAAGCCAATGCCGAGCTGGTCCCTTGAGTTTGAGTGGGAGGTATTTGATGGCGTGTAGATCGTCGCCGCGGGCCATGTGGATACGAAGGAGATAATCCTCGATCCATACCACGGGATCTGTTGTGCCATCATATGATTCGATGTTCACGGGTTTGAAACCCTCAGGGATTTGATGATCCATTACTTCATCTGTGAAGCATAGGGGGTGTGCGGAGCCTCTGTATTGGGCTATATCACGACGCAGCTCAAATGAGCTTTGTCTACTGTGTCCGGCCCGGCCGGATTTATTATATCCGGAGTGACGATCGCCGTCACGTGCCGTAGGGCGTCCGCGCGATCCATAGATCGATCTTGTTTGCTTTGCCTTGTCCTCCAATATGTCTCGCAGGTCTGGCGCATTTTCCCGTGCCTTAAAATGTTTTGAACGGCGCAGGGGTGCGGCTTGAGTGGAGGGCCGAGAGGCCTCTCTGTCGCGGCCACGAGGTGGCCGGTCGGCCGTGTCATGCACTGGTGATGTAGGTTTAGGTGCTTCCTCCTCTAATCGGGGTAGCAGCCTGCGCTTTGGGTAGCTCTTGGAGGGGCGTTCGAGTTCATACTCTTCGGCCGCAAGGACTTCAGTCCATCTGTCGGCTAGCAAATCTTGATCAGCTCTAAGTTGTTGTTGTTTTTTCTTGAGGCTGCTTGCCGTGGCCATAAGCCTGCGTTTGAAACGCTCTTGTTCGACAGGATCCTCTGGCACAACGAATTCGTCGTCGTCGAGGCTTGCCTCGTCTTCGGAGGGAGGCATATAATTGTCATCCTCGACCTCTCTGTCTGCCTCTCTCTCGTGAGGGCTAGCTTCTCCATCCTCCTGCGCTGAATCTTGTTGGAGGGGGTGTTCTTCGGCGCTATCCGGAGTGTTATTATCTCCTGTGCTGGAATCACCGTTTTTGCTTTGGCAGGATTTAGAGCGGCGCCGCTGACGCCGTCGCTTAGGCTGTTTCTTGGAGGGGTCATCCCCCGCTGTTTCATCGCCATCTCCTTCTTTTGGGGTATCCACCATGTATATGTCATATGACGAGGTGTGACGGTGTCTTGGACTAGGGGGTACTCACCACGTCATCTCCCGATCTATTAGATTGGGCCGAGGACCCCCATGGCCATATAATCATGGGCCAGTTCGGACAGTTGCCGCATAGAAGGAAGATTCCACAAGACTTGGCGATCAAGACAAGGACTCCTCCCCACCGGCGTATTCGGCTAGGACTCTTGTTATCCTAGGCCTCTGGTGCATTATATAAACCGAAGCCAGGCTAGTCGATAGACAATCATATATACAACAATCATACTATAGGCTAGCTTCTAGGGTTTAGCCTCCTTGATCTCGTGGTAGATCTACTCTTGTACTACCCATATCATCAATATTAATCAAGCAGGACGTAGGGTTTTACCTCCATCAAGAGGGCCCGAACCTGGGTAAACATCGTGTCCCCTGCCTCCTGTTACCATCGATCCTAGACGCACAGTTCGGGACCCCCTACCTGAGATCCACCGGTTTTGACACCGACATTGGTGCTTTCATTGAGAGTTCCGCTGTGTGATCGACAAAAGGATCGATGGCTCGCCTGCAGATCAACTGCGACTTTGGCATCTTCGTCACCAGCTCGACTGGTCACCTTGGTTCGACCAGGAATTGCGCCCCGTGTTCGGATCACCATGTTTGGACGAGGGCCTTCATCAAACATCAACTCCGATCTCTATCAAGATCACGGAGGAATCATCCATGGAGCTCGGGGGCTCAACATCAACATTGCCCTCAAGCGACCGTGCTGTTTTTCTGGACAGCAAACTCGTATCTGCTGCCACCACCTCCTCAAGTATCGCCTTGACGATCGCTTTGGTGGAATTGTGCGGAATTGAGTCTACCACAACCCTGGAAAATTTCGTCGAGTTCCAATGGAGGAATCTCTGGCAATCCACGATATACCGGAGCCCTGTCAAATCTGGACGGGAATTTGGATGTGTTTAGGGCGTGGTGTCCAGCTTCTAGCTCGGACGTCCTTTGGAAGATCCAACCGTTGATCGGCTGCGGAATTCCTGTATCTACCACCTCTCAAAATTTCAGCTCGATCCGACCGTCCAAACTCCGGGAACCTTTCGATTAGTGCATCACTTTTTGGATCTGTTTTCTGCGCGAAAACGAATCCGACCCGAGTTTGTCTTTTTTATGAACGGGATTTCGGACATCCCTTTTGAAGGAAGTTTTGTACGGGGTATTGTGTTTTGTTCCTGAACACATCCCACTAACTTTAAAATCTTTTGAACATGATCTTCAACATCATGTTGGTGTCAAACCAGTCCGGCAATATTGCTCCACGGCTGCCGACCTGCGCTAGACACGTCGTCACTTTGTTGAGCCGAGCTCAACTTCTTCGGATCATCATCTCGGCAAGCCAAACAAGAGTCCGGCATCGCGAAGGATAAATCATCATCAACATCTCCGCCCCACAGATTACATGGAGCGGGCATACCGGCATCGCCGCACGGTCGCTTCATCAAGCCGGCATCGACCACGTCATGACATGCATCTGCAGGGCCGCACTATTGCTTCTTCAAGCTGGTGTCCATCACGCCGACCTACTTCGACATCTCGGCTGGAACGGGGGCTTCGTCATCTCTTCATCAACCTACTCCAGACACTTCGACGTCACTAGCCGACCAGCTCCGTCATGTTAGCTGGACCGAGGGCCTTGCCTCGGCGAGCCAACCTTTGCCAGCATTGCCATGCCGTCGTTTTATCGCCCATCAGGCAATGGGTGCGCGGATCGAGTCCCAATTTTGGGAATCACCTTCCTTCGGATTGCTACAACAAATAAACCAGGTGCTATTAATCCTAGTATCTTTTGCTTGTTTGGGTTCATTTTTTCCAAGGAATTATTACTCTGGTTTGTCCATCATATGTACACAGGTCTATCAAATGGTGGCCGCATTAACGACAATTGCATGGTGGTTCGGTCAGTTTCCGTACATAGTCCGGCGAACGCCGCATCCGGAGCTCGGACCGACCTGTGAATTCAGGCTTTGCCACACCTTTACCGCATCACGCCGACGCCCTGCATCGACATTGACTTCGGCGCCAGGCCATATTTCTTTTATTACTCACTTTGCATAAATTATTTATTATGCAATGATTTTTTTTAATTATCATTATCACTATTATCTCCGGTTCGCACTATTTTTTGTGCACAAGAAAATGATCCGGGGACTTCGTCGTCACTCTGCCGGTCTGCATTGACCGTGCCATGTCACCACTTCGGCGTGTCGAGCTCTCCGCTCCGCCACCTCGGGACCGGCTTGGGGGATGGAACCTTGTTCCGTATCAAGCTCGGACCGTGTCATCAATACCGAACACATTAACCAGCTAAGTCGCTTCCATGCTCAAAGCTTTAATTTCTAACTTGTGTTCGACCAAGCATTATACTTTTTTGAAAAAATGTTGCTTGTAAAAATTTTCCTTGTCCAAACTTTGTTTGTGATGCATAAATTCAAATACCCAATTCATTTGGGGGCTTCCTTCATGAAGCTTTTCCTCTTGCATATGATTATACTTGTACGACTTCGTTCCTTGTTCGTATATTACGCCACAATATGCACCATATTGACTTAAGTGATTTGCAAGCTGGGTTGCCTCGCTCCTGTGTTTAACCCTATGTTCCCGATTGTTCGGCTAGGGAGTAAAGGGAGCACCTCTGCGATTGTCACGATCGGGTCATCCGAGCCGGACCTCAGACTGGGTGAAGCCGAAAGCTAGCGCTCTTATAGTTTTCAATGATGGTCGGCACACAACGGAACTCATGAGTACAAAAAATCTATTGCACAAGTCTCATAATAACAATGAGCACCGAAGAAAGGTATCGGTGGGGGTACTATTTTCTTCGAAGATGCTTCTTACACTTCGCAGTAATATAGCATAAGTTTCCTGAGCGCGCTTTGTCTGTTACAGCCTTATGGCCTGATTGCCTGGTTATTGGAAACACCGTTGATATTCTCGACCGATGGAGTACATAACACTTTTCAGTCCTTGACCGAAGAGGGGGAAGCCGACGGTCGGTTAAGACGCGTTTAAAGTTTGGTTGAACATAGATATGATATAAGTACTTCGGTACATGCAATCATTCTCCTACCCAAGTCACTTGGGGGCTCTTAAGTTTATTTGAGCCATTTTATAATAAGTGTTCTTCTTGTTAGTCGTTGCAAAGTTTTTTTATTATTATTTATCACTCCTTTTTTCAACACGAGTGTGCAGTCACTAGCCGGGGAGCCTAATTTCTCTCTCAAAGCCGCTAGATTTTAGTTTGCTAAACTGGCCTGATGAGAAGTACTCCGCCCTCGGGATAGGAGGTTGAAGCCGTACGCTGACCCGCTCGAAGTCCTGAGACAGGATGTATCATGTTAAAGCACGACAGAATCACTTCTTTTTTCTAAGACCAATTTTCGGATTGGCACCGAACACTTGATATTGTTCGGATGTCATGTTTTTACTGACGTTTCTTGGTTTTCCAAGCTTTTTGGCACATTTAAACTATTTGTGCTTTTCCAGCATTAGTCTCGCAGTGCAACGTCGGTCACCTTTTAGGGATTCGGCAAAAACATTCTCAGATATTGCTATATATGCATCGGTTTCGAATTGTGTCTTCGGTCAATAGTTGGGTTGCCCGGCTCCTGCACTTGCTTCCTACGTTCCGTTTTATTCGGCTAGGCGTGCAAAGGGAGAACCACTGCGATTGTGCTTCCAGCTCACATGGTTAAGCACCTCAGTGGAGAAAGCCAAAAACTGACTGTCACAATAAGCGTAAACAGGTAAGCGATCCGATGACTATGTTAAATAACAGGACGTTCATAACATTGGCCGAAGTGTTTACGGCTTGACCTCGACTGTCGTCGAACACTACCGGGGGCTATTAACTAGCCTCCCAAACTAAATCCTCGATATTTTGCTCTTACATTGGAGCTGAGGTTTTATGATCATGCTTAGCATGACAACTCAAAGAAAGGAACCGATAGCAGGACTATTTTCTTTGGAAGACATTTCTTCTGTTAAACAGTAATATAACATATCTCTCCGCGTACCTTTGTTTATAAAACCGTATGGCCAGATTGCCTTGTTTGTCGTCCTCATAAAGGCTTTATAAAGTAAGACAAACACTCCTCGGCTACTGGCTGAGGAGGTGGAAGCCGATGGTCTGTTAACAAAGTTTTGTACAATGCGGATCCGAGCATTAAATGACGTAAAGTACTTGGATACATAGAGTCATTACACATAATTTGTGATTTTACTATGGATATCGATCCTTAATTCGGCCACCCGTGCCCGCATTAAGGCTCGGGGGTTACTGGGCTTCGGGATTATTATTTAAACATATTAAAGGGGCACATCGATCCCCTGATCTGGTGTTGCCACCCGACCAGTGTCTCGGGGGCTACTGCATTGCTTGTCCAATGCAGAAAATTTTATGTGCAATATAGTTTACGAGGAGATTTTGATCCTCAGGTTGGTCGGCCGCACCCAACCTGAGTCTCGAGGACTGATCACGCCACTTTCAGTGTCCCGAAGTATTATGCCGAGCTAGGACTTGATCCTCAAGCCGATTTTGCAAATCGACCTGAGTCTCAGCGGCTATTGGGATCAGCAGTCTTATGTCATCCTTCATGTGCATCTCGGGTTTTAGACCGATACCCACCTTGAGGGATACTGGCTATATATCTCGGCAGAGAATAAATTGCACCAATAAAAAATAATGACAAAAACTGGCCCACATTCGGGGTGGTGCACCACCTCGGAAGCAGTCCGGCATAAAGCTCGGGCGCTAGCGGCTGGCTCCATAGAGGGCATTTCCGGCATTAATCTCGGCTAAACTCCTTCAAACTTCTTTGAATCAAGATGATTTACGACACCTCGGATACAGTCCGGCGTTGGAGCTCGGATACAGTCCGGCGTTGGGGCTTGGATACAGTCCGACGTTGGAGCTCGGATACATAGTCCGGCATTGGAGCTCGGATACATTCCGGCGTTAGAGATGGCAAGCGGTCCGGCGTTGGTGCTCGGCTACAAAAGATACCTTGAATGAAGTCCGGTGTTGGAGCTCGGACGCAAGAGGACGATGCCGCCTGGGAACAACTTCAAACCCGAGGTGTGGCATAAAAGTAACAAGGCATTGATAAAGGCCGGAAACTTAAAGGGGCTCCTCGGATACCCGACGTGTAAACTCTTCAGATTCACTTTGGCGATCCTCGAGATCGAAGATGAGAAGATTTATTGAACCAGTTTTCAAGACCGACGAACGAAGATGAAGAACAGTTTGGAAGATTTGAGGAGCGTCCCTAACTTGAAGACCGGTTCAGGGGGCTACTGATGGTGTCCTGGACTAGGGGGTACTCACCACGTCATCTCCCGATCTATTAGATTGGGCCGAGGACCCCCATGGCCATATACTCATGGGCCAGTTCGGACAGTTGCCGCATACAAGGAAGATTCCGCAAGACTTGGCGATCAAGACAAGGACTCCTCCCCACCGGCGTATTCGGCTAGGACTCTTGTTATCCTAGGCCTCTGGTGCATTATATAAAACGAAGCCAGGCTAGTCGATAGACAATCATATATACAACAATCATACTATAGGCTAGCTTCTAGGGTTTAGCATCCTTGATCTCGTGGTAGATCTACTCTTGTACTACCCATATCATCAATATTAATCAAGCAGGACGTAGGGTTATACCTCCATCAAGAGGGCCCAAACCTGGGTAAACATCGTGTCCCCTGCATCCTGTTACCATCGGTCCTAGACGCACAGTTCGGGACCCCCTACCCGAGATCCGCCGGTTTTGACACCGACAAGGTGGCTTTCTAGTGCCCTATAGGTGCTGGTTCTTGGTCGTCTCCTACATCGGCGTCCATACCGTCAATGTCTTCGGAGTCGAAGTTGAGCATGTCGGTTAAATCATCGACAGTGGCTACAAAGTGGGTGGTGGGTGGGCTTTGAATTTCTCCGTCGTCCGTATCCCAACCTTGCTGACCGCAGTTTGGCCAGGGCTCTCCTGATAAAGAGAGAGACTTTAATGACTTCAGAATATCGCCAAAGGGCGAGTGCTGAAAGATGTCCGCGACTGTAAACTCCATGATCGGCGCCCACTCGAATTTGATCGGCAGGGGCGCGGGGGGCCCGGAGTCCGGAGAGGAGTCCGGCCCCACAGAGTCATGGGCCTTGCGGAGTGCGGGGCTGGTGTTCGGCTCGATCGTCGTTGGGATCGCAGCCCCCGAGGCGGCGTCCAACCACTCGTCCTCGATTGGCGCAGTTGGTTCCGAATCCAGGGTCGGAACCGATGCGCGCGCGGCCTCCAGGGCACTGTTCGGCGGCAGAGCTAGATCATGCCCATCGCGACAGTGCGGCGCGCTCGGCTGTGGCTCAAATCCGTCGAAGATCAAGTCCCCGCGGATGTCAGCCTTGTAGTTTAAACTTCCAAATCTGACCTGATGGCCAGGGGCGTAGCTTTCGATCTGCTCCAGATGGCCAAGCGAATTGGCCCGCAGTGCGAATCCGCCAAAGACGAAGATCTGTCCGGGGAGACAAGTCTCACCCTGGACTGCATCATTATTGATGATCGGAGGAGACATCGGGCCTAAAAGCGACGACACAGAGGAACTCTCAATGAAAGCACCAACGTCGGTGTCAAAACCGGCGGATCTTGGGTAGGGGGTCCCGAACTATGCGTCTAGGCGGATGGTAACAGGAGACAAGGGACACAAAGTTTTACCCAGGTTCGGGCCCTCTCGATGGTGGTAAAACCCTACGTCCTGCTTGATTAATATTGATGATATGGGTAGTACAAGAGTAGATCTACCACGAGATCAAGGAGGCTAAACCCTAGAAGCTAGCCTATGGTATGATTGTATGTTGTCCTAGGGACTAAAGCCCTCCGGTTTATATAGACACCGGATAGGGTTAGGGTTACACAAAGTCGGTTACAATGGTAGGAGATTTAAATATCCGCATCGCCAAGCTTGCCTTCCACGCCAAGGAAAGTCCCTTCCGGACACGGGACGAAGTCTTCAATCTTGTATCTTCATAGTCCAGGAGTCCGGCTGAAGGTATAGTCCGGCTATCCGGACACCCCCTAATCCAGGACTCCCTCACCTGGACTAAGGGGTCCTCGGGCGTCCGGCCTGTTATTCATGGGCCGGACTGATGGGCTGTGAAGAAATGAAGGCCGAAGACTGTACCCGTGTCCGGATAGGACTCTCCTTGGCGTGGTAAGCAAGCTTGGAGATCAACTATGAAGATTCCTTTCTATGTAACCAACTCCATGTAACCCTAGATCCCCCTCGGTGTCTATCTAAACCGGAGGGTTTAGTCCGAAAAGAATACACTCATTACCATAGTCATACAGGCTAGACTTTTAGGGTTTAGCCATTACGATCTCGTGGTAGATCAACTCTTGTAATACGCATATTCGTCAAGATCAATCAAGCAGGAAGTAGGATATTACATCCATAGAGAGGGCCCGAACCTAGGTAAACATCATGTCCCCTGTCTCCTGTTACCATCGACCTCAGACGCATAGTTCGGGACCCCCTACCCGAGATCCGCCGGTTTTCACACCGACATTGGTGCTTTCATTGAGAGTTCCACTATGCCGTCAACGAAAGGTTCGATGGCCCCTTCCATCGTCGATAGTGACGCTGTCCAAGGAGAAACCTTCCTCCCTAGACAGATCTTCGTATTCGGCGGCTTCGTACTGGCTTGGCCATATGGAGCAGATCGATAGCTATGCCCCTGGCCACCAGGTCAGATTTGGAAGCTTGAACTACATCACGGATATCCGTGGAGACTTGATCTTCAACGGATTTGAGACCGCGGCGATCGCTCCCCCTCGCTCCGATGAACATGACTTAAATCTGTCATCGGACCACATTCAGGAGATGGTTCCTGTAACTGCCACGACCTTAGATCTGGAGCAGATTGCGCCATCCAAGGCCACAGAGTCCGCGGCGTTGGAGCCACACACAGACTCAACACCTTGCAATATCTACGTCAACGGAATTCCGACTCGTTTCCGGCTATAATTTCCGAACCACGTACGCCTGCGGACACCGAGCTGGATCGGTTATCGATCTTCGAGTTCAGCGCCTTAAACATCTTCCAACACTCGCCCTTGGGCGATGTGCTAAATTCATTAAAGAACCTGTCCTTGGCGGGGGACTCACAGCCGAACTATGT
This sequence comes from Aegilops umbellulata, assembly GCA_032464435.1. Classification (NCBI taxonomy): domain Eukaryota; kingdom Viridiplantae; phylum Streptophyta; class Magnoliopsida; order Poales; family Poaceae; genus Aegilops; species Aegilops umbellulata. Next base: position 466,127,442 of record CP136057.1, read on the forward strand.
CCGGTTCGAACTAGAGGCTGATGATGGATAATTCCGCTTCCCACCCGCCACCCACTTCATAGCCGCTGTCGAGGACTTAACTGACATGCTTGATTATGGCTCCGAAGACATCGACGGTATGGACAACGATGCCGACAAGGAGCAAGGCCAAGACCTGCCATTCACTGGACGTTGGACGACCACCTCTTCGTATGACGTGTACATGGTTGACACACCTAAAAAGCTAGCGATGATGACAAAGAAGATCCAGTTGAGAATAAACCTCCTGAGACACAGTCCAAGCGCCGACGCCCTAAACGCCGTTCTAAGTCACGTCAATCAAAAGACAGCAACACTGGCACCGGAGAAAAAAGTACTTCGGACGATGCCGAAAACAATGAAAACCCTTTTGGAGCAAGATCTGAACAGGAGGAACAAGAAAACGGGCAAGCCAGCCCCGATGAACAGGCCCTACCCAGCGACAATTTGGAGGACAACAACTACCTTCCGCTCTCCGAAGACGAGGTAAGCCTCGGCGACAAAGACTTCATCGTACCCGAAGAACCCCTCGGGTAGGAGCGCTTCAAGCGCAGGCTAATAGCTACTTCAAGGAGCCTGAAAAAGAAGCAGCAGCAGCTTCAAGCTGACCAAGACCAACTCAACGATAGATGGACCGAAGTCCTGGCCGCCGAAGAATACAGCCTTAGTGTCCCAGCCAAAAGCTACCTGAAGCATAGATTGCTACCTCAGTTCGATGATGAGGCGTTGGAGCCCGTACCATCATCACACAATGCGGCAGGTCGTCGACAACTCGGTCCAGATAAAGAGGCAACTCAAGCTGTACACCAGACTGCCCCACCTTGTCGTAAAGGCAAGAATAACACATCTCGTGGTTGTACAGATGACCTTTGACGGGACTTGGACAATAGAGCAGGACACGCGACGATGGCTACCTATTCAGACGTGACAAATCTAGCCACGCCCGAGCCGAAAACAGCAAATGGACTCCGTCGGAGTTACGTCGCAGTGTGGCCCAACATAGAGGCGCCGCACACCCTCTTTGCTTCACTGATGAAGTAATGGATCATGAATCTCCCGAAGGATTCAAACCCGTCAATATTGAATCATACGACGGAACAACCGATCCCGCGGTATGGATAGAAGATTTTATCCTCCACATCCATATGGCCCGTGGAGATGACCTCCACACCATTACATACCTCCCACTAAAGCTAAAAGGGCCAGCTCAGCACTGGTTAAATAGCTTGGCTGAATATTCCATAGGCAGTTGGGAGGACTTGGAAGAAGCCTTCCTTGACAACTTCCAAGGAACATATGTCCGGCCACCGGATGCTGATGACCTAAGTCACATTGTCCAGCATCTCGGACAGTCAGCCAGGAAGCTCTGGACTCGGTTCTTAGTCAAAAAGAACCAAATCGTCGACTATCTGGACGCGGAAGCCCTTGCGGCCTTCAGACACAGCGTCCGGGATGAATGGCTTGCACGCCACCTCGGTCAAGAAGGACCTAAATCCATGACATCCCTTACTACTCTAATGACCCGCTTTTGCGCGGGAGAAGATAGCTGGCTCACTCATAGAAGCAACAATGCCAGCGACCCGGGCACTTCCGAAATCCGAGACGGCAACAGCAAGCCACGTCGAAGCAAATACAACAGTCGCAATGATAATGAAAGATCACGCGATACAGCGGTCAACGCCGGATTCAACAATCCCAAGCCCGGTCAATGGAAGAAGCCATTCAAGGTGAACCGAGACGAACCATCCAACCTTGACAGGATATTGGACCGACCCTGCCAGATTCACGACCACCCCGATAAAACAACCAATCATACCAACAGAAACTGCTAGGTCTTTAAGCAGGCTGGCAAGCTCAACGCCAAACACAAGGGGAGGAGGCCGTCAGGCGGCAGGGACGACGGAGAGGTTCACCAACGAAATACCGGGGGTCAGAAGCAATTTGCACCCTTGGATTGACTACTCCCAGAGCGGAAATAGTAGTCCGGCTTCCGCCGCCCACCTCGTATACCTGCAAAATTTGTACCGCGCATACATCACTACGCACTCAAGATACCATGGGCACTGGCGGAAGCACACTACGGACAAGCCTGCAAGCATTCCCGTAACGTTTTTTATCTATTTTCTTTTTATTTCTTCCTTCACTATCTCTTAAAAACAGGTGATGAACAGGACAAACATTAAATTGACTCTATCGGAGTTCGGATCCGTACACTCACCTAAGGGGCTACTTCCATCAAGGATTCCCCTCGCCGAGGACAGGCAGCGCAGACGTGCGATAGAAGGTCCAAAATAACTTTTTGTAGACCGCACTCTTTATTTCGAGCCTATACTATGCCTCTTCCTCCGCCTTCGACCTCGAGCATGTCAATTAGTAGGGGTTGTGGTCTTTATATATATTAAGTAATCATTGGCATATCGCTCAGTTCCTAGTAAACAATATCCGAATTAATCATCTGTGTTGTTTCGCCAATGAATATGGCTCCTATGGTTGTTTCACATATATACCTTGGCATAACCTGCCAGGGGATCGGTATGGGAACCAATGAGTTGCCAACAAAAGTCCGAACAACTCTATAGCGTACTTCGACGTCGCAAGTTTGGCCTTATATGCATCAGCTCCAAATCATTGTCTTGGGTCAATAGTTGGGTTGCCCGGCTCCTGTGCTTTCTACCCTACGTTCTGCTCCATCGGCTAGGGTAGTAAAGGGAGAACTACTGCGTTTGTGCTTCCGATTCATCTGGTCAAGTACCTCAGTAGAGAAAGCCTAAAGCTGAATGTCATGATGCGGCGAGAGCTGGTCAACCACTTGACGACTTATTGGAATCTTTAGCGATTCTTCGCGTCACACGCTGGATCTTTTTCAGATCAAATATGTAAAGCATCATATTATAATATGCCGCATACATACCAGGGGCTATGTCGTAGTCCCACCATAAAACTCCTATGGCTAAATGAAAGTGTTAACGCCCTATAGTCCGATTGCCTGGTTCGCTGCATTATCACCTCCTTCGTGGACCAAGACATTGGATAAAGAGTGATTAAATGCTTTTCCAAACACCCCCGTACTTCCTACGAGGGGGCTGAAGCCGACGACTGGAAAACTTTTAGATCATACTGAAACGTCCGCACAGGAGGAATACAAGCTTTCGAGCAAAACATAAAAATAGATTAACTATAAAATTGACTTTTACAATTCTCATACACCTCACTTGAACATTATGTCTTTCGAGCACTGACCCTCTATCAAGCGGGGGGCATCTAGGATGTCTTCAAAATAATGCTCCAGTTGAGGACGGTCCTTGCCCTTGGGTGGATTCTTCGCCGCAACATCGATGGCCTTCATCTTCCCCCAGAATGTCTTGACTCGGGCAAAAGCCATCCGTGCACCCTCAATGCACGCCGACCGCTTCACTATGTTGATACGCGGCACCGCGTCAACAAGCCTTTGCACCAAACCAAAGTAGCTATTCGGAATAGGCTCAGTTGGCCACAACCGGATTATGACGTTCTTCATGGCAGCGTTGGATATCCTATGAAGCTCGGCCCAATGGGACATCTGTTCATTCAGCAACAGAGGGCGCTTTGATGCGTGAAACTGTGACCAGAAAAGCTTGTCCGTTGCGTACCCCTCTCGCGCTTGGTAATACTGCGCCGCATCGGAAGAAATCTTCGGCAAGTCTAAAAACTCGTTCGGAGAACTCCACACTCGGTCAAGCTGAGCATAGTTCAGATTGCCGAACTTAGTCTGTAGCAGAAAGGGCTTACCAGCCGCAATCTCCCCAGCTTGCTGGATCTCCTCACAGGCTGCTCTAGATTCCAACCACGTTTCCCTCGCCTCTTGTAAGGCCTTGTCCAGTTCAGCCGTTTTGGCTTCATTCTCCTTCTCCAGAAATTCACAGCGGCAAGTAGCATTTTTCAGTTCGAGCGCCATCGTGGATATCTTCTCCTCGTCTTGGCGCCGTGCAGCTTGTTCGGCTTTTAACTCAGTTGATGCCTTTTCGGTAGCCGCATTGCTACACTAGGCCTGCTCCTTGGCCTGGGCCAGCTCCGCTCGAAGAACTTCAATGGCGGCAGCACCATCTGCAGCCATGAATATTCTAGCATATAACTTTTATCGCCATGCTTATACCACAAAAATGTATGGGGATTGCCCCGAATACATACCTTGTGACTCGTCAAGGCGCATATTGATTAACGCAAGGTCATCCCCTGCTACATCAAGCTTCCGATGGAGCTCGGCAATATCCATAGTCTGGGAAGTAGCCAAGGGGGAAGCAGCCTGTGTTCAAGTTCATCAGATTAGTCCTTGAGTAATTTTTTTCGATCCTCCGTTCGCTTCCCAGTGGAACCCAACCCGAGTTCAGGGGCTACTACCTATACACAAGTGCATCTTTGCAAATAAAACATAGCTAAACACATTATATCACAAACCTTGAAGCCTTTTAGCATGCTCATGAAGGCTCCATTCAATCTGCTCTTCACGGACAAAATCCTCTCAACCACCGTATCCATCAAGGTACATTGTTCCCCCGAGACAGATGCTTTTCGCAACATGTCCCACAATATATCTAGGGCCGCCGGGTCTCCGGAAGCCGCTCTAGGAGCACAACCATCCTTTGAAGGAATCCGTTCACCTGTCTCCAGAATCATCGTCGGCTGCAAGCCAGACAGTCCGGGGCCTTTATTATTGGCCCTAGAATCCCGGAAGGTCGTTGGTCTACCTTTGCGTACTGCCTCTTTAATCCCCGCATAGCTTGTTGATCAAGAAAAACCCTCTGCGATGACAATTCAGAGTCGTCCGTCTTATTGGGCAAGGAGGTCGGGGGAGGCGTCTCGCTTTCCATCATCTCTGGGAGGAGACCTCCCGAAGAAGAGGATTGCCCAGAAAAACTCTGTGCTGACCTGTAAAAATGCACAGACATGTTACATATATCTTCGGTAACGACAAAGGAGCAGGACGCTATCAAAGTACCCCAGATTCACTTACGGTTTGGTCGAGGGTTGTCCCCATGTTGGAGTTGTTCAACGGCGTCGCTTTCCAAACCCAAGCCGCTCGATGGTGGCATCTTGCCCCTCTTGGGAGACCGCCCCTCCCAACCTTCGGAGGCGGCCCTTTTCCTCCTCCTCGGAGAAGGGATACTGGCTCCTCTTTCGCCTCTGTCTTCAGGCGAGGAAAGGTTGATTTCTCCAGATTCAGTATCCGACTTACCTTCGGAACAAAGGCCATCCCGGGTCTTCTCACTCTCCTCTTTTCCCTCCCTTGCCGGCGCCTGGTATGGTGCCGAGACCAGCATCCTTCTTAACACAGGATTAGCTGAGTCTTCAAGAAGGGGAGCCGGACACCTAATCCCTTCCACTTTCTTTATCTAGCCCTGAAAAAGGATGATTCAGTCAGTGTCTTACCACTGGGTATTTGATTATGAGGTGCTCCGCGAACGGGTACTTACCGGGGTGTCCGCATGGTTACAGTCTAGGCCAATATCTTCGATGGTGTCCGGCCATTGCTTTCGTTTCCCGAAAAATAATCTCCACATTCCTTCGTGCATAGTGTCGAAGAAGTGTTGAAGAGTCCGCGACCCTTCTGGATTGGACTCCCACATGCGGAGAGGTCGTCGCTAGCACGGCAGGGTCCGGCGGACTAGCATTACTTGAACAACGTTGACAATATTGATGTCCCTGTCAATGAGGCTCCGGATGCGACTTTGCAGAGCCCGCACCTCGTCTGTTGATCCCTAGTCCAACCCCTTATTAATACACGATGCAAGCTGAATTGGGGGGCTGGATCGAAATTCGGGCGTAGCTGCCCACTTGGAGCCACGGGGCTTGGTGATATAGAACCACCCCTGCTGCCATAAATCAGAAGATTTGGTAAAGGATCCTTTCAGCCAAACAACGCTAGCAAGCTTGCTCACTGTGGCACCACCGCACTCTGCCTGCTCCCCCTCTATCACTTGCAGCTTCACATCAAAGGTCTTGAGCCACAAGCCGAAGTGCGGAGGAGTTAGGAGGAAGGCTTCGCAAGTGATGATAAACGCCGAGATAAGAAGAATAGAGTCCGGGGCCAGATCGTGAAAATCTAGCCCATAATAGAACATGAGCCCTCAGACGAAGGGGTTAAGTGCAAACCCTAACCCGCAGAGGAAGTGGGACACGAACACGACCCTCTCGTCGGATCTGGGGGTGGGAATAACCTGCCCCTCGGCAGGAAGCCGATGAAGGATTTCTGCGGTCAGATACCTCGCCGCCCGAAGCTTTGCAATATCTCCCTCCGTGAGAAGAAGCCACCCACCGGCCTTGACGGCTGGATTCGGACATGATTGGAGCTTGTGGCGATTGAAACCCGGGAGTTGGAACTCGGGGTAGCAAGGGTTGAGGAAGAAGCAAGCGTGAAAGAAAAAGACGGGTCTGTACCCCTATATAAAGACCGCGAATATCGAACGTCTCCTCCTGGGCCTCTGAAATTGCCTATTCCCAAGGAGTTGTACCCAAGTGACGGTTGGGTTACCCATGTCCGGGTTGAAAAGAATCCCTTAAAAAGGGGGACACGATCTCCACTTGGATAAGACATGCTAATAAACCACGTCTCGAGACGTGGGATAGCGGGCTAGCCAACGGTTCGAAAATAAAGGCCGAGCATGCATGATGTCATATTACCAAAAAGTTGTCAGCGGATTGGACTCGTGAAATATTATATCCTCTACAGTTGTGTATACAAGTCTGGATACAATCATTACATCTGAAGACTATCTTGGAGTTCCGAAACGGGAACCCGCCTTGCAATGTCGAAGACAATCTGCGCGCCGGACTCCTCGTCATTGAAGCCAGGTTCAGGGGCTACTGAGGGAGTCCTGGACTAAGGGGTCCTCGGGTGTCCGGCCAGTTATCCATGGGCCAGACTGATGGGCTATGAAGACATGAAGGCCGAAGACTGTACCCATGTCCGGATAGGACTCTCCTTGGCGTGGAAGGCAAGCTTGGCGATCAACTATGAAGATTCCTTTTTATGTAACTGACTCCATGTAACCCTAGATCCCCCTCGATGTCTATATAAACTGGAGGGTTTAGTCCGGAAAGAATACGCTCATTACCATAGTCATACAGGCTAGACTTCTAGGGTTTAGCCATTACGATCTCATGGTAGATCAATTGTTGTAATACTCATATTCATCAAGATCAATCAAGCAGGAAGTAGGGTATTACCTCCAGAGAGAGTGCCTGTACCTGGGTAAACATCGTGTCCCCTGTCTCCTGTTACCATCGATCTCAGATGCATAGTTCGGGACCCCGTACCCGAGATCCGCCGGTTTTCACACCGACAGCCGGCCCCCTTTCCTTCCCCCTCTCTCCCCTTCCTTCCACTCCTAGTCCAACTAGGGAAGGGGGGAATCCTACTCCCGGTGGGAGTAGGACTCCCCATGGGGCGCTCCATAGGAGGGTCAGCCCTCCCCCTCCTCCACTCCTTTATATACGGGGGAGGGGGGCACCCCATAGATACACAAGTTGATCATTGATCTCTTAGACGTGTGCGATGCCCCCCTCCACCATAATTCACCTTGGTCATATCATCGTCGTGCTTAGGCGAAGCCCTGCGCCGGTAGCTTCATCATCACTGTCATCACGCCGGCGTGCTGACGAAGCTCTCCCTCGACACTCTACTGGATCGTGAGTTTGTGGGACGTCACCGAGCCGAACGTGTGCAGATCACAGAGGTGACGTACCTTCGGTACTAGGATTGGTCGATACTGAATACATACGACTACATCAACCGCGTTGTCATAACGCTTCCGCTTACGGTCTATGAGGGTACGTGGACAACACTGTCCCCTCTCGTTGCTATGCATCACCATGATCTTGCGTGTGCGTAGGAAATTTTTTGAAATTACTACATTCCCCAACAGTGGCATCCGAGCCAGGTTTATGCGTAGATGTTATATGCATGAGTAGAACACAAGTGAGTTGTGGGCGATAATAGTCATACTTTTTACCAGCATGTCATACTTTGATTCAGCGGTATTGCTGGATGAAGCGGCCCGGACCGACATTACACATATGCTTACGCGAGACTGGTTCTACCGACGTGATTCGCACACAGGTGGCTGGCGGGTGTCAGTTTCTCCAACTTTAGTTGAATGGAGTGTGGCTATGCCCGGTCCTTGTTGAAGGTTAAAACAACACATATTTGAAGAAAAATCGTTGTGGTTTTGATGCGTAGGTAAGAATGGTTCTTGCTCAGCCCGTAGCAGCCACGTAAAACTTGCAACAACAAAGTAGAGGACGTCTAACTTGTTTTTGCAGGGCATGTTGTGATGTGATATGGTCAAGACATGATGCTAAATTTTATTGTATGAGATGATCATGTTTTGTAACAGAGTTATCGACAATTGGCAGGAGCCATATGGTTGTCGCTTTATTGTATGAAATGCAATCGCCATTTAATTGCTTTACTTTTTCACTAAGCGGTAGCGGTAGTCATAGAAGCAATAGTTGGCGAGATGACAACGATGCTACGATGGAGATCAAGGTGTCGCGCCGGTGACGATGGTGATCGTGACGGTGCTTTGGAGATGGAGATCAAAGGCACAAGATGATGATGACCATATCATATCACTTATATTGATTGCATGTGATGTTTATCCTTTATACATCTTATTTTGCTTAGTTCGACGGTAGCATTATAAGATGATCTCTCACTAAATTTCAAGGTACAAGTGTTCTCCCTAAGTATGCACCATTGTAAAAGTTCGTCGTGCCGAGACACCACGTGATGATCGGGTGTGATAAGCATATGCAGATATTGCCTCGGAACACTGAGACCAAAAGGTCGAGCGTGAATCATATAGTAGATATGATCAACATAGTGATGTTCACCATTGAAAACTACTCCATCTCACGTGATGATCGGACATGGTTTAGTTGATATGGACCACGTGATCACTTAGATGATTAGAGAGATGTCTATCTAAGTGGGAGTTCTTTAGTAATATGATTAACTAAACTTTAATTTATCATGAACTTAGTACCCGATAGTATTTTGCATGTCTATGTTGTTGTAGATAGATGGCCCATGTTGTTGTTTCGTTGAATTTTAATGCATTCCTAGAGAAAGCTAAGTTGAAAGATTATGGTAGCAACTACACAGACTGGGTCCATAACTTGAGGGTTATCCTCATTGCTCCACAGAAGAATTACGTCTTGGAAGCACCGCTAGGTGCCAAACCCACTGCAGGAGCAATGCCAGATGTTATGAACGTCTGGTAGAGCAAAGCTGATGACTACTCGATAGTTCAGTGCCATGCTTTACGACTTAGAACCTGGACTTCAATGGCGTTTTGAACGTCATGGAGCATATGAGATGTTCCAGGAGTTGAAGTTAATATTTCAAGCAAATGCCCAGATTGAGATTATGAAGTCTCCAATAGGTTCTATAGCTGCAAGATGGAGGAGAATAGTTCTGTCAGTAAGCATACACTCAAAATATCAGGGTATAACCATCACTTGATTCAACTAGGAGTTAATCTTCCTGATGATAGTGTCATTGACAGAATTCTTCAATCACTGCCACCAAGCTATAAGAGCTTCGTGATGAACTATAATATGCAAGGGATGGATATGACAATTCTCGAGCTCTTCGCTATGCTAAAGGTTGCGGAGCTAGAAATCAAGAAGGAGCATCAAGTGTTGATGGTCAACAAGACCACCAGTTTTAAGAAAAAGGGTAAAGGGAAGAAGGGGAACTTCAAGAAGAACAGCAAGCAAGTTGCTGCTCAAGTGAAGAAGCCCAAGTCTGGACCTAAGCCTGAGACTGAGTGCTTCTACTGCAAAGGGACTGGTCACTGGAAGCGGAATCGCCCCAAGTATTTGGCGGATAAGAAGGATGGCAAGGTGAACAAAGGTATATGTGATATACATGTTATTGATGCATACCTTACTAATGCTCGCAGTAGCACCTGGGTATTTGATACTGGTTCTGTTGCTAATATTTGCAACTCGAAACAGGGACTACGGATTAAGCGAAGATTGGCTAAGGACGAGGTGACGATGCACGTGGGAAATGGTTCCAAAGTCGATGTGATCGCGGTCGGCACGCTACCTATGCATCTACCTTGGGGATTAGTTTTAGACCTGAATAATTGTTACTTGGTGCCAGTGTTAAGCATGAACATTATATCTGGATCTTCTTTGATGTGAGACGTTATTCATTTAAATCAGAGAATAATGGTTGTTCTATTTATATGAGTAATATCTTTTATGGTCATGCACCCTTGAAGAGTGGTCTATTTTTATTGAATCTCGATAGTAGTGATACGCACATTCATAATATTGAAGCCAAAATATGCAGGGTTGATAATGATAGTGCAACTTATTTGCAGCACTGCCGTTTGGGTCATATTGGGGTAAAGCGCATGAAGAAGCTCCATTGTGATGGACTTTTGGAATCACTTGATTATGAATCACTTGGTACTTGCGAACCATGCCTCATGGGCAAGATGAATAAAACTCCGTTCTCCGGAATAACGGAGTGAGCAACAGATTTGTTGGAAATCATACATACTGATGTATGTGGTCCGATGAATGCTGAGGCTCGCGGCGGGTATCGTTATTTTCTCACCTTCACAGATGATTTGAGCAGATATGGGTATATCTACTTGATGAAGCATAAGTCTGAAACATTTGAAAAGTTCAAATAATTTTAGAGTGAAGTGGAAAATCATCGTAACAAGAAAATAAAGTTTCTACGATCTGGTCATGGAGGAGAATATTTGAGTTACGAGTTTGGTCTTCATTTTAAACAATGCGGAATAGTTTCGCAACTCATGCCACCCGGAACACCACATCGTACTGGTGTGTCCGAACGTCGTAATCGTACTTTACTTGATATGGTGCGATCTATGATGGCTCTTACTGATTTACCGCTATCATTTTGGGGTTATGCTTTAGATACGACTGCATTCACGTTAAATAGGGCACCATCAAAATCCGTTGAGACGACACCTTATGAACTGTGGTTTGGTAAGAAACAAAAGTTGTCATTTCTTAAAGTTTGGGGCTGCGATGCTTATGTGAAAAAGCTTCAACCTGATAAGCTCGAACCCAAAGCGGAGAAAATGTGTCTTCATAGGATACCCAAAGGAGACTGTTGGGTACACCTTCTATCATAGATCCGAAGGCAAGACATTCGTTGCTAAGAATGGATCCTTTCTAGAGAAGGAGTTTCTCTCGAAAGAAGTGAGTGGGAGGAAAGTATAACTTGATGAGGTAACTGTACCTGCTCCCTTATTGGAAAGTAGTTCATCATAGAAATCTGTTTCTGTGACTCCTACACCAATTAGCGAGGAAGCTAATGATGATGATCATGTAACTTCAGATCAAGTTACTATAGAACCTCGTAGGTCAACCATAGTAAGATCCACACCAGTGTGGTACGGTAATCCTGTTTTGGAGGTCATGTTACTTGACCATGACGAACCTACGAACTATGAGTAAGCGATGATGAGCCCAGATTCCGCGAAATGGCTTGAGGCCATGAAATCTGAGATGGGATCCATGTATGAGAACAAAGTATGGACTTTGGTTGACTTGACCGATGATCGGCAAGCCATCGAGAATAAATGGATCTTCAAGAAGAAGACTGACGCTGACGGAAATGTTACTGTCTACAAAGCTCGACTTGTTGCGAAAGGTTTTCGACAAGTTCAAGGAGTTGACTACGATGAGACCTTCTCACCCGTAGCGATGCTTAAGTCCGTCTGAATCATGTTAGCAATTACTGCATTTTATGATTATGAAATTTGGCAAATGGATGTAAGGACTGCATTCCTGAATGGATTTCTGGAAGAAGAGTTGTATATGATGCAACCTGAAGGTTTTATCGATCCAAAGGATGCTAAGAAAGTGTGCAAGCTCCAGCAATCCATTTATGGACTGGTGCAAGCATCTCGGAGTTGGAATAAATGTTTTGATAGTGTGATCAAAGCATATGGTTTTATACAGACTTTTGGAGAAACCTGTATTTACAAGAAAGTGAGTGGGAGCTCTGTAGCATTTCTAATATTATATGTGGATGACATATTGTTGATTGGAAATGATATATAATTTCTAGATAGCACAAAAGGATACTTGAACAAGAGTTTTTCAATGAAAGACCTCGGTAAAGCTGCTTATATATTGGGCATCAAGATCTATAGAGATAGATCAAGACGCTTAATTGGACTTTCACAAAGCACATACCTTGATAAAGTTTTGAAGAAGTTCAAAATGGATCAAGCAAAGAAAGGGTTCTTGCTTGTGTTTCAAGGTGTGAAGTTGAGTCAGACTCAATGCCCTACCACTTCAGAAGATAGAGAGAACATGAAAGGTGTTCCCTATGCTTCAGCCATAGGCTCTATCATGTATGCAATGCTGTGTACCAGACCTGATGTGTGCCTTGCTATTAGTTTAGCAGGGAGGTACCAAAGTAAGCCAGGAGTGGATCACTGGACAACGGTCAATAACATCCTGAAATACCTGAAAAGGACTAAGGATATGTTTCTTGTTTATGGAGGTGACAAAGAGCTCGTCGTAAATGGTAATGTCGATGCAGGCTTTGACACTGATCTGGATGACTCTAAGTCACAAATTGGATACGTGTTTATATTGAACGGTGGAGCTGTCAGTTGGTGCAGTTCTAAACAAAGCGTCGTGGTGGGATCTACGTGCGAAGTGGAGTACATAGCTGCTTCGGAAGCAGCAAATGAAGGAGTTCGTATCTGATCTAGGTGTCATACCTAGTGCATCGGGTCCAATGAAAATCTTTTGTGACAATACTGGTGCAATTGCCTTGGCAAAGGAATCCAGATTTCACAAGAGAACCAAGCACATCAAGAGACGCTTCAATTCCATCCACGATCAAGTGAAGGAGGGAGACATAGAGATTTGCAAGATACATACGGATCTGAATGTTGCAGACCCGTTGACTAAGCCTATCTCACGAGCAAAACATAATCAGCACCAAGACTCCATGGGTGTTAGAATCATTACTGTGTAATCTAGATTATTGACCCTAGTGCAAGTGGGAGACTGAAGGAAATATGCCCTAGAGGCAATAATAAAGTTGTTATTTATATTTCCTTATATCATGATAAATGTTTATTATTCATGCTAGAATTGTATTAACCGGAAACTTAGTACATGTGTGAATACTTAGACAAACAGAGTGTCACTAGTATGCCTCTACTTGATTAGCTCGTTGAATCAAAGATGGTTAAGTTTCCTAGCCATGGACATGAGCTGCCATTTGATTAACGGGATCACATTATTAGAGAATGATTTGATTGACTCGACCCATTCCGTTAGCTTAGCACCTGATCGTTTAGTATATTGTTATTGCTTTCTTCATGACTTATACATGTTCCTATGACTATGAGATTATGCAACTCCCGAATACCGGAGGAACACTTTGTGTGCTACTAAACATCACAACATAACTGGGTGATTATAAAGGTGCTCTACAAGTGTCTCTGATGGTACTTGTTGAGTTGGCATAGATCGAGATTAGGATTTGTCACTCCGATTGTCGGAGAGGTATCTCTGGGCCCTCTCGGTAATGCACGCCACTATAAGCCTTGCAAGCATTGTAACTAATGAGTTAGTTGTTGGATGATGCATTGCAGAATGAGTAAAGAGACTTGCCGGTAACGAGATTGAACTAGGTATTGAGATACCGACGATCGAATCCCGGGCAAGTAACATACCGATGACAAAGGGAACAACGTATGTTGTTATGCGGTTTGACCGATAAAGATCTTCTAGAATATGTGGGAACCAATATGAGCATCCTAGTTACTCTATTGGTTATTGACCGGAGACATGTCTTGGCCATGTCTGCATAGTTCTCGAACCCGTAGGGTCCGCACGCTTAAGGTTCGGTAACGATCGGTATTATGAGTTTATGTGTTTTGATGTACCGAAGGTAGTTCAGAGTCCCAGATATGATCACGGACATGATGAGGAGTCTCAAAATGGTCGATACATAAAGACTGATATATTAGAAGCCTATGATTGGACATCGGAATGGTTCCAGGTGAGTTCGGGCATATACGGGAGCACCGGGAGGTTACCGGAACCCCCCGAGAGGTATATGGGCCTTATTGGGCCATAGTGGGAGAGAAGAGAGGGAGGCCTAGGAGGGGGCGCCCGCCCAAGCCCAATCCAAATTGGGTGGGGGGCGGCCCCCCTTTCCTTCCCCCTCTCTCCCCCTTCCTTCTACTCCTAGTCCAACTAGGGAAGGGGGGAATCCTACTCCCGGTGGGAGTAGGACTCCCCATGGGGCGCGCCATAGGAGGGTTGGCCCTCCCCCTCCTCCACTCGTTTATATACGGGGGAGGGGGCACCCCATAGACACACAAGTTGATCATTGATATCTTAGCCGTGTGCGGTGCCCCCCTCCACCATAATTCACCTCGATCATATCATCTAGTGCTTAGGAGAGGCCCTGCGCCGGTAGCTTCATCATCACCGTCATCACGTCGTCGTGCTAACGAAGCTCTCCCTCGACACTCTACTGGATCGTGAGTTCGTGGGATGTCACCGAGCCGAACGTGTGCAGATCGCGGAGGTGTCGTACCTTCGGTACTTGGATCGGTCGATCGTGAAGACGTATGACTACATCAACCGCATTGTCATAACGCTTCCGCTTACTGTCTACGAGGGTACGTGGACAACACTCTCCCGTCTCATTGCTATGCATCACCATGATCCTGCATGTGCGTAGGATTTTTTTTTGAAATTACTACGTTCCCCAACTGCTATCATGGAGCGGCATCAACATGTCGTGGTACAAGTTTTGTCCCATTTGGGGCAGGTTTGGGTATATGCTTCTCACAAACCGGAGCTTCTAACAACAAGCATGATAGTTTTCGGTAGGGAACGTCCCACCTTTGGGGACGAAACGATATCCATTTCCTCTTATTGCTTTCAAATTTTTTTCTCATGTCAACATAGAACAACAGGAGTGTTGCATGAATTTTTGTGATTTCTCGGGGTTCCTTTGGACATTTCTATGCATTAACTGAATTTTCAATGCATTTTATGTGCATAATTCAAATTTAAACTACATGCACATCCTCCAGTGCATATAAATTGGTTCAAAAATCAAATCTGTGTCCTTGGGTGCATGCTTAGGTCCCATGCAAGAAATGGGAATGAATTTCAAACACCGGGGCACCGTTGATTGCCGGCGAAACATTGAGATGCCTTGTTTTTAAATTCTAGTAAATCCAAAACTCGTCTGAAATTCATGAAACTTGGCATGCTATCATGGAGCGGCATCAACATGCCGTGGTACAAATTTTTTCCCATTCGGGGCAGGTTTGGATATATGCTTCTCACAAATCGGAGCTTCTGACAACAAGCATGGTGGTTTTCGGTAGGGAACGCCCCACCTTTGGGGACGAAACGATATCCATTTCCTCTTATTGATTTCAAAAATTTTCTCGTGTCAAGATAGAACGACAGGAGTGTTGTGTGAATTTTTGTGATTTTCCGGGGTTCGTTTGGACATTTTTTATGCATTAAGTGAGTTTTCAATGTATTTTATGTGCATAATTCAAATTTGAACTACATGCACATGCTCCAGTGCATATAAATTGGTTGAAAAATCAAATTTGTGTCCTTGGGTGCATGCTTAGGTCCCATGCAAGAAATGGGAATGAATTTCAAACACCGGAGCACCGTTGATTGCCGGCAAAACATTGAGATGCGTGGTTTTTAAATCCTAGTAAATCCAAAACTCGTCTGAAATTCATGAAACTTGGCATGCTATCATGGAGCGGCATCAACATGTCATGGTACAAATTTTGTCCCATTTGGGGTAGGTTTGGGTATATGCTTCTCACAAACCGGAGCTTCTCACAACAAGCATGATGGTTTTCGGTAGGGAACGTCCCACCTTTGGGGACGAAACGATATCCATTGCCCCTTATTGCTTTCAATTTTTTTCTCGTGTCAACATAGAGCAACATGAGTGTTGTGTGAATTTTTGTGATTTTTCGGGGTTCGTTTGGACATTTCTATGCATTAACTGAGTTTTCAATGCATTTTATGTGCATAATTCAAATTTGAACTACATGCACATGCTCCAGTGTATATAAATTGGTTGAAAAACCAAATATGTGTCCTTAGGTGCATGCTTAGGTCCCATGCAAGAAATGAGCATGAATTTCAAACACCGGGGCACCGTTGATTGCCAGCAAAACATTGAGATGCCTGGTTTTAAAATTCTAGTAAATCCAAAATTCTGTTAACCATTCATGTGATGCCACGTGTCTTGGTTTTAATGGTTGTAGGTGGTGCCGTGCGGAAAACTGCTTGACCTTGACTGAATGGGAGGCGTGCGAGCGCCGTTCGGTGGCGCAGGCTGACCGAGTGGCGTGCAAGCTGTCCTCGAGTGCGCAGGCTCACCGGGAAGCGTGCGAGCTGTACGCTACACAGGCTCACTGGGAAGCGAGCCCTTTGATTTCCATGGCCACCGCCTTGCCCGCGTCCTCTCCATTAATGGTGCCCAAGCCACAGTTTAATTCGCTTTTCAAATATAAAACACTCATCGCAAACGTTTTAGTTAGAACACCCGTATGCAAACCGACAGCTTCCCCAGGAAGCCAAGAGAAAATGTGCCGAGCAGGATTTCTGCAGCTCTTGATCGCAAATGATTTAGATAGAACACCCGTATGCAAAGTGAGAGCAGCGTAGGGTTTGTGCATCCCTTCAGCGCAAACGGTTGTTCTGGATGACCCGTGTGCAACCACGTACAAACAATTTGGTAAGATTTGCATCTGTCATATTGGGTATGTTGCCATTTGTCAAACTGGAAAGATTTACATTTGTTGATCTAGTAACGTTGCCATTTGTCAATCCTTGTAACACTGCGATTTATCAAAATATGCAGCTAGAAATCATTAGCACTATGTAATTTTTGCAACTAAAATTCAGTAATTAAGCATAGATTTCATTCATAGATTAAGTAGTCATTCTTAATTTATACAAACAGTTCAACTCGACAGCTGAACCGACCAAACTTCTCCCCAATTGTTGCCAACCACGTACTGAAATAGCTAGTTCAACTATATATACTAGCTAATTTTAAGTACGTTGTACAGTCTGACCACACATCTATAGTCAGATGAACTGAACAAAATAGCCCCTGAATACTACTACTACCACTGAGGGGCTTTGTGCGACTTCCGGCAGCCTCTCCTCTATCGAGCGCGCCCAGTAAGAGGCAGAAGGGGAGGAGGAGCCTACCGATGAGCTAGACAAATGCAATACGGTGCATGCCGCTGCTGCACGTTCAGGGACGCTCGCCAGCTCGAACGCTCACTGCCGCTCCAGACGATCCCTCTCGAAGCGGTCGGACTGCTTGTAGATCTCCTGATTCTTCGCCTCTACGTCAGCGTGCGCTGCGGTCACGGCTACGGTAAGGCTCTTTGCATGCTCGACGAGGCGCTCCTCCTCTTTCCGCAGGAACTCGATGTAGCGTGCAAGGTCGCTGACCCACGTGCGGGCCTCCACCTCTGCCCCCTCCTTCGGGCGGCGGTGGCGGAGCGGGTGATGATCCCGGCAGTCGACGGCGGGCTGGCAGCCACGGCGGCCGATGATGGGGTGGCGGCCACGACCACCACCTCCCGCCTTCGGGCCGCGATGGTGGAGCGGGTGATGGCCACGGTGGCCGGCAGTGGGCTGGCGGCCACGACGGCCACCTCCCGCCTTAGGGCCACGGCGGCGGAGCGGGAGATGGCGCTGGCTTTCGACGGTGGTGTGGCGGCAACGGCGGCCGGCAACAGCTACCGATGCGCGGCGGTGGCGGAGCGTGTGGTGGGTGTTCCGCGCACACCCAATAGGGACGCCACGCGCACTACACTACACCGGGGCTGCGCCGCTGCCGCGGTGTAGCCTCCCAGATGGAATTGTCCTTTGTTGGCGGCGGAGTGGATGAGCGACGACGACGGACCGGTGCCATTGGCGATTGTGGAAGAAGCAGACGAGATAAGCTACATGGAGGGAGGGGAAAATTCGACGCAGGACTCGTGAGGGTTTTTATAGCAGGCCGGTAAGCATTGGGATTTTGGGGGATTTCACCGAGTCGGGCGGGAAGCTTGCGCGGGAACTTGCGAGGTTGCATGGGAACAGGCTCACCGACGATTCATTGGCGCCACCGTTTGGCCAAAAGAACGACCCCGCGCGCTGCGCAAGCTTGCGCTGTAAGCCGTCTGCGGCAGCGAGGTGACAAGACGTGCAAGAGGAGGACGAGAGGACACGTACACATACAGTTAATAAAAAATCGTTTGCGATTTATTTACCTACTATACCCCCATCCTGGTTTATAAGTAGTATTTAACTAATAAAATACGAATGCATGTCGCCATAGATTATATCCTTGGAGTCGTATTTGAACATAGTTTCCAGCTATACAATTTTTGTAACATGCATTAACACTTTTTTGGTTAAATTTAAGGTTATACACCATCAAGTGTTTGCCCGCAACACACATGGCTTATTCCATCACCAACAGCTCTGATGGATTAACTGTCTGCCACGTATCGCACACCTGACTCTAATCTGATTCGTGCTTGATGTCTCCGACATCGCTCACACAGTTCGTCTTATTTGCCACGTATCACTGTGCCGTCCTCTGCTCGCGTCCCTCGGCAAGCTCTGCTCGCCGTTAGGCGCCGCAGCACGCTGTGCTCACCGTTAGGCGCCTGCTACCTCTTGAGCATGTGTTGGTTTTCGCTTGAAGAGGAAAGGGTGATGCAGCAAAGTAGCGTAAGTATTTCCCTCAGTTTTTTAGAACCAAGGTATCAATCCAGTAGGAGGCCACACACAAGCCCCTCGTACCTACACAAACAAATAAGAACCTTGCAACCAACGCGATAAAGGGGTTGTCAATCCCTTCACGGCCACTTGCAAAAGTGAGATCTCATAGAGATGATAAGATAATATTTTTGGTATTTTTATAATAAAGATTGAAAGTAAAGATTGCAAAATAAACGACAACAGAAATAGCTCATTGTCGGGAGATTAATATGATGGAAAATATACCTGGGGGCCATAGGTTTCACTAGTGGCTTCTCTCAAGATAGCATAAGTATTACGGTGGGTGAACAAATTACAGTCGAGCAATTGATAGAATTGAGCATAGTTATGAGAATATCTAGGTATGATCATGTATATAGGCATCACATCCGTGACAAGTAGACCGACTCCTGCCTGCATCTACTACTATTACTCCACACATCGACCGCTATCCAGCATGCATCTAGAGTATTAAGTTCATAAGAATGAAGTAACGCTTTAAGCAAGATGACATGATGTAGAGGGATAAACTCATGCAATATGATATAAACCCCATCTTTTTATCCACGATGGCAACAATACAATACATGTTGTTTCCCCTACTGTCAGTGGGATCGAGCACCACAAGATTGAACCCAAAGCTAAGCACTTCTCCCATTGCAAGAAAGATCAATCTAGTAGGCCAAACCAAACTGATAATTCGAAGAGACTTGGAAAGATAACCAATCATACATAAAATAATTTAGAGAAAATATTGTTCATAGGTAATCTTGATCATAAACCCACAATTCATCGGATCTTGACAAACACACCGCAAAAGAAGATTACATCGAATAGATCTCCAAGAGAATCACGGAGAACTTTGTATTGAGATCGCAAGAGAGAGAAGAAGCCATCTAGCTAATAACTATGGACCCGAAGGTCTGAGGTAAACTACTCACACATCATCGGAGATGCTATGGTGTTGATGTAGAAGCCCTCCATGATCAATGCCCCCTCCGGTGGAGCGCCGAAAAAGGCCCCAAGATGGGATCTCACGGGTACATAAGGTTGCGACGGTGGAAATAGGGTCTTGGTTTGACGCCCGAATACTTAAGCTACAGTAATTCTCTACTAATGATGCCACGCCACTTCGACTACTGTCGTTAATCTCGTGTTAGTTCGGAACCGATTCAAATTCAAATTCAAAAGCAAGCAAACAATAAACGTTTTCAAATATTAAAACTAAAATGTTCGGAGTGAACCAAATATTGCATAGATAATTATGGTGGAGAAACCACACCTTTATAAAATGTTTAAATAATATGAGATGAATAAAACAGCAGCAAAAACAATTATTTAAATACCTTTTTTAAATTAATAAAATGTCAAACTAAATTATTGAAGACTGGACTTTTTGAGTATGAACTAAGTTGAAATACTAATTTATATACTAAGTGTATATTTTACTAAAACTAACATAATAAGATACAAAAGTAAAACAGAAAAAAAATAAAAAAATGTATAAAAGGTAAAAACAAAACAAAAGGAAGGACCCCCCCTGTTGGACCGTAGCCCAGCTGGCCATCAGGCCAACAAGGCCGGCCCAGCCGGCCCATCCCGCCCCTGGCCTATATGGCCTACCGCTCCGTCCCCCGAACCCTAGACTCCCGATCCCGATCTGGGTCGGGATATTTTCCCCCACCCTCGCTCGTGGACGCCCGAACCTCACCACTCCTGACGCCGCGGTACCGTCGCCTGGACACCGCTGCCCCTGGCGCCGCCCCGGCGACCGCGCCCGCGCTCACCACCGTCCTCACCCTGCAACCCCTCACGAGCGCCCCTGCGCCACCACCTCCAGCCTCGCCGCGGCACCCCGACGACGCCACCGCCCGACGTCGCCGCCGTCGCCTCGCCGCCCGACCCCGCTACCGCGCGGAGCCCTCCTCGCCGCACCGCCCCAGCACCACCCCTCGAGCTCGCACGCGACCCCCTGTGAGCCCCGTCCGCCCTCCTCTCTTTCCCTCGTCGCCGGTTTCATGGCCGTCGCCGCTTGACCGTGCCCTGCTGCTCCTGCTCGCTCGCCGCGCCCTCGTGCGTGTGCGGCCCTGTTGGTCTCGCCCTGCGCCTTACCTCCACGCCGGTCACCCGCCCCCTTGCGAGCTGTTGGGCCTGGCCGCCGGCGCCTTGTGCCCGGCGTGCGCCATGGTGATGGCCTCTGCTGGCCCTGTGCGTTGTCTAGGGGCCAGCTTAATTAGTGTTTAGGGTTAATTAGGATTAAGCTTAGACACTGACGTGTGCCACCCTTGTTAAATAACTAGTTTAAAATGATCCTAATGCAATATGTGGCAATGACAGATGGGCTCCACCGCTAAGTTTAAATGCTAAATCAGTGTTAAAATGTACCAGTGAGAATGACATGCGGGTCCCACATACACTGTTCACCATTTGACCAAGTCAACAGTCAATGCTGAGTCAGCAGTTGACTGAGCACCTGACAGCCTCTTTGTTGCAATGCTGGGTACACTTATGTGTGCCCATAGCAGTTTAGCTATTTACTAACTCGAATTTAATAATTAAAATAATTTTAGAATATAATTAAAAAATTAAAAATTAATATAAAATAAACCGTAGCTCGAATGAAAAAACTTTGTACATGAAAGTTGCTCAGAACGACGAGACGAACCCGGATACGCAGCCCGTTCGTCCGCTACACATTCCTAACATATCAAACTCGCAACTTTTCCCCCTCCGGCTCCTCTGCTCAAAAACGCGAAACCCTGGGAAAACTTTCCCGGATGTTTTCCCCCTTCACCGGTATCATCCCATACCGCGTTAGGGCACCTCTAGCGACGTTACTTGCCATGTCATGCATCACTATGCATCTGCTTGCTTAAATATTCATTGTTTCTTCCCCCTCTTCTTCCGCTAGACACCGAGACCGACGCTGCTGCTGCCCCGTTCGACTACGGAGTTGACGATCCCTCTCTCTTGCCAGAGCAACCAGGCAAGCCCCCCCTTTGATCATCAGATATCGCCTACTCATCTCTATACTGCTTGCATTAGAGTAGTGTAGCATGTTACTGCTTTCGTTATTCCTATCCTGATGCATAGCCTGTCTTTGATACTGCTGTTTATACCTTTACCTGCAACCCTACTGCTTAGTATAGATGCTAGTGTTCCATCAGTGGCCCTACACTCTTGTCCGTCTGCCATGCTATACTACTGGGCCGTGATCACTTCGGGAAGTGATCGCGGGCATATACTATATACTTTACACTGGTACATTACATGTGATACTGTTCGGAGATGGGGGCTGAAGGGGCAGGTGGCTCCATCCCGGTAGAGGTGGGCCTGGGTTCCCGACGGCCCCCGACTATTACTTTGAGGCGGAGCGACAGGGCAGGTTGAGTCCACCTAGGAGAGAGGTGGCCTAGCCCTGGTCGGCGTTCGCGGATACTTAACACGCTTAACGAGATCTAGGTATTTGATCTGAGTCTGGCCATTTGGTCTATACGCAATAACCACCTAAGCGGGAGTAGTTATGGGTATCCCGACGTCGTGGTATCAGCCGAAGCACTTCGTGACGTCAGCGACTGAGCGGCGCACGCCGGGTTGGACCGCGTAACGTGACTTCCTTTGTAATGGAGGTTGCTAGGTCTGCTCTCCGGCCGCGTACGCAACGTGCAGGTGTGCTCAGGGCGATGGGCCCAGACCCCTGCGCGCTTAGATTTAGACCGGCGTGCTGACCTCTCTGTTGTGCCTAGGTGGGACTGCGACGTGTTGATCTTCCGAGGCCAGGCATGACCCAGGAAAGTGTGTCCGGCCAAATGGAATCAAGCGTGTTGGGCTATGTGGTGCACCCCTGCAGGGAAGTTTATCTATTCGAATAGCTGTGTCCCTCGGTAAAAGGACGACCCGGAGTTGTACCTCGACCTTATGACAACTAGAACCGGATACTTAATAAAACACACCCTTCCAAGTGCCAGATACAACCCGGTGATCGCTCTCTAACAGGGCAACGAGGAGGGGATCGCCGGGTAGGATTATGCTATACGATGCTACTTGGAGGACTTCAGTCTACTCTCTTTTATATGCTGCAAGACGGAGGCTGCCAGAAGCGTAGTCTTCGACAGGATTAGATATCCCCCTCTTATTCTAGCATTCTGCAGTTCAGTCCACTGATATGGCCCCTTTACACATATATCCATGCATATGTAGTGTAGCTACTTGCTTGCGAGTACTTTGGATGAGTACTCACGGTTGCTTTTCTCCCCCCTTTCCCCCTTTCCCTTCTACCCGGTTGCCGCAACCAGACGATGGAGCCCAGGATCCAGACGCCACCTTCGACAATGACTCCTACTACACTGCAGGTGCCTACTACTACGTGCAGCCCGCTCACGACGACCAGGAGTAGTTAGGAGGATCCCAGGTAGGAGGCCTGCGCCTCTTTTGATCTGTATCCCAGTTTGTGCTAGCCTTCTTAAGGAAAACTTGTTTAACTTATGTCTGTACTCAGATATTGTTGCTTCCGCTGACTCGTCTATGATCGAGCACTTGTATTCGAGCCCTCGAGGCCCCTGGCTTGTATTATGATGCTTGTATGACTTATTTTTATTTGTAGAGTTGTGTTGTGATATCTTCCTGTGAGTCCCTGATCTTGATCATACACATTTGCGTGCATGATTAGTGTATGATTAAATTGGGGGCGTCACAAGTTGGTATCAGAGCCGACTGCCTATAGGTAGCCCCCTTTCCTACTCCTTGGCCGAAGTTGAGTCTAGTCATCCAAAATTGTTTTACTAACTTGGCTGTGTGGCTTACCGGCCCACGTCGCCATTGGGTGGTATTAGGATCTTTTATTCCTCGTCTATACTCTGGGACTCTGATCTCTCTTCTATTCGGATTAACCATTTTACTAAACTCTGACATTAGGTTCTCGTACCCATTTCCTCCCGGAGAGCCCCTCGGTCCAGATGGTTGCTTGCTTCAACAAAAGATTCTGAAGATACTCTTCGATGTTTTTCAAGACCTTTGTGCCCACCGACCTTGCAATTCCCTATCACCGATAAATCCCTATGGATAGCTGCATACACTTGTCGTCCATACCTAAATTTCCAATTGCTCTTGTTGTTACAAGATACCTTGAAATACTTTCCAATATTCGGAGAATCCATTATTCCTGCTGCCTTGCAGCTCCTTTTTCCGCATGAATACATGTTCTAATAATTCCTCACACTTTTCGAGGATTTGTTCATTCCTTATTATTCATGCGTTTCACAAAATACATCGAAATGATATTCGACCTTCCGAGAATCCTTTGTGCCTTCTCCTTTGCAGCTTCTTTTCGAACTGCGGGTAATTCACTTAACCGGGGTTCGTTCATCCCCAGTTGTTCATTTGCTTTCCAAAATACCTGAAAAGGCTATCTGATCTTTCAAATTCCTCTGCAGCCTATTGCTCTTGATTCTCCTTGCCTGCTTGCATTAGGATTAATTCCATATGTCTAGCAATATTCTTTACTATTCTTTGTGATTGTCATTCCATTCCTATGGATTCAGTGTGTGTGCGATTACTCACAATCATCAATTAATCTTTGGAAATTTTCTTTCCGGCTCAGACATCCTTCCAGATATGAGCTGGTTCTTGCCCAATCCAGATTTGATCGGGTACACCTCTAAGTTTATTCAACTTACTCATCTTTTGATCAGAGCCTCTACTTCTGATTCTTCGTCTTGAAATCATAATTTCCTTTGTACCCAAGCATTGGATCATTCAGATGTTTGTATAATCTGAAGCCTTTGCATTCTTTCTCCTTCTGGTTGAGTACCGATACTCACATCGGATCCTATGTGGACCGCCAGATCCTTTGTTGGATTTTATCTGACAACGTCCTTCATATTCAATAACCTGTTGAGCCTTTCCTCGGACACATAATGCCTTTGGTAAATTGTATCCTCTGCCTTCTCAACCATTCTCTGCCTTCGAGCTGGTGTTATATTACTCCTGAGATTTGTGGTATATGTTCCTAAGATGCTCCTATGGGTTGAACCTATGCCTTCCCTAATCCGTGTGAACCCGAGAGTTTTCACGAATCATACTCTTCTAGTGCTTCACCAGATAAATCTTTCGCACTGCAAATTCTTCAAAAACGAGGAGTGAATGAAAGGTTATGCATTGAAGAAGTGGGAGTCGACCTTGAACCTTTGTGTTCGTGCCCATGGAACCGATGTAGAACTTATCATGGAAGCTGCTCGTAAAAATAAATACCCCTTGTTATAAGTTCATCTTGTATCGGTGGTTTGATCATTCATAATCGTGGTTCCGACCATAGTTCCTCCTTAATTCCATTTCCCGGACAAGTTAAAATACTTGTCTCCTGCAAGTCATTTCACCTGTCCAACCTCTACTTTGATTTGTCGTCGAGTATTACCCCACGGTATCTCGAGATTATCATGGAACTGCATAACTTATTATGAGTTCTCCATCAAGTGCTACATTCTCACTGATTCCAATTTTTCACGGGCCCTAAGTTATTAAACACTCAGGGACATCGGTAACTAAATCGAGTCCGCATCGTGATTAAACAACTGTTAGCAATCTTCTTTACTTACGAGTTTGTACTCGATCACGTCGTTTCTAGCCTGATCGGCTATATCAGTATCGTGCTGATTTTAACTGTGCTACCTGGTCCTTATTTCCGGAGCACCACTTTCGACGATGAGCTAAGCTTACGTCGATCTTCCTTGTCTTATCGTTTCCCCTCGAACAGCAAGCTTGATTTCGAGTTTGTGTCCTACTCATGGTCCCAAGATCATTTCGCTTCATCATTCCTTTGACTTGATGTCATCGCCGACCAATTACATCTCCATGAAACCTCTCGACATAATTTGTCATGGTCATCATCAACATCCTGAGCTCTTCCAAGATTTATATCGAGTTCTTGATGAGAAATACCATCCTTGCCTCGATGATTTGTGATATCATCAACCACTTTATTGTCTTCCCTCCAACACAAACTTGCTCGTGTTTTGTGTTATACCTTGAGATCCTTGCTATCCAGCCTTTGTTCTTCTTTACCTTGGGGTATTACCATCTTTTATGTCAGCATTGTTATGAGAATTTCACCACCTCTGGAGAATTCTTGATACAAGTGATACTTATCACGATCACCATTCTAATAGTGATCATGCCACCTAAGCCCATATTTCGGGTGCACATTACAACCAATGTTTAAATTGTGTATGTTTCCCTCGAGCATACATCATTATGTCATTTGATCTAAAAAATGTTATCGCCTTGTTCACATGATTGTGGAAATCCATCCTTTTGGAATTCTCGATAAATGGTCGCTGAGTCCATCAACCACCTCCTCATCCTCTCCTTGGCTTAATGATGGACCCTTGTTCGGAACTCGCTTCCATAGTTCATTTCCCGAGAATCTTACATTGTCATCTCGTCAATTGTGTTGCACCTTTTCTTCTCAGGCATCCCGAGTCCGAGGTATCCTGACACCAATCAGATCTGAAATTCGGTCAGATATGATGGCTGGAACATATTCGCAAGAGTTATAACATTGGTGTTTAACCCGATAAGGTGTCATGCCTAGCACACCTGGCCGGAGGACCTAATGTTATAGTTTTCCTTTTTAGCAAGGTTATCTATTCTTCCATGAGAAATGGTAAGACTTATTCTACAAGTTATTCCTGATGGATCCTTTTTGTTTCCAAAGTCTGATTTTCACCTGTTGACCATGTCAATGCTATCTCGAAGCACGTCTATGGTACTCCGTTCTTCAACAAGAACATTTGAAGCCCAATGCTAATTGTTTCTTGCTCAACTATCCAAACACCGTTGTATGGATAATATCATGAAATTTTTCTCCCCTTACCTAAAGGGTTTTCTACATTATATCCTGTCATGGATATCATGCTCTGCTTATCATTGGGGAGGATATACCCCTGAAATATCTGATAGTCATATTTTCCTTTCCATTATTTGGTTTAACCTTTCTGGTGATCATTTTGGTCTAAGCAGTATTAATATCCCTACTTATGTAAACACCTCGTTGTACCACTCTGTCAGAAAGACCCTGTTACTTTTGTTGATGACATTTCGGTAACCACCGATGGACGAGAACTTGCCTACTGGTCCGCCTTGTTCAACGAGCAGGAAAATGGTTCTCTTCGTCCCTCGCCCTTGGTACCTATGTTGTTGCCGACATGACGACAGACTATCCTCTGACATGCCTTGCTTACACGATCGTGCAAGATATCACCGACCTTCCTACTTTTAACTACATGGTGGGCACATAACCCACAGTTCCACAGGATCGAAACCTGACTCTCCTGTACACCCATCTTTCCAAAGTTATTCCTCGCGCTTGATTTCGTATGTAATTCATGGGTCATCTTCCTAGTAATCTACTTGGGAATCGTACACACTACTTATTCTCGTTGCTCTAGACCCCTTTCACATTTGGTTCAGGCATCGAACGATTGCCTGCCCGCTCGAATATTCTCATGGTACCTTCTTACTTTGCTCTCGATATCTTCTTAAGTTTCGATCCGAGATTTACTTTTGCCACGTTCCCCCGATGTTTGCTACCAGGTAGTCAACCTTGCAGAGGTTCATTCTTCCGGAATAACCACCCTTTATTCTTTCGTAAGTACGATGGAGTTTCCGTAGAAAGGATGCCGACATCATCATGATGACATGAAGCAGAGTAATGAAGACATCAATGCAATGGATCGATCTCTTCGAGAAGTGCAACCAAGATCGAGAAAACTCATTAGAATTTCGCAACCAAATCCCTTCGCCCTTACCTCCCCTCTTAAATCTCGGGACGAGATTTCTTGTAGTGGAGGAGAATTGTGACGCTCGGATACTTAAGCTACAGTAATTCTCTGCTAATGATGCCACGCCACTTCGATTACTGTCGTTAATCTCGTGTTAGTTCGGAACCGATTCAAATTCAAATTCAAAAGCAAGCAAACAATAAACGTTTTCAAATATTAAAACTAAAATGTTCGGAGTGAACCAAATATTGCATAGATAATTATGGTGGAGACACCACACCTTTATAAAATGTTTAAATAATATGAGATGAATAAAACAGCAGCAAAACAATTATTTAAATACCTTTTTTAATTAATAAAATGTCAAACTAAATTATTGAAGACTGGACTTTTTGAGTATGAACTAACTTGAAATACTAATTTATATACTAAGTGTATATTTTACTAAAACTAACATAATAGGATACAAAACTAAAACAGAAAAAAATAAAAAAATGTATAAAAGGTACAAACAAAACAAAAGGAAGGACCCCCCCCTGCTGGACCGTAGCCCAGCTGGCCATCAGGCCAACCAGGCCAGCCCAGCCGGCCCATCCCGCCCCTGGCCTATATGGCCTACCGCTCCATCCCCCGAACCCTAGACTCCCAATCCCGATCTGGGTCGGGATATTTTCCCCCACCCTCTCTCGCGGACGCCCGAACCTCACCACTCCTGACGCCGCGGTACCGTCGCCTGGACACCGCTGCCCCTGGCGCCGCCCCGGCGACCGCGCCCGCGCTCACCACCGTCCTCACCCTGCAACCCCTCACACGCGCCCCTGCGCCACCACCTCCAGCCTCGCCGCGGCACCCCGACGACGCCACCGCCCGACGTCACCGCCGTCGCCTCGCCGCCCGACCCCGCTACCGCGCGGAGCCCTCCTCGCCGCACCGCCCCAGCACCACCCCTCGAGCTCGCACGCGACCCGCCTGTGAGCCCCGTCCGCCCTCCTCTCTTTCCCTCGTCGCCGGTTTCATGGCCGTCGCCGCCTGACCGTGCCCTGCTGCTCCTGCTCGCTTGCCGCGCTCTCGTGCGCGTGCGGCCCTGTCGGTCTCGCCCTGCGCCTTACCTCCACGCCGGTCACCCGCCCCCTTGCGAGCTGTTGGGCCTGGCCGCCGGCGCCTTGTGCCCGGCGTGCGCCATGGTGATGGCCTCTGTTGGCCCAGTGCGTTGTCTAGGGGCCAGCTTAATTAGTGTTTAGGGTTAATTAGGATTAAGCTTAGACACTGACGTGTGGCCCCCTTGTTAAATAACTAGTTTAAAATGATCCTAATGCAATATGTGGCAATGACTGATGGGGTCCACCGCTAAGTTTAAATGCTAAATCAGTGTTAAAATGTACCAGTGAGAATGACATGCGGGTCCCACATACACTGTTCACCATTTGACCAAGTCAACAGTCAATGCTGAGTCAGTAGTTGACTCAGCACCTGACAGCCTCTTTGTTGCAATGCTGGGTACACTTATGTGTTCCCATAGCAGTTTAGCTATTTACTAATTCGAATTTAGTAATTAAAATAATTTTAGAATATCATTAAAATTTTAAAAATTAATATAAAATAAACCGTAGCTCGGATGAAAAAACTTTATACATGAAAGTTGCTCAGAACGACGAGACGAACCCGGATACGCAGCCCGTTCGTCCGCTACACATTCCTAACATATCAAACTCGCAACTTTTCCCCCTCCGGTGTCACGCCCAAGATGCGACCCTATCCTAAAGGAACTCGAAGGTCCCACCAAGGATAGAAGCGCATCTTGAAGACGCTTTTGCAAGGTGGATATCATTACATCAACATTACATAATAGTGGGGATACAACCAATACATACAAAGTCACATGAATACAACAATACATCATATACAAGATCAACATCCGACTACGGATGCAACATAAACAGAAACTCAAACAATATCCACCCTGCTAGCCCAGGCTGCCGACCAGGAACCTATCCCTCAATCGAAGAAGAAGCAGAAGAAGAACTCCAACACAAATAAACATCGCTCTCGCGTCATGAACATCGCATAACCTGTACCTGCAACTGGTGGTGTAGTAATCTGTGAGCCACGAGGACTCAGCAATCCCATTACCATGGGTATCAAGACTAGCAAAGCTTAAAGGGTATGGAAGGGGTAAAGTGGTGAGGTTGCAGCAGTGGCTAAGCATGTATGGTGGCTAACTTACGCAAATAAGAGCGAGAAGAGAAGCAAAGCAAGCGGTCGTCAACTAGTAATGATCAAGAAGTGATCCTGAACTCCTACTTACGTCAAACATAACCCAGAAACCGTGTTCTCCTCTCGATCAACCCCGAAAAGAGACACTCACGGTTACGCACACAGTTGGTGTATTTTAGAAGAGCTTGCTTCAAGTTTACTACAACCGGACATTAACAAATTCCCATCTGCCACATAACCGCGGGCACGGCTTTCGAAAGTTCAAACCCTGCAGGGGTGTCCCAACTTAGCCCATGATAAGCTCTCGCGATCAATGAAGGATATTCCTTCTCCCCGGGAAGACCCGATCAGTCTCGGAATCCCGGCTACAAGACATTTCGACAGTAATAAAACAAGACCAGCAAAGCCGCCCGATGCGCCGACATCCCGATAGGAGCTGCACATATCTCGTTCTCAGGGCAACACCGGATAAGCGAAGCGTACAGGTACCAACATAACCCAAGTTGCCAAGGGACGGTCCCGCACGGTGCTCTAGTTTGGACCAACACTTAGACAAGCATTGGCCCGGCGGGGCTAAATAAAGATGACCCTCGAGAGAGCGACTCCCAAGGGAAAAGTAGGTGGTGGTGAGGCAAATGGTAAAACCAAGGTTGGGCCTTGCTGGAGGAGTCTTATTCAAAGCGAACTGTCAAGGGGGTCCCATAAATCACCCAACCGCGTTAGGGACGCAAAATCCGGGAACATAACACCGGTATGATGGAAACTAGGGCGGCAAGAGTGGAACAAAACACCAGGCATAAGGCCAAGCCTTCCACCCTTTACCAAGTATATAGATGCATTAATAATATAAGAGATATTGTGATATCCCAACATAAACATAAACATAAGCCAACATGGAGCAATCTTCATCTTCACCTGCAACTAGCAACGCTATAAGAGGGGCTGAGCAAAGCGGTAACATAGCCAAACAACGGTTTGCTAGGAAGGGTGACAAAGGTTAGAGGTTCATAGCAATTTGGGAGGCTTGATAAGCAAGTGGTAGGTAACGCAGCATAGCGATAGAACGAAGCAACTAGCATAGCAATGATAGTAATGAGATCAAAGGTGACGGTCATCTTGCCTGAAATCCTGCAAGGAAGAAGAACGAGTCCATGAAGAAGATGAATCCACGAAGACGAACCAAGCGTGGACGAACGAATCCTCACGATCGCAACGAAACGGGAACTAGCGAGAAGAAGCACACAACAAGGTAAACACACCACACATGAACAAGGCATGATGCTCAACCAAGTATGATGCATGACAAGGCTACATGAAGCTAGTCATGGCAAGAGATGATGCATACAAGAGCAACACATCAAAGCAAGTTTAAATGAGGTCGGAAACAACATATAACAACTCCGGTAAGTCCTCATATGCAAATTTCGAAATTGGTCCAGATCTGAATAAGCCTTATGTTCAAGTTGTTAAACAGCAAGTTAAGATGCACCAAGATGATCTACACGAAATTCTAGTCAAGTTACATATAAAGTTCATTTAATTCGGAGCTACGGCCTAGAAGATATGAGCAAAACAAGTTAAGCATGGCGTTGATGCAAAATGCAAACAAACATCAAGCAAACACATCAAAATAAGGATGCAACATGATAATATGAGACTACATGCAAAAGTAAGCCAGTTTCATATAGATCACACTCAAAACGGAGCAACGGTTCAACACATACACTCTATACAAGACATAACAACAATCTGTCCAAAACAGCAAGTAGGCATCTTACAAGCACCAAAACAACAAGCTACAACAAGATAACATGATAACAAAAGGCATGGACATGATGTACAGGTAAAGCATGACAAAACATGAACACTGAGCTATCTCCAGAAACTACTAGAACATGCTCAAAAGGACATGGCAAGATTGCAAATAATATCAGGTTCACAGACTTAGAGGAATTTCAGGACATGGCAGAAATAACATCAGGTTGCAATATTCAGAGCTATCAAACAACATGTTACAGCAAGCTATCATGTCAAACTAGAGCATGGAATGAATCTACTCAAAGCATATAACAAAAGTCCCTTAGTGACCAAGAGCCAAAAGGGATCAGAAAATACCATTGCAAGCATGTGAACATAGCAAAAACATAAACAGATTCAGACTTGGTGAAAATCTGGAGCATGGCAAAACAGATAACAAGTAGGCATGTTTACGAGCTCGATGCACTCACTACGAGGCATTGCATGACAAACCAAGCATACACCCAGCAACTAGACATGGCATAGAAGCTATACATGGCAAGAAAAATAACATAGCATGCAAGGATCAACTACAACAACCTTGGCTAAATTGAATAACACGTAAACAATCTGCCAGGAACATTTCATAGCAAAAGTAGAGCTCGATTGAGTCAAGCTATGGCACTCCATAATTGCAACAAAAGGCATGGATGGATAGAGAACATCCATATGTACAAAACATCCTTACTGATCATCCTCAAAATAGGCATGGATCTCACTGTAGCAACATGAATACAGGGCATGAAATTAACAGCAGACAAAGACTTGAAGAAGTTCCAAGTCTCTGAAATCAGCAACATCACGGAGCCTAGTTTGCATGCTTGTTCTAGTCACCACATAGATCACAAAAATACATGGCATACACCCCGGTAAAGATGGCATGGCATAGTTCAAAACACATGTAGAGCTCAATATCATAGGATGCACACATCAATCATGGCAAAAATAACAAAAGAGCATGTTCTGATAACAGGCAGCAGACAACATCATATAGCAGTTTTGCAACAATGATTAGGGCATCAAAATGAACTCAAATGAACATGGCACAATGGGATAAAATGTAGATCATATCCAGATGAACATTTCGATATATTATGCACGCAAAACGGAGCTATATGCAGAGAGTTATGGCATGATGAAAAGAGCAACATAATGTGATGGATAAAAAGACTTGGTGGAAATTTCGGGTCAACCTCAAACGGATCTGGATCGGGGAGGCGGACCGGACTCGCCGGAGCAGGGCGCCGGAGCTGAGGAGGGAGATGGGGCCGGCGAGGTGGATGCAGGGGAGGGGACGAGGCGGATTCGGCCGTCGCCGGGCCGGATCGGGCCGGACCTGACCGGAGCAGGCGGGCGGCGCGGAGGCCACAGCGGCGCGGGTCGAGGCGGCAGAGAGGCGGCGGCGAGCGCATGCGGCGGCGGGCGGAGGCGCGCCGGGCGCGGGGCGGAGGCGCGCCGGGCGCGGAAACCGGGGCGGGGCCGGCGCATCGCCGGGGCGGCGGAGGCGGCGGCCGCGGGGAGCACGCCGGCGCTCGGGGAGGCGGTGCGGGCGCGCGGGCGGGCGGCAGCGGCGGACCGGGCCGGGCGGGCCCCGCCTGGGCCCGGCGGGCCGCGCGGTGCAGGGGAGTCGGCGAGACGACGTGGCGCCTCCTGGTTGGGCGCGGGAGGCGGCCGAGCTAAGGTGGCGTCCCCGGATTGGTCCGGGTGATGTGGCGGCGGCGGTGGACATGTCCGGTGACATGATGGACATGTCCGGCGGCGCGAGGAGTAAGAGGACTAGGGTTTGGACCCGAAAATTCGGAGGAGTGCACATATTTATAGGTAGGAGGAGGTAGGAGTGTCCAAATGAGGTGCAGTTTTTGCCCACACGATCGTGATCGAACGACCGAGAATATGGAGGGGTTAGGATGGGTTTTTGGGCCACTTTGGAGGGGTGTTGGGCTGCACACAAAGGAGGCCTTTGCGGCTACCCAGTTAACCGTTGGAGTATCAAACGGGCTCCAAATGGCCCGAAACTTGACAGGCGGTCTACCGGTGCTATACCAAGGCCGCTTGGCAAGCCTCGGTCCATTCCGAGAACGTTTAACACCCGCACATGAAAAGAGGTAAAAGAGGGCACCGTGGAACATAGGAGTGCCGGATTGCAAAACGGACAACGGGGAAAATGCTCGGATGCATGAGACGAACACGTATGCAAATGCGATGCACATGATGACATGATATGAAATGCAGATGATGACATGACAAAGTGCAACACGCAAGCACATGACATGGCAAGGATGGCGAATAACTGGCGGACACCTGGCGCATCGAATCCGGGGCGTTACATCCGGCTCCTCTGCTCGAAAACGTGAAACCCCGGGAAAACTTTCCCGAATGTTTTCCCCCTTCACCGGTATCATCCCATACCGCGTTAGGGCACCTCTAGCGCCGTTACTTGTCATGTCATGCATCACTATGCATCTGCTTGCTTAAATTTTCATTGTTTCTTCCCTCTCTTCTTCCGCTAGACACCGAGACCGACGCTGTTGCTGCCCCATTCGACTACGGAGTTGACGATCCCTCTCTCTTGCCAGAGCAACCAGTCAAGCCCCCCCCTTTGATCACCAGATATCGCCTACTCTCCTCTATACTGCTTGCATTAGAGTAGTGTAGCATGTTACTGCTTTCGTTATTCCTATCCTGATGCATAGCCTGTCTTTGATACTGCTGTTTATACCTTTACCTGCAACCCTACTGCTTAGTATAGGATGCTAGTGTTCCATCAGTGGCCCTACACTCTTGTCCGTCTGCCATGCTATACTACTGGGCCGTGATCACTTCGGGAAGTGATCGCGGGCATATACTATATACTTTACACTATTAGATTACCTGTGATACTGTTCGGAGATGGGGGCTGAAGGGGCAGGTGGCTCCATCCCGGTAGAGGTGGGCCTGGGTTCCCGACGGACCCCGACTATTACTTTGAGGCGGAGCGACAGGGCAGGTTGAGTCCACCTAGGAGAGAGGTGGCCTGGCCCTGGTCGGCGTTCGCGGATACTTAACACGCTTAACGAGATCTGGGTATTTGATCTGAGTCTGGCCATTTGGTCTATACGCACTAACCACCTAAGCGGGAGTAGTTATGGGTATCCCGACGTCGTGGTATCAGCCGAAGCACTTCGTGATGTCAGCGACTGAGCGGCGCGCGCCGGGTTGGACCGCGTAACATGACTTCCTTTGTAATGGAGGTTGCTAGGTCTGCTCTCCGGCCGCGTACGCAACGTGAAGGTGTGCTCAGGGCGATGGGCCCAGACCCCTGCGCGCTTAGATTTAGACCGGCATGCTGACCTCTCTGTTGTGCCTAGGTGGGACTGCGACGTGTTGATCTTCCGAGGCCGGGCATGACCTAGGAAAGTGTGTCCGGCCAAATGGGATCAAGCGTGTTGGGCTATGTGGTGCACCCCTGCAGGGAAGTTTATCTATTCGAATAGCCGTGTCCCTCGGTAAAAGGACGACCCGGAGTTGTACCTCGACCTTATGACAACTAGAACCGGATACTTAATAAAACACACCCTTCCAAGTGCCAGATACAACCCGGTGATCACTCTCTAACAGGGCAACGAGGAGGGGATCGCCGGGTAGGATTATGCTATACGATGCTACTTGGAGGACTTCAGTCTACTCTCTTCTATATGCTGCAAGACGGAGGCTGCCAAAAGCGTAGTCTTCGACAGGATTAGATATCCTCCTCTTATTCTGGCATTCTGCAGTTCAGTCCACTGATATGGCCCCTTTACACATATATCCATGCATATGTAGTTTAGCTCCTTGCTTGCGAGTACTTTGGATGAGTACTCACGGTTGCTTTTCTCCCCCCTTTCCCCCTTTCCCTTCTACCCGGTTGCCGCAACCAGACGATGGAGCCCAGGATCCAGACGCCACCTTCGACGACGACTCCTACTACACTGTAGGTGCCTACTACTACGTGCAGCCCGCTCACGACGACCAGGAGTAGTTAGGAGGATCCCAGGTAGGAGGCCTGCGCCTCTTTGGATCTGTATCCCAGTTTGTGCTAGCCTTCTTAAGGCAAACTTGTTTAACTTATGTCTGTACTCAGATATTGTTGCTTCCGCTGACTCGTCTATGATCGAGCACTTGTATTCGAGCCCTCGAGGCCCCTGGCTTGTATTATGATGCTTGTATGACTTATTTTTATTTGTAGAGTTGTGTTGTGATATCTTCCCGTGAGTCCCTGATCTTGATCGTACACATTTGCATGCATGATTAGTATACGATTAAATCGGGGGCGTCACACTTGGCTCCTCTGGTGATGGTTTGGGGGTACGTAGGTATATATAGGGGGAAGAAGTAGGTCGGTGGAGCCATGAGGGGCCCACGAGGGTGGAGGGCGCACCCAGGGGGTAGGCGCGCCCCCCTGCCTTGTGGCCTCCTCGTTGATTGCGTGTCGTCCACTCCAAGTCCTCTGGATCATGTTTGTTCCGAAAATTATGTTCCCGAAGGTTTCATTTCGTTTGGACTCCGTTTGAAATTCTTTTTCTACGAAACACTAAAATAGGCAAAAAAAATAGCAACTTGGGTTGGTCCTCCGGTTAATAGGTTAGTCCCAAAAATAATATAAAAGTGTATAATAAAGCCCATTAAACATCCAAAACAGAATATATAATAGCATGGAACAATCAAAAATTATAGATACGTTGGAGATGTATCAAGCATCCCCAAGCTTAATTCCTGCTCGTCCTCGAGTAGGTAAATGATAAAAACAGAATTTTTTATGTGGAATGCTTCTTAGCATATTTCTCAATGTAATTTTCTTTATTGTGGCATGAATGTTCCGATCTGAATGATTCAAGATAAAAGTTTAGTATTAACATAAAAGTAACAATACTTCAAGCATACTAATCAAGCAATTATGTCTTCTCAAAATAACATAGCCAAAGAAAGCTCATCCCTACAAAATCATATAGTTTGGTCATGCTTCATTTTCGTCACACAAGATTCTCTCATCTTGCACAACCCCGATGACAAGCCAAGCAATTGTTTCATACTTTAGTAATCTCAAACTTTTTTCAACTTTCACGCAATACATGAGCGTGAGCCATGGATATAGCACTATGGGTGGAATATAATATGATGATGAGGTTGTGTGGAGAAGACAAAAAATAAGAAAGTCTCACATTGACGTGGCTAATCAACGGGCTAGGGAGATGCCCATCAATTGATATCAATGCAAGGAGTAGGGATTGCCATGCAACGGATGCACTAGAGCTATAAATGTATGAAAGCTCAACAAAAGAAACTAAGTGGGCGTGCATCCAACTTGCTTGCTCACGAAGACCTAGGGCATTTTGAGGAAGCCCATCATTGGAATATACAAGCCAAGTTCTATAATGAAAAATTCCCACTAGTATATGAAAGTGATAACATAGGAGACTCTCTATCATGAACATCACGGTGCTACTTTGAAGTACAAGTGTGGAAAAAGGATAGTAGCATTGTCCCTTTTTATTTCTTCCTTTTTTTTTCTTTTTTTCTCTTTTTTCGAGCCTTCCCTTTTTTTGGCATTTCTCTTTTTTTTGGGACAATGCTCTATTAATGATGATCATCACACTTCTATTTATTTACAACTCAACACTTAGAACAAAAATATGACTCTATGTGAATGCCTCCGGCGGTGTACCGGGATATGCAATGAATCAAGAGTGACATGTATGAAAAATTATGAATGGTGGCTTTGCCAAAAATACGATGTCAACTACATGATCATGCAAAGCAATATGACAATGATGAAGCGTGTCATAATAAACGGAACGGTGGAAAGTTGCATGGCAATATATCTCGGGATGGCTATGGAAATGCCATGATAGGTAGGTATGGTGGCTGTTTTGAGGAAGATATAAGGAGGTTTATGTGTGATAGAGCGTATCATATCATGGGGTTTGGATGCACCGGCGAAGTTTGCACAAACTCTCAAGGTGAGAAAGTGCAATGCACGGTACCGAAGAGGCTAGCAATGATGGAAGGGTGAGAGTGCGTATAATCCATGGACTCAACATTAGTCATAAAGAACTCACATACATATTGCAAAAATCTACAAGTCATCAAAAACCAAGCACTACGCGCATGCTCCTAGGGGGATAGATTGGTAGGAAAAGACCATCGCTCGTCCCCGACCGCCACTCATAAGGATGACAATCAAAGAACACCTCATGTTTCAAATTTGTTACACAATGTTTACCATACGTGCATGCTACGGGACTTGCAAACTTCAACACAAGTATTTATCAAATTCACAACTACTCAACTAGCACAACTTTAATATCACTATCTCCATATCTCAAAACAATCATCAAGTATCAAACTTCTCCTAGTAATCAATGCACTTATATGGAAGTTTTTATTATATCCATCTTGGATGCCTATCATATTAGGACTAATTTTATAGCCAAAGCAAATTACCATGTTGTTCTAAAGGACTCTAAAAATAATATAAGTGAAGCATGAGAGATAAATAATTTCTATAAAATAAAACCACCACCGTGCTCTAAAAGATATAAGTGAAGCACTAGAGCAAAAACTATA
Organism: Aegilops umbellulata; assembly: GCA_032464435.1. Classification (NCBI taxonomy): domain Eukaryota; kingdom Viridiplantae; phylum Streptophyta; class Magnoliopsida; order Poales; family Poaceae; genus Aegilops; species Aegilops umbellulata. The sequence goes on from CP136057.1 coordinate 466,165,661, forward strand.
TAGCTCAAAAGATATAAGTGAAGCACATAGAGTATTCTAACAAATTCCGACTCATGTGTGTCTCTCTCAAAAGGTGTGTACAGCAAGGATGATTGTGATAAACTAAAAAGCAAAGACTCAAATAATACAAGACGCTCCAAGCAAAACACATATCATGTGGTGAATAAAAATATAGCCCCAAGTAAAGTTACCGATAGACGAAGACGAAAGAGGGGATGCCTTCCGGGGCATCCCCAAGCTTAGGCTTTTGGTTGTCCTTGAATTTTACCTTGGGGTGCCTTGGGCATCCCCAAGCTTAGGCTCTTGCCAATCCTTGTTCCATAATCCATCAAATCTTTACCCAAAACTTGAAAAGTTCACAACACAAAACTTAACAGAAAATCTCGTGAGCTCCGTTAGCAAAAGAAAGCAAAACACCACTTCAAGGTACTGTAATTAACTCATTCTTTATTTATATTGGTGTTAAACCTACTGTATTCCAACTTCTCTATGGTTTATAAACTCTTTTACTAGCCATAGATTCATCAAAATAAGCAATCAACACACGAAAAACAGAATCTGTCAAAAACAGAACAGTCTGTAGTAATCTATAACTAACGCAAACTTATGGAACTCCAAAATTTCTACCAAAATAGGAAGACCTAGATAATTTTTTTATTGATCTACTGCAATTGGAATCAGTATTTTATCACGTTCTGGTGATTTTTAACAATTGTTTTCGTGAACAGAAAATTTCTGGAATTTTCAGCAAGATCAAATAACTATCATCCAAGAAGATCTTATAGGTTTAACTTGGCACAAACACTAATTAAAACACAAACCACATCTAACCATAAGCTAGATGGATCATTTATTCCAAAACAGAACCAAAAATAAAAAAAAATAAAAAAAAATTGGGTTGCCTCCCAACAAGCGCTATCGTTTAACGCCCCTAGCTAGGCATAAAAGCAAGGATAGATCTAGGTATTGCCATCTTTGGTAGGCAATCCATAAGTGGCTCTCATAATAGATCCATAAGGTAATTTAATCTTCTTTCTAGGGAAGTGTTCCATGCCTTTCCTTAATGGAAATTGGAATCTAATATTCCCTTCCTTCATATCAATAATTGCACCAATCGTTCTAAGGAAAGGTCTACCAAGAATAATAGGACATGAATGATTGCAATCTATATCAAAAACAATAAAATCAACGGGCACATAATTCCTATTTGCAACAATAAGAACATCGTCAATTCTTCCCATAGGTTTCTTGATAGTGGAACCCGCAAGATGCAAATTTAAAGAACAATCATCAAATTCACAAAAACCTAGCAAATCACACAAAGTTTTTGGGATCGTGGAAACACTAGCACCCAAATTACACAAAGCATGGCATTCATGATCTTTAATTTTAATTTTAATTGTAGGTTCCCATTCATCATAAAGTTGTCTAGGGATAGAAACTTTTAACTCAAGTTTTTCTTCATAAGATTGCATCAAAGCATCAACGATATGTTTAGTAAAGGCTTTATTTTGACTATAGGCATGAGGAGAATTTAGCACGGATTGCAACAAGGAAATACAATCTATCAAAGAGCAATTATCATAATTAAATTCCTTGAAATCCAAAATAGTGGGTTCATTGTTATCTAAAGTTTTAACCTCTTCAATCCCACTTTAAACAATTTTTGCATCAAGATCTAAAAACTCCGAATTTTTGGGACGCCTTCTAACTAAAGTTGACTCATCTCCAGTCCCATCATTATCAAGATTCATATTTAAAAACAAAGAGGGGACACATCAATAACTTTTAGATCTTCATCTTTGTTCTCATAAAAACTAGAAGAACACGCCTTCACAAAGCAATCTTTTTTAGCACGCATCCTAGCGGTTCTTTCCTTGCACTCATCAATGGAAATTCTCATGGCTTTGAGAGACTCATTGATATCATGCTTAGGTGGAATAGATCTAAGTTTCAAAGAATCAACATCAAGAGAAATTCTATCCATGTTCCTAGCCAATTCATCAACTTTAAGCAATTTTTCCTCAAGCAAGGCGTTGAAATTCTTTTGTGAATTCATAAACTCTTTAACACTAGTCTCAAAATCAGAGGGCAACTTATTAAAATTTCCATAAGAATTGTTGTAGGAATTACCATAATTATTAGAGGAATTATTAGGGAATGGCCTAGGATTAAAGTTTCCTATATACGCGTTGTTACCAAAATTGTTCCTACCAACAAAATTCACATCCATAGATTCATTATTATTCTCAATCAAAGTAGATAAAGGCATATCATTAGGATCAGAAGCAACACTCTTATTAGCAAACAATTTCATAAGTTCATCCATCTTTTCCACTCAAAACATTAATTTCCTCAATAGCATGAACCTTTTTACTAGTAGATCTTTCGGTGTGCCATTGAGAATAATTAACCATAATATTATCTAGGAGTTTAGTAGCTTCTCCAAAAGTGATTTCCATAAAAGTGCCTCCCGCGGCCAAATCTAAAAGATTTCTAGAAGCAAATTTCAATCCAGCATATTTTTTTTGTATAATCATCCACAAATTCAAACCATGAGTAGGGCAATTACGTATCATTAATTTCATTCTCTCCCAAGCTTGTGCAACATGTTCATGATCAAGTTGCTTAAAGTTCATAATATCATTTCTAAGAGAGATGATCTTAGCGGGAGGAAAATACTTAGAGATAAAAGCATCTTTGCACTTATTCCAAGAATCAATACTATTTTTAGGCAAAGACGAAAACCAAGTTTTAGCACGATCTCTAAGCGAAAAGGGAAATAGCTTCAATTTTACAATATCATTGTCCACATCTTTCTTCTTTTGCATATCACACAAATCAACAAAGTTATTTAGGTGGGTAGCGGCATCTCTACTAGGAAGGCCGGCGAATTGATCTTTCATGACAAGATTCAACAAAGTAGCATTAATTTCACAAGATTTAGCTTCGGTGAGAGGAGCAATCGGGGTACTAAGAAAATCATTGTTATTGGTATTGGTAAAGTCACACAATTTAGTATTGTCTTGAGCCATCGTGACAAGCAAGCAATCCAACACACGAGCAAACAAGAAGCAAGCGGAAAAGAGGCGAACGAAAAAAAGAGGGCGAATAAAATGGCAAGGGTGAAGTGGGGGAGAGGAAAACGAGAGGCAAATGGCAAATAATGTAATGTGAGGGATAAGAGTTTGTGATGGGTACTTGGTATGTCTTGACTTGCGCATAGACTCCTCGGCAACGGCGCCAGAAAACCTTCTTGCTACCTCTTGAGCATGCGTTGGTTTTCCCTTGAAGAGGAAAGGGTGATGCAGCAAAGTAGCGTAAGTACTTCCCTCAATTTTTGAGTACCAAGGTATCAATCCAGTAGGAGGCCACTCGCAAGTCCCTCATACCTACACAAACAAATAAGAACCTTGCAACCAACGCGATAAAGGGGTTGTCAATCCCTTCACGACCACTTGCAAAAGTGAGATCTGATAGAGATGATAAAATAATATTTTTGGTATTTTTATGATAAATATTGAAAGTAAAGATTGCAAAATAAACGGCGACAGAAATAGCTCGTTGTCGGGAGATTAGTATGATGGAAAATAGACCCGGGGGCCATAGGTTTCACTAGTGGCTTCTCTCAAGATAGCATAAGTATTACGGTGGGTGAACAAATTACTGTCGAGCAATTGATAGAACTGAGCATAGTTATGAGAATATCTAGGTATGATCATGTATATAGGCATCACGTCTGTGACAAGTAGACCGACTCCTTCCAGCATCTACTACTATTACTCCACACATCGACCGCTATCCAGCATGCATCTAGAGTATTAAGTTCATAAGAACGGAGTAACGCTTTAAGCAAGATGACATGATGTAGAGGGATAAACTCATGCAATATGATATAAAACCCATCTTTTTATCCTCAATGGCAACAATACAATACGTGTCGTTTCCCCTACTGTCACTGGGATCGAGCACCGCAAGATTGAACCCAAATCTAAGCACTTCCCCCATTGGAAGAAAGATCAATCTAGTATGCCAAACCAAACTGATAATTCGAAGAGACTTGCAAAGATAATCAATCGTACATAAAAGAATTCAGTGAAGATTCAAATATTGTTCATAGGTAATCTTGATCTTAAATCCACAATTCATTGGATCTCGATAAACACACCGCAAAAGAAGAACATCGAATGGATCTCCAAGAGAATTGAGGAGAACTTTGTATTGAGATCCAAAGAGAGAGAAGAAGCCATCTAGCTAATAACTATGGACCCGAATGTCTGAGGTAAACTACTCACACATCATTGGAGAGGCTATGGTGTTGATGTAGAAGCCCTCCGTGATCAATGCCCCCTCCGGCGGAGCGCCGGAAAAGGCCCCAAGATGGGATCTCACAGGTATAGAGGGTTGCGGCGGTGGAAATAGGGTTTTGGCTCCTCTGGTGATGGTTTGGGGGTACGTAGGTATATATAGGGGGAAGTAGGTCAGTGAAGCCACGAGGGGCCCACGAGGGTGGAGGGCGCGCCCAGGGGGGTAGGCACGCCCCCTGCCTCATGGCCTCCTCGTTGATTGCTTGACGTCCACTCCAAGTCCTCTGGATCACGTTTGTTCCGAAAATCATGTTCCCGAAGGTTTTATTCCGTTTGGATTCCATTTGATATTCTTTTTCTGCAAAACACTGAAATAGGCGAAAAAACAACAATTTGGGCTGGGCCTCCGGTTAATAGGTTAGTCCCAAAAATAATATAGAAGTGTATAAAGCCCATTAAACATCCAAAACAGAATATATAGTAGCATGGAGCAATCAAAAATTATAGATACGTTGGAGACGTATCAGCGCCGCGGCGCGCTCTATTGTTTCCGTTGACGCGCTCTGTTCACGTCCGTCGGCGCGCTCGGCTTGTGGACAACTTTTCCTTGAGGCGACCGCTGAGCGCTCTGCTCGCGTACCTCCGCGTGCGCTCTGCCAGCGGTTGGGCGTGCGCACGATCACGTTGGGGGCCCCATATGCATGCGGTTGCGCCGCGCGCGTTGCCACGCGATGCAGTTACGTGCGGCACGATGAAGTTACGCGCTGCAAATTAGAACTGCCATCAGGGCCTGCCGATATTCCTGGCCGTCCGTCTTCCCCTTTAATTGCCATGGCCATTATAACCTTAGTCTCTTCAACCTTTCGATCGCGCCCCACAACACAACAAGGACACCCATGACGACACATAGAGAGGGGATGTCCGGCGGCGCTCCAATGGAGTTCGGTGAGCATAGAGTGGAGACCCACGCGAGGGAGACGGATCTCTCAGTGGTGTACACCATCGACCCAGCCGTGGTGGACGACTACATCAACAGCGTTGAGCAGTTGCTTGCTGGAGACAAGTACAAGGTGGTCGGCATCGACCTCCAGTACACCGTCGGTCGTCCCGGCATAGATCAGAAGGTTGCCGTCACCCAGTTGTGCGTGCGCCATCATGTCCTCATCTACCACTACTGCATGGCCATAGAGCCTTGCAACCGTTTCAACAGGTTTGTCAACAACACCGACTACAAGTTCTCCATGGTGGATACCAAAGACGATGTAAAAGCGCTCAGTGTTACGGGCTTGGCCTGCAAGAACCTTGTCAAAATCCGTGACCACTACAGGGCCTGGGGCAGCATGAACCAGGACTCCCTGGTCGAACTCGCCTCGGCCATCATCAACCCCTACTACGAAAAGATGAAGCAGGATGCCCAGAGAACAAGTCCCGTATCCTGGCACAAGGCCTAGATGCGGCAACTAGATGAACCTCACCTCAGGTTCGCGGCCAAGAGTGTGTACACATTCTACGAGATGCACAAGCGGATCGTTGACATGAGGAAGTGCCTCGTTACCCAAATCGACGAGCCCGGATCGAGCCACAAGAAGAGAAAGCGTCACAAGAAGTAGATGATGATCAGATGATCATTTATGCTAGTTAATCATGCATGTAATATATAGTTTACTTTATTGGTGTGTGTGGAAATGTCATGTGTGTAGTAGCCAGCTATGTAATTATGCATGTAATAGTTTACTTTGGTGTGTGCAAATGCCATGGTTGTAGTAGCCACCTATGTAAGTGGATGTTTAATTTGGTTATGCAAGCATGTCCTTATAAGTGTGTGTGTATATATATGTTGTTGTTCTGTATGCAATCCCATCGCACAACACACACATCTTATTAGCAGCAACCGTCTGTGTTCTTATCGGTCTTCAGACACATTTCTGATTACACACCTGTTTGCCGCGTATCACACACATCTTGTTAAGTTGAACCATTTATGTTCTCATGTCTCAACGCAAATAGTTCATCCGAGTGAACCGCATGCCGTATATCGCACACACCTTTGATCTAGCTGACCGTTTATTTTGTGTTGCCTAATCACAAACAGTTCATTCAAGTGAACCGTATGTTGTGTATCGCACACGCCTCCATCTGGCTGACCATTTCTTTTGTTCCTCCTCATCGCAAACAGTTCATTGAACTGAACCGTATGCCCTTCATCGCACATGCAACTAAAACCTGAACCGTGTTTGATGCATCCGTCATCGCAAACTTATTACACATTTCTGACGGCTTTCATACAGCACCGTTTGCGATTATGGCATCACACACAGTTTCTCGAAGAGTCTCTGATCGTAGTGTCGTGTTAGCAGCATCCTGCAGTAGTGTCTAACTCTCTTCCTATGCATCGACATGTCATAAAAGAACAATTCATGCACACAAAGTAAAGGCCAATGCATAATATAAACAGTTTCTTGCAATTTTATCATATTGGAAACATAGAGAGGCGGAGATGTAGTTCCTCTCTCATAATAATTGCAAATAGGAGCAGCAAGCATATCCATATTATATTTATCAAAATCATCATGTGCAATAGTAGAACGCAACCCATCAATATAGTCCTTAATAAGCGCAAACTTCCCTGATATAGTGTAGTTGGGAGAATTAAAAAAGATATTAGGACTATCATGCCTAGGTGCAATAGCAACAATTTCATTCTTAACATAAGGAACTGTAGCAAGTTCATATCCATAAGCATAATTCATATTGGCATCATGGCCACAAGCATAGCAAGCATCAAGTTCATCAAAAAGGGATATTTCAAACGAATCAAAGGGATCATAGCAATTACCATAGCAATCATCCTTCAGTAAGAATGAAGGGAAATTAAGCAATGTATAAGTTGTAGAGTTACTCTCATTAGAAGGTGGGCACGGGTGATCAATCCGCTCTTCCTCCTTTTATTCTTCGTTCTCCTCGTCATATTTTTCATCTAATGAGCTCATAGTTTCAGCAATTTCTTCTTCCATAGATTCCTGCAAAATATTAGTCTCTTCTTGAAGAGCGGAGACTTTCTCAATAAATGCATCAATATCGGCATTGTATTCATAATTCTCATAGCAATATTTAAGTATAGCATAATTTCCAGGTCTGTAAACAGCATCATCAAGATTTTCACACTTTTCAACCAAAGATTCAATTTCATAAGCACCCTTAAAAGCAACGAATTCTTCTATTCATTCCACATCATAATAATCATATACACCATTAGCACAAGAAGACAAGGTTTTATTATCATTAAATTTACATGAAAAGGGAAGGTGTGGAGCCTTCATCCTAGAGCAACAACTATAATCATATCTCATGCATAAATTCCAAGCATACCAATGCAACATATGAATTTGATCCCATAATAGTTTCCCTTTTTGAGTCAAGCAATAATCCCTAAAGTATTCACATTGATCCAATGTGTCTCCCATTATATAATTGAATGGGGCTTTCTCGGGATTATTAAAGTAGTACATAATATCTTCCACATAATGAGCATCGAGAGTTTTAGGAGGTTCCCCATCTCCTTGAGTAGCAAGTACAACTAATTTTTTTTTGGTATTTCGTGTTCCATATCCGTAACTAAAAATAGAGAACAACTTAGAACAGCAAATAAAATCTACTTAGTGACAAAGCAAACAAGCACACACGAGAATATTCACCCCACGCTATTGCTCCCCGGCAACTGCGCCAGAAAAATGTCTTGATAACCCACAAGTATAGGGGATCAGTTGTAGCCTCTTTCGATAAGTAAGAGTGTCGAACCCAACGAGGAGCTAAAGGTAGAACAAATATTCCCTAAAGTTCTATCGACCACCCATACAACTCTACGCACGCTTAACATTCGCGTTACCTAGAACAAGTATGAAACTAGAAGTACTTTGTAGGTGTTGTAGGATAGGTTTGCAAGACAATAAAGAGCACATAAATATAAAGTAGGGGCTGTTTAGATAAAGAAATAACTAAGTTAGTTTTAGTAGAGAGCTTTTTGTCACAAGAAAGTTATTTGTCCCTAGGCAATCGATAACTAGACCGGTAATCATTATTGCAATTTTATATGAGGGAGAGGGATAAGCGAACATACTTTCTCTTCTTGGATCATATGCACTTATGATTGGAACTCTAGCAAACATCCGTAACTACTAAAGATCATTAAGGTAAAACGCAACCATAGCATTATAAGGTATCAAGTCCTCTTTTTTGCCATACAGAACAACCTATTTACTCGGGTATGTGCTTCTGTCACTCATGCCACCCACCATAAGCAAATCATTAACATATTGCAAACCCTACAGCGGGGATCCCTCATGCTTGCACGACACGGAGAGCTCCATAGGACAACACCAAAATAAAACATGCAACTCAAACCAATCACGGTCATCAATTAACCCATAGGACAAAACGGATCTACTCAAACATCATAGCATAGCCATACATCATTAGGAAATAATATATGGCGTTGGGCACCATGTTTTAGTAAAGATTACATCGGGAAGAAGGGGTGTTACACTGCTACATAGAGGGGGAGAGAGTTGGTGATGACGGTGGCGAAGTTGTTGGTGTAGATCGTCGTGGTGATGATGGCCCCGGCAGCGTTTCGGCACCACCGGGAGAGTGAGGGAGAGAGCCCCCTCCTTCCTCTTTTTCCTTGACCTTCCCCCTAGATGGGAGAAGGGGTTCCCCTTTGGTCCATGGCCTCCATGGCGGCGGAGGGCCAAGAGCCCCTCCGAGATTGGATCTCTCTCTCTCTCTCTCTCTCTCTCTCTCTCTCTCTCTCTCTCTCTCTCTCTGTTTCCTTATGTTTCTGCGCTCCCAGATTCTGCCCTTTCACCGTTTCTTAAATTCCTGGAGATCCATAACTCTGATTGGGCTGAAATTTTAACACGATTTTTGTCCGGTCATTAGCTTTCTTGCGGCGAAAGAAGGGCACTAACCTCCTTAAAAAGTGGCCACAAGGGCCCAGGGCGTGCCCCTCACCCTTGTGGGCCCCTCGGGCATCGTCTCGCGTTGATCCCAGTTCACATATATTCCAAAAAAATCTCCGTAAGTTTTTATCCCGTTTGGACTCCGTTTGATATGGATTTTTTGCGAAACAAAAAACATGCAACAAACAGGAACTGGCACTAGGCACTAGATCAATATGTTAGTCCAAGAAAATCATATAAATTGTTGCCAAAAGTATGTAAAAGTTGTAGATGGCATGGAACAATAAAAAATTATAGATACGATGGAGATGTATCACATAAGTTTTAGTTTTTATTTGTTTTGTGGTCTTTCTAGGTGTATTAGCATGTCCATGGACCAAGCGCGATGAAACGACCAAGGTTGGGATCAATACGGAGACTTCCAGTCACCAGGCTTAGGCATTTTGTAGTGTCAAATATGACATTTTTTAAAGTATTCAAATCAAATACTCAAGACCATAGGTGCATCGATGTAGTTCATACGAATTCAACAAGCCCAAAAATCATCAAAATCAAAGTTTGCATGAAGAAATGGTGGTCGTTTTACTAGAGGGGCCCATGGCGTAAGAAGGCACTTGGTACTACCGGGCATAGTCGTAACGGTGGTCTTACCACCTATAGAAAAGACCAAAATCGGCCAGATCAGATGTGATTCTTCATGGATTCCGTCCCCTCTTGTTCCCATGACTTCCTTGGATTCCAAGGTGGTATTGGGATTGGTTTTGTCTCATCTAGATCCCTTGGATCAAAGTGGAGGAGCTACATCAATGGAGGAGACCCGAGGAGGCCTCCTATATAAACACCTCCAGCCCTAGCCGTCGGGAATCATCTTCATCAAGTCACATATGCTCCACCACGTTTCACCGCACCTCCATTGCTGCAAGTCCACCATAGAGGAAGGTCCAAGACAAGGAATAAGATGAAGTGAGGAGGCTCCACCAACGTCTGACACCGGCCGAAGGGGCAGTGCCATCTCCATCAACACTTCCACGCTTCTCCTATTCCCCAACGCCATGTTGACTTGTAACTTGTCTCTACCTTCTTATGTTATTCATCTCCATGTTTGAGTAATTACTAGTTCTCGGGAATGAAGACGATCTCTAGTTATATTTGTGGTGAACGACAATGTGAGATATAAAATCCTCTTGTGCATGTTTATGTTAATATTCTTTGTGATGTTGGGTGAAGTGCACCATCCAACATTTTCCTATTTGGGCGCAAGGATATTACTATCCAGATGAATCTTGGAGAGTGACGGTGTCCTGGACTAGGGGGTCCTAGCCCGCCTGGTCTAATACATGGACCGGACCACCAGCCCATCAAGGAGGAAGGACTTTGGAGGCCTTAAGTGTGTCTATGCTGAAGACTTGGCATGTACTTCAAATATATCAGATTAGATCCGTCATGGAATTCTTAGATGGAAACCGACCATGCGTAACCCTAGATACCCCTGGTGCCTATATAAAACAAAGGGTTTAGTCCGTAGAGGATCCATTCATACATTCATCATCATACCCCTAGGGTTTAGACCATAACTCATGATCTCGTGGTAGATCAACGGTGTACCTTGATACTCTCATAATATAAGCAAGAGAAGGACATAGGTTTTTACCTCCATAGAGAGGGCCCGATCCTGGGTAAAACGTTGTGTGTTCTCTCTCTTGTTACCCATCGATCTGATCTAACAGCTCGGTCCCCCCTACACGAGGTCTGCTAGTTTTGACACCGACAAAAAGGATGTTCACGGTGATAGAAGCTACCTCCCTCCTTCAAACCAAGCTGAAATCCGTGCGATGGTTGAAAGTGGAGGTAAAGAGGTGATAGTAATACCTCCCTTCCTTCTCTAATCATTTTATAGGAGAATAACGAAGACCACCCATTGACCCCATCCATGGGGATACCCTTAATCATCGTTTCTATGGCATGTGTGGGGAGGAACGGTGGTGGCGTGTGTGGTATGAGAGACTACACGTAACACCATATATTGCACCAGACTTCGTCCAGGAAGAGAATGTTGGGGAACGTAGTATTTCACAAAAATTCCTACGAACACGCAAGATCTATCTAGGAGAAGAATAGCAACGAGTGGGGAGAGTGTGTCCACATACCCTCGTAGACAGAAATCGGAAGCGTTAAGTAATGCGGTTGATGTATTCGAACGTCTTCGCGATCCAACCGATCAAGTACCGAACGCACGACACCTCCACGATATGCACACGTTCAGCTCGGTGACATCCCTCAAACTCTAGATCCAGCTGAGGCCGAGGGAGAGTTCCGTCAGCACAACGGCGTGGTGATGGTGATGATGAAGTTACCGGCGCAGGGCTTCGCCTAAGCACTACGACGATATGACCGAGGTGTAAAACTGTGGAGGGGGGCACCCCACACGTCTAAAGATCAACTTGTGTGTCTATGGGGTGCCCCCCTCCCCTGTATATAAAGGAGGGGAGGAGGAGGAGGGCCGGCCACAAGGGGCGCGCCCAAGGGGGGATTCCTACTCCTAGTAGGAGTAGGTTTCCCCCTTTCCTAGTTCAAGTAGGAGAAGAAGGAAGGGGAGGAAGAAGAGAAGGAAAGGGGGGCGGCCCCCTAGCCCTAGTCCAATTCGGTTTGGGCTAGGGGCGCATGCCACACCTTGGCCCGCCTTCTCTCTTCCACCACTAGGCCCATGAGGTCCAATAACTTCTGGGGGGGTCTGATAACCCCCGATACTCCGAAACTTATCCGAAACGACCTGAACCATTCCGTTGTCCGAATGTAGCCTTCCAATATATGAATCTTTATGTCTTGACCAATTCAAGACTCCTTGTCATGTCCGTGATCTCATCCGGGACTCCGAACAACCTTCGGTACATCAAATCACATAAACTCATAATACCAATCGTCATCGAACTTTAAGCGTGCGGACCCTACGGGTTCGAGAACTATGTAGACATGACCGAGACACATCTCCGGTCAATAACCAATAGCGGAACCTGGATGCTCATATTGGTTCCTACATATTCTACAAAGATCTTTATCGGTCAAACCGCATAACAACTTACGTTGTTTCCTTTGTCATCGGTATGCTACTTGCCCGAGATTCGATCGTCGGTATCACCATACCTAGTTCAATCTCGTTACCGGCAAGTCTCTTTACTCGTTCCGCAATGCATCATCCCGCAACTAACTCATTAGTCACATTGCTTGCAAGGCTTATTGTGATGTGCATTACCGAGAGGGCCTAGAGATACCTCTCCGACAATCGGAGTGACAAATCCTAATCTCGGTCTATGCCAACTCAACAAACACCATTGGAGACACCTGTAGAGCATCTTCATAATCACCCAGTTACGTTGTGACGTTTCATAGCACACTAAGTGTTCCTCCGGTATTCGGGAGTTGCATAATCTCATAGTCAGAGGAACATGTATAAGTCATGATGAAAGCAATAGCAACAAAATAGACGATCATAGTGCTAAGCTAACGGATGGGTCTTGTCCATCACATCATTCTCTAATGATGTGATCCCGTTCATCAAATGACAACACATGTCTATGGCTAGGAAACATAACCACCTTTGATAAACAAGCTAGTCAAGTAGAGGCATACGAGGAACACTTTGTTTGTCTATGTATTCACACAAATACTAAGTTTCCGGTTAATACAATTCTAGCATGAATAATAAACATTTATCATGATATAAGGAAATGTAAATAAAAACTTTATTATTGCCTCTAGGGCACATTTCCTTCAGAGAAACATTAAGAGTGGCCTAAGTATACAAATCTAGAACTATGTCTATGCATATGTTACGTAGATCGTACTAGTAGTAAGGACTCTAAACCCCCTGAGAACTGTCGATTACCCAAGCGTCACCATTTATTTTATTCAATTTTATTTATCATTTTAACTTTGGTTAGTAGTTTCGATAAAAAACACCCATTCTTACTGTTCTGTTTGCAACCGATAGAATAGGCTATTTCCATAATACGGTCCAGGTGTGAACGTAGCTGCATCCGCGACAACGTAGTTGCGAGGTTGGTAGTGGTCTGTGCATGTTCCATGTGGGATTGACAAACTCTACTTATCATGAATTGCAATAGTCATGTGGACTTGTTGGTCATCAGCCTCGCAACTCCTAGACGGCTTGTGTAGGTGCCTACACACGCTAGGCACTCCCGGTGCCCCCTTGATACGTCTCCAACGTATCTATAATTTTTGATTGCTCCATGCTATATTAGCTACTGTTTTGGACTATACTGGGCTTTATTTTCCACTTTTATATTATTTTTCGGACTGACCTATTAACCGGAGGCCCAGCCCAGAATTGCTGCTTTTTGCCTATTTCAGTGTTTTGGAGAAACAGAATATCAAACGGAGTCCAAACGGAATAAAATCTTCGGGAACGTGATTTTCTCACCAAACGTAATCCAGGGGACTTGGACCCTACGCCAAGGCATCAGAGAGGCGGTCACGAGGGTGGGGGGCGCCCCCTCCTTAGGGCGCGCCCCCTGCCTCGTGGCCCTGCGAAGCTCCACCTACGTACTCCTTCCTCCTATATATACCTACGTACCCCCAAACGATCAAAACAGGAGCCAAAAACCTAATTCCACCATCGCAAATTTTTGTATCCACGAGATCCCATCTTGGGGCCTATTCCGGAGCTCCGCCGGAGAGGGCCGTCATCACGAAGGGCTTCTACATCATCATAGCCCCTCCAATGAAGTGTGAGTAGTTTACCTCAGACCTTCGGGTCCATAGTTAGTAGCTAGATGGCTTATTATCTCTTTTTGGATCTCAATACAAAGTTCTCCCCCTCTCTTGTGGAGATCTATTCGATGTAATCTTCTTTTTGCGGTGTGTGTGTGTTGAGACGGATGAATTGTGGGTTTATGATCAAGTCTATCTATGAATAATATTTGATTCTTCTCTGAATTCTTTTATGTATGATTGGTTATCTTTGCAAGTCTCTTCGAATTATCAGTTTGGTTTGGCCTACTAGATTGGTTTTTCTTGCCATGGGAGAACTGCTTAGCTTTGGGTTCGATCTTGCGATGTCCTTTCCTAGTGACAGAAGGGGCAGCAAGGCAAGTATTGCATCGTTGCCATCGAGGATAACAAGATGGGGTTTATTTCATATTTCATGAATTTATCTCTCTACATCATGTCATCTTGCTTAAAGTGTTACTCTGTTTTTAACTTGATACTCTAGATGCATGCTGGATAGCGGTCGATGAGTGGAGTAATAGTAGTAGGTGCAGGCAGGACTCGGTCTACTTGTCTCGGACGTGATGCCTATATACATGATCATACCTAGATATTCTCATAACTATGCTCAATTCTGTCAATTGCTCAACAGTAATTTGTTCACCCACCGTAGAATACTTATGCTCTTGAGAGAAGCCACTAGTGAAACCTATGGACCCCGGGTCTATTCTCATCATATCAATCTCCATCACTTTAATCTTGCTTTGCTTTTTACTTTGCCTTTTACTTTTCACTTTGCATCTCTATATCAAAAATACCAAAAACATTATCTATCAGTTCTCACTCTCGTAAGTGACCGTGAAGGGATTGACAACCCCTAATCGCGTTGGTTGCGAGTAGCTATCGTTTTGTGCAGGTACGAGGGACTTGAGCGTGGCCTCCTACTGGATTGATACCTTGGTTCTCAAAAACTGAGGGAAATACTTACGCTACTCTGCTGCATCATCCTCTCCTCTTCGGGGAAAACCAACGCAAGCTCAAGACTCAAGAGGTAGCAAGAAGAATTTCTGGCGCCGTTGCCGGGGAGTCTACGCAAAAAGTCAACATACCAAGTACCCATCACAATCTCTATCTCTCGCATTACATTAGTTGCCATTTGCCTCTCGTTTTCCTCTCCCCCGCTTCACCCTTGCCGGTTAGTTGCCCTCTCTTTCCCAATATCCTTCTCCTTCTCCTTCTCTCTTTTCCGTGTGCCTTTTTTTCACTTGCCTTTTGTTTGCTCGTGTGTTGGATTGCTTGTTTGTCGTGATGGCTCTACCAAGATTTGGTGATCCTCACCTTAAAAGGTTAGAGGAGATCAAAAACAATGTCAGGAAGTTTATGGTTTTGCAATTTGAGCATAATAATTTCTTTAGAAACGAGCTTAAGGAACAAAAAAGTTTTATGAGTTATATAAATAAATAGCTTGATGATATGTCTAAAGAATTTGATAGTATAAGATCCCAAATTGCTCGTCTTCAAAAAGATGACTGCTGAAATTTCGGATATGCAAGCTACCTTAGTCAATAAGATGGCCGCTAAACCGAATTCCTATGAAAATCAAGATGAAGATCTAAAAGTTATTGATGTGTCCCCTATCAAATCTTTGTTTTGCAATATGAATCTTGATGAAACTGAATATGGTCTTCCTTTACCTAGAAGGCGTTCTAAAAATTCGGAGTATTTATACCTTTATGATGAAATTGATGAAAGTGGGATTGAAAGAAATAAAACCCTAGATGTTGCCAAACCCACTATATTGGATTTAAAGGAATTTAATTATGAAAGTTGCTCTTTAATTGATTGTATTTCCTTGTTGCAATCCGTGCTAAATTCTCCTCATGCTTATAGTCAAAAGAAAGCCTTTACCGAACATATTGTTGATGCCTTGATGCAGTCCTATGAAGAAAAACTTGAGTTGAAAGTTTCTATCCTCGAAAACTATATGATGAGTGGGAACCAACTATTAAAATTAAAATCAAATATCATGAGTTTTATGCTTTGTGTGATTTGGGTGCTAGTGTCTCCACTATTCCCAAAACTTTGTGTGATTTGCTAGATTTCCATGACTTTGATGATTGCTCTCTAAAATTGCATCTTATGGATTCCACTATTAAAAAACCTATGGGAAGAATTAATGATGTTCTTATTGTTGAAATAGGAATTATGTGCCCATAGATTTTATCGTTCTTGATATAGATTGCAATCCTTCTTGCCCTATTATTCTTGGTAGACCTTTCCTTAGAACGGTTGGTGCGATTATTGATATGAAGGAAGGGAATATTAGATTTGAATTTCCATTAAAGAAGGGCATGGAACACTTTCCTAGAAAGAAAATAAGATTGCCATATGAAACTATCATGAGAGCTACCTATGGATTGCCTACCAAAGATGGCAATACCTAAATCTATCCTCGCTTTTATGCCTAGCTAGGGGCATTAAACGATAGCGCTTGTTGGGAGGCAACCCAATTTTATTTTGAGTTTTTTGTTTTTGCTTATGTTTAGGAATAAATAATCCATCTACCTTCTGTTTAGATGTGATTTTGTGTTTTAGTTAGTGTTTGTGTCAAGTTAGACCTATAGGATCTTCTTGGATGCTAGTTATTTGATCTTGCTGTAAATTGCAGAATCTTTCTGTTCACGAAAACAATTGTTAAAAATCACCAGAACGTTATAAAATACTGATTCCAGTTGCTGCTGATCAATAAACAAATTGTATAGGTCTTCCTATTTTGGTAGGTTTTTTGGAGTTCCAGAAGTTTGCGTTAGTTACAGATTACTACAGAGTGTTCTGTTTTTGACAGATTCTGTTTTTCGTGTGTTGTTTGCTTATTTTGATGAATCTATGGCTAGTAAAATAGTTTATAATCCATAGAGAAGCTGGAATGCAGTAGGTTTAACACCAATATAAATAAAGAATGAGTTCATTATAGTACCTTGAAGTGGTTTTATGTTTTCTTTCTCTAACAGAGCTCACGAGATTTCTATTGAGTTTTGTGTTGTGAAGTTTTCAAGTTTTGGGTGAAATCTTTTGATGGATTATGGAACAAGGAGTAGAAAGAGACTAAGCTTGGGGATTCCCATGGAACCCCGAAGATAATCCAAGGACACCAAAAAGTCAAAGCTTGGGGATGCCCCGGAAGGCATCCCCTCTTTCATCTACTTCCATCGGTATTTTACTTGGAGCTATATTTTTATTCACCAACATGATATGTGTTTTCCTTGGAGTGTCTTGTATTATTTGTGTCTTTGTTTGTTAGTGTGCCAGAATCATCCTTGCCATACACACATTTGAGAGAACTATTTATGAATTAAAATTTGATAGAATACTCTTTGTGCTTCACTTATATCTTTTGAGCTATGTAGTTTTGCTCTATGTGCTTCACTTATATCTTTTGAGCATGATAATTTTGCTCTACGTGCTTCACTTATATCTTTTGAGCTATGTAGTTTTGCTCTATGTGCTTCACTTATATCTTTTGATCGTGATAATTTTTCTCTATGTGCTTCACTTAGATCTTTTAGAGCATGGTGGTGGATTTGTTTTAAAGAAACTATTAATCTCTCATGCTTCACTTAGATCATTTTGAGAGTCTTAATAGCATGGTAAATTGCTTAATAATAATATGCTTGGTATTCAAGATTTGTGAATTTTCTTTTGAGTGTGTTGAATACTAAGAAAAGATTGAAGCATGATAATTGTTTTGAGATATGGAGGTGATAATATTAGAGTCGTGCTAGTTGAGTAGTTGTGGATTTAAAGAATACTTGCATTGAAGTTTGTGATTCAAGTAGCATGCACGTATGGTGAACCGTTATGTAACGAAGTCGGAGCATGAGGTGTTTATTGGTTGTCTTCCTTATGAGTGGCGGTCGGGGACGAGTGATGGTCTTTTCCTACCAATCTATCCTGCTAGGAGCATGCGCGTAATACTTTGCTTCGATAACTTCTAGATTTTTGCAATAAGTATATGAGTTCTTTATGACTAATGTTGAGTCCATGGATTATATGCATTGTTTTCCATCCTTCCACCATTGCTAGCCTCTCTAATACTGCGCACTTTTCGCCGGTATCATACACCCACCATATATCTTCCTCAAAACAGACACCATACCTACCTATCATGGCATTTCCATAGCCATTCCGAGATATATTACCATGCAACTTTCCATCGTTCCGTTTATTATGACACGCTCCATCATTGTCATATTGCTAGCATGATCATGTAGTTGACATCGTATTTGTGGCAAAGCCAGTATTCATAATTCTTTCATACATGTCGCTCTTGATTCATTGCATATCCCGGTACACCGCCGGAGGCATTCATATAGAGTCATATCTTGTTCTAAGTATCGAGTTGTAATTGTTGAGTTGTAAGAAAAATAAAACTGTGATGATCATCATTTTTAGAGCATTGTCCCAAGTGAGAAAAGAATGATGGAGACTATGATTCCCCCACAAGTCGGGTTGAGACTCCGAACGAATCAAAAAAAGAGAGAAAAAGAGAGAAGGGACAATGTTACTATCCTTTTACCACACTTGTGCTTCAAATTAGCACCAAGATCTTCATGATAGAGAGTCTCCTATGATATCACTTTCATATACTAGTGGGAATTTTTCATTATAGAACTTGGCTTGTATATTCCAATGATGGGCTTCCTCAAATTGCCCTAGGTCTTCGTGAGCAAGCGAGTTGGATGCACACCCACTTAGTTTCTTTTGTTGAGCTTTCATATACTTATAGCTCTAGTGCATCCGTTGCATGGCAATCCCTACTCACTCACATTGATATCTATTAATGGGCATCTCCATAGCCCGTTGATATGCCTAGTTGATGTGAGACTATCTTCCCCTCCTTTGTCTTCTCCACAACCACCATTCTATTCCACATATAGTGCTATATCCATGGCTCACGCTCATGTATTGCGTGAAGATTGAAAAAGTTTTGAAAATGTTAAAGTATGAAACAATTGCTTGGCTTGTCATCGGGGTTGTGCATGATTTAAATACTTTATGTGGTGAAGATGGAGCATAGCCAGACTATATGATTTTTTAGGGATAACTTTCTTTGGCCATGTTATTTTGAGAAGACATAATTGCTTTATTAGTATGCTTGAAGTATTATTATTTTTATGTCAATATGAACTTTTGTCTTGAATCTTTCGAATCTGAATATTCATACCATAATTAAGAAGTTTTACATTGAAATTATGCCAAGTAGCACTCCGCATCAAAAATTCTCTTTTTATCAATTACCTACTCGATGACGAGCATGAATTAAGCTTGGGGATGCCTGATACGTCTCCAATGTATCTTTAATTTTTGATTGCTCCATGCTACATTATCTACTATTTTGGACTATATTGGGCTTTATTTTCCACTTTTATATTATTTTTGGGACTAACCTATTAACCGGAGGCCCAGCCCAGAATTGTTGTTTTTTGCCTATTTCAGTGTTTCGGAGAAACAGAATATCAAACGGAGTCCAAACGGAATAAAATCTTCGGGAACGTGATTTTCTCACCGAACGTGATCCACGGGACTTGGAACCTACGCCAAGGCATCAGAGAGGCGGTCAAGAGGGTGGGGGGCGCCCCCCCCCTTAGGGCGCGCCCCCTGCCTCGTGGGCCCCTCGAAGCTCCACCGACACACTCCTTCCTCCTATATATACCTACATACCCCCAAACGATCAGAACAGGAGCCAAAAACCTAACTCCACCGCCGCAACTTTCTGTGTCCATGAGATCCCATCTTGGGGCCTGTTCCGGAGCTCCGCCGGAGAGTGCCATCATCACGGAGGGCTTCTACATCATCATAGCCCCTCCAATGAAGTGTGAGTAGTTTACCTCAGACCTTCGGGTCCATAGTTAGTAGCTAGATGGCTTCTTCTCTCTTTTACGATCTCAATACAAAGTTCTCCCCCTCTCTTGTGGAGATCTATTTGATGTAATCTTCTTTTTGCGGTGTGTTTGTTGAGACTGATGAATTGTGGGTTTATGATCAAGTCTATCTATGAATAATATTTGATTCTTCTCTGAATTCTTTTATGTATGATTGGTTATCTTTGCAAGTCTCTTCGAATTATCAGTTTGGTTTGGCCTACTAGATTGGTTTTTCTTGCCATGGGAGAAGTGCTTAGCTTTGGGTTCGATCTTGCGGTGTCCTTTCCCAGTGACAGAAGGGGCAGCAAGGCACGTATTGCATCGTTGCCATCGAGGATAACAAGATGGGGTTTATTTCATATTGCATGAATTTATCTCTCTACATCATGTCATCTTGCTTAAAGTGTTCCTCTATTTCTAACTTAATACTATAGATGCATGTTGGATAGCGGTCGATGAGTGGAGTAATAGTAGTAGATGCAGGCAGGAGTCGGGCTACTTGTCTCGGACGTGATGCATATATACATGATCATACCTAGATATTATCATAACTATGATCAATTCTGTCAATTGCTCAACAGTAATTTGTTCACCCACCGTAGAATACTTATGCTCTTGAGAGAAGCCACTAGTGAAACCTATGGCCCCGGGGTCTATTCTCATCATATCAATCTCCATCACTTTAATCTTGCTTTGCTTTTTACTTTGCCTTTTACTTTTCACTTTTCATCTCTATATCAAAAATTCCAAAAACATTATCTATCAGTTCTCACTCGCGTAAGTGACCGTGAAGGGATTGACAACCCCTAATCGCGTTGGTTGCGAGTAGCTATCGTTTTGTGCAGGTACGAGGGACTTGAGTGTGGCCTCCTACTAGATTGATACCTTGGTTCTCAAAAACTGAGGGAAATACTTACGCTACTCTGCTGCATCATCCTCTTCTCTTCGGGGAAAACCAACGCAAGCTCAAGAGGTAGCACCCCTCTATCCTGGAGGCTAATATACCCCTTGACCTCCATCATATTTATCGATTTTTTCGCCCCCACCACTTCGCTTTGAAGGCAATCTTCATTTCGGCTTTGATACCCCCTGAACATAAAAGACAATTCATCTTCATCAATGTTGTTCCTCGTCTCTCTGAGATGAGTTGTGAGTAGGCTGGACTATGGGTTCATGTCATTAGCCAAGATGCAATATCTCCCCTTTGTAGATCAATACAATAGCCATTCAAGTTTCTGTGCATTATTATGGTTAATCTGGTGTAAACCCTTATTGTGATGTTGATCATGTGATGAATTGCCTTTTATGTTCAGAACATATGAATGACCTATGTTATTTTTTATGTTCGGATCATATGGATGACCTATGTTTGATTTATGTATGCATAGTTTCTCCTATTATTTGTCTACTCTTTGCTAGTTTAGATGGGTAATTAGTGGTGGGAAAAGGAGTGCATTAGCTTGGTTTAATCTTCAAGGTAAACTATTGTGATGAAAAAAAGTGAAAAAGTCTTGCATTGCATTATAGCCATTAAGGATATGCATCTAATAAAATCATGCAAACAATAGCATGGCATCATGTGTGTCGGTGTACTAAAGTAGGGGTACCTTAGTACCCCAGACTTGTGCACGGGCAGTTGTAGCACCCTGCGGCGAGGCCCGCCCAGGAAGCGCCAAGAGAAGACCAAGCATTCAAGACAAGGCCCCCGGCAAGAGGAGCTTGCCGGGCCAAGAAGACAAGACCCCGGCAAGAGGAGCTTGCCGGGACGACTGAGCCCATGTAATACCATCCGAGAACAAAGTATAAGAGACAGAAGATCGAGACCCCGACAAGAGGAGCTTGTCGGGAAGGCCGAACCCAGGCACCACAAGAGAAGCCCGCCACGGCGCGCCATGCGCCCCGGCAAGGCTTGATAGCCGGCAAGCTATCAGGCACAGGGAGACGACCCCCGCGGCAAGCCACTTGCCGCGGCAAATCGCCACCTCAGGACTGCGCTCCAGCTCGCCCGCCCACGCGTCGCTCCGGGGCTTCCCCCAAGGGCACGTGGCGGGGCACCGCGCAGCCTGGGGTATGCGGTGGCATGCAGCCACCACCGTGGCGAGCGGTGGCGCACCTAACGGTCCGCCTCGGTGCTGTCCAGGCGACCGTGACGGGCATTTAATGCCCTTGTCCCCTACCGTCAGAAGTAGGTATGATAACACTGTGCCGCACTGTAGCGCCACTGTTCCCGCACTATTACAACTACCACCCCTTTTACACTTTTACCCCTTTCTCTTACGTTGACACCTGTCGGTGACCCCTTTGCGCTATAAAAGGAGGCCCGTGTGCAACGTAGAAGAGAGGGGGAGGGTTAGGGGGTTGGGGTTCGGGGATTCGGAATCCAGACAGCCATACGCTCGGTGCAGCTAGCTCTCCAAGCTCCCGAGCTCCCCAGTTCAATACAACCAAGCAGGAGTAGGGTTTTACGCGTCCATCGCGGCCCGAACCTGGGTAAACCGCCCGTGTGCTCGCCTCGATCTGCTCTCCGTGCTTCCTCCGCCCCCCCCCCTCACCGGACAACGAAAGGGGCTCCGGCCCCATAGGTGCTCGCGGGGGACACCGTCCGCCCCGACAATGTGTAAAGAAATTATTTGTGTTTACACTTAATGCTTGATAGGTGCAAAAAGTATATTGGCCTTGAAGCAAATTACTACCTATAGATGCAAGGTGAGTTTCAGTCCACATAATTATGGTTGTACTGATATCATCACATTACAATTAGTCTAGCATGAGCATGAGATATTTCATTTTCAACTTTTTCACATGACTAGAGTTACACTTGATGAACCTATAAACTTGGTCCACTTTTTAGCATAAGAATTAACTTCCAACAACTTTTATACTCTTTTTATT
Source organism: Aegilops umbellulata (assembly GCA_032464435.1). Taxonomy (NCBI): domain Eukaryota; kingdom Viridiplantae; phylum Streptophyta; class Magnoliopsida; order Poales; family Poaceae; genus Aegilops; species Aegilops umbellulata. The sequence goes on from CP136057.1 coordinate 466,188,467, forward strand.
CCCAGATATCTTTTTTAAATACAAAATATTATCTGATGCCACATTATCTTTTTAATTATCTTCTCGTCCGACTACTAGCAAGACTAGTAAGGTTGACACCCTTATTGGTATTGTTGGGGCACAAATTTTATTTGTGTTGTAGGACTTATCATTGGTGTGAAGATCTTGTACCTCCATGGATTGATACCTTGGTTTCTCATTGGGAAACAATTACCGCTTGCTACAAACTCTTACACCAAGAGGTCAACTGGTTGTTAGGCTATACACGCAGCAACAAGCAAGACAAGCTATCATTGGACTCGTGAAGAACTTCATGGATGGATTACCTTGGTAGTTGAGTGAAAATCTTCTACCTGTTACAAACCCGCTTGAGTGCCCAATAGATATGAGAGCAATAATGCTAGACCTACAAAAGTTTGACCTTCCAAACTAATTGTACCCCCTCCCCCAATTTTAAGTGGGAGTGGGCCCCTCATCCCTCTATTATCAAGCATAAGAGCATCTCCAATAGCCGCGCTAAACAAGCGCCGCGCCGCAAATTTTGCCATTTTAGGTGCGCGCAACCTGTAGACAAGCTCCAGCGGGCGCGCAATAACCGCGCGCGCGGCATATGTAGTTGGGCGCGCGGTCCGAAACGCCAACTCGCGTTGTGTATTTGGGGCGCCGGCTTTCGCGCGCGGCACACACGAGCGCTCGCGCCGCACTCTCTCCTCCCCGCCACCTTCGCCCCGCGTGCGCCGGCGCAAGCGAACTTGACCCGATGGACGCACGCGCCGGCACCCCGCTCACCCCATCCTACAGCCGCGACCCCTCCCCCTCCGCCGCCGCCGCCGGAAACCCTAGCGCGGGGAGTGTTGGCCTCGCCACCGCCGGAGCTCCTCGGAGCATTGGCCTCGCGCGCGGCCTCTTCATGCCACCGTGGATGACCACGGCGGCGGGTGGCGTCGCGCCGGCGTCGTCCCGTGCCGCTCCCCCCCCCCCTCGAAGCTCCCCAATGCGGCGCGGCCGAAGAAGGGCAAGACATCCGCAAAGAAGAACAAGGCGGTGGACGGCTCCGGCACCTCGAAGGCGAGGAGAAAGAAGCTTGCAGGGCGTGTGACGGGTGCGGCGGCTACCGAACCGCTGGCGAGCTCACTCGTTGAGCCGGCGGCCGACGCGCACAACGTGTTCGACGATATGCCCCAAAGGTAGAAAAAATTTCCAACTTTTCTTTTCTTGTTATTTTTTGAATGCATCCATATAGATAGCTTATTTGCATTGTTCTATATATTTTGTAGTGTCAACGATGATGCATACATGTCAACTATGGGTGTTGGCTCCAACTATTCGCATTGGTCTCAAACTAATGACATGCATTTTGAAGACCATGAGTTCGAGGTGGACGAGGATGGTGAGGGCATTGTCGACGCGCCGAAAGGAAGAGCAGGCAATTACACCAACGTAGATGACATCTTACTATGCAATACTTGGTTGCAAGTGTCGAGGGATCCATCCGTTGGAGGTGATCAAAGTAGAGATGCTTATTGCGGGCGGATGAAAGAACACTTTGATGTTCGCAACGTGAGTGGAATTGACCGCCCCGAGAGATCACTTCGGTCCCGGCGGTCGACAATCAACTCGGATTGTCAAAGGTGGGCAGCATGTCAAAAGGCGGTTGACAAGTTGAACCCAAGTGGCACAAATGAGGACGAAAGAGTAAGTGGCATTTGAAAGTGCAACTATCCCTGGGTGGTTTTGGTAATTCCTAACAACATATAGCTCATTGAGCTAATGCTATTCCAAGATGAATTTTTTAGGAAAGCTCAATGGTTGGCATGGCATGGATTAGAAAGTGGACCCTTCAAAATGCTAAGGACAAAAGATTGGCTCAAGCTCGAAGCACAAGACTCTACATTTTCTATTTTAGTGATCCAAGATCACATTGAGTCTATAGGAAAAGCCAATACTATTAAGAAGGGATGAGGTGTTGCTTAATGAGGTGCTTGCTCAAAATTCTTAGTGATATGCTCCAAAACCCTCCACTACTTTCTCATATCCACATATGTCCCAAACCTAAAAGTCCAACTTGGCCCCACCGATTCTTTCTATCCGAAGCCACCGAGTTCAGTTGACATAGCCACTGCCAGAAACCCTAGTCTTTTCGGTCTCACCGATAGGGATCTCGGTCTCACCGAGATGGGATTGCAACCTCTCTGTTTCCCTTCGTAACGTTTCGGTCAAACCGAGATGAGCGATCGGTCCCACCGAGATTGCAATGCAAACACTCTATTTCCTTTTCGTAATGTTTCGGTCCAACCGAGATGAGCGAATCGGTCCCACCGAGTTTGCCTGACCAACTCTCTGTTTGCCTATTATCAAAATTAGTCTCACCGAGTTTGTGTAATCGGTCTCATCAAGATTACGTTATGCCCTAACCCTAATGAAATCGGTCCTACCGAGTTGACATGTCAGTCCCACCGAAATGCCTAACGGTCACATTATGAACCAAATCGGTCTGATCGAGTTCTTTGAATCGGTCCCACCGAGTTTTGTGATTTGTGTGTAACGGTTAGATTTTGTGTGGAGGTTATATATACCCCTCCACCCACTCTTCATTCGTGGAGAGAGCCATCAGAACATGCCTACACTTCCAATACATATTTTCTAAGAGAGAACCACCTACACTTGTGTTGAGGTCAAGATATTCCATTCCAACCACATAAATCTTGATCTCTAGCCTTCCCCAAGTTGCTTTCCACTCATATCTTCTTTACACCAAATCCAATCCTATGAGAGAGAGTTGAGTGTTGGGGAGACTATCATTTGAAGCACAAGAGCAAGAAGTTCATCATCAACACACCATTTGTTACTTCTTGGAGAGTGGTGTCTCCTAAATTGGCTAGGTGTTACTTGGGTGCCTCCGTCAAGATTGTGGAGTTGAACCAAGGAGTTTGTAAGGGCAAGGAGATCACCTACTTCATGAAGATCTACCCTGGTGAGGCAAGTCCTTCGTGGGCGACGGCCATGGTGGGATAGACAAGGTTGCTTCTTCGTGGACCCTTCGTGCGTGGAGCCCTCCGTGGACTCGCGCAACCGTTACCCTTCGTGCGTTGAAGTCTCCATCAACATGGATGTACGATAGCACCACCTATCGGAACCACGGATAAAAATCTCCGTGTCAACATTGTGTTTGCTCCCTAAATCTCCTCCCTTTACCTTCATATGCAATTGTTTTACATTCCACTGCTATACTCTTAGAATTGCATGTGTAGGTTGATTGCTTTTTTGACAGAAAGACTGTAAGGGAACCCCCTACAGTATAATTGGTGCAACAACCCCAAATTGCAAGTACCATGCCTTGAACCTGGGTGGGTGGGAAGGCATCAGCCCCTTCCCACCACTAGGCTATGCCTTAGTCTGCTAGGTTGATTGCTTGACTTGTGTTATGTTGCTAAAATCTGCCAAGAACTAAAATTGGGAAAAGGCTAGATTTTTATTTGGTCAAGTAGTCTAATCACCCCCCCCTCTAGACATACTTTCGATCCTACAAGTGGTATCAGAGCTTTGGTCTCCATTTGCTTTGATTCCATAGCTTTTGGTGGTCATAGCCTTGGTTTCACAACCTAGGAGAGTATGGCGTCTAGCAAGGGAAATTAGCACCGTAGAGGTCCTTACTTTGATGGTACAAATTTTGCTAGTTGGAAGCATAAGATGAAAATGCATATTCTTGGACATAACCCCGCCGTTTGGCCTATTGTGTGTATTGGCTTGCAAGGTGAATTCTTTGATGGGAAAGAACCTAACTGTAAAGCTACCGCGAAAGAGTTGAAGATGCTACAATACAATGCTCAAGCTTGTGATATTCTCTTCAATGGATTGTGCCCCGAAGAATTCAACAAAATCAGTTGTTTGAGAATGCAAAGGAAACTTGGGACACTTTGATTGATATGCATGAATGTACTGACTCCGTCAAGGAATCCAAATTGGATGTGCTTCAAAGTCAACTTGACAAGTTCAAAATGAAAAATGGTGAAGGCGTCGCTGAAATGTACTCTAGGCTTGCTCTCATCACAAATGAGATTGCCGGCTTAGGAAGTGAAGAGATGACCGACAAATTCATCATCAAGAAGATCTTAAGAGCCTTGGATGGAAAATACGATACCGTGTGCACATTGATCCAAATGATGCCCAATTACAAAGATCTCAAGCCAACGGAAGTCATTGGAAGAATTGTTGCTCATGAGATGTCACTCAAGGATAAGGAAGAGCTTCACAACAAGTCAAGTGGTGCTTATAAAGCCTCGTGTGATGCTCCCACATCATCAAGTGAGAAACAAACCTTCAATGAAGAATTGAGCCTAATGGTAAAGAACTCCAACAAGTTCTACAAGAGTAGAAGCAAAGAAAGAAGTTCCAAGTCAAGGTCCTACAATGACAAGAGATCTTCTAGTCGTGAGCGAAATTTCTACAATTGTGGAAGACCCGGACACTACTCCAATGAGTGTATGGCCCCCTACAAAAAAATAGAAGATTCTCCCAAAAGAAGAAGTAGAAGAGAAGAATCACCACCAAGAGAAAGGAGGAGTAGAGATGATCGTTATGAACGAAGACCCTCTCGGGGAAGCAAGGATTTGAAAAGAAAGGAAAAGTCATCAAGGAGCTACACAAAAAGAAGACATCAAGCTCATGTTGGTGAATGGGTATCCGGCTCCGACTCCGACCATCACTCCGAAAGAAGTTATCACTCCAACTCCGAATATACTCAAGATGAAGGTGTTGCCGGTCTAGCACTTGTGTCAACCAACTCCTATGACATATTTGACTCACCAAATGAAGGAATTGCAAGATGCTTTATGGTCAAAGGTCCAAAGGTAACACATCCCGAGTATGTTGATTTCAATAGTGATGAAGATGATTTGCTAGGTGATGATGATTTACTTGTTGACAACTCTAGTGATGAAGACTATGATGAAACGTCAATTAAACATGCTAATCAAGATAAAACGAATGACGATGATAAGAAGGAGATTGAGCATCTAACTAAAGAAATAAACACTCTTAAGTTAGCTCATGAAACTACCTTGGAAAATCATCGAGAACTTTTAAAGACTCATGATAAGCTACGCTTTGAAAAGCTCAACCTTGAGAAAGAGCATGAGTTTTTAAAGGCAATCAATGATGATCTTCGCAAGAAAAGTTCTTCTTACATTGCCAAGCGTTTACTCTTGTCTACTTACATGCCACAAGTTGAATCTAGCAACAAGAACAAGAAAGATGCTTCATCTAGTAGTAACAACAATCATGCTAAATCAAATGTTGTTGCTTCTAGTAGTTCCCTTGATTCCACTAATGATTCTTTTAGCCAAGTTACACTTGAGAAAGAAAATAGATTATTGAAGGGAATTAAAGAGAAAGGTGTTTACAAGAGCCTTGCCGGAAGTAAGCAATTTGAGGAAACTGTGCGCAAGCAAGGAAGACACTGGAAGAATCAAGGTGTTGGTTTTGAACAAAAGTCCAATGCCAATGGAGTTGAGTGGGAAGAAGATCAATACCCCAAGACGAAGTTTGTTCCTCAACAAGAGAAGTATGATCCTACTTGTTTCAAAGGGGCACAAGCTGAAGATGATCTTCCATCACAAGACCGGCAAGGACAAGCTTCAAGAGGAAATTGATGCATTTGAAGAAGCACCTAAGGCCTTGGTCAAGTGGGTTCCCAAGACTAAATCAAGTTCTACTTCATCAAGTACAACTACAACTCCAAGGATTCCCATCAAGATGGTGTGGATCCAGAAGAAGAAGAATTAGAGAGTTCTTGAGGGTGACTCCGCCAACATACTTCACTCTTATCATTTTGGCGAGGACAAGTGCAAACAACTTCCATATCTTGCACTAGTTCAAGGAGTCACAAACCCTCTTGTTGGTAAGACAAGGGACAAGGTAACCTAATGCTTTGATGGACATCATCTTGTGTATGCATCACTCTATGTCTATGGATATCCTTGTTTGTTCCTTGTGGGACTAACCCGTGTAGGTATTGAAAGTGCAACTCACTTCAAAGGATTGCTCCGAATGATCTACATCAACATTGAGCATCTACATCTTCAACACCTACATGAAGTCATCATCGACAAAAACCAAGGTTAGTTCATCCCTCTTAGGGGGGATATCACATCTAGGGGGAGCTTTACACTAATCAATGAGCTAAAGCAACTCTAATGGTGTGAACACAACAATGCTTTATGTAAAAGTGGTAACCCCACTTGTGCTTAAACGATGAGTATGACCTGTGTTCAAATGTTCTCATTTGACTCCTAAATCAATATACTCATATATAGATGACCTAGTCATCGCCAAATTGCTTGATAGATGCTAGAGTGTTTGTGCATGCTTTGTCACATATTTCATTTGCCATTTTATTGTGTGAGCATGTTGGTTGCATATTTTACTCATTCGAGGACATCCATTTGTTGTTTTGATTGCTTGGCTCTTTCTCTTTTGCCAAATGGATGGACAAGAATGCCTAAGAACTCCCTGTAGCTATCTATGCTTTCCTCATCTCAAACTCTATTCATGCTACATCACAAAGTTTGATCAAGTCAGATTCGAACCACTCTGTGTGAGGAGCACTCGGAGTTCCCGATTCGTCATAGACTTAAACCTCCAAAACCTCTTTGTGCATATCGGTCCGACCGATTCATCCTTTTCGGTACTACCGAGTCACTAAGTTGATCTAGGGTTTTCAATCTCGGTGCAACCGATTAGAACTTTCCGGTCACACCGAGTTGCAGTAACTGCTTGCAGTTTTGCATCTCGGTGCCACTGAGTCGTTCCACTCGGTCACACCTTCAGGGTCAAGTTATATACACCAACGGGCCAAATTTTGGAAATTTTTCCGAACCTCCTCGCCCGCGCATAACCTACTCTGCCTCCTCGGGTCTCCGGATCGCCCTCTGGTCGCGAATGACCTCCCGCCGCTGGTCTCCGCCGCCGTCAACTAAAATCTCCACCGCGGTTGCCACCATAGCAAGTTCGTCGCCGAACTAAGGTACGAACTTGAACTTTGTGCTAGTCCTTAACTCCGATTCTTAGCACATTGCTTTGCCATGATTCTTGCCACGATTGAAATCATCCTGTCCAGCGAAAACGTCCTATAGATTAGCTTTGATTTGAAAATTTAGGGTTAGGTCTCCGCCGAATTCATCTCGGACCAACCGAGTTGTAGAAATCGGTCTCACCGATTTGGCTTAGGCCAGAGCACACGCGTTTTCGGTCTAACCGAAAATTGCAAATTGGTGTGACTGAGTTCGATTCTGTGTGAAACCCTAGCAGTCTCGGTACCACCAAACTGTGACTCGGTCTGACCGAGTTCACTAGTTTAGGTTCCAAAAGCTGCTTCGGTATCATCGAGTTTACAAATCGGTAGATCCGAAATGCTTTCTGTGAAGAACTAAAACTAAGTTTTTAAGTCATCCTTTTTGCAAAACTCCTGTACTTTGTGATGCTCATCTACTCTACCTCATCTATAACCTATTCAGAGGGTCTGCTATCAGAATATTTGCAGAGATGTCTGACCAGAGTGACAGCCAGAACAAGTCTGAGCAATAGGTGCAGATGAGTGAGAGTTCAGATCCCTCTAGCGGCTATGATGATGGCAGCAGGAGCACACCAAGCAATCTGCCAAAGGCTGCTACCAGGACATGGAATAAGAGAACTTCTGACTCTGAGGATGAAGATTATGTGGCTGTTGAAGATGAAGCCACTTCAAAGAAGAAGGTGCTTAAGAAAGAATATAGCTCAATTGCTGCAACAAAGCCTGGTCTGAAAACAAAGATGCCAGCAAGAAGACAGCCCATGTCTAAACCAAGGAAAGTTGCCACAGGTGAAACTATGAAGTTCACCATTGAGTCTGAAGAAGAGGCAGCTGGTGAAGATAAGAAGAAGAAGAGGGCAAGAACCACTACTGCCAGAGTTCTTGGCAAGCCCTCAATGAGGAAAGATTCTGAAGAGGAAGAGGAAGAGGACTGCTGCTGACCAGAAGAGAAGTTGTGGGTATGCTCCACACATTCAGGAGCTCATCAACTCAAAGATGGGCACAGGCACATATCTTTTGGACAAGGAGCACATGCCCATCTACCCTGAATTTGAAGATAACACAGTAGTGATGAATGAAAATGAACCATCTTCAGCTCAAGCACATGAGAAGAGAGAGAAGGCTAAAGCCGAGAAGGCTGCAAAGATACCAACTGTGGAAGAGGCATCTCAGGTATTCCTGAAGAGTAAGCAAGACCAGCTTGGATATCTAATCCAATCCACTCTGAGGATTGAGAAGTGCTTGGCCACCCTGACCAAGAACCAGGAGAGTCTGGAGAGGATTACTGAGACAAAATTCTATGATCTTGATGTCAAAGTAACAAAGATCCAAACTGTAGTTGAGCAACTTCAGGAGGAAGCAGAGGAGAAGAAGGGCAAGTCTAACACAGATGCTTTTGCCAGAGTGCCCAGAGGACAGAGGTCTGCTGCAGTGCCAGTGACAGACACTAGAGCTACAACATCAGCACCAGCAGCTATATCTCCAGTTCCACCTCCAGCAGCTACTCCACCAGCTCCAGCTACTTCATCAGAAGCTTTCGTTCTTGGAGTTCTCTCGACACCTCCTACCAAAGATCAATCTTGAGAGTCGTTTAGCACTATGCATTTTTGAAGTTTTTGGTAACTTGTTGCCAAAGGGGGAGAAAAATGTATAGATCATAGGCTTGGAGAGAGAGAGTGTTGGTTTTTTATCTCTCTTCGCACTTATTTGGTTTGGTTTGAAACTTTATTGTGTGCTTGTGTGAGCTACTTGTGAGATACTTGTTTGATCATGTGTTTGATCATATGCTACCCTTAATGCTTGCTGGATGATATTATTTCTTATATCCTAGATGATCATTCACTTATTTTGGTGATGAGTGCATGCTTTAACTTCTATCATTTTGAGTGCTCCACCAAGATGTATGTGACATGGAAGAGTAACCCATGATCCTAATCGATTGTGCATTTGCATTCACAAGCAAATTTTAAATAATGCACAAATTTAGGGGGAGCTCTTGCTTATCACATACTTCTCAAAGCGACGATGTTTTTCAATCCTACTTATTATTTGTCGAAGCTTTGATCTATATGGTTTCATCAATTACCAAAAAGGGGGAGATTGAAAGTGCAACTATCCCTGGGTGGTTTTGTGTGACGCCCCCGATTCAATCGTACACTAATCATGCACGCAAACGTGTACGATCAAGATCAGGGACTCACGGGAAGATATCACAACACAACTCTAGAAACATAAATAAGTCATACAAGCATCATAATACAAGCCAGGGGCCTCGAGGGCTCGAATACAAGTGCTCGATCATAGACGAGTCAGCGGAAGCAACAATATCTGAGTACAGACATAAGTTAAACAAGTTTGCCTTAAGAAGGCTAGCACAAACGGGGATACAGATCGAACGAGGCGCAGGCCTCCTGCCTGGGATCCTCCTAACTACTCCTGGTCGTCGTCAGCAGGCTGCACGTAGTAGTAGGCACCTCCGGCGTAGTAGGAGTCGTCGTCGACGGTGGCGTCCGGATCCGGGGCTCCATCGTCTGGTCGCAGCAATCGGGTAGAGAGATGGGGAAAAGGGGAAACAAGGCAACCGTGAGTACTCATCCAAAGTACTCGCAAGCAAGGAGCTACACTACATATGCATGGGTATATGTGTAAAGGGCCATATCAGTGGACTGAACTACAGAATGCCAGAATAAGGTGGGGATATCTAATCCTGTCGAAGACTACGCTTCTGGCAGCCTCCGTCTTGCAGCATATGGAAGAGAGTAGACCGAAGTCCTCCAAGTAGCATCGTATAGCATAATCCTACCCGGCAATCCCCTCCTCGATGCCCTGTTAGAGAGCGATCACCGGGTTGTATCTGGCACTTGGAAGGGTGTGTTTTATTAAGTATCCGGTTCTAGTTGTCATAAGGTCAAGGTACAACTCCGGGTCGTCCTTTTACCGAGGGACACGGCTATTCGAATAGATAAACTTCCCTGCAGGGGTGCACCACATAGCCCAACACGCTTGATCCCATTTGGCCGGACACACTTTTCTGGGTCATGCCCAGCCTCGGAAGATCAACACGTTGCAGCCCCACCTAGGCACAACAGAGAGGTCAGCACGCCGGTCTAAACCTAAGCACGCAGGGGTCTGGGCCCATCGCCCTGAGCACACCTGCACATTGCGAGGGCGGCCGAAAGCAGACCTAGCCTAGTGGCGTTCCAGTCTAATCCGGCGCGCGTCGCTCCGTCGCTGACGTCACGAAGGCTTCGGCTGATACCACGACGCCGGGATACCCATAACTACTCCCGCGTAGATGGTTAGTGCGTATAGACCAAATGGCCAGACTCAGATCAAATACCCAGATCTCGTTAAGCGTGTTAAGTATCCGCGAACGCCGACCAGGGCCAGGCCCACCTCTCTCCTAGGTGGTCTCAAACCTGCCCTGTCGCTCTGCCACAAAGTAACAGTCAGGGGCCGTCGGGAACCCAGGCCCACCACTACCTGGGTGGAACCACGTGCCCCTTCAGCCCCCAACTCCGAACAGTATCACAGTTAATGTAACAGTGTAAAGTATATAGTATATGTCCGCGATTACTTCCCGAAGTGATCACGGCCCAGTAGTATAGCATGGCAGACGGACAAGGGTGTAGGGCCACTGATGGAACACTAGCATCCTATACTAAGCAAGTAGGATTGCAGGTAAAGGTATCAACAGCAGTATCAAAGACAGGCTATGCATCAGGATAGGAATAACGAAAGCAGTAACATGCTACACAACTCTAATGCAAGCAGTATAGAGAAGAGTAGGCGATATCTGGTGATCAAGGGGGGGCTTGCCTGGTTGCTCTGGCAAGAAGGAGGGGTCGTCGATGTAGTCGATCACAGGGGGGTACCGGCATCGGTCTCAGGGTCTACCGAAAAGAAGTAACGGAGGGGAACACAATAAATAACAAAGCAATCAAATGTAACACAAAGCAAGAAGCGGCAATACGCGGTGCTAGAGGTGACCTAACGCAGTAGGAGGTGATACCGGCGAAGGGGGAAAACATCCGGGAAAGAATCCCCGGTGTTTCACGTTTTCGGACCGGTGAACCAGAGGGGGAAAGTTGCGAGTTCGATAAGTTAGGGATGCGTGGCGGACGAACGGGCTGTGTATCCGGGTTCGTCTCGTCACTCTGAGCAACTTTCATGTACAAAGTTTTTTCATCCGAGCTACGGATTATTTTATATTAATTTTTAAAGATTTAATTTATTTTTTAGAATTAACAGAATTAATTTAATTAGCAAATGCAATTATGACATCAGCATGATGTCAGGGTGATGTCAGCAGTCAACTAGTCAGTTGACCTAGTCAAACTGACATGTGGGTCCCACTGTCATTGTCTAAGAGTAACTAAGCAGGTTAATTAGTTTAGTTAATTGATTAGGTTAATTAAACTCAATTAATTTAATTAATTAATTAATATTTATTATTATTATTCTTATTATTTATTTTATTTATTTTATTGTCCTGGGGCTGGGGCCCCTTTGTCAGTGGGCCAAAGGCCTTATCGGTTCGGTCTAACGTGCGCCGTGTGCAGGGGGTGCGGGCGCAACCTGTAGCCCGATTGGGCGCCTGCACAGGCCAGTGGAGGCGCCAGGTGCGAGTGGCCGTGGCCACGGCGAGGCCACGGGCGGAGCGATGCCGTGGTGAAGCGGCGGCCACCGGAGGAGGGCGCCGGGGCCGTGGAGAGGTGCGGTCGGACCGAACGGCGACCGGCCTTGGTCAGTCACCACGGGCAGGGAAGAGGGGAGGTGGGCGTTAGCCCCGGTGACCGGGGGGCGATGACTGGGGCGGTACAGGTGGCCGCGGCGAGGGCGCGCACGCTAGTGCGCTCGGCCAAGCAGGAGAGTGAGGGCGGCAGTTGCGGTGAGCGCACGGAGAGCGCGGGGTTGCGGGCGTTCGGGCACGACGAGTGGGATGGCGAGCCGTGCACGGGACGCACGCGCGCGGTGGCCGCGGCGACGAGCGCCGGGCGCGCGCGGTGGCGCGTCGAGCAGGGGAGGCCGATGCGGGTGGCGACGGGGAGACATGCAGAGCGGTGCAAAGAGGAAAAGGAGGCCGTGGCCTCACCGGCGTTGCAGAGACGAGGGTCGGCGAGGCTCGGTGGAGCCTTTGGGGAGGAGGACGGGGACGACGGCAACGTAGAGGGGGAGGTCTGGCGCGGAGGAGTCGAAGAGGAGGACGGCAGGGCAGCTCCGACGACGGCGGGGTCCAGCGGCGTCGGGGGGCGATGGGCGTCGCGGTCGGCTCGGGCGAAGGGCGACGGGGTCGGAAGACGGGTGGCGCTGGCGAGAGGGCTTCGGCATCGAGAGATCGAGGGAGAGGGGGTAGAGAGCGAGGTGGAGTGGGGGGTTTCCCCTCGATCCAGATTGGATCGGGAGGGGGAGAGGGTGTGTCGGTGTCTAGGGTTCAGTGGGGAGGGGGGTTATACAGGGGGGCGACTGGGCCGGCCTGGGGGCCCGATGGCCAGCTGGGCCACGGCCCAGCAGGGGTCTCCTTCTTTCTTTTTGTTTTTGCTTTGCCTTTTCTTTTTTTTACTTTTCTTTTATTTATTATTTCATGTTCTCATTTACAGTTTCTTTTATTTTAGTTTATAAAATACCCAGTGAGCACCTAAATTAGTATTACTAATAAGTCCATTGTCACAATTATTTTGGCACACTACTAATTTAGTTTTATTATTATAACTTGAAAAAGGCATTTAATTAATTGTTTTTGGTGTCATTTCTATTACTTTAGTGCATTTAAATATTTTATTAAAAGCTAATTTATTCACCACCATCACTTACGATTTATTTGACACAACCCGAACATTTGAGTTTTGATATTTGAAAACTTTAATTGTTTGACTTGATTTTGAATTTGAATTTTGAATCGTTTTTTTTTAAACTAACCCAAGATTAACTACTGTGACAGAGGTGACGGGGCATCATTACGGGGTTTACTATAGCCTAATTATCCGGGCGTCACAATTCTCCTCCACTACAAGAAATCTCGTCCTGAGATTTAAGAGGGGTCTAAGGGGGAAATGTTTGGTTACGAAATTCTAACGAATCTTCTCGGTCTTGGTTGCTCCTCTCAAAGTGGTCGATCCATTATATTGATGTCTTCATTTTTCTGCTTCAGGTCATCAAGATGAAGTCGACATCCTTTCTTTGGGGGTTCCATCGTACTTACGAAAGAATAAGGGGGTTATTCAGGGAGAACGGACCTCTGCAAGGTTGACTATCTAGTAGCTAACATCGGGGAAGGTGGCAGAAAGTAACTCTCGAACTGGAACTTAAGAAAATATCGAGAGCAAAGTAAGAAGGTACCATGAGAAGTTTCAAGCGGGTAGGCAATCGTTCGATGCCTGAAACAAAGTGTAAAAGGGGTCCAGAGCAATGGGAATAATTTTGTGTCTGTTACCAGAATTGATGATCTCTCGGAAGGTGGCTCATGAATTATACGAGGCCACGCACGAGGAACAACCTTGCGAACAGGGGGTGTTCAGGAGAGTCAGGTTTCGATCCCGTGGAACTGTGGGTTAATAGTAGGAAGAGGGGTGACGTCTTGCCCGATCATGTAAGCAAGGCATGTCAGAGAATAACCGGTCAGTTATGTCGGCAACAACATCAGTACCAAGGGCGAGGGACGAAGAGAACCATTTTTCTGCTCGTTGAACGAGGCGGACCAGTATGCAAAGTTCTCATCCATCGGTGGTTACCGGAATGTCATCAACAAAAGTAACCGGGTCTTTCTGATAGAATTGTGCACCGAGTTGGTTACATAAGCAGGGAATTGTTACTGCTTAGATCATATTGATCGCAAGAAAGGTTAAAGAAAACAATGGAAAGGAAAATGTGTTTAAACATATATGTCAGGGGTATATCCTTTCCAAGGATAAGCAGAGCATGATATCCATGAGAGGATAGAAAGTAGAAAACCATTTAGGTAAGGGGAGAGGATTTCATGACATAGCCCAAACAACGGTATTTGGATAATGGACAGAGAAAATTTAGCATTGTTCTTCAAATGCTCTTATTGAAAATCGGAGTACCACAGACATGCTTCGAGGTAGTATTGCCATGGTCTTCAAGCAAAGGTTAGACTCTGGATACACGAAGGGATTCATCATTAAGCCAAGGAGAGGATGAGGAGGTGGCTGATGGACTCAGCGATAATTCAACGGGGTATCCAAAAAGATGGATTTCCACAACTATGTGAACAAGGAGATAACATTTGTCGGATGAAATGATATAATGATGTATGCTCGAGGAAAGCATACACAACTAAACATTGATTGAAGGGTGCACCCAAAATATGGGCTGGGTTGCACGATCAATGTTAGAATGGTGACTTAATGAACAAAAGAATTAGAATGAAACTATCGACCATTCACTTCAAAGCAATAGGGTTGCTAGAAGTTTTGAATTCACACTTCAAAGTTTAATTGTCGGTATTCCGGTTAGAAACAACACGGGGACCAAGAAACGAACGGAGATGGCAAGAGGTATGACTTGTATCAAGAATTCTTAAAGAGGTGGCAAAATTCCCACGACATTCTTGACATAAAAGATGGTAATATTTCAAGGTAACGGAGAACAAATGCTGGATAGCAAGGATCTCAAGGTATACACAAAACACAAACAAGTTTGTGTTGAACGGAAGGCAATAAAGTGGTCGATAATAACAGAAATCATCGAGGGCAAGGATGGTATTTCTCATCATGAATTCAATTGATATCCTTAAAGATCTCAAAATGTTGATGATGATCACGACACAATTGTCGAGAGATTTCATGAAGGTGTGATCGATCGGCGATGACATCAAGTCAAGGGAATGATGAAGCGAAAGGTTATTGGAACCATGGGTACGTCACAAACTCGGAATCCAACTTGTTGTTCAAGGCAAAATGATATGACGAAGAAGGTCGACGTAAGCTTAGCTCATCGTCAAAAATTGTGCTCCGGGAAGAAGGACCAGGTAGCACAGTTAACATCAGCACGATACTGATATAGCCGATTAGGCTAGAAATGATGTGACCGAGTACAACTTGTAAGTAAAGAAGATTACTAATAGTTGTTTAATCGCGATGCGGACTCGATTCAGTTATCGATGTCTTTGAGTATTTAATAACTCAGAGCTCATGAAAAAAAATTGGAATCAGTGAGAATGTCGTACTTGATGAAGAACTCATAAGAAGTTATGCAGTTCCGTGTTAATCTCGAGATACCAGGGGGGTAATACTCATCGACAGATCAAAGTAGAGGTTGGAATGGGGTATTGCTCTGCAGAAGGCAAGTATTATAACTTGTCCGAGAAATACAATCAAAGGAGAACAATCATGGTCGGAACCACGATTGCAAAAGACCAAAACCCAGATATAAGATGAACTTATACGAAGGGAATAATTAATTTAAGAGAAGCTTCCATGATAGGATCTACATCGTCTCCATGGGCATGAACACAAAGTTCAAGGTCGACTCCCACTTCTTCAATGCCTAACCTTTCATTCACTGCTCTAGATAAAAATGATTTCAGTGTCAAAACCTACCTGGTGAATTACCAGAGGAGTATGACCCGTGAAAACTTTCGAGTTCACACAGATTAAAGAAGGCATAGGTTCAACCCATCGGGGTATCTTAGAACATATACCAAGAACTTTAGGATCAATTAAGACATGCTCGAAGCAGAGCATGGTTGACAAAGGCATAGGATATTACTTGCCAAAGGTAGGAGACACAATTTACCAAATTCATTATGTATCAGGGGAGAAACTCTCAAGGTTATTGGATATGAAGGACACTATCAGATAAAATCCAACAAAGGACCCGGTGGGCCTCAAAGGATCTGGTGTGAGCATCGGTACTCAACCAGACGAAGAAACAATGTAAATGGCATCGGATTATAGAAATATCTTGATAATTCGAGAGCTTAAATACAAGGAATTATGATTTCCAAATTGGGGGATCAGAAGCAGATGCTCTGATCAAAAGATAAGTAAGTCGAATAGACGTAGAGGCACAAACGGTGGCAATTCGATTGGTCGACAACCAGCTCATGTTCAAAATGACGTCCGAGCCGGAAGGATAATTTCCAAGTAATACTGATGATTTGTGCATCCACACGCATGCTGAATCAACAGGATCAGAATGTCGATCACAAAGTATTTTAATGAATATTGATTGACATATGGAAGTGACCATTATGCAAGCAGGTAAAGAAGATCAAGAGCAATAGGCTACTGAGGATTTCGGAAGATCGAATGGCATTTCAAAGAATTTTGCGAAACGCCTGAACAACTGGGGATGCATGAATCCCAATAAGTGTGAGGAATTATTCATACATGTATTCATGAGGAAAAGGAGCTGCAAGGCAGTAAGCGCAAAGGATTCTCGGAATAGCGGGAAGTAGTTCAGGGTATCTTGTACTAACAAGAGTAATCGAGAATGAAGGTATGGACGGCAAGTAAAAGTAGCTATCCATAGGGATGTCTCGATGGTAGTGAATTTACAAAGGCGGTGGGCACAAGTGTCTCGGTAAAACATTGAATAGCATCTACGGAAACTTCAGGTGCAGTAGTCGATCATCTTTAATAAGGGGCTCTCCGGGTGGAAGTAGTTACGAGAACCTAGAGTCAGAGTAAGTAAAATCGTTTAACCCGAATAGAAGAGATGTCAGAGTCCCAGAGTATAGACGAGGAGTAAAAGATCCTAATACCACCCAATGGCGACATGGGCCCGTAAGGCACACGGCCATGTTAGTAAAAGTTTTGTAATGTCTAGACTCGACTTCGGCAAAGGAGTGTGGAAGGGGGATTCCTACAGGCAGTCGGCTCTGATACCAACTTGTGACGCCCCCGATTCAATCGTACACTAATCATGCACGCAAACGTGTCGATCAAGATCAGGGACTCACGGGAAGATATCATTACACAACTCTAAAAACATAAATAAGTCATACAAGCATCATAATACAAGCCAGGGGCCTCGAGGGCTCGAATACAAGTGCTCGATCATAGACGAGTCAGCGGAAGCAACAATATCTGAGTACAGACATAAGTTAAACAAGTTTGCCTTAAGAAGGCTAGCACAAACGGGGATACAGATCGAACGAGGCGCAGGCCTCCTGCCTGGGATCCTCCTAACTACTCCTGGTCGTCGTCAGCAGGCTGCACGTAGTAGTAGGCACCTCCGGCGTAGTAGGAGTCGTCGTCGATGGTGGCGTCTGGATCCGGGACTCCGTTGTCTGGTCGCAGCAATCGGGGTGAGAGATGGGGAAAAGGGGAAACAAGGCAACCGTGAGTACTCATCCAAAGTACTCGCAAGCAAGGAGCTACACTACATATGCATGGGTATATGTGTAAAGGGCCATATCAGTGGACTGAACTGCAGAATGCCAGAATAAGGTGGGGATATCTAATCCTGTCGAAGACTACGCTTCTGGCAGCCTCCGTCTTGCAGCATATAGAAGAGAGTAGACTGAAGTCCTCCAAGTAGCATCGTATAGCATAATCCTACCCGGCGATCCCCTCCTTGATGCCCTGTTAGAGAGCGATCACCGGGTTATATCTGGCACTTGGAAGGGTGTGTTTTATTAAGTATCCGGTTCTAGTTATCATAAGGTCAAGGTACAACTCCGGGTCATCCTTTTACCGAGGGACACGGCTATTCGAATAGATTAACTTCCCTACAGGGGTGCACCACATAGCCCAACACGCTTGATCCCATTTGGCCGGACACACTTTTCTGGGTCATGCCCGGCCTCGGAAGATCAACACGTCGCAGCCCCACCTAGGCACAACAGAGAGGTCAGCACGCCGGTCTAAACCTAAGCGCGCAGGGGTCTGGGCCCATCGCCCTGAGCACACCTGCACGTTGCGAGGGCGGCCGGAAGCAGACCTAGCCTAGTGGCGTTCCAGTCCAATCCGGCGCGTGCCGCTCCGTCGCTGACGTCACGAAGGCTTCGGCTGATACCACGACGCCGGGATACCCATAACTACTCCCGCGTAGATGGTTAGTGCGTATAAACCAAATGGACAGACTCAGATCAAATACCCAGATCTCGTTAAGCGTGTTAAGTATCCGCGAGCGCCGACCAGGGCCAGGCCCACCTCTCTCCTAGGTGGTCTCAAACCTGCCCTGTCGCTCCGCCACAAAGTAACAGTCAGGGGCCGTCGGGAACCCAGGCCCACCACTACCTAGGTGGAACCACGTGCCCCTTCAGCCCCCAACTCCAAACAGTATCACAGTTAATGTAACAGTGTAAAGTATATAGTATATGTCCGCGATCACTTCCCAAAGTGATCACGGCCCAGTAGTATAGCATGGCATACGCACAAGGGTGTAGGGCCACTGATGGAACACTAGCATCCTATACTAAGCAAGTAGGATTGCAGGTAAAGGTATCAACAGCAGTATCAAAGACAGGCTATGCATCAGGATAGGAATAACGAAAGCAGTAACATGCTACACAACTCTAATGCAAGCAGTATAGAGAAGAGTAGGCGATATCTGGTGATCAAGGGGGGGCTTGCCTGGTTGCTCTGGCAAGAAGGAGGGGTCGTCGATGTAGTCGATCACAGGGGGGTACCGGCATCGGTCTCAGGGTCTACCGAAAAGAAGTAACGGAGGGGAACACAATAAATAACAAAGCAATCAAATGTAACACAAAGCAAGAAGCGGCAATACGCGGTGCTAGAGGTGACCTAACGCAGTAGGAGGTGATACCGGCGAAGGGGGAAAACATCCGGGAAAGTATCCCCGGTGTTTCGCGTTTTCGGACCCGTGAACCGGAGGGGGAAAGTTGCGAGTTCGATAGGTTAGGGATGCATGGCGGACGAACGGGCTGTGTATCCGGGTTCGTCTCGTCACTCTGAGCAACTTTCATGTACAAGTTTTTTCATCCGAGCTACGGATTATTTTATATTAATTTTTAAAGATTTAATTTATTTTTTAGAATTAACAGAATTAATTTAATTAGAAATTGCAATTATGATGTCAGCATGATGTCAGGGTGATGTCAGCAGTCAACTAGTCAGTTGACCTAGTCAAACTGACATGTGGGTTCCACTGTCATTGTCTAAGAGTAACTAAGCAGGTTAATTAGTTTAGTTAATTGATTAGGTCAATTAAACTCAATTAATTTAGTTAATTAATTAATATTTATTATTATTATTATTATTATTTATTTTATTTATTTTATTGTCCTGGGGCTGGGGCCCCTTTGTTAGTGGGCCAAAGGCCTTATCGGTTCGGTCTAACGAGCGCCGTGTGCAGGGGGTGCGGGCGCAACCCGTAGCCCGATTGGGCACCTGCACAGGCCAATGGAGGCGCCAGGCGTGGGTGGCCATGGCCACGGCGAGGCCACGGGCGGAGCGGTGCCGTGGTGAAGCGGCGGCCACCGGAGGAGGGCGCCGGGGCCGTGGAGAGGTGCGGCCGGACCGAACGGCGACCGGCCTTGGTCAGTCACCACGGGCAGGGAAGAGGGGAGGCGGGCGTTAGCCGCGGTGACCGGGGGGCGATGACTGGGGCGGTATATGTGGCCGCGGCGAGGGCGCGCACGCTAGTGCGCGCGGCCAAGCAGGGGAGTGAGGGCGGCGGTTGCGGTGAGCGCACGGAGAGCGCGGGGTTGTGGGCGTTCGTGCGCGATGAGTGGGATGGCGAGGCGTGCACGGGACGCACGCGCGCGGTGGCCGCGGCAACGAGCGCCGGGCGCGCGCGGTGGCGCGTCGAGCAGGGGAGGCCGGTGCGGGTGGCGACGGGGAGACGTGCAGAGCGGCGCAAAGAGGAAGAGGAGGCCGTGGCCTCACCGGCGTTGCAGAGACGAGGGTCGGCGAGGCTCGGTGGAGCCTTTGGGGAGGAGGACGGGGACGACGGCAACGTAGAGGGGGAGGTCCGGCGCGGAGGAGTCGAAGAGGAGGACGGCAGGGCAGCTCCGACGACGGCGGGGTCCAGCGGCGTCGGGGGACGATGGGCGTCGCGGTCGGCTCGGGCGAAGGGCGACGGGGTCAGAAGACGGGTTTGCAACCTCTCTGTTTCCCTTCGTAACTTTTTGGTCAAACCGAGATGAGCGATCGGTCCCACCGAGATTGCAATGCAAACACTCTATTTCCTTTTTGTAACGTTTCGGTCCAACCGAGATGAGCGAATTGGTCCCACCGAGTTTGCCTGACCAACTCTCTGTTTGCCTATTATCAAAATCGGTCTCACCGAGTTTGTATAATCGGTCTCACCGAGATTACATTATGCCCTAACCCTATTGAAATCGATCCTACCGAGTTGACATGTCAGTCCCACCGAAATGCCTAACGGACACATTATGAACCAAATCGGTCTGACCGAGTTCTTTGATTCGGTCCCACCGAGTTTGGTGATTTGTGTGTAACGGTTAGATTTTGTGTGGAGGCTATATATACCCCTCCACCCACTCTTCATTCGTGGAGAGAGCCATCAGAGCATGCCTACACTTCCAATACATATTTTCTGAGAGAGAACCACCTACACTTGTGTTGAGGTCAAGATATTCCACTCCAACCACATAAATCTTGATCTCTAGCCTTCCCCAAGTTGCTTTCCACTCAAATCTTCTTTCCACCAAATCCAATCCTATGAGAGAGAGTTGAGTGTTGGGGATACTATCATTTGAAGCACAAGAGCAAGGAGTTCATCATCAACACACCATTTGTTACTTCTTGGAGAGTGGTGTCTCCTAGATTGGCTAGGTGTTACTTGGGAGCCTCCATCAAAATTGTGGAGTTGAACCAAGGAGTTTGTAAGGGCAAGGAGATCGCCTACTTCGTGAAGATCTACCCTAGTGAGGCAAGTCCTTCGTGGGCGACGGCCATGGTGGGATAGACAAGGTTGCTTCTTCGTGGACCCTTCGTGGGTGGAGCCCTCCGTGGACTCGCGCAACCGTTACATTTCATAGATTGAAGTCTTCATCAACGTGGATGTACGATAGCACCACCTATCGGAACCACGGATAAAAAATCTCCATGTCAACATTGAGTTTGCTCCCTAAATCTCCTCCCTTTACTTTCGTATGCAATTGTTTTACATTGCACTGCTATACTCTTAGAATTGCATGTGTAGGTTGATTGCTTGACTTGTGCTATGTTGCTAAAATCTGCCAAGAACTAAAATTGGGAAAAGGCTAGAATTTTATTTGGTCAAGTAGTCTAATCACCCCCCCCCCTCTAGACATACTTTCGACCCTACAACATTTCATGCATGTTCATCATACTTGTTGTTGGTGTTCAAAGTGCTAACTTGCTTTGTTTTCATGCGGTACCACATTGCACAAAACTTGTTCAAAGAAGAGGAGAGGAAAACCAAGAAGGGGAAGATCAAGGAAGGAAGGATCTTTACCTTGCCTCATTGCTATGAAGTGTTGAAGGATGATGAGAAATGGAAGAAGCGTGAAGATTTGGATGATTTGCATTTGAGCAACAAACACAGGCGAACAATTGAGTTGAATGATGATGAGGAGGAGGAGGAGGAGGATGCATCAAGTGATGACGGCAAGAGAAGCCCCACACCCAACTCGGTTTCATACTGGAAGCCAAAACGACCGGATGGGTGCAAGAAAGACAAAACAGAAAAGAAGAAGAGGAAAGGAGATGATGAGCTCAAAATGCTATGGAAGCTATTGTGAAGGCAAGAAAAGAAGCCAACAAGGTGAGGAAAATGGCAAGGAACCAAGATGCCGCGGCCGAGGAGAGGAGGTTGGTCGCCGAGGAGAGGAGGGTGGCAGCCGAGGAGAGGAAGGTGGCTTTGGAGGAGAGAAAGGTGAGCAATGAGGAGCGAATTAGATTGTTGGAATGGGAGAAGCACTTGTTCTTCTTGGACACATCTAACCTCAATGATATGCAAAAGGAGTTTGTCAATCTTTCCCGTGAAGAAGTCTTGATCCAAAAAAGAGCGATGATTCGCGCAATGGGTGGCGGTGGCCTTGGCGCAATGGGTGGCGGTGACCTTGGCGCCATGGGAGGCATGGGTGGCTTCGGAGGTACCGTGGACGGTTTAGGTGCCATGGGTGGCTTTGGAGCTACTATGGAGACCATGGGAGGCATGGGTGGCTTTGGAGTACCCCCCGACGCTATGGTCGCCATGGGAGGCATGAGTTTTGCTTCTCTCATTGGAGGCATGGGTTCACCTCCGGCCGCGATGGGCGGAATGTCTTCCGGTGTGCCTCCTCACACACATTCTCATGAAGATGCCGTTGAAGATCTTGCCAACATCGTCGGAGCTTCACGTGATGTGGTGCGCGATGAGGAGGAGGAGGAAGAATCGTCTTCCAAAGATGAGGACGAAGACGAGGACGAGGCTTGATGTGTCTTTCGTTTGTGTCACACTTGGTTTGCATTTTGAACTTGGTTGGGTGAACTTGCGGGCATGATTTTGAACTTGTGGGCATGAATTTTTATTCATCAACTTGTTTGTGTGAAATTTATATGTCATGTTCATTGCATTTTGAAGGTTTCAAATCCATTTTGTGTCCAAAATGCAACATATGCAATGCCCCGGCGAGTCTCGCGCGCTGCACTTTAGCGCGGCTGCTGGCGACGCGCGCTGCATTTTAGCGCGGCTGTTGGAGCCAGCGCTGCGGGCCGCACAAAACGAGGCGAATAGCGCGGGGCAAAGTAGTTTTTTGCGTGCGGCGCGTAGCGCGGCTGTTGGAGATGGTGCTCTAATCCTCCACATCAATTTGTATGTAAATTTTTTAAGTAAACCTTCGTAGATGTAGCATTACTCATATGGGAGTCATGGGTTTGCAACATCTCATACCATAATGGCATAATAGGTCGTGGAGTTGGTGAAGCATTGCTCAAATCATGTTGTAATAAATAGGTACAAAAATCTTAATTTACATACAAATACAAATAATTCTCCAACAAAAGGAGGCAGAAAATGTGACGAGCAGCAAAATCCTTAATACTTACCCCTAGCATCTCACAATTTTATTTACCTAGCTATGACACAATACTAACTGAAGATTCTGTGACAGGTGTACCGTCTGCTGTGATGTCTCACGCCTGCTTCCCCCTGACCTTGTTGAGATGCACAAAGTCAAAGGCCACCACGACGGTCCTGTCCATCCTCTTGACGACGAACCTCTCCACCAGCACCGACCGGCCGGCCACCTTCTCGGCCTCCTCCTCCTCGTCGACCCACCCGCCCCTGTACTCCTCCCACCGCAGCCTCTCCCACACGCTCGCGCACACCCCCACGCTCTGCCCGGCCGCGGCTCTGAACCACACGTACCCGTCACCGTGCCGCGAGGCGCCGCTGGACACCTCCTGCCTCGCCTCCAGGCTCCCGCCGATGAGCACCTTCCCGCTGTACAGCTTCGAGCCGTTGTCGGTCTGGTGGACTGGCTCCCAGCGCTGCTCGAGCGCCACCTCGTAGAAGGCGGCGCGGTCCATCTGCTCCGACGGGGACACGCCATCTTCTTTGATGAGGTAGAACGGGCAGTACCATTTTCCCACAGCCGTCGACGCCGCCGTCGCCGCGGGGGAGGCGACGAGGAGGCTCGCGTCGGCGAGCTGGCGCGACCGGAGCGCCACGTTGAGGCCCGGCGCGTCGCCGAGGTCGACGCGGTTCTTGGTGGGCTTGGAGGCGTACACGCGCCAATACTTCTTGCGGTAGAGGTAGTTGGGGAAGCCGTCGGCGGCGACGGCCTTGGCCGTGAACCGGCCGCGGCGGCGCTGGACGATCTCGATCTGCTGGTAGAGGTCGGCCGGGTCGAACGGCTGCGGCTTGACGTCGTTGATGCAGCGGCAGAAGCAGCACGGGGTCATGTCCTCCTCGCGGGAGCAGGTCCGGACGAGCCCCTTGCGCTTGCCCGAGGCGACGACGGCGTAGTAGCGGTTGGAGGCGACGGGCTGGTCGGGGACGGGCACGAAGACGACGGAGTCGGTGTAGGTGGTGCTGCTCTGCCCGTGGTGCTCCGTGTAGCGGAGCGTGAGCACGCGGTCCTGCGGGAACGGGAGGTCGCGCACGCGCGTCCCGCCGCACTGCCCCCAGCAGCACGTCTCGTCGTCGTCCCCGTCGTCGTCGCCCTTGACGACGAGGTAGCCTGAGTTCCGGCCGTCCGGCGGCGGCCGGGAAGCCGCCTCCGGGTGGCTCATGAAGAGAGAGAGCGGCTTGGTCGCGTACATGGCTCCTTGATTGTCTGATTCTTGTGTGTGTCTTCCAAGTTTACTTTTGCATGTATGCATACAGTACGGGTACGGCACTGAAACTATATGAAAATATGTTTGTGATCTGATCTTATCGTGTGATTAGTAAAAGGGAGTTTGACAAGAAAGTCGGGACGACCGTGAGTTGTTCACTGGACCAAGGAAACGCGTCGTTTGACGCGATTAGTTGCCGCTAGCGCACGTAGTACCACTGGAATCTCCGAGGAGTTCCTTGTTTTGCCAGGAACAAGGTACGGCTTAACCTGCTCCGCCACGATCACCGCGCTCTTTGTAGGAACATGCATATACATTTCGTTAATCCAATCCCATGTGGATATGAGCTGGTACTAGTTGACTTAAATTTCCTGAAATTTCGATAAGCCAAGAGATTGTGTCAAGATCACACATTACAGTGATGACTATGTGAACAAATAAACAGAAAATATACACCGCGTCGTCGAGCCGTCGGATTTACCGCGTCATATGGCTGAACGTGCCTTCATTCTGCAACACAGGTCTTGTTGCGGAATTATTTCTGCAACACGTGTCTTGTTGCGGAATTATTTTTGCAACGCATGTCTTATTGCGGACTTATTTCTGCAACACAGATCTTGTTGCGGATTTTTTTACAACATCAATTTTTTTGTATTTTTTTGCAACTGAGGTTTTGTTGTAAAAAAAATTTGCAACTGAGTTCTTGTTGCGGAAAAAATTCACAAGAGAGGTTTTGTTGTAAACGTTGACCCATTATAGAGTATTGCAACACTGCATATGTTTCGAAAGCATAGCTCCTGTTGCAAAAACGAGTTTACTAAACAATGGTATGCGGGACGCGTGTCACGCAGGGAAGGTGATGGACGCGGACCAGTTATCCGCCGGTTGATGGTAAGTATTTCCCGAAAAGAAAACAGAAAAATACAACAAGCACATGACGTAAAAACAGAAAAATGGACTGGTGAACACAAACCAAAGCAAAGCCAGACGGCTTTGTTTGGTAGGAGGGGATTTGAGAGGTTTTGGGAGGATTTGGTGAATCCCTCCCTTTCACCCAATCCTCTCAAATCCCCCCAATCCTCAAACTCTTCACATACCCCTACTATTTGGTACACGTGGATTGGAACACAGGGTTTTCAAAATTACTATACTATAGTTAAAAATGCGATTTTTACAACTTCAAAAGCTCATAGAAGAAATGTACAATTGATCAGATGAAGTTGTACTCTATTATATATCATATATGTACAACCAAGAAACAATCTGTACAACAAAGAAACCTGTACTGAACTTTTTTTATCAGTGTTAATTCTGATCCTACAAGTTACTACGTACTTCCTCCGGTTCTTTTTACTCCGCGTATTAGGTTTTGGTCAAGTCAAACTTTATAAATTTTGACCAAATATATATTAAAAATGTCAACATTTTACCATACCAAATATATATCTCATGAAACTACAGTTCGTAATGAATCTAACTATATTGATTTGATATTGTAAATGTTGATACTTTTTTCTGTAAGTTTGGTCAAAGTAGAGATGTTTTGACTTTAGACAAAACTTATATGCAGACTAAAAAGGACCGGAGGGAGTACTCTACTACACATCATATATCTATATATTAGAGGAAGAGCAAGCCCTGCACGAGTGGCTCCGTTGATGAATGATGATTACGGCTTCTAAATATATAAGCAGCTAATTAGAGACAATGTCAGATCGTTCCAAAATAATTCCAGGACATATGTCAGCAAGTAAAAATTCAGAGACAATGTTGGAAAATTCAGAGGAAGAGACTCAGTTCTATGGGCAACCAGGAGGGGCAGCGATGACTTACAACCAATTACAACCAGGAGGTCAGTACGCTAGAGGAGTTCGTCGGCGACGGGCGGCGGGGTGTTGAGGAGGAGGCGACAGGCTCCAGGAGGTCAGTACGCTGGAGGAGTTCGCCGGCTACGGGTGGCGGGGTGTTGAGGAGGAGGCGACAGGCTGTCGCGGACTCGGGCGGCGGCGGCTGGCAGCGTCGTCCCTCCCAAATCCACGCCTACCCCCAGGAGGCCTCTGAACCGCGTGGATTAGGCTTTTTTCATGGATCGGGGGTCGCTGGCCCGAGGAAACCCTGTCCACCAAATGGGCTGAGGGGGATTTCAGAGGTTTTCAGCCCACGCGGGGATAATCCCCTGGAAACCCCTCCAACCCTCGCCTATCAAACGAGGACGACGGGAGTTTGGGGAAGAAGGTCTTCTGATTTGGGCATCGCCGTCCACAAGAGAATGATACCAAAGGTACGGAATCTGCAGAATGTATTAATGAGATTGTTCTTGTGCTGATCCCAAAGGTAAAGAATCCTACCCAGCTATCTCAGTTCAGGCCTATTTCACTCTGCAACGTTCTCTATAAAATTGCATCTAAGGTGATCTATCGTCTCAAGCTAGTTTTGCCTGATATCATCTCTGCTGAACAGTCTGCCTTCGTCCCTAGGAGGCTGATCACTGACAACATAATTGCAGCTTATGAGTGTCTTCATTTTATGAAAAGAAACAAGGCAAAGAAACATCAACACTGTGCTCTCAAACTGGACATGATGAAAACTTATGATAGAGTGGAGTGGGCATATCTAAAAGCTATCATGCTGAAGTTGGGATTCACCCAGAGATGGGTGGAGATCGTTATGGGCATGGTGACGACGGTCAAATTTTCAGTTATGTTTAATGGTAGCAAACTGCAACAGTTTACTCCTTCGCGTGGAATCCAGCAGGGGGATCCAATCTCTCCGTACTTGTTCTTGCTAGCAGCAGAGGGCCTTTCGTGCCTGTTAAAATCTAAAGTTGAGTCATCAAACCTTGGTGGACTGCAAGTGGCGCCTTTGGCACCACCGGTGAACCACTTATTATTTGCAGATGACAGCATGTTGTTCTTCAAGACCAATGCTATGGGTGCAGAAGAGATCAACAAATTGTTGGAACATTATTGTGAAGCAACGGGGCAAAGAGTTAATTACAGCAAATCCTCTATCTTTTTCAGTAAAGGGGTTCCGGAAAATACCCGAGCTGAAATTAAAGAATTGCTACATGCGCCTAATAAAACACTGAATGAAAAATACTTGGGGATGCCATCTGATGTTGGTTCTTCAAGAAATGGTGCCTTCAAGTTTCTCAAAGACCGTTTATGGAGTAAAATCCAGGGGTGGATTGAGAAGTCCTTGTCCACCGCAGGGAAGGAGGTACTTGTCAAGTCTGTGGCTCAAGCGGTACCAGTTTTTTCAGTGTCGTGCTTCAAACTTCCAAGGGGCCTCTGCGAACACTTGAATATGTTGATAAGGAAGTTTTGGTGGGGCTCTAAGGATGGACGCCGGAAGCCTCATTGGGTTTCATGGAAGGACATGACGCAACCCAAATCTTGGGGGGGTGAAGGAAATATGCCCTAGAGGCAATAATAAAGTTATTATTTATTTCCTTACATATCATGATAAATGTTTATTATTCATGCTAGAATTGTATTAACTGGAAACATAATACATGTGTGGATACATAGACAAACAGAGTGTCACTAGTATGCCTCTACTTGACTAGCTTGTTAATCAAAGATGGTTAAGTTTCCTAACCATGGACAAAGGAGTTGTCATTTGATTAACAAGGTCACATCATTAGTTGAATGATCTGATTGACATGACCCATTCCATTAGCATAGCACCCGATCGTTTAGTATGTTGCTGTTGCTTTTATCCATGACTTATACATGTTCCTTTGACTATGAGATTATGCAACTCCCGTTTGCCGGAGGAACACTTTGGGTGCAACCAAACGTCACAACGTAACTGGGTGATTATAAAGGAGTACTACAGGTGTCACCAAAGGTAGATGTTGGGTTGGCGTATTTCGAGATTAGGATTTGTCACTCCAATTGTGGGAGAGGTATCTCTGGGCCCTCTCGGTAATGCACATCACTTAAGCCTTGCAAGCATTGCAACTAATGAGTTAGTTGCGGGATGATGTATTACGGAACGAGTAAAGAGACTTGCCGGTAACGAGATTGAACTAGGTATTGGATACCGACGATCGAATCTCGGGCAAGTAACATACCGATGGACAAAGGGAACAACGTATGTTGTTATGCGGTCTGACCGATAAAGATCTTCGTAGAATATGTAGGAGCCAATATGGGCATCCAGGTCCCGCTATTGGTTATTGACCGGATATGTGTCTCGGTCATGTCTACATTGTTCTCGAACCGTAGGGTCCGCACGCTTAAGGTTACGATGACAGTTATTATGAGTTTATGAGTTTTGATGTACCGAAGGAGTTCGGAGTCCCGGATGAGATCGGGGACATGACGAGGAGTCTCGAAATGGTCGAGACGTAAAGATCGATATATTGGACGACTATATTCGGACATCGGAAGGGTTCTGAGTGGTTCGGGTATTTTCGGAGGTACCGGGGAGTTACGGGAATACGAGGAAGAAGCAATGGGCCTTGATGGGCCTTAGTGGGAAGGACCAGGAGGTGGCGCGCGCCCCTCCCAAGCCCAGTCCGAATTGGACAAGGGGTTTGGGGCGCGGCCCCTCTCTCCCTTCCTTCCCCTCTTCCCCTCTTTCCCCCCTTGACCTAGTTGGACTAGGAAAGGTGGAATCCTACTCCCGGTGGGAGTAGGACTCCCCTGGCGCGCCCAAACTTAGGGCCGGCCTCCTCCCTCCCTTGCTCCTTTATATACGGGGGCAGGGGGCACCCCATGGACACACAAGTTGATCTTCGTGATCGTTCCTTAGCCGTGTGCGGTGCCCCCCTCCACCATATTCCACCTCGAATATATCGTTGCAGTGCTTAGGCGAAGCCCTGCGCCGGTAGAACATCAAGATTGTCACCATGTCGTCGTGCTGACGGAACTCCTCCCCGAAGCTTTGCTGGATCGGAGCTAGGGGTGCGTCATCGAGCTGAATGTGTGCCAAGAACTCGGAGGTGCCGGAGTAACGGTGCTTGGATCGGTCGGATCGGGAAGACGTACGACTACTTCCTCTACGTTGCGTCAACGCTTCCGCTTCGGTCTACGAGGGTACGTAGACAACACTCTCCCCTCTCGTTGCTATGCATCACCATGATCTTGCGTGTGCGTAGGAAAATTTTGAAATTACTACGTTCCCCAACAGGGGGGCGCTGGGGTTCAAGGATTTTGAATTATTCAACCTAGCAATGCTCGCCAAGCAAGGGTGGCGAATTCTCCAATAACCTGACTCTCTTAGTGCTCGAATCTTAAAGGGGGTTTATTTCCCTAATTCATCCATATTACATGCTCAAGTCGGCTCTCACCCAAGCCAGATTTGGAGATCCATAATGGAGGGCGTAGAAGTTCTGAAGTTGGGGCTTATAAAGCGGATTGGCAATGGTGAAAGCACATATGTGTGGACTGAGAATTGGATTCCAAGGAACGAGGTGTTGTGGCCCTATGGCTGCAGGGTACAGAACCCCATGAGGTTAGCGTCTTACTATATTGATCACACCTCGGCGACTTGGGATAAACATCGTGTTCAGCAAACTTTCTTGCCAATGGACGTTTCGGTGATCTTAACTATCCCCATCAGCACAAGGAATTTTGATGACTACTGGGCATGGAATTTTGAAAGAAACGGCATATTCTCTGTACGCTCGGCTTACAGAATGGTCGCGACACGGCAACGGAGAGAAGCATGGTTGGATGGCACTTCGGCAACCTCTAGCTTGAACATGGATGAAAAATCATGGAAGACGCTTTGGAAGACTCAGGTCCTAGCCAAGGTGAGGATGTTTTTATGGCGTTTGTCGAAGCAGTCACTCCCCACTGAGGATGTACGTGTGTGTCGGCACATGTCTAATACGAGCTCATGTGAACCGTGTGGTTCGCCGGATTCATGGAGACACTCGCTACTTGAGTGTTCGATGGCGAGATGTGTTTGGGCGCTTGACAATAGCGATCTGGTGAGTAGAATGATCACTATCACCGAGTCGAGGGCGAAGTATTGGTTTTTTGGAATGATGGAGCTACTGTCTCATTTAGAGTTCGTCTGGCTGTCCGTAATGCTGTGGGCGATTTGGTTAGCACGCAGGAAGTTTATTCATGAAGGCGTGTCCCAAAGTCCGCATTCTACCCATGCTTTTATCCTGCGTTTTATTGATGAGATCACCATGCTGCAGAACATGTCGGCCGAAGTGCAGTATCCCCCCCCCCCCCCCCCCCCCGCCGAGGAATTAGGCGGCCACATGCAAGGCCTAGTCCTCCTCCCGCTGGGTATGCAAAGACCCACACTGACGGCGCTGTCTTCAGCAATAGAGGCGATTCCACGGCAGCAGTGTGTCGAGATGCTGCAGGTAATTATCTTGGAAGCTCGTCGCTAGTGATTGAAGGCTAAATCGATCCGATGACGCTCGAAGCAATTGCGTGCAGGGAGGGGATGGCCTTGGCGGAAGACCTATTACTCCATGACTTCATCATCTCATCAGACTGCAAGCAGGTGGTTGAGGATATCAACAGAGGAAATCAGGGACAATATGGTTCAATTATCACAGAAATAAAACTTAGAGCTACGAGTTTTGATTGTAATTTTATTTTTGAAGGCCGAGCCGCTAATGACGAAGCACATAGTTTAGCTAAGCACTCTCTTTCTCTCGGTCTGGGACGCCATGTTTGGTTGGTTAATCCCCATGATCCGCATTGTATCCCACTTCATGTGGATTACCATCAATAAAGCTTAGCTTTCCCCCTAAAAAAACAAGAGGGGGATAGAAAAAAAGTGCACCAGCCGGGAATCGAACCCGGGTCTGTACCATGGCAGGTTACTACTCTACCACTAGACCACGAGAGAATTCCTTATTTGGCCCTTTCTTAAAATTTGATTCCCTTTTTGGCCCTCTAAATTTATTTCTTCCTTTTTTGACGCTTAAACTTCATTTTGTGCCCTATGTGACACTTCCGTCAGTTTTGACTAGTAATGGTGTTAAGTCTAACCCGAAAAGACTGTTTTACCCGTAGTGTTGTATGTGACCAAATTATTTACATGCACACATGCATCTGATCACCTCGATGTGTTGGATTTAAAGCTCTAGATCAAATCACCACAGAAGTTTTTTTTTTCGCGAGGGAAATCACCACAGAAGTTGAACACGTACATGCAAGCTAGCCTCAACAAAGCAGCCAAGCAGGCAGCTTAATTGATCTACAGTACCTAGTTAGCAGTATGTGCACTATAGCGCCGTGCACGTATGTACTGGCCGGACGGCGCCTTGCACCAGATAGCCTGTTCCAATCCATTTATTTGTTTCGCGTTCGTTCCAACAAGAGAAGTCGCTAAGTTCCGAGAGACGATCAGATTGATCGAGCAGAAGCTAGTCTCGTACGTACGTCTACGGCAAGAGTTAGGCCGGAATCAATTAAACTGCCGGTCTGCTAGCTTGCACGTACACTGTTGCTGCCTGAAAATCAATCAAGCTGCTTCCGTGTGTTAGCTTGTACGTACGTATTGTTTCTGGAGGATATGAGCTAGAGTTGTAAAGCCAGCACGATGTATAGACACGGCGGACAGCCTCGGCGCCGCCGTGCATGGGAGGTGTCAGCGGCCTCGGCACCGCCCACGCACGGGAGGAGGATACGGCCGGCCGCTTGTCGGGCATGAGGAAACTCGGCCCCAACACGGATACATGGAAGAGCAAGAAATCTATACGCGCACGTACTGGAGGTTATGTTGTGTTTTACTACAACACAGATTCTCCCTTTTTTTTCGTTCATGCCCTTTTTCTTCTCTTTTTTGTGACATATTACCATCAAGGGTAAAATTGTCTTTGCATGTGCCAGTTAACACCACTAGATGGAAAAATTGATGAAAAGGTCCCATAGGGCACAAAATAAAGTTTAAGTGTCAAAAAAGGAAAAAAAATTTAAGGGGCCAAAAAAGGACGCAAATTTTAAGAAAGGGCCAAATAAAGAATTCTCTCCTAGACCACTGGTGCTTTGATAAAAGAAAGGCTCAACAAATATACATATATTCCAGACCTTTGCACCCAGACTCATCTTACCGAATATAATATATTCAGGCACACATCAGGGTTCTTCACAACATATGCTGACGGGAACAAAAGAAGAGGAAATTGTAACAGAACCAAAATCTCTCTCGTTTCACTTTATCAAGAATCTGACACAAAGAAGGCCATACAGTATGATAAATGATCCTCAAAAACTATGGCAAAATTATTCTGGTACTATTTGCTATCCCGACCACGGGCTGGAAAAATGATACATATAACTCAGCCGAAAAGAAAAGAAATACAACGTACAGACAGATCAACGTTAGACAAATTTCGATGCGCAGCGCATCATTCCAAACGGATCCTCTGCTGCACACAACTGTATCTAGGCGCTGCCTCTCTCTGTCAGCCGAGGACACGCCACAGCGCGGAAGCACTTGGCTTCCAGAAAAACACAATCACTTCCAAGAAATGCTCCAACTATTTTCTCCTTTTCTCATTAAATCTTTCAAAGAACGACTTCGAGGCTTCGTATGTGGACCAGCAGATGGCAGCTGCTGGTGCGTGGAACAGCATTCTCGGCTTCCATCCCCTCATGAGCCCAACGTATCCATCGCGCTTTATAATCGTTCTAAACACATCTCCTATAGAGCTACTAGCAAAGCGTTCACAGCCGCATACACCCTGACCACACACAAAAAAGAGAACACTGTTATTACCTTGAAAGTGAAAAACAGGTGGATGACATTCATGTAAACACAAAAATGAACAGGTTATCCAAAGTTGAAAATATGCGAGGACAATAGAAAGATGATAAGCACAGCTTATGGAACCATGATATAAGCAACTGTTAGCTAGACCACACATAAGAAGGGTCTGACAGCCCTATTTAGTTTGCTACAGGTAACAACACTAACTGGCAAATATAGTCAAGAAAGTATATGCAACTTGATCTTTAATCCATGTAATTGTGTGATTGTACCATATGGCCTACACTATACAAGTCGATACATGCAACACACACCAGATTTTCACGGTAGCCAATTACTCTATAGGTTTTAGGGAATATTTCAAGGTGGCCATAACTTGCATCTTCCCTTATCGTCTATTTGTGTGTGTTTTCTCTCTGTTGCGTGTTGGCTGACAGAATCCGTGTAGAACGCCGAGGTTCACATTTAGTAACAAAGGGACCCATAGATGGACACATAGAAAGGAAATATACCCTTTTGCCTAAAGACCAAGAGATTGCTGACAATCTCCATGTTGTGTATGTAGCACATAAGAAAAACATGTTTTTCAATTAACTGAGCTAGGGATAGTCATGACTCATCATAATAAGATTAATAAAGGTAAAAGTTCAATGAGCTGAACTACCAGTGATGGATCGATAATGACAACGGATCTACAAGCCACATAAGTACGCATAAGACAATCGGTGTGTCATGTCAAACAGAAGTACTATAAATGATAGTGAGGAGCTGAGGATATTGAGATGTTATTAGCACTAATGTTCCAAGTTACAACAACAATATCATTAATGTGATAACCAATCATTTGTAACTTCTCATCAACATTTACATCAAAACCTTGTAAGGTCAGCTGTTGGCTGTTGATGTCATTTCAACCAGGGTAAGGTGGACTAAAACTTACACCTTGAGTTTTATAGTAATTTGTTTTGATAATTCCTAGCAGAAAGCGCCACGACACGATTAATGTTCCATAGGTGGAAAGACTGCAGCTTCAGAAGAGACCCAAGTTTAGCATATCTATATCTAACTGGTTAGTAAGCATTTAGTGCGACCGAAAAGATGCTCCTTGTATCACTAGCTCTTCAACGTTAATGGTACAGAGCATGCTATAAGGCATTGATCAGCAATAAGTCACTAACAGATCAAAGAGCCACTGGAAAATATTAAATTTTAACTGTAAAAAGTCATTCCAAGAATCTTGGAGGTGAACAGAAACACCACCACAGGCAGCACAAATCAACTCAGAACAGCTCCAAGATATAGGGTAAGGTGGCATAAGACTCACACCTTGAGTCTATACTACTCCCTCCGTCCCATAATATAAGAACGTTTTTGACACTAGTATAGTGTTAAAAACGTTCTTATATTTTGGGACAGGGGGAGTAATTCGTTTTGATTTTTCCTAGCAGAAAGCGCAACTACACAATTAATGTTCCATAGGTGAAAAGACTGCAGCTTTAGAAGAGGCCCAAGTTTAGCATAGCAATATCTAACTCGCCAGTTAGCACTTAGCGCGACAGCAATGATGCTCCTTGTATCACTAGCTCTTCAAAATTAATGGTACAGAGCACCCTATAAGGACAGCGATCGCCAATAAGTCACTAACATATCAAAGGGCCACTGGAAAATAGAAATTTTAACTGTAAAAAGTCATTCCAAGAATCTTGGAGGTGAACAGAAACAACAGCACAGGCATAAAATCTCTCCATTTGCTGAGCAAGCTGCACAAATCAACTCAGACCAGCTCCAGTGATATCAACTAGACGTCATTAAAGGCCACGGCCAAACCAAATGTGTAAGATCCTCACCTGGCACTGCAGCTGCGTCTTGACAACGTCGAGCGGTGTAGTCAACGCGGCTGCGAGAGCACCCGCCGCAGCACCCGCAGTGGCGTGAACGGCAAGCGACTCCTCGTCAGCTGCCATGTCTCCGAGCACGCGCTTGGCCGCCTCGTAGGTGGAGAAGTGGACGGCGGTGTAGGGCGCATTCATAAGCACCGTGGTCCGGTACGACACGAAGAAGGCCCTGAGGCCCTCATCGCGGAACACGGTGCGGACGCAGTGCGCGACCCCGGTGTAGGGGCTGCTCGTGAGCTGCAGCCGCTGCTTGACGGTGTCCATCGGGGTGAAGACGGCGTCGCTGGCGATGGTGGCGAGCACCCCGGAGGAGGCGTGGGCCGCGGGGTTGTTGGGGCCGAACCGGTCCGAGAGGCGCGACTTGGCGAACTCGTAGACGGAGAAGTAGACGGCGTGGGCGGGGCCGGCCCCGAGGGCCATGGCGGGGAGGCCGCGGTAGAGCGCGAGCGCGCCGCCCTCCCCGGCGACGGCGGCCCGCAGCGCGGCCCCCAGCGAGAGGGTGGGGCGGCAGGGCGGCGAGGCGGCCTGCATGTGCGTCTTGAGGGTGTCGACCGGGAACATGGCCGTGTGCTCGACGACGCCGGCGACGGAGCCGGCGAGCATGTACTGCCAGAAGCGCAGGCCGTCGTGGGTGGCGGCGGCGGCCGGCCCCGCGACGCCGAGGGCCGGCTTGGGCGGGTCCTGGGCCGGCCCCTCGGCGGCGGCGGCGGCGGCGGGGAGGAGCCTGTCGGGGGTGCGGTAGTCGGCGGCCATGGCGAGGGGCGCCGCTAGGGTTAGGGTTTTGAGCGGGAACGGAGCGGGGGAGGGGGCGGGGGTGGAGGAATAATGAAGAGGAGGAGGCGAGATTTGGAGGAGATGTCGCCATTTAGGCGGAGGGGAGGCGCTGGTGGCGCCCCGGTGGTCAAGTCCATCTCCAGGCATCCCTCTCCGGCCTCCTCCCCTCTCTCGCCTCCTGTCGCGGTTTCTTCCCCAAGTTTCTCTCTTCCTCTACTCGTGCAATGTAAATTCTCTCTCTTTCAGGTTTCGAAGAGGCAAATTCTGTCTTTTTTGCCTTCTTTCTTTCTTTCTTGCGTCGTCGTCAATGAACTTCCTTAATTCCTTGGTTAATTATGCGATCTAGGAGCAAGGAGAGTTGCCTTTTACGTCCAGGGGATATTCTAGAGATCAATCTCTGATCTAATTGGAATTGTACACGTTACGTGGTTGTTTATAACCCCAATTTGACCTGAGTTACCCATGTTCTCTAGTGGAAGTTGAATTGTCTGGCTGTCAACATGATACTGAATCTGTGACGTAACTGTCATGCTCCAAGTTAAGTTCGGATTATGCTAGGCATCGCCGCCAGTCCACCTCGTCTCCGGTGGCCTTAGAGCCATGGCGGCGCGGTCTCGGCCCTTACCAACGGGAGGGCACTGTTTTTCAGTTGTTTCTTCGTATTTTGTTAGAGTTTGTGTCCTGCTTTGAGAGACGAAACGACGGCGGCTCTCTGAAGATGAAATAAGATTCTCTCCGCCTAGCCCCGTTCCAATGATGTGTCTAGATTCTAGAATCATTGGTGGACGTGTGGAGGTGTGTCTCCAACAAATCTGTCCTTGATGGATTTGCTTGAATCTAGTCGTAGTTTGTCTACGTTCATGTGTTTTTAGGTAAGATCCTTCTGATCTACGCTACTCTTCATCAGCGTTTGCTGTTCTGTCGCGTTGGTCTATGGGCCTTAGCACGACAACTTTCCAACTGTATACTAGAACAAGTTTTGCCCGGCTCTGCGGAGGGAGGGGTAATGACGACGACGCGTCTTCCCTTTACTTCAGTGTTTATAGTCGTCGTCAGGTAGTCTACGAATCTGGATGTAATTTTTATTATTTCTGGTGTTCGTTTTACTGAAACGAATAGATCAAAAGTTTGCAAAAGAAAAAATTGGATTGTGCTTGGAAGGAAAAGAGGGCCTAGGAAGACAAGTCCAACATGAGGATCTGCAGGTCAAAGAGCGCAAAATGAGGCTGTCTATGTGCCAGGTGGCTCAAATTTTGTTAATGGATCGGACTTGAGAAGGGCGGACAAAATTATGCAGGGGCCATATAAATCTGTTGCTCCGGGATCGTTTCATCTTATAGAAAACACAAATCAGAGTGACGCGGTGGCCAGGGTAGCAACTTTTTCATATAAAAATATATGAGCAATTTGCTTGCATACTGATACGATCGTACACACAACCCAGATCCACCTCTGTTTTATTTATTTGCTGGGTCGAAAGAGAAGATACAGTTGTCGGTAGTTCACGCAATAGTCATTCTCCCCAAAAAAAGAGCACAAGAAAAAACCGCAAAAAAGAAGAAGAAAATGTCAGCTCTTATACTTACGGAACACAGGAAGCATATAGTTCCCAGTTCGAGTCCGTGACTCTTCTGCCATCCTGATAATTCGTCCAGTCCACAGCATCATGAACAGAATGTTCGGCAGCACAAACTATTGTCATCGAAAGCTGCTTGGTTTGATGATCCAAACGTCAACACATATCATCAATATCTTTGTGGCAGCAGTGGCAATACATAAATTCAGATCAACAACATCGCAGATCGCATTACATCCGTCCTTTAAAAAACGAAGCCTCCAACAAGGCCACAAGGCCTCAAGTCCGCAGAATTTGATTTGCCAAGGACAAAAGCGGCACAGAACAAACAAGAGAACGCCAAGTGACCATGGAAATTTCATGAATCCGTAAAAGGGGAATCTGTTAAATTGTAGCCAAACCACTAGCCATTGCACCAGAGCCCAGGAACAACAAAATAGCTTCACCACTTTCTGGCCTGAAGGAATGGCAAGGAAGAAAAATTACCATGCTTCCCTATGATAATAGGTTCCTCTACTCGCAATAACGTCACACCACATTATAATAGAAGTAAATAAGCAGCCACTGGATGTCTCAATCTTGTTTTTTCATGTAACAACATCAATCACAACTGTTGTTACACGCCAGCCGATCACACAGTTTTATATGGATGTACAGCGTTGAAAAAAATCAGCATATATAGCTGGTCACATTTGATCTGGGTATTACTTGCATGGCGACATATAGAATTTTTATAGTAATCACATCCAAATTTCAGTTCCCAATTACAGAACTTGCTGTTAAATTTATAGCAGGAAGAACAATTTGAAGAAAATACCAATTTTGAAGAAAGAATCCTAAATTCAAGGGCCTCAAAAACTGAATGAGAGGAAGGCCAGTATAGTCATATTATGGTCATAAACACTTGGCACTGAAACAAGTCTGAATATTCCATATTTCCATGTGAATAAATAGCCGAGCATCAACTATTGTACATATATGAAAGTCCCCCACTCCCCGCCCAAAAACGGAAGAGACAAAGAGAGCGCCGCAGGTAGTGTAAGGACCTACTGGGCTTAATTATGATCACTGGGTCACTTATCTCCATTAGTAGCCCATTCAGATACTCCACCACTAATATACAGTACAAGGACAAAGATACATGATTCATTGATGGTACCTGGCATATGGGCAGAGATCAAAGGTTTTGCTTTCAACCCAATCTACATATGCTTGTTCACTGTATGACTGCCAATACTGGTATTGAATTTTTCTACTTCTCAGTGGTTTACAATGGTGTATGGACCTCTAGTATCTCTGCTCTGACTTCTTCGGTTTCTTCTTGAACGAACAAACATGCTCTGAACAGATAACATGCCATAAGGTTACATTTGATGCTATCATCCTACCACAGTGACCATTAAAAAAAAACATCCTATCACAGTGACCATTAAAAAAAACATCCTATCACGGTAATAACTCTGAAGCTTTTCAATGGGGGGAGATTATGTAAACTGTACAAACACCATTTCCCCTTTCAGAGAAAGCAAGATTGTGGCTTATACTGGGAATGACAGATAATCAAACAATTTAAAATAATGCAGACGTATGTCAGATACAGAGTACTTGTTAGCGATGAAACTTGTTTCCATGCATCAGTAACTGCATATTATCCTCACGTTGAAATGATCTAAACTATGTATCATTAATTCTGGTTTGTCTGGAGATAAACAGCAGTACAGATCAAAAGAATCACACGTGCACATCAGCATGTTCTATTAGAATAGACATTTATTTGACCTTACCTTAATTCTCTGTGGCAAACTGATCCAAAATTCCAGGTTCGGAATGGCCTAGAATACATCAAGTAAGACAGGAATGTGGTTTAAGAGCATTAAAATGGTTAATAAATTGCAATACATGACAACAATCTGTAAATTTTTATGGTTCACACAGAGAAACAGTTCACATATCATCGCAAAGTTATCTTTTGATGCTATGGTGTAATTGTAACTATGGTGTAATTTCACAGGACACTGAGCCAGTTATCTTTTGATATGGATTTGATGCAGTCTCTTTATACATATTTTTACGACATCAACTTTCTTAGTTTATTTTACTGTGGTAACTATTTCTTATGTAATTCTTCAGAGATCCAGAAAAATAAGGGAAATGTATTACTCCTAACAGCAGGACTAACTTTTAAAATTTCATTTTTCTGGGCAAACCATTCAAAAATTACACTCGTAAGTAGTTTCACAAAACTACACTTATTTTGTCGTCTAAGGATGTCAATGGAAGTGACAGGTATGACCAACCGTCAGCATCATAACTTGAAATGCCCATTACAAAGTTGCATCATCCCTGTATAGTTGTGTGGTTTCTTGACAGTGATAGAAAGAAGTGTGATTCTGTGAATATGTTTCTTCAAATTTTAGTTCTTTGAAATATCAAGGAAAATTGTACTGTATTTTTTACTCCACCAAAAGCTAACATGATTGAAACTGAGATTTCCATATGAAACCATATTTTCAGTACTGCAAAGTATCTTTCGAATATATGAAATTAAGCTACTCCCTAAAAGAAACAACCTAAACTTTTGGTCTCCCAACCTGAGTTTGCATTACCTATTTGAAATTATTTTGGTTTCTGAAGTCTAGACATTTGGCTCAGGTACAGTTTTAGATATATTTTGGTATCTCGACTCTGGGAGTGATTCCAACTCAATTTTCTTTGTCCAAGACAAGTAGAGCTTCACAAATTTGGACAGAAAATTTGCTGAACCCATCAACAAAGCTGAGAGACCGAAAATGCCCTCAAAAGGTTCAGAGTTTAAACTACGTGACAACAACTGAGCAGAGTTTAGCATGACATGGATGTGGTATTAATTCCATACAACTAAGACCAACAACTTTGTGCAAGACTAGCTTTACCTCTACAGAATGAATGCCGAGGAAATAATATCTATAGATTGCACCAATCAGAATGTACCCTCCAAGAAGGCACAAAATTCTGCAAAACAGTTAAATATTAGTCAAGCCAGACCTCAATATGCAGTGAGAAACTTTGCTGGCAGTGGGCGATCATGAGGATTGCTGATCAATGGTCTGGCAACTATGTGAAGTTTAGTGCGGTCAATTGACAACCCCCCCCGTCCTCGTTCCCTCGCGTCGTCCTCTCGAGGGCGACTTAGGGGCGACCAACCCCCCCATCCGCCTCCTCCCCTTCTCGATTCCTGTCCTCGCCGCCGCCGGAGACGGGCGCCGGGTCCCCCGCGCGGCCGCCGATGAGGGTGGCGGCGAGGCCCTCGGCCGTGACGCCGCTCGGGCTCGGGCCTAGGGTTTGAGGCGGCGGCCTCCGCTGGTGAGGGCGGCGTCGTCCTGGCGGCGGGCGGTGCTCGCCGGAGTTGAGGGCCGCGTCTACTTGGCCGCGCGGGCGGCGAGTTGGCGGTGGACGCGGGCGCCGCGTGGAGGGATCCCCTACTGCTCTCCTTCGCCAGATCTGAAGACGGCGCCCCCGTGCTGCTGCTTCCTCCTCGTCAGTCCGGCCGGATCCGGTGGCGGACTGCGCGGATGTGGGGTTGGGAGCTCTGGATCGGAGTAATTTCTTGGCTGGCTGCGGCGGCCACGACGCCGGCGGCGCTCCAGGCGCTGTTTCCTTCTTGAAGGCGGCTTCGAGATCCAGCTCCCTCCCCCTCGTCCTCCCCCTGCACCCGGCTGAAAACCCACAACTTTGGTTGGGCGGCGGCGGTGCCCGGCTCCGTCACCTTCTTGAAGGCGCCGCTTTGGCTCCGCGGGGAGGTGGGACAGCTGCAGCGCGTTCTTGGCGTTCCTGATGGCGGCGGTTCTCTCTTTAGTGGTGTCGCTTTGCCATGGCGGTCGGCTGGTCCGGCTCTCGTGGTGATTGTGGTGCTCAGCTCTTTGTCGTGTCTTCCTGGGGTGCTCCTGTCCCGTTCAGAGAGGCTGGAGGTGGAGCGGCTTCATCTTGCACGGAGCTTCGGTGGAGATGTCAAGTCATGCCTGACCGATAGGTGCTACGCTTTGTCATGCCTGGTCGACAGATGCTACGCACGACAGATCTTCCAAAGACTTCAAGCTGTGTCGGCTGGTGGTACTTGGCAGCATGGTGCTGAGGTGTATCAGTGGCGGTCGCGACGTGCTCAGCTGTTTGCGCGCAGGGAGGAGGTGTTGTTGGGCGTCGTGGTGGCGTCGACGATAGCTGGACCGAGCAAGGTTGATGCATCAATACAGTTCTGAAGATGGAGCGGTGGCAGTTGGCGGCGGCGGCCTCTGAGTGCACACCGGACCGGTGAGACCCATGCCCGGCAGGCGTCCTGGATGGGACCTCAGGTCTTAGATGTTAGGTTTGGCTGCGATGTGTGTTTGGTATTAGGCCCAGGCTATCTGCGCCCCTTCATCAACTAGATAGAGTTGCTTAGACGGCGGCTTTAGTCTTACTGTTGTATTACTTTGTAAGGTCTTGTGAGAATTATTAATAAAGTGGCCGTATGCATCGCCTAGATGCAGAGGCCGGGGGTCATCCTCCTTTTCTAAAAAAAAAGTGAAGTTTAGTAAATAAATGCAACTCAACATAACATACATTATGAACGAAGTGCCTAACCATCCCCAGCCATTTCCAGCATCAGACACTGATCTTGCACACCCAGAAGGGTGTCTAAGTATCGTAACCTGTGAGGTAAAAAATTATTAATGCCTTGCAAGAAATCTGCTATATTCCCAACAAAAAGAAAAAAGAAAAAAGAAAAAAGAAAAAAGAAAAAAGAAAAAAGAAAAAGAAATCTGTTATATCAGAAGTATTGCGACGGAAAAATAGCGCACTCACGTAATCACAACTTCCAGATTGAGTAAATTTATCCGGTAGCTGCAAAAGAGAAGGGGGGAGAAAGCAGCACAAAATAAGAATGCAACAGTGACAGAGGAAAGAACAAAAGAAAGTTTAACTGAAAAAATGTACTCACTTGGGCTACAGCCGAATCACAAAAGATAAAAACAGAAATAGAACACTTTGATGAAAACATCTTGACAATGACACCCTTTTGTGGATTACCGTCATCTGCTTTCCCCTCAGCAAAACAAACTAGGTAAGCTTCACATAGCAAGGATATTTGGGTACGATGTATACATGATTCTTACCTATTAGAGATATATGGGATCCAGATGCCCTTCCAATGGTTGTACAAACATCATACCCTGCAGAAAGAAAAATGTAGACTCCAAGCATGAAGTCACTAATACCAGTAGCCAGAAAGAAAAGACTGCAATTTAATTTTAAACAAAAATAATTAACACCATTAGAAAATGCAGTGGGAAGTGGGAACTCTTAATAATGATTGCAACTTAAGGAGTTTTAAAGGAAGCTTATTATCACCAGAACATGCATACTGGAAAGTACTTAATTGACAGACCACTCCACCAGTGCCATTCTTGATGCACTTTGTAAGGTACAAGAAGAAAAAGCTGGCGAAAATATATCCAATCAGGAGAACAAACCTACCTCCAATGTTATTTGACGCAAGTGCGCTGCATTGGGTGCCACACCTCAATGGACCACCACAGTCCTAATTTGGTAAAGAAATAGTTAAGGCGGAAAAATGAAGCAAAAGAAATCTGTCACCGAGATGCAGGTATAGACAAATCCAACATTAGCTAAATATACTATGACGCAGTTGGGCTTCTGCTTGATATAAATATAGTGGTTTTTGGCTGTCGCTGTTATGTATACAGAGCAGCACACTGATGTTACTAGTTCACAAGACTGTCACAGTAGGTTTTTTTGGTGACGTACTAGCGATTCAAACCATCATCGCTACTCCTACCACTGCTACTGATCTAACACCTTATTTCTGTTTCTTTTTTTGTAAGAAAATAAGAAAACCCGGTTTGAAAAACAAAAAAGTAACATTATGATAGGATGAATACAAATTTCAGGATGACCTGATCATTTCTGCACTAGTACATGTGATTTGCCAAGAGAATGGAAACGGGGGCTATACTCTTAGGAAGTGTTTCTTGTATTTGTAAAATAAGTGAGATACTCAAGAAAGGCTGAGCCGCTGAGGTATACGCAACATAAGACCAGATGAAAGAACAGTAAACAGATGCGCTACCCTGCAGCATCCAAGTAAATAGCATAAACAGACAAGCTAACCGATAATAAAAGGAAGGTTTCCAATTAAATTATGGGATGATTCATCAGTAGAGTACCTCACAGTGAAGACAGACAGGTGGGTCAAAGTTGAATATCATCTGACCGCAGAGCTGCAAACAATAACAGAATGGTGAAGCAGGACACAAAAACCTTTAGGTTATATTATACGCAGAGATTTCAAACAATCCACATTGCAGTTCTCATCCACACCTAGTTGTGGTTGTAGTGTAGATATCTTAAATGTAGCAACTACATATGCAAAAACAATCACACAAAAGGAGTGTCCTGGCGAAACAAACCTGGAACCAGATGACTGAATCGTTCATGGCCACTTTGTAAAACCTGAAACACAAGATGCTCATCGTTATGGGACAGAGTGGAACTTAGATAGCGGTCAGAACACGTGACAGTAAACATACAGGCGACCTGTAAGCTGCGTGCTCCGGAATACCAAGTCCTTCGCCAATCGCATAAAAAATATTCAATCATGGTTTCAACATTCAAGAAGTGAGCCAAGAAGAGCATCAATGCAACAACTTGCTCTGCTACCAAGGCAGGTTTCATGGAGTACTTATATACTAATCGGTCCATCATGTGAAAGCCAAGAGGTCCCCAGAACTACAAAATTACTGATCTCCAAATGCCGATGCCAGCAACTAGCACTGTAGTATACTACACTACT
Source organism: Aegilops umbellulata (assembly GCA_032464435.1). Classification (NCBI taxonomy): domain Eukaryota; kingdom Viridiplantae; phylum Streptophyta; class Magnoliopsida; order Poales; family Poaceae; genus Aegilops; species Aegilops umbellulata. The sequence continues at coordinate 466,232,487 of CP136057.1, forward strand.
GCTACTGCATTCTCCACTATTCAGGAGACGAAATCACGACTTCACAATTGAGTCGGTGATAGCAAGTAAAAAAAAACATAACACGAGCATTTCGTCAAACATGAGAAGCGCGTGTCCACTAAGCACGAGGACCCTGAGCGTATCGCACGCATCTCCTATCAATTGGTTCAGGTTTGTTTGATCTCATGACGCGACTCGCAGTCCCGCTCCCAAACTAGCATATCCATATGCCGATCGAAGCGAAGGAGTGGCCAATTTATCAACTATAAGCGGTGCCAACGGGCAGTGCGCAGTTGGTTGGTTCGCAAGTTACCCATCCTCGCTGAGGACGCCGTGGCGGTGGGCCGGCGTCGGCGCCGCGAGGCTGAAGTTGTAGAGCCCGCCACCGCGCTCGACCGAGAGCTCGCAGGAGCCGCCTCCACCTTCCGCGGCGGCGAGGCAGAGCAGGCCGAGGCTCCAGGCAGCCGCGACGAGCAGCAGCTGCTGCGGTCTCGGCGCAGGCATTTGCACAGGCGACGCCGAGGAGCGGAGAGCGGCCGGGCGAGGAAACGCCGCCGGCTGCCTCGAGTGCTCCACCGTCTCTTGCACGCTCGCGGAGTCTCAGGGCCGTAGCACGGGCGAGCTTTGGTCGGCTCACGTGGTACGTGTCCCCTTCCGTGTGTCTCTCTCTTGGTCCGGGACGGACCGCCGTTGTGGCCTCCGCCTCGGTGCGTCGCGGCCTGCATCGCCCACGTGCTGGCCTCGGGTGCGGTGCAGCGGCTGTTCTTCCCGTGCCGTGCTTGGCATCGCGGGCCCGCTCTGTCAGGTCTGATCAATTAGACAGTGACATGCTCGGTCGGTGTAAGCAACCGAACGTGTCGAGTTCTTTGCTTTTATTTTTTAGGATAGTTCTTTGCTTTTGATTGGTGTGTCACAGTTGTAATCAAGATTTCAGTGGCTCATGACATTAGAACAACCCTAGCACAATCGTTAAGACGTTCGTTATCGGCATATTTTTTTAGAAGAAAAGGGCTGCGCTCCTGTTCCATTTCATTGAAACGAAACAAACGGAATCCAAAGTGCGTTACAACAATAAAGTTCGCGACGGACAGCAGAAATACTACCCGCAGAAAAGCCATCTCTGAGCGAAGCTAGAGGCCAGAGAACTGGCAGAGCAACAAAAGCTAGAAGCGCTAGAGCACTATTATAAAACGAAAAAAACTATAGACCCATCGACCACTCGACATACGACATACAACTAGAACTAGAAGGAAAATCCTCGCTTTAACCAGGGTCTGGCCACAGCAATAGAGGAGGGCTTCTTGCTCTCGTCTCCAACTCTTTCACCGCTCATTTCAGTTTTGTACTGGCACCCCCCGAGGACAGACACTCCCATGTAGACAGATTTATCGCTGTTCTTCTCCAAATATTCTGCAAGCCAGGCCAACAAACGTTATTGAAAACCATATCGTTGCGAGTTTTCCAGATCGCCCACAGGGCAGCTGCATGAACTGTGTTAACAGCAGCGAACCTATCTCCCCTGAGCCAGTTTGAAGTGATGGACATCATATTTATGTCTTCACTCACTCCAATAATGGCACATATGGCTTTCCAAAACTCAGTAGCAACAACACAACGCTAAACAAATGGGAACAGGATTCTTGTTCAGAGCAAAACACACAGGTGGGATCACTCACCTCTTTTCTCTTGCTCAAATTATCTCTGGTTAAGAATTAATTATTGTCCAAGAGCCAGAGAAAAATCTGAATCCTGGGGGAATTTTTTATATTCCAAACAGCAGGGGTGGTAGTAGGTAAAACCTAAAATTTATAAACTTGTAGAAGGATTTGACAGTATAGACCCCTCTAGAATTCAGATTCCATACAGGGGTGTCATCCTCATCTACTAAACTAATGGAGCTAGCAATGTTCACAAGTTCATACCAGACAGTTAGTTTTTCCTGAGTAAAACACCTTCTGAAAGTAATCTTCAGATTATGGCCATCCCAAATTTTGTCAATAATGACATTATGTTCATGAGCTAAGTTGTACAAATCCCAATACTGGGTATCGGCATATTTTACGGAGGACGTTGCATTTTTCTCTTGCAACCTGTTTATCTGGAGGATTTTTTTAACACAGTATACATGGAGACGCTCATACACTCACACATATGAATGCACACACACGCACATCCTATCCTTATGAGTTGACACATCATCTTGAGATTGCGTAGTCGATCGAAACGTCTCCACGCACTGAACTAAATCTGAGAATGGTTTCATACTTAAACCATACCTGTACATGTATCTCTCAAAACCATACTTGAACCATACCCGTTTAATGCCATTTTCAGCCCAACCAAAACTAAACCCTCTATTTTTCTTCACCCAAACCAATTTAAACCCAATACATAACCGTGGATTTAAACCCAACACATAACTATGGGTTTGCTTCAATGTATATATGATTGCACAAATCGACATGTTAAGAAGCAAATGACATAGAAACGGCATAAGTGCGTCTACAACAATTTGGGAACAAAGTTATCGTTGAGATACGGTCAACACACAGCAAGAGTCAAAAAGACAATGCCCACAACCGAAAAGCTCACTGACAAGTGTATTAAACCAATTGCTTAGCTAAAGCACAAGCAAACACATTCAATTTGCATGTGGTGTTTCCCCATAATACAGAATTATATAGTGCATCGCAACATGTACGCGGATCAAAGATACTCGTTGTCGATGCATCCTTGCTTATTGCACATAACCAATGCCCAGAAACCGGTTTGAACCCATAGTTTATAGCCGTTAATAACCAAATTGTTTAAGCCCATAACCAACTATACCCAAATTGGTTTCTTCACATACCCAAACCAAAACCAAACTAAAAAAGACTCAGCCCAATAAAACCTGAACCAATCAAACCCAAAGTAAGAACTGAACCGTTTCACCCATTTTTTTAATAACCACTCTCAGGTTGATACTGAACGCACATCGCCGAAAGATCTGATTTTTTTTTGAAAAATGCGACCATCAATGCCAAATGACTTGAACCTTGGTGGGTTGGTTCCACCATAAGAAAGCTAACCATCTGAGCTGCACTTAGTTCGCTAATCATTAATTTGAGAGTGTGTTCCAACCCTGACCGTTTGTGGGAAGGGAAGTTTCACCTCTCTCTTATCCTCCCGCATGGCCTATCTTCTGGTGCAAATAACCATACCAATCCCCTTGCGAATCTCAATGCTAAAATGAGTCAATTAATGCCCATCGCCGCGTGGCCAACTACCCGCGCCATTTTACGTTGTGTTTCGTAGTGCGCGCGACACGCGGCTATAAAGAGGCTTCCCCCACCACCACCCACAACTCCACTTCCCTCTCCACCTCAACTTCCCTCTCCACTTCCCTCCTCGTCCTCATCATGCCCCTTTGCCCAAAGCTAGATTGGGCGTCGTTCATGGAGGAGGAGGAATGGCAACTAGACGAGGAGGGCCCGCTGCAAGAGGTCGCCCTCATCGCAGAGGAGGAGTGGTAGAAGCGCTGGCACATGCTGGAGGGGCTCGGCTACCCAGTGCCATGCCGAAGCCCTACCTTGATCGCGTCGAAGGACGCCCAACACTGGAGATGCCTTGCCACAACTGGTATTCCACTGCCACGCCAAAGCCCTGCCTTGGTTGCGTTGAAGGCCGACCGACACTGGATCGATCCCTTGCCATAGTCGTTTTCTCGCATCTCCTTCACTACTGGGGAGGCTTAGGATGCATGTGGTGGCTTGCAAGTGCAGGAGGTTTAATTGTAGCCTTTTTAAAGTAAGAGTATCGATCCTACAAGAAGCATAGAAATTTGACTTCTCTCTTGTAGGGACTTTATGGGAATTGTGACTGCAAGTTAGTTGTAGATGAAAAGCAAAATGAAGGCCAAAGGTTATAATGTTTTTGAGTGAAGTGCGAACAAAAAAAAAATCATGCAAAAGAAGTAAAAAAAAACAACGCAGTGTAAACGAAGTGATGAAACCAGGCATTCTCAGTGAGTTTGGAATTCTCACTAGTAAATGTCTAACTTAACTTACACGATTGCATAGTTCTAAGTTGGATACAACTATTCGAAGTAGTCATATCTTGCATGCCTCTACGTAGTTTCTCCATTCCGGTTCTCACTATGGTAATTAAGACTTTTCCGCAGATGCGGCCACACCAAGGGTTCTCCTTTATTCCCATATCAATTGCAAACCTCGGTAAGAGAGGATATTATTGTCACCTATTTGCCCCTATGTCCCGACCTTTACAACGATAGTTTTATGCTCCATGGACATAAAAAGCGGAAATGCTGAGGGGGGGGGCTTCACAACATTCACGGAGGCTATTAAATCAAACATTCAACAGAAGGTCTCGTATCCTTATAGGCGTTTAAATTCTATACATACTAGATGCCATCCATATCCTCGAGAACTAAGAGAACTACTCAGACATGGAGATAAAAAAGCATCATATGAATAGCGGTGACAATCTTGGATGATAAATTGGAGTAACACACTTAGGAATCCTCTAGTGTTTCTTTTACAACGAGATGGAGATGGCATGGTGGCGATGAAGATGTGCTTCCCTGCTTGGGACATTGTTTTTGGAGTTGTGCTTTAGCTAGGGGAACAAGTGGATGATGGTGGTGATCTTGGTGGCACTTGTGCGGTAACGACAGGGGAGATGAGAGATGCCGGGGCCGCAAAACGGTTGTGATTGTTGGCCTTTCGGCGTGTGCATGGGGTCGTCGTGGTTTGTTTGTTGTTGTGAAGTCGGATCCATGATGACAGGGTCCGAGTAGTGAGATGACCGACGACAAATGGTATGGCTTGATGATTCGTCGCGATGTCAACCTAGCATATTTCTCCTTTGTAGTTCACCTTCTGGACTGAAGTTGCCATGTCGGATCTTAGCGTGACTTCCTACAGCTGTTCTAGTGAGGGGCTTCGTCGATGGTCGTGTGTGGTGAAGTCGGAATTGCTTTCTCAAGAAGCAGCGATGACGCACGATGGCGTACAACTTTAGTGATGTTTCCTCCAACGCGGTTTGCGTGGTGTATCTGTTGTATGCCAGGTCGGTAGTGTGTGTCTTAGAGTTCGTCAAGTTCCACGACGTTTGCTATGTGCTTTTGTCCCGTTTTATGAATTGGGCATCATTTCGAATCACAACAATTCTCTAGATTGGGCGCCGGAAAAATCTCGCATCCATGCATAGATCATGAGCAATGCAATGCACTCAGGGGGCGTGCTTAGTAAAAAAAAATCATATGCACCACCAAGTGCTTATCTCAAATTTTTCCTAGTTAAGCATTTGTCACATATAAATAAGCATCCACGTTTAGGCAAAAATAAATTTATTTCCGTATAAGCATCTCTCGAAGAACCTCACTGTACAAGTCCTTAAACGGCTCGCATTCGCTCGTGTTTATTTTTTTGCGCTAGTAATATTAAGGGCATCTACAACCCCGGTGCTTAGGCCAGGCAACATGATTCAATTTCTCGCCGTTATGGGTAAATCCCGTCCGATCGAAGGATCTTGGCTGGCGTGGAAAAGGAATCACGTTAGCGCCAGTCACTTCTCCGTTGAGTAAACAAACTCCCACACCGATGTCAACCTGGGAATGGTTATTAAAAAACTGGGTGAAACGGTTCGATTCTTACTTTGGGTTTGATTGATTCAGGTTTTATTGGACTCAGTCTTTTTTAGTTTGGTTTTGGCTTGGGTATGTGAAGAAACCAATTTGGGTATAGTTGGTTATGGGCTTAAACAATTTGGTTATTAACGGCTATAAACTATGGGTCCAAACCGGTTTCTGGGCATTGGTTATGTGAAATAAGCAAGGACGCATCGACAACGAGCATCTTTGATCCGCGTACATGTTGCAATGCACTATATAATTCTGTATTATGGGGAAACACCACATGCAAATCGAATGTGTTTGCTTGTGCTTTAGCTAAGCAATTGGTTTTAATACACTTGTCAGTGAGCTTTTCAGTCGTGGGCATTGTCTTTTTGACTCTTGCTGTGTGTCGACCGTATCTCAACGATAACTTTGTTCCCAAACTGTTGTAGATGCACTTATGCCTTTTCTATGTCATTTGCTTCTTAACATGCCGATTTGTGCAATCATATATACATGGAAGCAAATCCATAGTTATGTATTGGGTTTAAACCCACGGTTATGTGGGTTTAAATTGGGTTGGGTGAAAAAAATAGAGGGTTTAGTTTTGGTTGGGCTGAAAATGACATTAAACGGGTATGGTTCAAGTATGGTTTTGAGAAATACATGTATAGGTATGGTTCAAGTATGATTTAAGTATGGAACCTTTCTCAGATTTACACCGATGCAACATCTTTAATTAATTATTTTTGTTGTCTAAGCGTCCAATCAGACGCCCTTGCAATGTAGATGGCCCACTTCATGAGATCGTTCTCTCTCGTCCAACAGCACATGCATAATGCATTAGCAAGTTTGTGATGAAAAGAGTCTATAAAACTCCGTATTTGTTTATACGATTTAACATTTTGTTAGAAGAAATAACAAGGAGTTGGTGGGAAAACTAATATGGTTTGAGGATGACTAATATGCTTTCACAAACAAAACTTAGATAAATCATTCACTTCTCAGCCTCGCAAACATCTCATCACTTCATCAGGAGTTCAGGACTCACGAGAACGAACGCTGCTACACAGACGACAAACGGTGGACGATTTGCGGACGATGTAGCACATCAAGCCGCTCATGCGGAAAGCAAAACTAAACAACACCGTTCGATCCAACATCGTCCAGCGTTCGGCCGGAGTACTGTCGTCCGTATAGTAGTTTCGCACGAGAACCTACGTGGACGTGGACACACGCTGACTCAGCTTAGTTCACCATCTAACGGCGCACCAAGCCCTTCGCTTTCCTTCCCGCCACGGGCACCGCTGTGCCGCCACTCGCGACGCCGTCAAGAGCACGGTGAGGCGGCGGGGGCGGAGATGACCCGCCGACGCCACGATGATGACGCCCCCCGCCGCCGTCGTTGTCGTCGTCGCCCGCGTCGCAGTAGCCCTTGAGCATGTCCCCCTCCTCCGGGGTGAAGCCGATGACGGACAGCATGAGGTCGGCGGCCCAGCAGCGCTGCTCGATGACGCGGATGGCGCGGCAGCACCCGGGCCCCAGGTACGCCTCGCCGTTGAGGAAGAAGAGGATGATCTCCCCCGTGCACGACTTGACGTCCAGCAGCGTCTCCCAGCACTGCTGCTGCCCCACTCCCTCCAGCCGCTCGGCGAGGTCGGCCGCCCGGACGAACGTCATCGTAGCCGCCGACGCGGTGGCGGCGACGGCGAGCAGCACCATGAAGGTGGGGAGGAGAGAGGTGGAAACCATGTTCTGAGGTCGACCCTAGCCAGTGCTACCGAGTGAGGAGGCTGACGTACTTATGATGGCGAGCGAGTAGTAACGTCAGGTAAGCGAAAAGGCTTTACGAGAACGTGGAAGTTCAAAGGAATCAATCAAATTATCTTAATTAATTCCCCTCAAACAAAATTATCTTAATTAATCGGGAATGCGTCGCCCCCTCCTCTCCTTCGTACGTTACCCTATGGCCTATCCCCACAAAATTAATCGGGACATGATCCCTTCATTTCCAGTTAACCCTTATCTCCCCGGAAAAAAATCCCTTTCTTTCGTACTCCCTTCGTTCATAAATATTTGTCTTTTTAGATATTTAAATAGACTACCACATATACGGATGTATATAGACATATTTTCTATACTACTATATAGCATGCGAGTAACTTATAATATGAACCGTTGGATAGTTTCAATCCAATGGCTCACATTTGTTTGCTCACGTACTGCTGCAATATATACCGTTGGATAACAAGATCCTACGGCTGTCATTCCAGGGATTCGCGGTAGTGCAGCCTGCTCCTGCATGTGCACATGGCATAGGCTGGTACTGTGCATGTGATATATGGGGCCCATCTTGCATCTTTCGAGTGAACTCCAGAGGATTACTTCTATAAAAAACTGGCAGCTACTCTGCCAGACCCTCCGCACAACCTGCAAAGGCAAGAAAAGTCCAGCTTGGTGGAAACCTCCAGAAAAGGAAAAAAATCAACCTCAAGATGCTTCAAGTCTCCACGATTTGGCTGGATAACAGAAAATACACACCTATTTGTGTTGACGTGTTCGCCACACAAAAAAATGTCCTGCTGGTCCATCTGCCAATATAATTTTCATTTCTTATTTTTTGGATTATGTACTTCTCTAAAGTAAATATAGGTTTACTTTTCTTCTATTACATTGCGTATCAATTTATATTTAGAGAAATATGTTCACATAGTTCAATATGTGTTATCTCCACCAAAAAATATTTATATTTCATACTTTCCAAACTACGTACATCATATAGACACAATAAGAATAGATGATTTTCTGTATTATCAAAATCAATAATTTAATTGATTTCATTAAGAACACACGTGCCTTAGATAAAGTGCGAACCAAATATTTGAGAACATCCCAAAATAATTTATAATCATTTTCATGTTTAGGTTCAATATGAGTGAGTTGTGTTTATTTTAATATTTAAAAAATTATCTGTAACTATTGTTAGCATTTAGTTATGTTGAGCTTGTGTACATTTGCATCATCCGCTATATGAGCCTACCATAAGGATCAACTCTACATGTTGGAAATATTTCTGAAAAGATAATCAAAAGAGTATAACACAAGTATAGGATAAAGAGTTGAATTGTTTATTCCGGGTTTTATTGACACCGTGCACTAACTGGGGTAAAGGGCCTGTCAAAAAATCTCTAGATAAAGTGATAAACAAAAAGAAATTTAACAACTAACTTAGATGTTGAATTAAGGGAAAACCTACATGTCACATCCAAAAAAGAAATTATTTTAGTAAGTTTTGTCCGCAGTCTGATTCAGGTCCAGCTGCCACAACTTCATATTCCTCGTCATTTTGGTGTTGCTCTTCTTCCTTCTGGAACCATCGCCCGACGCAGGCCCAACAATTTACCGCTCCGCCCTCTGCCCTGCTTGACTCCACCCCCTCTGCCCCCTAGGCCTCTTTCTAAACCTTGCCAGATTCCACCGCCCGCGAGCTCGCAGCACCCCCATTGCACCTAAACCCATCAAACTATGACTCCCCTCCATCGACAACGATGTTGTCGCGTCGTCCCCGGGTTCAAGTCACTCCTGGCTCGGCCTCACCGGTACACATGTCTCGGCATCACACACTTGATGAAATTAACTGGTCTGATTTGTAATTTCACGCAACTGATAAATTCCAAAATCTTTAAATTATTTATTTATCAGTTTTATTATGACAGTCCCGGACCTTTATTTTTTGTATTATTCATTGAAATTGAAAATGTTGTGTGAATCATGCCTTGCCGAGTTATTCATTATTTTTGTGCATGATTAAGTATTGACGTGCAAAGCACGTGCAACTAACTAGTAGAGTGTAGATTCACTCATTTTGTTTCGTATGTAGTCATTTGTTGAAATTTCTAGAAAGACAAATATTTAGGAATGGAGGGAGTAGTATAGATGGTACTATGTGGAAGTACCGTGGAGTCCTCTACAACGTATACTAGTACGAATTTGCACAACTTTCAGAGATGTTTAGTAGTACTAGTTTTGAGTTACCACATGCTACATGAGACACACAGACAAATCTTGAAGGCTCAAATCGAGCCTCGAAGTCATTGGGCAGCTACATCAGACTAAACTGTAAATGCAAACCGAAACTACTATCCACAGCACGGCAAATGTTGGGTGAAAGGAAGCGGCAGCAGAAGCGCGAATTGCAAGAGCAAAGAGGCAATTATCGACGGATGGATCAACGGTAGTTATCAAACCTAGGCCATTGAAGCTGCAGCTCTCCTCACTCTGATCATGCTGCTGGTAGTAACTGTTGAAGGCAAATGACACATTCCCAGGCCAGCCAAGACCTGCACAGGAGCCACCAGTCGACAGAGCGGTACAGTCGGCATTGGAGCAAGCGGCAGAGAAACTGGAAGAAACATTGGATAGGTCTTTGTTGTTGTCCACCACACACCATTTCGATGGAAGGTAGTCCACATCCAGCGCATTCTTGAGAGCCGTAGGGCCTTGACCCAAGTTGACATGATACTTTGCTTGGCCATCAAACGTAAAAATGCCATGGTGCCTGTCATAACTTCCGCTTGCTATACTGTGTTGACCTTCGTCTAAAAGGCTGTAGAGGTATGTCTCAGTTGGAGCAAATTTTGGGCGGAGTGGAGTCCCGGATTTTCTCGCCAGGTGGTTGACCAGGCCTGTCATGAAGGATTGAGCAATAGCCGAAGTTGCATTCACAGCTCCATCTGTTGGCCATCCTGCTCTCCCGACAATGATGTCCATATCACTGAATCCAGCTTTAGTTAGAGCAGTAGCCAGAGCATCTATGCTCGCATCGAAGTAGTTGTCATACTTGTTATGATCATCACTTATCGGACGCGACATTAGTTGGAAAAGGTAATAGTCCAATGAAATATTCTTCTTCTGCTGAAAGCTCAAAATAGGATTCAGCTCGACCATAAACGGTGAGCTATGATTAGCAAGAAATGGGAGGAGCTCAACCATGGTTTTGTTAACATCTGGCCTGAAGTAAGCTTTCGAAGGCAGAGTTGATGTGTTTTGGTACGCATCAGAGCTACAAGGCACAACTACTTTCATCTTGCTGGATAACTTTGCATCATCCAATGCCCGTTGAATATTCGCTGCTGCACGAACCACAAAAGGTTGAAACTGCTGCCCGTGATTAAGAAGAAATGGATCATCTCCAACAGCAATAAACCTACAAATTACATTACTCGTCAATATAAAAACTTATAATATAAAAAAACGCAAAATGTGAAATGTAACATCAATGCAAACATGAAACAGAACAAATTAAGCATTATTGCCAAACAGATTGCCTGCCTTGAATCCAGATTTAACCTCACCTAGACTGCAATATAGTCTCTTTAACAGCCATATTACCCTACACTTCGCTACTACTAATTCAGATTTGATACAAACATACCAAACACATTTGATTAATGCAGAAGAATCTCTGCTACTTAACCTAGAAAAGAAAGGAAGAATGCTCGGCCAGAAGCGAAATATCAACAGAAGACGTACAGTCAAGTTTTGTAACAGAAAATTACAGATCTATGCATAAACTACCCGCTGAAGTTTGTTGCTCTTCAAAAAATATATTCCATCCCCAAATATTCAGGACAATTTGGTAGGATCTAGCTGTGCTATACATGAATACATCCAATTTTTCACATTGTTAACTAGGTCCAGGCAAGTTCCTTTTACCATTTTTGGTTCACCAAGAGGAATCCATCACATGTCAGAGGATCTAAAACTTTGCAGAGTATAAACACCTACTAGCACGTCGGTAATTGACATTTGTTGAGTGTTTCATAGATCATACTTGTTTGTTCCATGAAAAAAAAAGACCTTGAGGACTTGAGGCACCTAGAAGAAAATTCCAGTGCACTACTGCAATATAGACATATCAACCTATTGAAGTCAACCAATGGACTTAACTAAAGCAGCGTCTTCCACCTTCAGATCAGATGGTCAACCGTCAACATTATTAAGTATATTGGTTTTGAGCATGTCAGCATGCATGATTGGCAAATCCAGTGGATACAAATTGACTAATCGCATCATCCGGTGCCAATAGAGCCTATAATATTTCTAATTATAGCAACGGGGTAATTTGGTCAGCTTGAGGCATAATATAGATTTGATTTATTCAGTCAACTAGTATCATACAGTAACTATCTAACGAATACGCCTTGGCCCCTTCGCATTTCATGATATATGATCAGTAAAATATGTCGGAAAGAAGAGAAAAGGATCAGCGAAACACTAAGGGCCTCTTTGATTCACATGATTCTGAAAACACGGGAATAGGAAAAACATAGGATTGTAATGTCATGCTCATCTCCATCCTATAGGATTTTGGGTTGTTTGATTGCATCATAGGAAAAACAAAGGATTCCTTCAAAGAGGTTTGAGTGGATGCTAGAAATCCTATTGGAAGTAGTACAAAGAAATCCTTAGGAAAAATTCCTGTAGGATTCAATCCTTTGAATCAAACAGCCAACATAGGAAAAAATCCTAAGGATTATGATCCTCCAAAATTCCTATGTAAATCATTTGAATCAAAGGAGCCCTAAAAGGTAAGGAAAATGCGGATGAAGGGAAGAAGGGGATGCGGCTCTTACTCGAACAGTACGCCGGAGGCGTAGCGGGTGACATTGTCGTGGATCCAGGCGGCGGCTGCCTTCCTGGAGGAGGCGAGGGGGCGGAGCAGCTCGTTCGGGACCCCGACGGTAACGGCGATGCGGGTGCCGGCAAGGGCGGACAGCGCGTCGGGCGAGGCGGCGGAGAGGCGCACGCGGGGGACGGAGTTGGGGAGGAGGAGGTCACGCACGACCTGCGCTGCCGGGAGTGGGTGGGATGCCGCGAAGCCCCAGTTCACGCCCACCGCGGCGGCCGGCGGCGGCGCAACGGCGACGGCGAGGAAAAGGAGAAGCGGGAGCGCAGTTGCCCGTGGCCGCAGCGGGCGGCGGCGACTGGGCCGCATCATTGCCTGCTGTTCCGTGTACACACCGTTGCGGTGCTGCCGCCTCCTAAATTTAATTTGTCCAGCGGTTTAGACTACAACCCCAAACTTCAATTTGGTTCAAATGCCCTTTAAACTTTTTTTTGGTAAACAGAAGTTTTATTCCAAAATTACCGGGTTACAGTCAAGATTAAGAGTTCCCGGTACTTGGCGATCCTCTATTTATCCATAATAACAGTGCTACATCATAATTTTTTTCCGTCGAAATTTCTGCGGAATAAACTCCATTCCTTCATAAAGGACCTGATCTCAGCAGCAATATGTTCATATGCTGAGCGAGTTAAGCTATCACCAGATAAAGTCACCAATACTTTGGAGGAGTCCGATTAGACTATGATCGGACCTTCTGAATGATAGTATATCATTATTTCATTGAAGTAAGAACCGGTAAGCTGCAAAGATTATACTCTCATCATGTCTCCTAAGGTTATTACCTCTGTAGCCGAGCAAGAAATGAATCATCCACCAAGAGGGCTTTCTGGTTTACTAGTCATGGTGGCCAAGGTTGTACCTCTATAGCCGAGCAAGAAATGAGTCATCCGCCAAGATGACTTTCTGGTTTACTGGCCATGGTGGCCAAGGTTGTGCTGATACAGAACTCTTAATCGCCGGTATATAACATGTCTCATTTGGTTGCATCTTCCCTTTCATAATTTCGTTAGTGCTATACATCCTCAAAAGGAGCAGGGACTTCAGGTAACATTGCAAGAACTCGGCAGGTGTTCCAGGTGGAGATACTTCTTTTCCATGGACCATATCCGAGCGAAGCTGCCAGATACAATAACAAAACAAAGCAGAACATAGGGTATTACCTCAGCCATGAGGGCCCGAACCTGGGTAAACCCCTTGTGTGAACTCCCCTCTAGTACTTCCAGGTACGCTCGCTACCCTACCAAGGGTACTAACTGTTTTCTGCACCGGTAGTTAGCATGCCAATCAGGGGATGCATCGGCCGAAGACAGAACCCAGATAGGATCTCTAATCATGCCTGATGACTTCATGTCAGGCCAAACTTTCACCTTCAGCTCCTTCAAGTTCGTCGCTGATGGACGAGTGTTGCTCTACGACAAGACACCGCCCTCTCCCATCAATACCAAGCACTTCAGAAGCCTCGAGTTCCACTTCGACCAGCACAGCGACGTCGTGTGCCTCCATGCTCTGCCATCACCCTTAGCACGTGAGGCAGTCCCGATGATGGCCGACCTCGGAACGCTTTGAATATGCTTTGTGAGTTGTTACGTTTGTTCCTGAGGACATGGGATAAGTCTTGTTATAAGTAATCTAGTGAATTTGGTATTCGTTCGATATTTTGATGAGATGTATGTTGTCTTTCCTCTAGTGGTGTTATGTGAACGTCGACTACATGACACTTCACCATTATTTGGGCCTAGGGGAAGGCATTGGAAAGTAATAAGTAGATGATGCGTTGCTAGAGTGACAAAGGCTTATGTGCCGCGCGGATATTTAAGCTACAGTGAACCCCGCTAATGATGCCACGTCACCTTAATTACTGTTGCTAGTCTCGCATTAGTTCGAAAACGATTCTAATTAAAATTTAAAATATAGGCAAACAACAAAAGTTCTCAAACATTAAAACTAAAATGTTTATCATGTGGCAAATAATACCTAACTAGTTTTGGTGGTGGAACCAACCTTTTCCAAAGTGTTTAAATGCCCTAAACTAATTAAAAATTGTGGCTAAAATAATAATTTAATTGCTTTTGAGAATATAAAAATATTAAACTAAATTATTTTGGGTCCAAACTAGGTTTGGCAGTGGCCTATTTTGATGGTACTAATTTAGGTGCTAACTTGTATTTTAAAGAAACTAAACTAACAAAAACTAAAATAAAAACATAAAAGAAAGGAAAAAAGAAACAAAGCCCCCCTGCTGGGCTGTGGCCCAGCTGGCCATTCAGCCGGTCAGGCCGACCCACTCCCCGTACGCCCGCCTGGCCTATAGGCCACACCCCGCTAACCCTAACCCACCCCACTATCCCCACTCCCCCACTCGCTCGCTCTCTCCCCCTTCCCCCGATCCGATCTGGATCGGGGCTCGTGTAACACCCCGGATGTAACTTGCCATATTTGTAACTCCAACTCTTGCCATTTTCGGCAATGTGATATGATATTCCCTCCGTGGTTGGGTTTCCTTCATTTCGCATTTTGTCCTTGCCGTGCATTTCATGTCATGTCATCATGTGCATCGCATTCGCATACGTGTTCGTCTTATGCATCCGAGCCTTTTCCCCGTTGTCCGTTTTGCAATCCGACGCTCCTACGTCCTTCGGCGCCCCCTTTTACCTATTTTCATGTGCGAGTGTTAAACGGTCTCGGAATGGACCGAGGTTTGCCAAGCGGCCTTGGTATAGCACCGGTAGACCGCCTGTCAAGTTTCGTGCCATTTGGACTTCGTTTGATACTCCAACGGTTAACCGAGGGACCGAGAAGGCCTCTTTTGTATACAGCCCAACACCCCTCCTAAGTGGGCCAAAACCCATCCTACACCCCTCCATCTTCTCGGTCGTTCGATCACGATCGTGTGGGCGAAAACTACACTCCATTTGGAGCCTCCTAGCCCCTCCTACCTATAAATACAACTCTCCCCCCGAATTTTCGGATCAATTCCACCCTAACCCTAGCTCCCCGCTCCCTCCGCGCGCCGGACACGTCCGGTCCGCGCCGGACTAAATGCCGCCGCCGCCCCGGGCCAACCGGAGGCCTCCACGTGGCCCCGGCCGCCGCACGCCGCCCGCGGCCCGCCGAGCCCGCGGTCGGCCCCCGAGGCCCGCGCCTCCTCCGCCCACTCGCCTCCTGCGCCCCGCCGCCCGAGCAGGCGCCGCCCCGGCGCGCCTCGCCGCCGCCTCCGCCCGCCGGCCGCCGCCTCGGCTCACCGACCTCGCCGGCCCCGCCACCTGACGCCTCCCCCGGCGACCCACGACGTGCCCCGGCCTCCTCCTCCCCATCTCCGGCGCCTCCCTCGTCCCCTCCAGCCGGATCCGCCCCCTCGCCATCTCCGGCGAGCTCTCTCCGGCGAGCTCCTCGGGAAGCCCGCTGGATCTGGATCTGAGATCCCTGAGGTTGACTTTCCCCGAGTCCCCGATTTCCTCCAAGTCTTTTTCTTTCAGTAATTTTGTTGCATGTTCATCGATCCTTAACTCCCTACCCGTGGCTCCGTTTTGGGCGTATAGCATATAGAATTGTTTGTCCTGATGAGTACATCATTTCATCTCATTGCATCATTTTCATTTGAGCTCATCTTGTTGCCCGAAATGCTGTTGAAAGAGGGATATGTGATGTTAGTTTCAGATCTGTTTCAGTAAATGCACTTTTGTCATTTTTGCCATGATTGATGTGTGCACCCTATGAACTTGAGTCCTACATGTGTTTTGTAATATGCCATGCCATCTTTACAGGGGTGTATGCCATGTATTTTTGTGATCTTTGTGGTGACTAGCACAAGCATGCAAACTAGGGATCATATTGTTGCTGATTTCAGGGACTTAGTATTTTCACTAAGTCATGTCCTGCTGTTATTTTTATCCCATGTGTTCTTGTTGTTACAGAGAGATCTATGCATATTTTGAGCATGATCAGTAAGGGTGTTTTGAACATATGGATTTGATCTATCCAACAATGCCTTTTTTTTGTAATTATGGAGTTCCATATCTTGAGTAAATCGAGCTCTACTTTTGCTATAAAATGTTACCGGCAGATTGTTTACATGTTATTCGATTTTGCCAAGCTTGTTGTAGTTGATCCTTGCATGCTATGATGTTATTCTTGCCACGTCTAGCTTTTATGACATGTATTCTTGGTGGTTGTATGCTTAGTTTATCATGAAATGCTTTGTAGTGAGTGTATCGAGCTCGTAAACATGCCTACTTGCTATCTGTTTTTGACATGTCCAGTTTTCTGCTAAGTCTGAAAACTGTAACGAAAATTGCTTAATTGACATGGGTGCTATTATATTTTATGGTCCTTTTTGGCTCATGGTCATTAAGGGACTTTTGTTAAATGCTTTGAGTAGATTCACGCCATGCCATATTTTGCTATGTCCTGTTCCTGTAGCAGGTTGTTTCCTTGCTCTAAACATGGCTTCCTGATGTTAATTTCTGGCATGATAGTATTTTCACTAAGTCTGTGAAGCTGATATATTTTGCAATTTTGCCATGCTTGTTTGAACCTGTTATGTTGTGATTTATCCATAGCTCAGTGTTCATCTTTTGTCAAGCATCTTGAGTAGATCACTGACATATGCTTTGATGATATGTTTGGATGCAGTAGCTTAGTTTATTGTTGCATTCTAAGTGGCATCATGCTGTTAATCGCAGAAATATGTCATTCTTGTTTTGCTTGTCATTTGCAAACCGTGCATCCGATTCCGGTGATCTTTATATCGATTTCAACC
Source organism: Aegilops umbellulata (assembly GCA_032464435.1). Lineage (NCBI taxonomy): Eukaryota > Viridiplantae > Streptophyta > Magnoliopsida > Poales > Poaceae > Aegilops > Aegilops umbellulata. The sequence continues at coordinate 466,249,551 of CP136057.1, forward strand.
GAAATCACCTCATCTTTCCAGTGGCATACTTGGTTTTCCAAGATTATGCCTTGTTCATCTTTTTCCTTCCGGAGCACGCATATGCATTGCATACCACATCTCGCATATCATGCCATGTTTTGCATCATGTTGCTTGCGCATTGCATCGTGGTTGATAGTTGTTCCTTTGCTTGTGTTCTTGTTTTGGGTAGAGCCGGGAGACGAGTACGCGAACGAGGAACCTGTTGAGAACGCTTACGAGGAGCAAGCTTTCGACAACCCTGAGAACTTTGCAGGCAAGCTGACCATACCCTCGAAATCACTTCTATCTTTGCTTGCTAGATGCTCGCTCTTTTGCTATGCCTATGCTGCGATACCTACCACTTGATATATCATGCCACCCATATTGCCATGTCAAACCTCTAACCATCCTTTCCTAGCAAACCGTTGATTGGCTATGTTACCGCTTTGCTCAGCCCCTCTTATAGCGTTGCTAGTTGCAGGGGAAGATGAAGTTGGTTCCATGTTGGAACATGATTATTTTGGGATATCACAATATCTCTTATTTTAATTAATGCATCTATATACTTGGTAAAGGGTGTAAGGCTCGGCCTTATGCCTGGTGTTTTGTTCCACTCTTGCCACCCTAGTTTCCGTCATACCGGTGTTATGTTCCTTGATTTTGCGTTCCTTACACGGTTGGGTGATTTATGGGACCCCCTTGACAGTTCGCCTTGAATAAGACTCCTCCAGCAAGGCCCAACTTTGGTTTTACCATTTGCCACCTAAGCCTTTTCCCCGGGTTTTCGCGAGCCCGAGGGTCATCTTTATTTAAAACCCCCCCGGGCCAATGCTCCTCTGAGTGTTGGTCCAAACTAGAGCCCTTTGCAGCGCCACCTCGGGGAAACTTGAGGCCTGGTTTTAGTTGTACGGACTGCTCATCCGGATGTGCCCTGAGAACGAGATATGTGCAGCTCCTATCGGGATTTGTCGGCACAATCGCGCGGCTTTGCTGGACTTGTTTTACCATTGTCGAAATGTCTTATAGCCGGGATTCCGAGACTGATCGGGTCTTCCCGGTAGAAGGAATATCCTTCGTTGACCGTGAGAGCTTATAATGGGCTAAGTTGGGACACCCCTGCAGGGTATTATCTTTCGAAAGCCGTCCCGCGGTTATGAGGCAGATGGGAATTTGTTGATGTCCGGTTGTAGAAAACCCGAAGTTGACCTTAATTAAAACACATCAACCGCGTGTGTAACCGTGATGGTCTCTTCTCGGCGGAGTCCGGGAAGTGAACACGGTGTTGGAGTTATGTTTGGCGTAGGTTGTTCTAGGATCACTTCTAGCTTCACGACCGTGCTTTGCTTCTCTTCTCGCTCTCTTTTGCGAGTGTAGCCACCATATATGCTAGTCGCTTGCTGCAGCTCCACCTTACAACCCCATCCTACCTTTAAGCTTAAATAGACTTGATCTCGCGGGTGTGAGATTGCTGAGTCCCCGTGACTCACAGATTCTACCAAAACAGTTGCAGGTGCCAACGATGCCAGTGCAGATGACGCAACCGAGCTCAAGTGGGAGTTTGACGAGGAACGTGGTCGTTACTATGTGTCTTTTCCTGATGATCAGTAGTGGAGCCCAGTTGGAATGATTGGGGATCTGTGTAGCATTTGGGGTAGTCTTCTTTCATTTTGGTTCCGTAGTCGGACCTTGAGCGTAATCTGGATGAGGGATGTTTATTTATGTATTGTGTGAAGTGGCGACTGTAAGCCAACTATGTACCTCTTTCCCTTATGTATTACATGGGTTGTGTGAAGATTACCTCACTTGCGACATTGCTTTCAATGCGGTTATGCCTCTAAGTCGTGCTTCGACACATGGGAGATATAGCCGCATCGAGGGCGTGACAAGTTGGTAATTAGAGCCATCCCCGACCTAGGAGCCCCCCCTGCTTGATCGAATCGCTGGCGTTGTTGAGTCTAGAAAAATGTTTTGAGTCTTAGGATTATATATATCGGAGAGTAGGATTCTTTTTACTCCCCAGTCCCTTCATCGCTCTGGTGAGGCCTCCTGACGTAGAAGTTTTGACTCTACTCTCCTCAAATTTCACTAAAAATTTTTTTAGGATCACGCGGGTATCTTAGAATCGTTCCGATGGTTTTGTGACGAGAACATTGTTCTTGGTGCCTCCTGACATTTAGGGGTTGTGGCAGTGTCCCGGGGAGTTGAGCTCCAAGGTGTTGTCGTCACAATTTTATCGTTACAGTTCTGGAATACCTGAGTTTCGCCGACATTGAAAATCTCTTTTGTACAGTTGTTGGTGAGATAACCCTGATAACCCAGTACTGGGGCGAGTTCGGGAGTATTGCCATAACTCGTATAACGGATGCTTTTCGAAGGTTGAGGTAAACGATTTCCGAGGGTTTCTTGGTTATGTGTTGAAGGATGGATACAGCTGGATCTAGGTATTGTTAGTTTGGGTGATATATTTTGTGTCCCCTGTATCCCCAACACCTGATTGCATAACCAGAAAGTTTTGGGAGTTTATAAATGGGAATTCTAATAGCTTATAGGATATCTTTTCGAGATATGTATGATTTGAGATTGGGGCCTAACGTGCTAGTGGTCCGCCTATTCACGGCCGATTTACAGTGGTCGCAAGGCGTCTTAAAGAATCCTTGGCTATGCTGATTCGGGGACGTCTTGTTTGTCATTCGTGACGTCCGCTGTACGTCGTGCCCGTGTGGGCCCCACCACGAACACTTTGGGCGACATCTCTATCATGTGTTTGTTCCGGCTTATTCTGCAAGCCAATCCTTTGTTTTGTTTTTAGTTGCGATATTCGAGTTGTTTTGAAGGCAGATGGTGATTCCATACCTTTATCTAAATGGCTTCTCAGCTTATGGAAGTGTGATGCTTTACTTTGGAATTCATTCGTTCACTCTTGTTCGAATGTTTATTGTGAAGACTATATGTTGCAATTTCGATCCTTTGATTCAGCTTGAATATATGTCTTTCAAGATGCTAATGGATGTCACCCTCTTCAGGATGGCTCCGCCAACGCGTCAGAATCTGGAACGCAATGAAGGAAGTCGGGCTAACCCTCCGCCACCACCTCCGCCTCCGGAGGCATGGCAAGCCTTGATGACAGCCACCAATGCCAACGCTCAGATTCTGATTCAGCTCTTGCAAGATCGCAACCAAGGGCAAGGTAATCAAGGAAATCAAGGCCAAGGCAACAATCAGCCGCACTTTGCTACCCTCAATCAATTCCTTGCAAATCAGCCAAAGACTTTCAGCTACTGTGTCGAGGCCACAGACGCCGATGATTGGCTCGTGGACATCAACAAGCATTTCGAATGTAGCAATGTCAGACCTAAGGACTTTGTCAAGTTTGCCTCTTTTCAACTCAAGGATCAAGCTGCTGAGTGGTACCAACAATACAAAGATTCCAGAGGAGGTCATGTGATTACCTGGGATGATTTCCGCCGAGACTTCAAAGCTCATCACATTCCAGAAAGTGTTGTTGAGAGTAAGCGTGAGGAGTTCCGCAATCTCAAGCAAGGCAGCATGTCTGTGTATCAATACAACACTCAGTTCCAGAAGCTCTCTCGTTTTGCTAAGCAAGACATCCCTGATGAGAAGAGCATGATTTACCAATTCAGGCGTGGCCTCAGAGAAGATCTGCAACTAGCTCTAGTGCTTTTTGAGCCGAAAAAGTATGATGAATTCTACAACATGGCACTGAAACAAGAGGCTGCCCAACTTAAGTGTGAGGCTTCTAAGAAGAGAGTCAGGGATGCAGTTCAGTCCTCTTCTTCCTCACTAGTGGCGGCAAAGCAACAGAAGTTCTGGTTGCCTCCTCCTCCTCCGTTCCGTCAGCCTTACCAGCAGAAGAACTAAGGTGGTCGTGGATCTTCCCACCCACCCAACCCTGGCTATCAGAACAAGTCTCAGAACCAAGCTCCAAGGCCAAATGCTCCTTATCATCGTCCGCTCTCAGAGGTGACTTGCAACAAGTGTCAGCAAAAGGGTCACTATGCGAACAAGTGCTTCAACCAAAGGCGCCTTCCGCCTCCTCCTCCTGTGAGATCTTCAAGAAATGCAGTGGTCAAGCATAATTCCCAGTCTGCAAAGGTGAACATGATGAATGCAGCTCAAGCGGAGGAATCTACTGAAGTGATAATGGGTAATCTCTCAGTTAATGATATTCCTGCAAAAGTCTTATTTGATACTGGCGCATCACATTCTTTCATTTCAAGACCTTTTGTGGCTATGCATGATATGGTTACTCAAGTTTTTCCGAGACCTTTGTCTATTGTTTCTCCGGCTCGACAAATGACTTCTCGAGTTTTGGTTCCGAATGTCGGTATCAAGATGGGCGACTATAAATTTTTGGCTAAACCAATTGTCCTTGGTGACTCGGATATTGATCTAATTCTCGGGATGGACTGGCTTTCTAAGCACAAGGCTCAGCTTGATTGTGCTGCCAGGGAAATTCAATTGACTCACTCTTCTGAGGATGTGATCATCTATGCCGCTCGTGACGAAACCATAAGGTTATTTTCTCTCAATGAGAAGGGCGAGCTAGACGCAATCTCTCAAATTCCAGTCGTTTGTGAGTACCAAGATGTCTTTCCAGAAGAACTTCCGGGAATGCCTCCTCACCGGCCAGTTGAATTCGTTATTGATCTTGAGCCTGGCACGGAACCCGTTTGCAAGCGTCCTTACAAGCTTGGGCCAAAAGAGTTGAAGGAATTGAAGAAACAACTCGATGAACAAGAGCGTCTGGGTCTGATCAGACCAAGTTCTTCTCCTTGGGGTTGTGGTGTTCTTTTTGTCCAGAAGAAGGATGGCACGGACCGACTTTGCGTCGATTACCGTCCATTGAACAAGAAGACAATCAAGAACAAGTACCCACTTCCCAACATCATTGAGCTGTTCGAGCAACTTAAAGGTGCTAAAGTGTTCTCCAAGCTTGACCTTCGTATGGGTTATCATCAGATTCGCATTCGTGAAGAAGATATTCCCAAGACAGCATTCAGAACAAGCTTTGGTTCTTATGAATATACTGTCATGTCTTTCGGCCTTGTCAATGCTCCTCCAACTTTCTCTCGAATGATGAACTTCATCTTCAACCCCTACACCAATGAATTCGTCTTGGTCTATCTCGATGATATATTGGTCTTCTCCAAGAATAAGAAGGATCATGCCAAACATTTGCGATTGGTGCTCGACAAGCTCAGAGAGTATCAATTCTATGCGAAGTTCTCCAAATGTGAATTCTGGCTTGATGAAGTTCTTTACCTTGGTCATATTATCTCTGCCAAGGGCATTGCTATTAATCCCGAGAGGGTGTCTGCAGTTTTGAATTGGGAACCTCCTCAGAATGTCAAGCAGCTTCGCAGTTTTCTTGGACTTGCAAGCTATTGCCGAAGATTCGTTGAGAATTTCTCAAAGATTGCAAAGCCTCTTTCCAACCTCCTCCAGAAGCAGGTGAAGTATGTCTGGTCTCCTGAGTGTGATGTTGCTTTCAACGCTATCAAAGAGAAACTCATCACTGCTCCAGTTTTGACTCCTCCTGACGAATCCAAGCCTTATGAAGTTTTCTGTGATGCTTCTCTTCAAGGTCTCGGTGCTGTGTTAATGCAAGAGAAGAAAGTTTTGGCATATACCTCTCGTCAGTTGAAGCCCAATGAAAAGAACTACCTCACTCATGATCTTGAGTTGGCGGCAGTTGTCCATGCATTAATAACATGGAGACATCTCTTGTTGGGAAGGAAAGTGGACATTTTCACCGATCACAAGAGTCTCAAGTACATTTTCACTCAACCCAACCTCAACCTCAGGCAGACTCGATGGGTCGAAATGATTCAAGAGTATAATCCGAGTATTGAATATACTCCAGGCAAGGCCAATGTGATTGCAGATGCTTTGAGCAGGAAGGCTTATTGCAACATCTTAATCCTCAAGCCCTTTCAACCGGATCTTTGTGAAGCTTTCCGCAAACTGAATCTTCAAGTTGTTCCTCAAGGCCTTCTTGCCAACCTCATAGTCTCTCCTACTTTGGAAGATCAAATTCGTGAGGCTCAACTCCTGGATACCATGGTGAAGAAGGTGAAACGTGGTATTGACAAGGGCATTTCCAAATACAAGTGCTATCGCGTTGATGATAAAGATACTCTTTTCTTCGAGGACCGGATTGTGGTTCCTAAGGGTGATCTTCGTAAAGTCATTATGAACGAGGCGCACAATTCTCTTCTGTCAATTCATCCTGGAAGTACGAAGATGTACCATGACCTCAAGCAGTCGTATTGGTGGACTCGAATGAAGTGAGAAATTGCTCAATTCGTGAATGAATGTGATGTCTGTCGAAGGGTGAAAGCAGAACACCAACGACCAGCTGGTCTACTCCAACCTCTTGCTATTCCAGAATGGAAGTTTGATCATATCGAAATGGACTTTGTGACTGGATTTCCGAAGTCCAAGCATGGAAATGATGCCATCTTCGTCGTCATCGACAAGCTCACTAAAGTGGCTCATTTTCTTCCTATCAAAGAGTCTATCACAGCAGCGCAGCTGGCAGAGCTTTACACCTCCAGAATTGTCTCCTTGCATGGCATTCCTCAAGTGATCTCTTCAGACCGTGGCATCATCTTTACATCCAAGTTTTGGGATTCTTTTCAGAAGGCCATGGGCACAAACATTCGCTTCAGCACAGCTTTCCATCCTCAAACTAGTGGACAAGTCGAGAGTGTCAACCAAATTCTTGAAGATATGCTCAGGGCTTGTGTTATCTCTTTCGGCATGAAGTGGGAGGATTGTCTTCCATATGCTGAGTTCTCTTACAACAACAGCTTTCAAGCGAGCTCGGGCAAAGCCCCATTCGAGATTCTCTATGGCAGAAAGTGCCGTACTCCTCTCAATTGGTCAGAGACGGGCGAACGCCAACTTCTTGGCAACGACTTGATCACAGAGGCTGAAGATATGTGTAAAGTCATTCATGAGAATCTCAAAGCCGCTCAATCGCGCTAGAAGAGCTATTATGATAGCAAACACCGCGATTTGACTTTCGAGATCGGAGACCATGTCTACCTCCGCGTCTCTCCAATGAAAGGCACTCGTCGCTTCGGTATCAAAGGGAAACTTGCCCCTAGATACGCCAGTCCTTTCAAGATTGTCGGCAAAAGAGGCGATCTCGCCTATCAACTTGAGCTTCCCCCCAACTTTGCAAATGTGCACGATGTGTTGCACGTGTCACAGCTTCGCAAGTGCTTCAAGACGCCTGAGCGCACCATCAACTTCGAAGAGATTGATCTTCAAGAAGATTTGTCTTATCATGAGCATCCCGTTGCTATTCTTGAAGAAACGGAGCGCAAGACTCGCAACAAGTCCATCAAATTCCTGAAAGTGAAGTGGTCACACCATTCAGAACGAGAAGCCACCTTGGAGCGCGAGGACCACCTCCGTTCCGAATATCCGGAGTTCTTTCAGTCCTAGATCTCGGGACGAGATCCTCTCGTAGTGGTGGAGTGTTGTAACACCCCGGATGTAACTTGCCATATTTGTAACTCCAACTCTTGCCATTTTCGGCAATGTGATATGATATTCCCTCCGTGATTGGGTTTCCCTTCATTTCGCATTTTGTCCTTGTCGTGCATTTCATGTTATGTCATCATGTGCATCGCATTCGCATACGTGTTCGTCTTATGCATCCGAGCCTTTTCCCCGTTGTCCGTTTTGCAATCCAACGCTCCTACGTCCTCCGGCGCCCCCTTTTACCTATTCTCATGTGCGAGTGTTAAACGGTCTCGGAATGGACCAAGGTTTGCCAAGCAGCCTTGGTATAACACTGGTAGACCGCCTGTCAAGTTTCGTGCCATTTGGACTTCGTTTGATACTCCAACGGTTAACCGAGGGACCGAGAAGGCCTCTTTTGTATTCAGCCCAACACCCCTCCTGGGACAAAACCCATCCTACACCCCTCCATCTTCTCGGTCGTTCGATCACGATCGTGTGGGCGAAAACTACATTCCAATTGGAGCCTCCTAGCCCCTCCTAACTATAAATACAACTCTCCCCCCGAATTTTTGGATCAATTCCACCCTAACCCTAGCTCCCCGCTCCCTCCGCGCGCCGGACACGTCCGGTCCGCGCCGGACTAAACGCCGCCGCCGCCCCGGGCCAACCGGAGGCCTCCACGTGGCCCCGGCCGCCGCGCGCCGCCCGCGGCCCGCCGAGCCCGCGCCTCCTCCGCCCGCTCGCCTCCTGCGCCCCGCCGCCCGAGCAGGCGCCGCGCCGGCGCGCCTCGCCGCCGCCTCCGCCCGCCGGCCGCCGCCTCCGCTCGCCGACCTCGCCGGCCCCGCCACCCGACGCCTCCCCCGGCGACCCACGACGTGCCCCGGCCTCCTCCTCCCCATCTCCGGCGCCTCCCTCGTCCCCTCCAGCCGGATCCGCCCCCTCGCCATCTCCGGCGAGCTCTCTCCGGCGAGCTCCTCGGGAAGCCCGCTGGATCTGGATCTGAGATCCCTGAGGTTGACTTTCCCCGAGTCCCCGATTTCCTCCAAGTCTTTTTCTTTCAGTAATTTTGTTGCATGTTCATCGATCCTTAACTCCCTACCCGTGGCTCCGTTTTGGGCGTATAGCATATAGAATTGTTTGTCCTGATGAGTACATCATTTCATCTCATTGCATCATTTTCATTTGAGCTCATCTTGGTGCCCGAAATGCTGTTGAAAGAGGGATATGTGATGTTAGTTTCAGATCTGTTTCAGTAAATGCACTTTTGTCATTTTTGCCATGATTGATGTGTGCACCCTATGAACTTGAGTCCTACATGTGTTTTGTAATATGCCATGCCATCTTTACAGGGGTGTATGCCATGTATTTTTGTGATCTTTGTGGTGACTAGCACAAGCATGCAAACTAGGGATCATATTGTTGCTGATTTCAGGGACTTAGTAGTATGCCATGCCATCTTTACAGGGGTGTATGCCATGTATTTTTGTGATCTTTGTGGTGACTAGCACAAGCATGCAAACTAGGGATCATATTGTTGCTGATTTCAGGGACTTAGTATTTTCACTAAGTCATGTCCTGCTGTTATTTTTATCCCATGTGTTCTTGTTGTTACAGAGAGATCTATGCATATTTTGAGCATGATCAGTAAGGGTGTTTTGAACATATGGATTTGATCTATCCATAAATGACTTTTTTTGTAATTATGGAGTTCCATATCTTGAGTAAATCGAGCTCTACTTTTGCTATAAAATGTTACCGGCAGATTGTTTACATGTTATTCGATTTTGCCAAGCTTGTTGTAGTTGATCCTTGCATGCTATGATGTTATTCTTGCCACGTCTAGCTTTTATGACATGTATTCTTGGTGGTTGTATGCTTAGTTTATCATGAAATGCTTTGTAGTGAGTGTATCGAGCTCGTAAACATGCCTACTTGCTATCTGTTTTTGACATGTCCAGTTTTCTGCTAAGTCTGAAAACTGTAACGAAAATTGCTTAATTGACATGGGTGCTATTATATTTTATGGTCCTTTTTGGCTCATGGTCATTAAGGGACTTTTGTTAAATGCTTTCAGTAGATTCATGCCATGCCATATTTTGCTATGTCCCGTTCCTGTAGCAGGTTGTTTCCTTGCTCTAAACATGGCTTCCTGATGTTAATTTCTGGCATGATAGTATTTTCACTAAGTCTGTGAAGCTGATATATTTTGCACTTTTGCCATGCTTGTTTGAACCTGTTATGTTGTGATTTATCCATAGCTCAGTGTTCATCTTTTGTCAAGCATCTTGAGTAGATCACTGACATATGCTTTGATGATATGTTTGGATGCAGTAGCTTAGTTTATTGTTGCATTCTAAGTGGCATCATGCTGTTAATCGCAGAAATATGTCATTCTTGTTTTGCTTGTCATTTGCAAACCGTGCATCCGATTCCGGTGATCTTTATATCGATTTCAACCGAAATCACCTCATCTTTCCAGTGGCATACTTGGTTTTCCAAGATTATGCCTTGTTCATCTTTTTCCTTCCGGAGCACGCATATGCATTGCATACCACATCTCGCATATCATGCCATGTTTTGCATCATGTTGCTTGCGCATTGCATCGTGGTTGATAGTTGTTCCTTTGCTTGTGTTCTTGTTTTGGGTAGAGCCGGGAGACGAGTACGCGAACGAGGAACCTGTTGAGAACGCTTACGAGGAGCAAGCTTTCGACAACCCTGAGAACTTTGCAGGCAAGATGACCATACCCTCGAAATCACTTCTATCTTTGCTTGCTAGATGCTCGCTCTTTTGCTATGCCTATGCTGCGATACCTACCACTTGCTATATCATGCCACCCATATTGCCATGTCAAACCTCTAACCATCCTTTCCTAGCAAACCGTTGATTGGCTATGTTACCGCTTTGCTCAGCCCCTCTTATAGCGTTGCTAGTTGCAGGGGAAGATGAAGTTGGTTCCATGTTGGAACATGATTATTTTGGGATATCACAATATCTCTTATTTTAATTAATGCATCTATATACTTGGTAAAGGGTGGAAGGCTCGGCCTTATGCCTGGTGTTTTGTTCCACTCTTGCCACCCTAGTTTCCGTCATACCGGTGTTATGTTCCTTGATTTTGCGTTCCTTACACGGTTGGGTGATTTATGGGACCCCCTTGACAGTTCGCCTTGAATAAGACTCCTCCAGCAAGGCCCAACTTCGGTTTTACCATTTGCCACCTAAGCCTTTTCCCCCGGGTTTTCGCGAGCCCGAGGGTCATCTGTATTTAACCCCCCCCGGGCCAATGCTCCTCTGAGTGTTGGTCCAAACTAGAGCCCTTTGCAGCGCCACCTCGGGGAAACTTGAGGCCTGGTTTTAGTTGTACGGACTGCTCATCCGGATGTGCCCTGAGAACGAGATATGTGCAGCTCCTATCGGGATTTGTCGGCACAATCGCGCGGCTTTGCTGGACTTGTTTTACCATTGTCGAAATGTCTTATAGCCGGGATTCCGAGACTGATCGGGTCTTCCCGGTAGAAGGAATATCCTTCGTTGACCGTGAGAGCTTATAATGGGCTAAGTTGGGACACCCCTGCAGGGTATTATCTTTCGAAAGCCGTGCCCGCGGTTATGAGGAAGATGGGAATTTGTTGATGTCCGGTTGTAGAAAACCTGAAGTTGACCTTAATTAAAACACATCAACCGCGTGTGTAACCGTGATGGTCTCTTCTCGGCGGAGTCCGAGAAGTGAACACGGTGTTGGAGTTATGTTTGCCGTAGGTTGTTCTAGGATCACTTCTTGATCACTTCTAGCTTCACGACCGTGCTTTGCTTCTCTTCTCGCTCTCTTTTGCGAGTGTAGCCACCATATATGCTAGTCGCTTGCTGCAGCTCCACCTTACAACCCCATCCTACCTTTAAGCTTAAATAGACTTGATCTCGCGGGTGTGAGATTGCTGAGTCCCCGTGACTCACAGATTCTACCAAAACAGTTGCAGGTGCCAACGATGCCATAGAAGATGACACAACCGAGCTCAAGTGGGAGTTCGACGAGGAACGTGGTCGTTACGATGTGTCTTTTCCTGAGGATCAGTAGTGGAGCCCAGTTGGAACGATCGGGGATCTGTGTAGCATTTGGGGTAGTCTTCTTTCATTTTGGTTCCGTAGTCGGACCTTGAGTGTAATCTGGATGAGTGATGTTTATTTATGTATTGTGTGAAGTGGCGACTGTAAGCCAACTATGTATCTCTTTCCCTTATGTATTACATGGGTTGTGTGAAGATTACCTCACTTGCGACATTGCTTTCAATGCGGTTATGCCTCAAAGTCGTGCTTCGACACGTGGGAGATATAGCCGCATCGAGGGCGTGACAGCTCGTCACCGTCGCCCATCGCCCCTGACGTTCGACACCAACCGTCGCCGCCTGGAGGTCCACTCGCCGGAGCCGCGTCACTGCTTCCTCATCCCCGCCGTCGAGCTCCATCGTCGGATCGACGGGGTCGACCCCGACGCCTGCAACCCCTCCCGAACGGCCCCGCCCCCCATCGCCGGCGACACTGCCGCCGCCTCCCCGAGCCCACTGCCTAGCCCCTACAGCCCCCCTGTGAGGAACCCCCTATCCTCCTCCCCCCCGCGCACACCCCGTCCGGCCAGTCCGTCCCCGCACCACCGCGCCTCCATCGCGCTGCTCGCCCGCCGCGCTCCGCCTACCTCCGCCACGGCCAGCGCGCCCTCTGCGTCGTGCTCCCCTCGACTGAGTCGTCCTCGTCGTGCGCCCGCACCTCGCGCCTTGACCGCGCCCCGCCACGCCTACAGCGCCCGCTCCGGCCCTGCAGTCGCCGCCTCACGCACGCTCTCGCGCCGCCCGCGACCCCCTGCTGCTGCTTGCGGCCACCGCGCCGCCCGCCGCCCCGCTTCGCTCCGCCCACGGGCTCGCCATACCCCGCGCTGGCCAGCCGCTGCCGTCGCGCCTGACCCCGCCGGCTCCGCTCCATCCCGCGACCCCGCCCCGTCTCGTCTGCTATGGCCGACCGCGCCCCTTTGGCCGCGCGCGCCTGCGCGTGCCCATCCCCTTGCCATGCTGCTACGGCGCCCCGCCGTGGCCGGCGCCCCCTGGTAGTGTGGGCGTGCGCCCAAACGGGCTAGCGCCCAGCGCCCGCACGCCCGTACCCCAGCGCCCGTAACCCGCATCGCCCCCTGGGCCTATGACACATGGGCCCCGCCCTCAGAAAGTTTTTTTAAAAATAATTAAATAATAATAATAAAATTAATTAATTAATTAAGGAATTAATTAACTTAATCAATTCTGTTTAATCAAATTAAACAACTAATTAAACTAATTAATCATGATTAGTTAGTCAGTCAATGACAGTGGGGCCCACCCCTAATTAATCCTGATTAGGTTTAATTAAAATGTGTCACTGACCAATGGGACCCACTGGTCAGGTTGACCAGTCAACCCTGTTGACTGCTGACGTTAGCATGACATCATGCTAATGTCATAAATCCATTTTAGAATTAATTTAAATAATTAATTAAATTCCAGAAATTATTAAAATCTTTAGAAAATCATATCTTTTAATCGGAAACTCGGATTAAATTATTTTCAACATGAAAGTTGCTTAGAACGATGAGACGACTCCGGATACGCAGCCCGTTCGTCCGCCACACACCCCTAACACATCCAACTCGCAACTTTCCCCCTCCGGCTCCTCTACCCAAAAACGCGAAACATCGGGGATACTTTCCCGGATGTTTCCCCCTTTTCACCGGTATCACCTCATACCGCATTAGGGCACACCTAGCATCACGCTTTGACTAGTCATGCATCGCCATGCATTTGTTTGCATTGTATTTATTGTTTCTTCCCCCTCTTCTCTCGCTAGACACCGAGACAGACGCCGCTGCTACCCAGTACGACTACGGAGTTGACGACCCCTCTCTCTTGCCAGAGCAACCAAGCAAGCCCCCCCTTGATCACCAGATATCGCCTATTCTTCTCTATACTGCTTGCATTAGAATAGTGTAGCATGTTACTGCTTTCCGTTAATCCTATCCTCATGCATAGCCTGTCCTTGCTACTACTGTTGTTACCTTTACCTGCAATCCTACCTGCTTAGTATAGGGTGCTAGTATTCCATCTGTGGCCCTACATTCTTGTCCGTCTGTTGTGTTATACTATCGGGCCGTGACCACTTGGGAGGTGATCACGGGTCTATACTATATACTTTATACATGATACATGTGGTGACTAAAGTCGGGTCGGCTCGAGGAGCACCCGCGAGTGATTCACGGATTGGGGGCTGAAAGGACCTTTGTCCCAACGGCCCTCTGTGTGGATCTTTGTGGCGGAGCGACAGGGCAGGTTGAGACTGCCTAGGAGAGAGGTGGGCCTGGCCCTGGTCGGCGTTCGCGGTTACTTTAATAACACGCTTAATGAGATCTTGGTATTTTATCTGAGTTGGGTCGTTGACCTTATACGCACTAACCACCACGTGGGACAAGATATGGGCAACCGGCGTCGTGGTATCAGCCGAAGCACTTCGTGACATCAGCGAGTGAGCGGCGCGCACCGGATTGGACTGGAACGCCTGCTAGGCTAGGTCTGCTTCCGGCCGCGTACGCAACATGCAGGTGTGCAATGGGCGATGGGCCGAGACCCCTGCGCGCATAGGATTTAGACCGGCGTGCTGACCTCTCTGTTGAGCCTAGGTGGGGCTGCGATGTGTTGATCTCCCGAGGCCGGACATGAGCCAGGAAAGTGTGCCTGGCCAGAGGGATCGAGCGTGTCGGGTAATGTGGTGCACCCCTGCAGGGAAGCTGATCTATTCGAATAGCCGTGTCCACGGTAACAGGCGACCCAGAGTTGTACCTTGACCTTATGACAACTAGAACCGGATACTTAATAAAACACACCCTTCCAAGTGACAAATGCAACCCGATGGTCGCTCTCTAACAGGGCGACGAGGAGGGGATCGCCGGGTAGGATTATGCTATGCGATGCTACTTGGAGGACTTCAGTCTACTCTCTTCTACATGCTGCAAGACGGAGGCTGCCAGAAGCGTAGTCTTCGACAGGATTAGCTATCCCCCTCTTATTCTGGCATTCTGTAGTTCAGTCCACCGATATGGCCCTTTAAACATATACCCATGCATATGTAGTGTAGCTCCTTGCTTGCGAGTACTTTGGATGAGTACTCACGGTTGCTTTCTCCTTCTTTTCCCCTATCCCTTCTACCTGATTGCCGCAACCAGATGTTGGAGCCATGGAGCCAGACGCCACCGTTGACGACGACTCCTACTACACTGGAGGTGCCTTCTACTACGTGCAGCCAACTGATGACGACCAGGAGTAGTTTAGGAGGATCCCATGCAGGAGGTGTGCGCCTCTTTCGATCTGTATCCCAGTTTGTGCTAGCCATCTTATGGCAACTTGTTTAACTTATGTCTGTACTCAGATATTGTTGCTTCCGCTGACTCGTCTATGATCGAGCACTTGTATTCGAGCCCTCGAGGCCCCTGGCTTGTATTATGATGCTTGTATGACTTATTTTATTTTTAGAGTTGTGTTGTGATATCTTCCCGTGAGTCCCTGATCTTGATCGTACACGTTTGCGTGTATGATTAGTGTACGATTGAATCAGGGCCGTCACAAGTTGGTATTAGAGCCGACTGCCTGTAGGAATCCCCCTTCCATACTCCTTGGCCAAAGTCGAGTCTATACATTGCAAAACTTTTACTAACATGGTTGTGCGGCCCATGGGCCCACGTCGCCATTGGGTGGTATTAGGATCTTTTACTCCTCGATCTTTATTCCGGGATTCCACGTCGCCATTGGGTGGTATTAGGATCTTTTACTCCTCGATCTTTATTCCGGGATTCTGAACTCTCTTCTATTCGGGTTAAACGATTTTTACTAAAATCTAACTTTAGGTTCTCGAAAATACTTTCTCCCGGAGAGCCCCTTCAGTCTAGATGACCGCCGGCTGCACCAGAAGATTTCAAAGATACTCTCCGATATGTTCTCGAGACTTTGTGCTCGTTGCTTTTGCAATTCCCTACCACTGATTTATCCCTATGGATAAGTACTTACACCCGTTGTTCTTAATTTTATTCCAAGTTGATCTTGTTAATACAAGATGCCCCGAACCGCTCTCCATTGTTCCAAGAATCCTTTGAGCTTACTGCTTTACAGTTCTTGCCTCATGAATACCCTTACGGATAATTCCTCGCACTTGTCGAGTATCCGCTCTTTCCTAGTTGTTCATGTGTTTCACAAAAGTTTTCAAAATATCATTCGATCTTCCAAAAATCCTGAGCATCCTCTTCCTCTTGAAATTCTTGCTTGCTTGCATTATGGTTAATCCCATAAGTCTCGTAATCTTATTAGCATCTCTTGTCATTATCATTTTGAGTCCGTTGATTCAATTTGTTGCGAATGCTCGCGATCCTCAATCAGATCTTAGAATTCATCCTTCCGGCTCACACGTCATTTTAAACGTGAGCTGGTTCTTGCCAATCAAATTATCGTCGATTGTGACCCTATGTCTAATGAATTTATCCGTCCTTGATCAGAGCGTCTGCTTATGATCCTTCGCTTTGTAAATCATAATTCCTTTGCAATTGAGCTCTAAGTTACTCAGTTGTTTCTATAATCCAAGGTATTTGCATTGATTCTTCCCCTGGTTGTGTGCCGATACTCACATCATATCCTTTATGGACCATCAGAACCTTGTTGGATTTTATCCGACAACGTCCTTCATATACAATCACTTTGGAAGTTCTTTCCCTGATTCATAATGCCTTTGGTAAATCCTATTCCTTGATTTGGTCAACTATGCTCTGCTTTTGAGCTGGTGATATTTACTATTGAAGCTTGTGGTATATGTTTCCACGATGCCCCGATGGGTTGAACCTATGCGTTCCATAATATGTGTGAACTCGAAAGTTTTCATGAGTCATACTCTTCTGGTATTTTGCCAGATAAAATTTCAACACTGCAACTTCATGAAACGCGAGAAGTGAATGAAAGGTTATGCATTGAAGAAGTGGGAGTCGACCTTGAACTTTGCATTCATGCCCATGGACATGATGCAGATCTTATCATGGAAGCTTCTCGCAAAATAGTTACCCTCTTGTTATAAGTGCTTGTATCTGTGGTTCTGACCATATTGTTCCCCTTTGATTCAATTTCCCAGACAAGTTAAAAGCACTTGTCTTCTGTAGAGCAATACCCAGTCCAACCTCTATTTGATCTGTCGTCGACTAATACCCCCTGGTATCTCGAAATTATCACAGAACTGCATAGCCTCTTATGAATTCTTCGTCAAGTACTACATCCTCACTGATTCCAATTTTTCATGGGCTCCGAGTTTTTAAACACTCAAAGACACCGATAACTGAACCGAGTCCGCATTACGGTTCAACAACTCTTACTAATATTCTTTACTTACGAGTTTTTACCCGATCATGTCATTCCTAGCCTGATCGGCTATATCATTATTGTGCTAAATCTTAACTGTGCTACCTGGTCCTTCTTCCCGGCACACAATTTTTTTTACGCTGAGCTAAGCTTACGTTGATTTCCTTGTCTTATCATTCCACCTCGGACAACAAGCTCGGTTTCGAGTTTGTGCCATACCCATGGTTCCAATAACCTCTTGCTTCATCATTCCTTCGACTTGATGTCATCGCTGATCGATTAGATCTTCAGGTAATCTCTCGACAAATGTGTTGTGATCATTATCAACATTCTGAGCTCTTCTAGAATATCAATCAAATTCATGATGAGATTACCATCCTTGCCCCTCGATGATTTGTGTTGTCATCGACTACTTCCTTGCCTTCTTTCCAACACAAACTTGTTCATGTTGTGGCTGTACCTTGAGTTCCTGGCTATCCAGCTTGTCTTATGTCCTACCTTGAAGTAATTTCATCATATATATCAAGAATGTTGTGAGAATTTCACCACCTCTTAAGAAATTCTTGGTATGGTGATACTTCTCACCCTCACCATTCTTTCTTGGTACCCGTGTTGTTTCTAACCGGAATACCGACAATTGAATTATGATGTGTGAATTCAAAACTTCTAGCAACCCTATTGCTTTGAAGTGAATGGTCGAGTTTCATTCTAATTCTTTTGTTCGTCAAGTCACCATTCTAACATTGATCGTGCAACCCAGCCCATATTTCGGGTGCACCTTTCAACCAATGTTTAATTGTGTATGTCTTTCCTCGAGCATACATCGTTATATCATTTGATATGACTAGTGTTATCTCCTTGTTCACATAATTGTGGAAATCCATCTTTTTGGAAATCTTGACGAAATGTTGCTGAATCCATCAGCCACCTCCTCATCTCTCCTTGGATTAATGATGAACTCTTGTTTCGGAACTCGCTTCCATAGTTCATTTCCTGTAAATCTTACAATGTCAACTCGTCAATTGTGTTGCACCTTTTCTTCTCAGGCATCCCGAGTCTGAGGTATCCTGCCAATCAGATCTGAATATCGGTCAGATATGATGGTTGTAACTTATTTCCAAGAGTTATAACATTGGTCTTTATGTGACCCGGTAAGGTGATGCCGTGCCTAGCACACCTGGCCGGAGGCCCTATTGTTATAGATTCCTTTTTCAGCAAGGTTATCCATTCTTTCGTGAGGAAATTGTAAGACTTATTCCACAAGTTATTCCTGATGGATCTTTTGTGTTTCCAAAGTCTGACCTTTGCTCGAAGACCATGTTGATGCTATCTCGAAGCATGTTTGTGGTACTCCGATTTTCAACAAGAACATTTGAAGCCCAATGCTAAATGTTTCCTGCTCAATTATCCAAACACTGCTGTATGGGTAATGTCATGAAATTTGTCTCCCCTACCTAAAGATTTTTCTACATTATATCATGTCATGGATATCATGCTCTACTTGTCCTTGGGAAGGATATACCTTGAAATAGGTGTTTAAACACATTTCCCTTTCCTTTGTTCTGTTTAATCTGATGATCATATTTTCCTTTCCATTGGTTGGTTTAACATTGCTTGTGATCTATATGATCTAAGCAGTAATATTCTCCTGCTTATGTAAACACCCTGGTGTACAATTATGTCAGCAAGACCCTGTTACTATTGTTGATGACATTCTGGTAGCCACCGATGGACGAGAACCTTGCCTATTGGTCCGCCTCATTCAACGAGCAGGAAAATGGTTCTCTTTGTCCCTCGCCCTAGGTACCAACGTTGTTGCCAACAAAACTGACAGGCTATCCTCTGACATACTTTGCTATCTTGACCGTGCAAATGTTAGCGCATTCCTGCTTTTAACCCACATGGTGGGCCCATAACCCACAGTTCCACAGGAATGAAACCTGACTCTCCTGTAGACCCTATTTCCAAAGATATTCCTTGAGCTTGGCTTCGTATGCAAATCACGAGCCACATTCCTAGTGATCTATTCTAGTATCAGACGCACTACTTATTTGCGTTGCCCTGAAACCCTTTCACCTTCTGACTAGGCATTGAACGATTGCCTGGCTGCTTGAAACTTCTTATTGTACCTTCAAACTTTACTCTCGATGTGTTTTATTTCTTCAACTCGAGAGGTACTCATATGCTCATTCATTGGTTAATCCCAGATTATTACCCTTATAGCATTCTGTCATTGCCGATCTGCCCCGTTACCTATTCGTAAGTACGATGGAACCCCCGAAGAAAGGATGACGACTTCGTAATGATGTCCTGAAGCAGTGGAATGAAGACATCAATGTAATGGATTGATCTCTTCGAGAAGAGCCACCAAGACCGAGAAGAATCATTTGAATTTCGCAACCAAATTCCTTCCCCTCGCTTCCCCTCTCAAATCTCGGGACGAGATTTCTTGTAGTGGAGGAGAATTGTGACGCCCGAATATTTAAGCTACAATGAACCCCGCTAATGATGCCACGTCACCTTAATTACTGTTGCTAGTCTCGCGTTAGTTCGAAAACGATTCTAATTAAAATTTAAAATATAGGCAAACAACAAAAGTTCTCAAACATTAAAACTAAAATGTTCATCATGTGGCAAATAATCCCTAACTAGTTTTGGTGGTGGAACCAACCTTTTCCAAAGTGTTTAAATGCCCTAAACTAATTAAAAATTGTGGCTAAAATAATAATTTAATTACTTTTGAGAATATAAAAATATTAAGCTAAATTACTTTGGGTCCAAACTAGGTTTGGCAGTGGCCTATTTTGATGGTACTAATTTAGGTGCTAACTTGTATTTTAAAGAAACTAAACTAACAAAAACTAAAATAAAAACATAAAAGAAAGGAAAAAAAGAAACAAAGCCCCCTGTCGGGCTGTGGCCCAGCTGGCCATTCAGCTGGTCAGGCCGGCCCACTCCCCGTACGCCCGCCTGGCCTATAGGCCACGCCCCGCTAACCCTAACCCACCCCACTATCCCCACTCCCCCACTCGCTCGCTCTCTCCCCTTCCCCCGATCTGATCTGGATCGGGGCTCGTCACCGTCGCCCATCGCCCCTGACGTTCGACACCAACCGCCGCCGCCTGGAGGTCCACTCGCCAGAGCCGCGTCGCTGCTTCCTCATCCCCGCCGTCGAGCTCCATCATTGGATCGACGGGGTCGACCCCGACGCCCGCAACTCCCCCCGAACGGAGCCGCCCCCATCGCCGGCGACACTGCTGCCGCCTCCCTGAGCCCACTGCCTAGCCCCTGCAACCCTCCTGCGAGGAACCCCCTATCCTCCTTTTCCTCCCCCCGCGCACACCCCGTCCGGCCAGTCCGTCCCTGCACCACCGCGCCTCCATCGCGCTGCTCGCCCGCCGCGCTCCGCCTACCTCCGCCACGGCCAGCACGCCCTCTGCGTCGTGCTCCCCGCGACCGAGTCGTCCTCGTCGTGCGCCCGCACCTCATGCCTTGACCGCGCCCCGCCACGCCTACAACGCCCGATCCGGCCCTGCAGTCGCCGCCTCACGCACACTCTCGCGCCGCCCGCGACCCCCAGCTGCTGCTCGCGGCCACCGCGCCACTCGCCGCCCCGCTTCGCTCCGCCCACGGGCTCGCCGTACCCCGCGTTGGCCAGCCGCTGCCGCCGCGCCTGACCCCGCCGGCTCCGCTCCATCCCGTGACCCCGCCCCGTCTCGTTTGCTTCGGCCGGCCGCGCCCTTTGGCCGCGCGTGCCTGCGCATGCCTGTCCCCTTGCCGTGCTGCTACGGTGCCCCGCCGTGGCCGGCGCCCCTGGTAGCGTGGGCGTGCGCCCAAACGGGCTAGCGCCCAGCGCCCGCACGCCCGTACCCCAGTGCCTGTAACCCGCATCGCCCCGTGGGCCTATGACACATGGGCCCCGCCCTCAGAACGTTTTTAAAAAAAGAATTAAATAATAATAATAAAATTAATTAATTAATTAAGGAATTAATTAACTTAATTAATTCTGATTAATTAAATTAAACAACTAATTAAACTAATTAATCATGATTAGTTAGTCAGTCAATGACAGTGGGGCCCACCCCTAATTTATCCTGATTAGGTTAATTGTTAGGTTTAATTAAAATGTGTCACTGACTAGTGGGACCCACTGGTTAGGTTGACCACTCAACCCTGTTGACTGCTGACATCAGCATGACATCATGCTGATGTCATAAATCCATTTTAGAATTAATTTAAATAATTAATTAAATTCCAGAAATTATTAAAATCTTTAGAAAATCATATCTTTTAATCCGAAACTCAGATTAAATTATTTTCAACATGAAAGTTGCTCAGAATGACGAGACGAATCCGGATACGCAGCTCGTTCGTCCGCCACACACCCCTAATGAGGGAGTCCTGGATTAGGGGGTGTTCGGGTAGCCGGACTATACCTTCAGCCGGACTCCAGGACTATGAAGATACAAGATTGAAGACTTCGTCCCGTGTCCGGATGGGACTTTCCTTGGCGTGGAAGGCAAGCTTGGCGATGTGGATATTCAAGATCTCCTACCTATATAACCGACTCTGTGTAACCTTAACCCTATCCGGTGTCTATATAAACCGGAGGGTTGTAGTCCGTAGGACAATCATCTTCATACACAATCATACCGTAGGCTAGCTTCTAGGGTTTAGCCTCCTTGATCTCGTGGTAGATATACTCTTGTACTACCCATATCATCAATATTAATCAAGCAGGAGTAGGGTATTACCTCCATCGAGAGGGCCTGAACCTGGGTAAAAACATCGTGTCCCTTGTCTCCTGTTACCATCCGGCCTTGACACACAGATCGGGACCCCCTACCCGAGATCCGCCGGTTTTGACACCGACATTGGTGCTTTCATTGAGAGTTCCTCTGTCCCGTCGCAATCAGGAAGGATGCCTCTTCCCGTCTTTAAAGACGGCGCCATTACTAAGGGAGCCTTGGTTGTCGGCCAAACCCTCCGGCTAGGTGGTTTTCTCACGACCGCCGGTTCGGCCGTTGCGCCGACGGTGACCTCTCGGGTCATCGAAAGCAACCTTCACGTCAGCTCAGAACTTGCCGAGCAGCTGGATCTGATGGAGCTCTCTTCCGTAAACGAGCTCTTGGATCGCATCGCCGCACTAGGGGTCGCTATAAATTACGACCAGGTTGGGCTTAAACCCGATCTAAGAGAAATTAACTCTCCCCAAGTCACCCACCACGTTGTCGTGGTAGAGGCGCAGTGCGGCGACCCTTCATCTATTCTAAGGACTAGCTACGTCCGAATTCCCAAACCCTCCAAGCCGGATACCCACGGAGGGGAGGATATAACTCAAGGCCTGAGCTTAGAATCAGGCAATGGGCTAGATTCATTGGACAACATCCAAGACTCCAGACTTCAGAGTTCGGAAGCTCTTCGGCCTCCGAATCTTAAATTGGGTGAGGTCTCAGATTCAACGCCACCCGCCCGCCTGAACATAAGCGATCTTCCCCAAATCAGGCAAAAGCCTGAGGAGACAGTACATCACTACTGGGCCAGATTCCTCCTGGTTATGAACAGGACAAAGGACTGCCGCGAGGGAGATGCAATTTCAATCTTTTGCAGTAATTGCACGGATGAGGGAATACTCAACACCATAATTCGTCGTGACATTACACACTTCGCTGACTTGGCGTCCATAGTACAAAAGTACTGTGCGATGGAAAGTGCTTGGAAAACCGAAATAAAATTTTGGGATAATCCGGCCTTGAATAGCAATCCCGTCCGAACTAAGAGGGTGCATCATAGTAAGACACCCAGGTTAAGTATCAAAAAGCCAAAACCCTCTACAGGGCATGGAACCATACTGGAAAGGTGGCTTGATGGACCGTGTAGAATTCACAGTACAGAGGACGCCACACCAACCCACAGCCTTAGAGCATGTTGGATACTCTGGCAGGTGGCCAAAATTGGCGAGGATCTCCTAATTTCGGAGGCCGCAGAAAGCCAGCCCGAGGACACCAGTACCGTTCTCACAGTCTTCGAGACTTTCGCATCAAATAATATGCGAAAAAGAACACTCCGCAGCCTCGCCGAAGTCTATCAAGTAGCAGCAATAAACCCATGGAGCGACACTGCTATCACCTTCAACGCAAGTGACGAACCTAATTCCGAACAGCCCGAGCACCAGCCGCATTGTCCTCAGTCCAATAGTGGACGGCTTTCGCCTCACCAAGGTACTCATGGATGGAGGCAGCGGATTGAACCTCATTTACGAGGAAACCCTCCAAAAAATGGATATAGACTGGAGCCGCATCGAGCGAAGCAGCACAAACTTTAGAGGAATAATCCCCAGTCGGGAAGCGCGCTGCACAGGAAAAATCACACTAGATGTGGTGTTCGGCACACCGGATAATTATAGGTCCGAAGAGGTCACGTTCCAGGTAGCCCCGTTCAATAGCGGATACCACGCTATACTAGGGCGGGAGGCATTTACAATCTTCCAAGCAATACCCCATTATGGGTACATGAAGCTAAAGATGCCCGGGCCGAACGGAATTATCACCCTCGCTAGTGATCCGGACATAGCACTCCGCGCCGAAAACAAGACGGCCGCATTGGCCCTTGAGGCACTATCCGAAGCCTTGACGGCTGAGGAACTGACTGTGCTGCGCTCCACGGTTAATAGGGATGATGTGATACTCGATAAGAGATCCAAATCCACATCCTTCAAGCCAGCGGATGAAATAGTAAAATTCCAGGCCCATCCAACGGACCCCAATAAAACAGCTTCCATCGGGGCACGACTGAACCCTGATGTAGACGCCGCACTGCGAGAGTTCCTACAAGAGAACTAGGATATTTTCGCCTGGCACCCTTCAGACATGCCAGGAATCCCACGCAGGTTGGCCGAACATAGCTTAAATATCCAGAAAGGATTCAAACCTGTCAAACAAGCCCTTTGGCGTTTTTCCGAAACGAAGAGACAGGCTATGGGAGAGGAGCTAGCCAAGTTATTGGAGGCCGGATTCATTAGAGACATAAAACATCCAGACTGGCTAGCAAACCTGGTGATGGTACCAAAGAAGGACAAATCCTGGCGCCTGTGTGTCGATTTTAAAGACCTTAACAAAGCCTGCCCAAAGGATCCCTTCCCCCTCCCCCGTATCGATCATATTATCGATGCCACTGCAGGACATGATTCGTTGTGTTTCCTCGATGCATACTCCGGTTACCATCAAATCAAGATGGCAGAATCAGACCAAGCTGCAACAGCATTCATCACACCATACGGCCCATTCTGCTTCAACACAATGCCCTTTGGGCTGAAAAACGCTGGCGAAACATATTAGCGCATGATACAGACATGTCTGGATAGTAGAGGCGTATGTAGATGATGTGGTCGTAAAATCAAAACATGTCAAATCTCTAGTAGACGACTTGAGGCTTACATTCGATAACCTCCGAAAATACGACATCAAGCTCAATCCGGAGAAATGCGTCTTCGGCGTTCCAGCCGGAAAGCTCTTGGGCTTCATCGTATCCGGCAGAGGAATTGAAGCAAATCCAACAAAGATCCGAGCTTTGTCACAATTGGATGTCCCAAAAGACCTCAAACAAATACAGAAATTAACCGGATGCGTGGCGGCTCTAAGCCGCTTCATCTCCCGCTTGGGAGAAAAGGCACTGCCCCTTTATCGCCTCCTTCGGCGCACCGAACACTTCGAGTGGACGGATGCCGCCACGGCCGGACTCGATGAAATAAAAGCCATATTGGAAACAAACCCACTCCTGGCCGCGCCAAACACCAGCGAGCCAATGCTATTGTACATCGCGGCAACCCATCAAGTTGTCAGCGCAGTGCTCGTCGTCGCGCGGGAAACGGACGAACACAAATTCCCCCTTCAAAGGCCGGTCTACTACATGTCCACTGTCCTCACTCCATGCAAATCACGGTACCCGCATTATCAGAAAATTGCATACGCGGTATTCATGGCATCCCGGAAGCTACGACACTACTTTCAAGAGTGTTCGATTACAGTAGCCTCGGAAGTACCACTCAATGACATTATCAATAACCGTGATGCAATGGGCCGGATTGCAAAATGGGCCATTAAGCTCCTCCTGTTCAATATAACCTATAAGCCATGGTGAACCATCAAATCGCAAGTGCTGGCCGACTTCGTCGCAGAATGGACGGAGGCCTAACTCCCTAAAGAATATGGCACATACTCAAACTGGATCATGCATTTCGATGGCTCCAAAATGTTGGCAGGACTAGGGGCTGGCGTCGTTTTGACGTCCCCCACAGGAGACACAATCCAATATGTACTCCAAATTATGTACACGGACTCCAACAATGCAGCCGAATATGAGGCCCTCTTACATGGTCTCCGGATGGCAGTATCCATGGGCATTCAACGCCTATAGGTACGCGGGGATTCGAACCTTGCGATATCCCAGATAAATGGCGACTTCGACGCCAAGGATCCAAAAATGGCAGCTTACCACAATGCCGTCCTAAAAATGTCAGCCCGGTTCAAAGGGCTGGAGTTTCACCATATAGCCCGAGAAAACAATCAAGCAGCGAACGTCCTGGCACGCATCGGAGCAAAACGCAATGCAGTCCCCCCCAACATCTTTTTGGAAAGATTGTTCAAGCCATCAGTAACATGGGAGGGGGAACCCGCAATTAACAGCCCGGACGCAGCCACACCACTCGACGCCGAACAACCTGACATAATTGGAGTTCCTGCTAATGAAATTACACCTTCAGCCCACGTAATAATGGCGGTTATCGCCCCGTGGACAGAACCATTCCTAGCCTACCTTACTAGGCAGGAACTCCCAGAGGACCAAAACGAGGCCCGCTGCATAGTGCGGCGATCTAAAGCCTACAAAGTCCCCGAGGGGGAGCTTTATAAGAAAAGCACTACCGGAGTCCTTCAAAGGTGCATCTCTGAAAAGGAGGGGCGGAACCTTCTGGCTGAAATTCACGCCGGACTCGGTGGTCATCACGCTGCTACTCGGTCCCTTGTTAGCCTGGCTTTCCGTACAGGCTTTTATTGGCTGACGGCCCGGGCAGACGCTCAGGACCTAGTCCAACGTTGCGTTGGTTGCCAACTTTTTGCCAACCAAAGCCATATGCCACCCACCGCACTCCAAACTATACCCATCACCTGGACTTTTGCGGTCTGGGGGCTTGACATGGTCGGACCCCTTAAAGGCGGAACCCATAAGAAAAAATACTTACTGGTCATGGTGGACAAGTTCACCAAATGGATAGAGGCCAAGCCTGTTAAGACGGCCGAATCCGGACCCGTGATAGACTTCATATCTGGGGTCGTACACCGTTACGGCGTCCCCCACAGCATCATCACTGATGATGGTACAAACTTCACCGCCGATGAGGTAAAACTCTGGTGCAAAAATATGGGCATCAAGCTCGACTACGCTTCGGTCTATCACCCACAAACTAACGGTCAGGTCGAACGTGCAAATGGTCTCATTATGAGCGGCATTAAACCCAGACTAGTGCGGTCCCTCAAGGAATCTAATACGCACTGGGTAGAGGAGCTCGACTCCGTGCTTTGGGGGCTGCGGACCACACCGAATCGCACCACCGGATACACACCATTCTTTATGGTGTACGGCGCAGAAGCAGTTCTGCCCTGCGACATAATTCATGACTCACCTCGAGTGCGTATGTACGAAGAAAGAGAAGCCGAGCTCGATCGGCAGGACAACTTGGATGCCTTGGAGGAGGAGCGCGACGTGGCAAAAGCCCGTTCCGCATTCTATCAACAGCAGGCCCGAAGATATCAAAGCAGAGAAGTACGGGCCAAAAATTACAATATTGGCCAACTAGTTCTACGCCTGCTGGATAAGAAAAAGGACAAACTGAAGCCCAAGTGGGAAGGTCCATTCATAATCGACCAAGTCGTGACTGGTGGAGCGTACCGCCTGCGAGATGCGTCGGATAACCGACTCGAGCCGAACCCATGGAACGCCACCCGCCTTCGAAGATTCTATGCCTAGCGCCGGATTCTGTGTTCGTCTCCTTCCTCTGTCCATTTTTTACATTTTTCTGTCTTCTATTTCTCCTCTTCTCCTCTTTTTTCTTTTTATAGCCCTTAAAGGCTCATCAAGTGATGTGCCACTCGCGCTCATTAAACCTGGGGGCTTCTTTAACAGAAGCTTATCTATACGGGCTTCACGCCCATCACATGTGTTAAACTTCCGCATGTACCTTTTTTTTCACCATTATATGCATCGATATGACTTAAGTTTTGGCCAAGATGGGTTTCTTGGCTCCTGTGCTTACCCCTACGTTCCCGATTGTTCGGCTAGGCGTAAAGGGAGCACCTCTGCGATTGTTACTGCCGGGTCAGCCGGATGTGTACCTCAGACTGGGTGAAGCCGAAAGCTAGCGTTCTTAAGGGAATATTCGGTCGGTGAAATAAAAGATGATCTCTTTACTAATTTTATG
This sequence comes from Aegilops umbellulata, assembly GCA_032464435.1. NCBI lineage: Eukaryota > Viridiplantae > Streptophyta > Magnoliopsida > Poales > Poaceae > Aegilops > Aegilops umbellulata. The sequence continues at coordinate 466,276,928 of CP136057.1, forward strand.
CGCCCCCAGATGTTTTTTCTGCGTTTTTTATGCAGTCCGGACATGCACTTTAGGGCATGCCTCCCCAGCGAAAGGAACCCTTAACGGAACTATTCTCTCTGGAAGATGTTTCTTACTAACCATGTAATATAACATAACTAGTTGGGCACTTGTCTGATAAAGCACTAATGACCCATACGCCTGGTCTCCATGCATACCCCGGTTCTTATATAACCATTGTGGTATTCGGACACACTCCGGACCGTCAGGTCCCGAGGTTGAAGCGAAAAGGTTGGCAAAGACAAACGATCTACAACCCGGCTAGAAGGCATTACACATGTCATTTCAAACTTACATAGTCATTCTGACTGACCGTATTCCTCTTCTATACCTTCTAACAGGCTGTCTAATTTACAGTCCTGCTGGGAATACTTCGCGGCCAACTCTACTTGGCCGTATACTAAGCTTACAGGGATCTCCTTCCCGTCAGGCCCCATTGGTCCGACCTCGGCCATGTGGTTTGGGTCAGACCTCGTAAAACGGGTCTTCACCATGGCCCAGGCCTCCCTAGCGCCTTGTCGGCAGGCCGATATCTTCCACAACCGGAAGCGCCGCCGAGCTCCCTTCAGCTTCTCCACAAGCTCTCCAAGGCCCTCGGGCATGGAGTGGGAAGGCCATAAGGCTTGGGCAACGCCTCGCATAACCTGCCGAATTCGCTTATGCAGTTGCAGGAGTTCGGGAAGAAGGTCACCCGTAGAACCGGACATCTCCTCTGTAGGACGACCTGTGAGCATACCTACAGACAATACTCTGTTAGTCGACTTCCTCGCCGAACTCATTTTCAAAGTTTGTTCAAGCACTTACTAAATATGCCGCATCGAAGCCACTAATTCTCCTTCGTGGAGTCCGATAGCTGGCCACGAACGTCTTTAAGTTCAATGTCCAGCTTGGTGTTGGCATCCTGAAGATCGTTCTTCTCTCGCCTCACCTTTGTCAACATACTCTCACCGGCCTTTAACCGGCGTAAGAATTGTTGCTTTTCCGGATCAAGTCCGGCGCCATCTGCAACATGAATTGTCAGATTTGCACCCAAACCGCACAATACTAATCTTTCGAAGTGTATCTTACCTGAGGGGGTCCCTTTGGGCTCCCCTGCTGCGGCTAGTGCGGCCTCTAGTTGGGTCTTGCACTTTTCCAGCTCCTGAGACAGCACGGTGTTCTTCTCTGTAAGATCCTGCATATTATATGATCCTTAAATCAGTTACTTTAACTGTTTCAAGTCTCGGGGGCTACTGGTATATATATATAACCAAAATTTTCTTACCCGTATGTCTTTCACATACTGCTCCGTGGCTCTGGCTAAACCATTTTGAGCGGCACGGAGGTACGCGTCTCCCGAATTAAAGGCATTTAAAGCCTCTTGGGAGAAACAAGCGTCGCGTAGAATTGACCGGTGTTGCCTGTTGTTCATGGCACTCTCCACTTCTGAATTTGTGGCAGATAGCCTGTCCGCATCCTCTATCGGAGGAGCGTCCGGAGCGCGCCTGGTGCTCGCCTCTGTTTCCTGGCCAGATGTTGGAGCCTGGCTGGTGGAGGCGCGATTGGCAACCTCTCCGGATATAGTCCGGCGAGGTCTCTTCGCTTGAAGACAGCACGGATGTCAATACGACTTGACAAAATAACACCAGGGAAGCAGAGGGTGCGCTATACCTTTGCGCCGGCATCTCAGTCTGGACTACATTTCTTTTTGCCCCACGGGGCCCTGCGGCCCCTCGCTGGCCAGTCGCCGCAGGTTCAACCTCCCGCCTCGGAAATCTCCCCTGCAAAACACGGTTGTCGTTAGAAACGCCGGAATACATGAGAATGGAATCTTTCTCAGGGAATAAAAACTCCGGTTTCTGTCACCTGGGAGGCTGGGATTAACCCGGGGTAATCAGCCGTAATGGCTACCAAGGTATTGTCCTTGCTTAATTGATGGAACACCCCGTTGATAAGCTCCACCGATATGTCCGGATCCTCTTCGGAGTCCGGATCGAGGGACCGTGCTGGGTCCTCGGGCTGTGGAGGGCGATTGTTTATATTCTTTACTTCCTGTCGCAGTTCCTGCGCCGAAGTCGTTAGACTACATATCTAACTATGGGAGTATAAAACGAACGGGCAGGCGAAATTGTTCACTTACCCAACTTGGAGGTTCGTACATAGTGAATCCGGCCCGCGGATTGACGCGGAGGAATTCCTCCTTTTCTCCCTTGTACAAAGAGGATAAAATCTTTATCAGAGCGACAGCTGAGGCTGGCCCCTTACGACCGTAACGGGTGGCGTCATCCTCCACGTTGAAATCCCACATGGGGTGGCCTCTATATTGAAGCGGCTGCACCCCCCGCGTAATGCATGCGGCCATGACTCCAATCATGGTTAGTCCGGAATGAGCCAACAGTCTTATCCGACCCATCAGATAAAGGACGTCTCTGTCGCTTTCTCTCTGAGAGCTCCGCGGACTCCAGCTCAAGCGTTTCTTCAAGGGAGCACTGTTGAAATCGGGGAGACCGATCCCGATAGGATCCGGTAGCGGGACGTCATCTATGTAAAACCATTCTGAAGGCCAGTCCTCGGATGCCTTCTTTGGGGTTCCGGTTAAGTATCCGGTCCCGGCGATGCGCCATACTTCGGCTCCGCCCACTTGATATATAGACCCCTCTTGAGAACGGGGCACTAGGCAGAATAACCTCTTCCACAGCGCGAAATGAGCCTCAACGCCTAAAAATTGCTCGCAAAGGGCGACGAAACCCGCAATATGCAATACGGAGGCGGGCGTAAGATTGTGCAGCTGGAGGCCATAGTACTCCAGGAGTCCGCGGAGAAATGGATGAATTGGAAATCCCAATCCCCTTATTAGATAGGGGACGAGGCATACCCGCTCTCCTTTAGAGGGATTGGGGGTGCTCTCCGCTTGTTTTCCACCATTGTAGGTGGCGAGACCGGCTCGGACCGGGACCATGTATGCCTGAGGGAGAAATCCCTTGGCTTGAAGCGACACTAACTCGCTATGCGGGATGGTGCAACTCTCCCAGTCCCCGGGTTTAGGACCGGAGGGGCGAGGGGAGGAGCTACGACGGCTGGTCATGTTGGAATGGACCTTTGCTGGGAGCGCTCTGATGATAACTCGCAGAAGAGGAGAAGATGTGGTTTGGATCTGAATCCTCATCCCGTTAAATAGGCGGCTCGTTTGTACGGCCAGGGGTGTGGATGTAAAAACACTCCGGCTTTTCGCATTCGTTTAACACGTGGAAGACAACCATTATTGGGCGTGGAAGCCGAGGAGCACAACATTATAAAAAATCGGACATTATTCCTACAGGTACACAGAATTTGGAGAAGAACCCGCCCTGCAATGCCGAAAACAATCTGCGCGCCGGACTCATCGTCATTGAAGCCTGTTTCGGGGGCTACTGAGGGAGTCTTGGATTAGGGGGTGTTCGGGTAGCCGGACTATACCTTCAGCCGGACTCCAGGACTATGAAGATACAAGTGAAGACTTCGTCCCATGTCCGGATGGGACTTTCCTTGGCGTGGAAGGCAAGCTTGGCGATGCGGATATTCAAGATCTCCTACCTATGTAACCGACTCTGTGTAACCCTAACCATATCCGGTGTCTATATAAACCAGAGGGTTGTAGTCTGTAGGACAATCATCTTCATACACAATCGTACCGTAGGCTAGCTTCTAGGGTTTAGCCTCCTTGATCTCGTGGTAGATCTACTCTTGTACTACCCATATCATCAATATTAATCAAGCAGGAGTAGGGTATTACCTCCATCGAGAGGGCCCGAACCTGGGTAAAAACATCGTGTCCCTTGTCTCCCGTTACCATCCGGCCCTGACGCACAAATCGGGACCCCCTACCCGAGATCCGCCGGTTTTGACACCGACACCTAACATATCCAACTCGCAACTTTCCCCCTCCGGCTCCTCTGCCCAAAAACGCAAAACACCAGGGACACTTTCCCAGATGTTTCCCCCTTTCACCGGTATCACCTCATACCGCGTTAGGGCACACCTAACATCACGCTTTGACTAGTCATGCATCGCCATGCATTTGTTTGCATTGTATTTATCGTTTCTTCCCCCTCTTCTCTCGCTAGACACCGAGACAGACGCCGCTGCTACCCAGTACGACTACGGAGTTGACGACCCCTCTCTCTTGCCAGAGCAACCAGGCAAGCCCCCCCTTTATCACCAGATATCGCCTATTCTTCTCTATATTGCTTGCATTAGAGTAGTGTAGCATGTTACTGCTTTCCGTTAATCCTATCCTGATGCATAGCTTGTCCTTGCTACTACTATTGTTACCTTTACCTGCAATTCTACCTGCTTAGTATAGGATGCTAGTATTCCATCTGTGGCCCTACATTCTTGTCCGTCTGCTGTGCTATACTATCGGGCCGTGACCACTTGGGAGGTGATCACGGGTATATACTATATACTTTATACATGATACATGTGGTGACTAAAGTCGGGTCGGCTCGAGGAGCACCCGCGAGTGATTCACGGATTGGGGGCTGAAAGGACCTTTGTCCCAACGGTCCTCTGTGTGGATCTTTGTGGCGGAGCGACAGGGCAGGTTGAGACCGCCTAGGAGAGAGGTGGGCCTGGCCCTGGTCGGCGTTCATGGTTACTTTAATAACACGCTTAACGAGATCTTGGTATTTGATCTGAGTTTGGTCGTTGACCTTATACGCACTAACCGCCACGTGGGACAAGATATGGGCAACTGGCGTCGTGGTATTGGCCGAAGCACTTTGTGACATCAGCGACTGAGCGGCGCGCGCCGGATTAGACTGGAACGCCTACTAGGCTAGGTCTGCTTCCGGCCGCGTACGCAACATGCAGGTGTGCAATGGGCGATGGGCCCAGACCCCTGCGCGCATAGGATTTAGACCGGCGTGCTGACCTCTCTGTTGAGCCTAGGTGGGGCTGCGACGTGTTGATCTCCCGAGGCCGGAAATGACCTAGGAAAGTGTGCCTGGCCAGAGGGATCGAGCGTCTCGGGTAATGTGGTGCACCCCTGCAGAGAAGTTGATCTATTCGAATAGCCGTGTCCACGGTAACAGGCGACCTGGAGTTGTACCTTGACCTTATGACAACTAGAACCGGATACTTAATAAGACACACCCTTCCAAGTGCCAGATACAACCCGGTGGTCGCTCTCTAATAGGGCGACGAGGAGGGGATCGCCGGGCAGGATTATGCTATGCGATGCTACTTGGAGGACTTCAGTCTACTCTCTTCTACATGCTGCAAGACGGAGGCTGCCAGAAGCGTAGTCTTTGACAGGATTAGCTATCCCCCTCTTATTCTGGCATTCTGCAGTTCAGTCCACCGATATGGCCCTTTAAACATATACCCATGCATATGTAGTGTAGCTCCTTGCTTGCGAGTACTTTGGATAAGTACTCACGGTTGCTTTCTCCTTCTTTTCCCCCTATCCCTTCTACCTGATTGCCGCAACCAGATGTTGGAGCCCTGGAGCCAGACACCATCGTTGACGACGACTCCTACTACACTGCAGGTGCCTTCTACTACATGCAGCCCGCTGACGACGACCAGGAGTACTTTAGGAGGATCCCAGGCAGGAGGCGTGTGCCTCTTTCGATCTGTATCCCAGTTTGTGCTAGCCATCTTATGGCAACTTGTTTAACTTATGTCTGTACTCGGATATTGTTGCTTCCGCTGACTCGTCTATGATCGAGCACTTGTATTCGAGCCCTCGAGGCCCCTGGCTTGTATTATGATGCTTGTATGACTTATTTTATTTTTAGAGTTGTGTTGTGATATCTTCCCGTGAGTCCCTGATCTTGATCGTACACGTTTGCGTGTATGATTAGTGTATGATTGAATCGGGGGCGTCACAGCTTAAACCCTAGTTTATGCGTTGCTTCGTAAGGTGCTGATTTGGATCCATATGTTTCATGCTATGGTTAGATTTATCTTAATTCTTCTTTTGTAGTTGCGGATGCTTGCGAGAGTGGTTAATCATAAGTGGGAGGTTTGTCCAAGTAAGGACAACACCCAAAGCACCGGTCCACCCACATATCAAATTATCAAAGTAACGAACGCGAATCATATGAGCATGACGAAAACTAACTTGACAATAATTCCCATGTGTCCTCAGGAGCGCTTTGCTTTATATAATAGTTCATCCAGGCTTGTCCTTTGCTATAAAAAGGATTGGGCCACCTTGCTGCACCTTTGCTACACTTGTTACTTGTCACCCGTTATGAATTACCTTATTACAAAACTATCTGTTAACGACAATTTCAGTGCTTGCAGAGAATACCTTGCTGAAAATCGCTTGTTATTTCCTTTTGCTCCTTGTTGGGTCGACACTCTTACTTATCAAAAGGACTAAGATAGACCCCATAAACTTGTGGGTCATCAAGACTCTTTTCTGGCGCCGTTGTCGTGGAGTGAAGCGCCTTTGGTAAGGAAAAATCTATATAGTGTGCTGAAATTTACTGTCACTTGTCACCATGGAAAATAATCCTTTGAGGGACTTGTTCGTGGTATCTTCACCTCGACCAATACAGCAAAGAGTTGCCCCTTAACCTACTGAACCTACTGAAAATATTTATAATGAAATTCCTTCGGGTATGATAGAGAAACTACTAGCTAATCCTTATGCAGGAGATGGAACACTACATCCTGATATGCATCTAATCTATGTGGATGAAGTCTGTGGATTATTTAAGCTTGCAGGTTTGCCCGAGGATGAAGTCAAGACGAAGGTATTCCCTTTATCTTTTAAGGAGAAGGTATTGACATGATATAGGCTATGCGATGATATTGGGACTTGTAATTTCATCGTAAGTTTTATCCTATGCATTTAGTTCATCGTGATCGGAATTATATTAATAATTTTTGGCCTCGTGAAGGATAAAGTATTGCTCAAGCTTGGGGGAGGCTTAAGTCAATGTTATATTCATGCCCCAATCATGAGCTATCAAGAGAAATTATTATTCAGAAATTTTATGCTCGGCTTTCTCGTAATGATCAATCCATGCTCGATACTTCCTATACTGGTTCTTTTATGAAGAAGACTATTGAATTCAAATGGGATTTATTGGAAAGAATTAAATGCAACTCTGAAGATTGGGAACTTGACGAAGGTAAGGAGTCAGGTATAAACCTCAAGTTTGATTGTGTTAAATCTTTTATGGATACTGATGCTTTTCGTGAATTTAGCACTTAATATGGAGTTGACTCTGAGATAGTAGCTTCTTACTGTGAATCATTTACTACTCATGTTGATCTCCCTAAAGAGAAGTGGTTTAAATATCATCCTCCCATTGAAGTGAAAGTAGTAGAACCAATTAAAGATGAAGAAGAAACTATCACGTATAATGTTGATCCTATTGTTCCTACTGCTTATATTGAGAAACCACCTTTCCCTGTTAAAATAAAGGAACATGCTAAAGCTTCAGCTGTGGTTCGTAGTTATACTAGAACGCCTACACCCCCTGAAAAAATTAAAGTTGAATATAGTATTGCTATGGTTAGAGATCTCTTGGTCGATAATATTGATGGGCATGTTATTTACTTCTGTGATGAAGCTGCTAGAATTGCTAGACCTGATGATAAAGATAAACATAGACCTGTTGTTGGCATCCCTGTTTTTCTGTTAAAATAGGAGATCATTGTTATCATGGCTTATGTAATGTGGGTGCTAGTGTGAGTGTAGTTCCCTTTAGTTTATATCAAGAAATTATGAATGATATTGCACCTGCTAAAATAGAAGATATTGATGTTACTATCAAGCTTGCTAATAGGGATACTATATCACCAATTGGGATTGTTAGAGATGTTGAAGTCTTCTGTGGGAAAATAAAATACCCTACTGATTTTCTAGTTCTTAGTTCCCCACAAGATGATTTTTGTCCATTATATTTGACAGACCTTTCTTGAACATTGTTAATGCTAAGATAGATTGTGAGAAACAAACTGTTACTATAAGTTTTGGGGATGTGTCTCATGAGTTTATTTTCTCCAAATTTCATAGACAACCCCATGACAAAGAATTGCCTAGTAAAGATGAAATTATTGGCGTTGCTTTGGTGTGCCTCCTACTGATCCATTAGAACAATATTTGCTAGACCATGAAAATCATATGTTCATGGATGAAAGGAAGGAATTAGATGAAATATTCTTTAACCAAATGCCTATTTTGAAGCACAACTTGCCTGTTGAGATTTTTGGGTATCCTTCTCCACCCAAGGGTGATCCCGTGTTTGAGCTTAAACAGCTACCTGATACTCTGAATGCTTATCGTGATGAAAAGAAGATATATCATGTTATTGTTAGTGCTAACCTTTCAGAGCATGAAGAAAATAAATTATTGAAAACTCTGAAGAAGCACCATGCCGCTATTGGATATACTCTTGATGATCTTAAGGGCATTAGTCCCACTCTATGTCAGCACAAAATTAATATGGAGCCTGATGCTAAACCAGTTGTTGATCACCAACGACGGTTAAATCCTAAGATGAATGAAGTGGTAAGAAATGAAATACTAAAGCTTCTGGAGGCTGTATAATTTATCCAATTGCTGATAGTAGATGTGCAAGTCATGTTCATTGTGTCCCTAAGAAGGGAGGTATTACTGTTGTTCCAAATGATAAGAGTGAATTGATTCCACAAAGAATTGTTACAGGTTATAGAATGGTTATTGATTTTAGAAAGTTGAATAAATCTACTAGGAAAGATCATTATCCTCTACCTTTTATTGATCAAATGCTAGAAACACTATAAAAACATACACACTTTTGCTTTCTAGATGGTTATTCTGGTTTTTCTCAGATATATGTGTCAAAAGAGGATCAAGAAAAAACTACTTTTACTTGCCCTTTCGGTACCTTTGCTTATAGACATATGCCTTTTGGTTTATGCAATGCTCCTGCTACCTTTCAAAGATGTATGACTGCTATATTCTCTGACTTTTGTGAAAAGATTGTTGAGGTTTTCATGGATGATTTCTCCGTTTGTGGAACTTCTTTTGATGATTGCTTAAGCAACCCTGATTGAGTTTTGCAGAGATGTGAAGAAACTAATCTTGCCTTGAACAGGGAGAAGTGCCACTTTATGGTTAATGAAGGTATTTTCTTGGGGCATAAAATTTCTGAAAAAGGTATTGAAGTTGATAAAGCCAAAGTTGATGCTATTGAAAAAATGTCGTGTCCTAAAGAAATCAAAGGTATAAGAAGTTTCCTTCGTCATACTGGTTTCTATAGGAGGTTTATTAAAGACGTCTCTAAAATTTCTAGGCCTCTCACTAATCTCTTGCAAAAAGATGTTCCATTTGTTTTTGATGATGATTGTGTAGAATCATTTGAAATCCTTAAGAAAGCCTTGATTTCTGCACCTATTGTTCAACCACCTGATTGGAACCTACGCTTTGAAATTGTGTGTGATGCTAGTGATTATGTTGTTGGTGCTATTCTAGGACAAAGAGTTGATAAGAAACTAGATGTTATACATTATGCTAGTAAAACTCTAGACAGTGCTCAAAGAAATTATGATACTACTGAAAAAGAATTTCTAGCAGTTGTTTTTGCTTGTGATAAGTTCTGATCTTATATTGTTGATTCCAAAGTAACTGTTCACACTGATCATGCTGCTATTAAATACCTTATGGAAAAGAAAGATGCTAAACCTAGACTTATTAGATGGGTTCTCTTGCTGTAAGAATTTGATTTGCATTTATGATAGAAAGGGAGCTGAGAACCCCGTAGCAGACAACTTGTGTAGGTTAGAAATTATTCTTGATGACCCACTACCTATTGATGATAGTTTTCCTGATGAACAATTAGCAGTTATAAATGCTTCTCGTAATGCTCCATGGTATGCTGATTATGCTAATTCCATTTTTGCTGAATTTATACCACCTAGTTTCACATACCAGCAAAAGAAAATGTTTTTCTATGATTTAAGACATTACTTTTGGGATGACCCACACCTTTATAAAAATGAGTAGATGGTGTTATTAGACGTTGTGTACCTGAGCATGAACAGGAACAAATCCTACGCAAGTGTCACTCCGAGGCCTACGGAGGACACCATGCTGGCGATAGAACTGCACACAAGATATTACAATCTGGTTTTTATTAGCCTACTCTTTTCAAAGATGCTCGTAAGTTTGTCTTGTCTTGTGATGAATGCCAAAAAATAGGTAATATTAGTAGACGTCAGGAAATGCTTATGAATTATTCACTTGTTATTGAACCATTCGATATTTGGGGCTTTGATTATATGGGACCTTTTTGTAGCGACCCGACCCTATGCTTAAGTGTCATCCCTGAATGAGTATGCTGACACACACAGTACTTGAGGATTTATAACAGAGGTAAATCACATGTATAAAGTAACGTAAATACTATTACCTCAATCCAAATAGCGGAAGTAACAACAAAGTTGTGGATTCCCATTAACACCAATGGCAAAGTTGAGTGTAGACATCATAACCCTAACGTATCACTTACTCGTCATAATAATTTCTGCAACATGAGAAGTTGCAGCCATATAGGTCAGTACATTGAATGTACTGGCAATTTCACACTATAGAGCAATGCTGAAATAATGACTATCACTACATGCATATTTGGCTGGTGGAGGCTCTAGGTTTAATTTTGCATAAAGCTAATTTTTCCCTACAACAAAGGAATATATTTTATTTATCAACAAAGTTTGTTGAAAACATTGATAAGGTAACCCACTTCCTATGCATAGGGATTTTGTGAGCAAACAACTTATGGGAACAATAATCAACTAGCATAGGAAGGCAAAACAAACATAACTTCAAGACTTTAATCACATAGGGAGGAAACTTGATATTATTGCAATTCCTACAAGCATACATTCCTCCCTCATAATAACTTTCAGTAGCATCATGAATGAATTCAACAATATAACCAGCACCTAAAGCATTCTTTTCATGATCTACTTGCATAGAATTTTTACTACTCTCCACATAAGCAAAATTCTTCTCATTCGTAATAGTGGGAGCAAACTCAACAAAATAACTATCATGTGAGTGAAAATTAAGATCAAGATGATAATTTTCATGGTTATCATTTTTCTTTAAAGCATACATGTCATCACAATAATCGTCATAGATAGGAGGCATGCTTTCATCATAGTAAATTTTCTCATCAAAGCTTGGGGGACAAAAAATATCATCTTCATCAAACATAGCTTCCCCAAGCTTGTGGCTTTGCATATCATTAGCATCATGGATATTCAAGGAATTCATACTAACAACATTGCAATCATGCTCATCATTCAAATATTTAGTGCCAAACATTCCAATGCATTCTTCTTCTAACACTTTGGCACAATTTTCCTTCCCATCATACTCACGAAAGTTATTAAAAAGATGAAGCGTATGAGGTAGACTCAATTACATTTTTTTGTAGTTTTCTTTTATAGACTAAACTAGTGATAAAACAAGAAACAAAAAGATTCGATTGCAAGATCTAAAGATATACCTTCAAGCACTCACCTCCCAGGCAACGGCGCCAGAAACTGCTTGATGTCTACTACACAACCTTCTTCTTGTAGACATTGTTGGGCCTCCAAGTGCAGAGGTTTGTAGGACAGTAGCAAATTTCTCTCAAGTGGATGACCTAAGGTTTATCAATCCGTGGGAGGCGTAGGATGAAGATGGTCTCTCTCAAGCAACCCTGCAACCAAATAACAAAGAGTCTATTGTGTCCCCAACACACCCAATATAATGGTAAATTGTAGAGGTGCACTAGTTTGGCGAAGAGATGGTGATACAAGTGCAATATGGATGGTAGATATAGGTTTTTGTAATCTGAAAATATAAAAACAGCAAGGTAGAAAGCGATAAAAGTGAGCGTAAACAGTATTGCAATGCATTGAAACAAGGCCTAGGGTTCATACTTTCACTAGTGCAAGTTCTCTCAACAATAATAACATAATTGGATCATATAGCTATCCATCAACATGCAACAAAGAGTCACTCCAAAGTCACTAATAGTGGAGAACAAACGAAGAGATTATGGTAGGGTACGAAACCACCTCAAAGTCATTCTTTCCAATCAATCCATTGGGCTATTCCTATAAGTATCACAAACAACCCTAGTGTTCGTACTAGAATAACACCTTAAGACACAAATCAACCAAAACCCTAATGTCACCTAGATACTCCAATGTCACCTCAAGTATCCATGGGTATGATTATACGATATGCGTCACAGAATCTCAGATTCATCTATTCAACCAACACATAGAACCTCAAAGAGTGCCCCAAAGTTTCTACCGGAGAATCACGACGAAAACGTGTGCCAACCCCTATGCATAGGTTCATGGGCGGAACCCGCAAGTTGATCACCAAAACATACATCAAGTGAATCACGTGATATCCCATTGTCACCACAGATACGCACGGCAAGACATACATCAAGTGTTCTCAAATCTTTAAAGACTCAATCCGATAAGATAACTTCAAAGGGAAAACTCAACCCATTACAAGAGAGTAGAGCGGGAGAAGAAACATAAGATCCAACTATAATAGCAAAGCTCGCGATACATCAAGATCGTGCCAAATCAAGAACACGAGAGAGAGAGAGAGAGAGAGAGAGAGAGAGAGAGAGAGAGATCAAACATATAGCTACTGGTACATACCCTCAGCCCCGAGGGTGAACTACTCCCTCCTCGTGATGGAGAGCGCCGGGATGATGAAGGTGGCCATCGGTGAGGGTTCCCTTCTCCGTCAGGGTGCCGGAACAGGGTCCCGATTGACTTTTGGTGGCTACAGAGTCTTGCAGCGGCGGAACTCCCGATCTATTCTCCGTTCTGGAAGTTTTAGGGTACGTAGGTATATATGGGTGAAAGAAGTACGTCGGTGGACCGAAGGGGGGGGCACGATGTAGGATCGGAAGTATGTCTAGAGGGGGGTGATTAGACTACTTGACCAAATAAAAACTTAACCTTTTCCCAATTTTAGTTCTTGGCAGATTTTAGCTACTTTAGGACAAGTCAAGCAATCATCACACAATTCAAGCAAGCATGCAAAGAGTATATAGGCAGCGGAAAGTAAAGCATGCAACTTGCAAGAATGTAAAGGGAAGGGTTTGGAGAATTCAAACGCTATTGAAGACACGAATGTTTTTCCCGTGGTTCGGATAGGTGGTGCTATCCTACATCCACGTTAGTGGAGACTTCAACCCACGAAGGGTAACGGTTGCGCGAGTCCACGGAGGGCTCCACCCACGAAGGGTCCACGAAGAAGCAACCTTGTCTATCCCACCATGGCCATCGCCCACGAAGGACTTGCCTCACTAGCGGTAGATCTTCACGAAGTAGGCGATCTCCTTGCCCTTACAAACTCCTTGGTTCAACTCCACAATCTTGTCGGAGGCTCCCAAGTGACACCTAGCCAATCTAGGAGACACCACTCTCCAAGAAGTAACAAATGGTGTGTTGATGATGAACTCCTTGCTCTTGTGCTTCAAATGATAGTCTCCCCAACACTCAACTCTCTCTCACAGGATTTGGATTTGGTGGAAAGAAGATTTGAGTGGAAAGCAACTTGGGAAAGGCTAGAGATCAAGATTCATATGGTAGGAATGGAATATCTTGGTCTCAACACATGAGTAGGTGGTTCTCTCTCAGAACATATGATTTGGAAGTGTAGGTGTGTTCTGATGGCTCTCTCCATGAATGAAGAGGAGGTGGAGGGGTATATATAGCCTCCACTTAAAATCCAACCGTTACACACAATCTACCAATCTCGGTGGGACCGAATCAACAAACTCGGTCAGACCGAAACGGTAAACCTAGTGACCGTTAGAGATTTTCGGTGGGACTGACATGCAACTCGGTAGGACTGATATGGTTAGGGTTTGGGCATAACGTAATCTCGGTGAGACCGATTACACAAACTCGGTGATACCGATTTGGTAATTAGCTAACCAGAGAGTTGGTCAGGCAAACTCGGTGGGACCAATTTGCTCTTTCGGTGAGACCGAAAAGTTACAAAAGGGAAACAGAGAGTTTGCATTGCAATCTCGGTGGGACCGATCCGCTCTTTCGGTGAGACCGAAAAGTTACGAAAAGGAAACAGAGAGGTTGCAATCCCATCTCGGTGAGACCGAGATCCCTATCGGTAGAACCGATTTGCTAGGGTTTGGCAGTGGCTTATGACATATGAGAAACTCGGTGGCGCCGGATAGAAAGAATCAGTAGGACCAAGTTTGGCTTAGGGTTTAGGTCATATGTGGATATGGGAAAGTAGTTGAGGATTTTGGAGCATATAATTAAGCACATAAGGCAAAGAGCTCATTAAGCAACACCTCATCCCTCCTTGATAGTATTGGCTTTTCCTATAGACTCAATGTGATCTTGGATCACTAAAATATAAAATGAAGAGTCTTGAGCTTTTGAGCTTGAGCCAATCCTTTGTCCTGAGCATTTTGAGGGTTCCACTTTCACCATCCATGCCATGCCAGTCATTGAGCTTTCCTGAAATAATTGTCTTGGAATTGCATTAGCTCAATGAGCTATATGTTGTTATGAATTACCAAAACCACCTACGGATAGTTGCACTTTCACACGAGGCAGGGGGCACGCCCCCCACCTTCGTGGGCACCTCCCTTCTTTCCTGACGTGCACTCCAAGCTTTTCCGGTAGCTTTCCTTCCAAAAATAACTTCTCCAGTTGATTTCGTTCTTTTTCGACTCCGTTTGATATTCCTTTTCTTCGAAACACTGAAATAGGCAAAAAATAGCAAATCTAGGCTGGGCCTCCGGTTAATAGGTTAGTCCCAGAAATAATATAAAAGTGGATAATAAAGCCCAATATTGTTCAAAACAGTAGATACTATAGCATGGAGCAATAAAAAATTATAGATACGTTGGAGACGTATCACATTTGAATAGGATGATCACACGGATACCCCGGGATCTCCTAGGACAACACTGGATTCCCCAGGTGCCCGAGCAAGCCACTGGTATCCCCAGGGTGCCCCAACCAATCCACCTAGATGTGTGTTAATGTTGCCACCTTAAGTTTCCCTTAGTTAAATATAACTCTCATATCTTTCATGAATTCTCTCAAACCAATCCACGTCTACGAGCATAGCAAAGTAGTGCAAGCATAACACAATAATACCCTAGGTTTGAATATAGGATAATAGGTTCCTACCTCATGAACTACTTCCCAATACCCACATGTTACCAAATCCTAACCATGCAGTGTTTGAGGGTGATACTAATGCATAAAAACTGGGTATGAAAAGTATGATCAAAGTGTGAACTTGCCTTGTACTGTTGACGAAGATGATTCGCACTCATAACTCCTGATAGTTCTACTCGTCACACTCCGATCAATCTATCGTAAGCAAGCAATTGCATACATAAGCACTCATGCAAAAGAATCAAAGAAAAGATCTCGGAAAACTTCAAAAAACAAGCAATTAACTCTTGAAACAGAAAACAATTCCTAACAGTACCAAAATTGGGTGAAGACCTAACCAGCGAACGTTCACTAATAGATCTAATTAAAAAGAAAACCGTTCGGTTTTAAATGTAAAACCGAACCAACAATAAACCGAAAGAAACCTACGGTTCGTGGCGGTTACCAGCGGTTTTCGCGAGTCTCGGCGGTTTATCGGCAGCGGCGGCAGATTGGGCGGCAACGGCGTGCTCCGGGGCGGCAGCGGGCGGCGGCGCGGGCGAAGTGGCGGCGCAGGCGGCGATGTGCAGCGACGACAACGTGGCTGCGATGCGGCGGTGGCTCGAGGCGAGGAGAGGCGGCGGCGAGGTGAGGGGAGAGGGAGGCCGGTCTCGCCTTTTAAAGGCCAGAGACCTCGGGAGACGTGGGCGAGGGGCAAAGGGCGAGGCGACGGCGGCGGTCTCCGCGTCGGGCACGGCGGCGGCGACCGTGGTCGGGCGGGTCTCTCGCTCAGAGACGGACGAGCGAGGCGAGCGAGCTGGGCTGGCCATGGCCTGCTAGCTGGGCCGGCCCAGTCGGCGGAGAACGTTTTTTTGTTTTTTTAAATACAGGCAAAAATAAAATAAAACCAAATTAAAATAAAATATAACATACGCATATTATATATCAAAAGTTTCAGCAAAAGATTCTCTATCACAAGAACATTTTTCTAGCGTCAAATAAAATCGACAACAATTTAAATAAAGCAAACAGTGCTACTGCTGCAATAAAACCTGATAAAAATCATTTTTTAAAAATACCAAAATGACTTCAAGTTTATTTGTCTCCAATTTTCTGATGTAGGGAATCATTTTACCCTATTTTCCATATATTTCATTTTTGGAGAAAAATAATTTGAATAAAAATCAAATAACTCCAAAATAAAAATAATTTCAAAGAGACTTTAAATTTGATTTTTTTAAACTTCCAACTCATATTTCGTATGGTTTGAAGAAGTCATGTTATCTTCTCTCATGAAAATCATTGAGTTGCTTAAAGTTTCTGAATTTGAAATAGTTCCAAATGGAATTCAAATCTTTTCAAAACCCTTTTTATTTATTTAAATGGAAGAAGCCATGTCATCTTCTCTCTAGGGTTTTGTGATGAAATAAATTTGAATTCATGGAGATCGGAATGCAAAGTGAAAGTTTGGGAAAGTCCTTTTATTCCCTCTCATTTAACTTTTGAAAAGTTTCAAATTTCACTCAATTTCACACAAGCAACCACACCACAATCAGACAAACAATCAAAACTATTTATTTAATATAGCATTCCAAAATTTAGAATTTTGGGATGTTACAAACCTACCACCCTTAAAATGAATCTCGCCCTCGAGATTCGGAGAGGCTAGCAAGAAATAGGTTAGGGTCGGGGGTCTCCTCAAAATCCATTGATCGTCACAGGGGGTCTGGGGTGCTACCACCCTTAGAAGCATTATTACGGTTCCCTCAAAACTCATATACTCCATCCTTATTGTTGACAATGTCAATCCTCTCAGATCTTCAGGATAATTCCTTCTCTGGGCTCTTCCGATAGTGGCATAACCTTTTTCCTCAATTCCTGTGTCCTTTCATCTTTGTACGATTCTTCTGTGACTGGGTCTTCTTATCTGAGGGATCTGGCGCCAATACTAAACAACTATCGATATCTCATGGTGGTCAACAATTTATGGTTTCTCCTGCAGAAAATGGGTCTGGGTTGAACCTCACCGTATGACCTACGGTTGGCAACAGCTGCCTTGTACAAGGGAAAATTGTCATACCACTCTAAGGTTTAAACAAGGTTTTCATCTTCGTCACTCTACTATGGGTAAGTCACTCAGATTTACCATCCCGTATATCAAGGCGAATCATAAGAGTAAGTCGGTATGGTGATCAATCCATCCCGCACCCAAATCATTACCTTGTATATGGTTTAGTGAATCTCGCATTCTAACACTCGGTCATCTCACAAGCGTTGCAGAATTTCTCTTGTCGATGAACCAAGTTCGGATAAATCCATTGATTCCGCAAGCCAAACGAACATCTATCGTTTCTTCACATCTCTCAGGTTTTGCGTAATCCTATAAGGTTATCTGTTGATAAAGTCGTAACTTCTTCCAGGTTTTTTCCTTCAACAACAGTGTTCTTGATTCTTGGCAGGTCCTGGGGCCTTTGGGTTATGGCCCATCTCATCACTTGTAAACCTTGAACTCATCATCAAGGGCAACTGATCATTATTCCAACATCCAGCTTCCCAACATTCTTAAATCCATCCGATTGTACTGTCTCCCTTCCTTCTGTTGGTACCAAACTAAGACGTGATTACTCGGACTCATCATGGAGCTACAATTGCTCCATATTACCAACATTATACCTCCTTTATATCCAATAGTACTTCATCTCTTCATATTCTTGGGGTATCCCACATATCGAGATAAAACTTACACTTATTTTGTCCGAAGTCCACTATGTGGAACATCATTATCTTTTCCAGGGGTCAAGGGTCCTCACAGGGTACTACCACCCTTGAAATGCACAAATTCATCCATAGACCACATTTCTCATATCCTCGAAAATGGTCAAAATCTTTCTTCATAGAGTAACTAATAAAATCCAAATCAGTACCAATGATGCTAACTTTATTGATTCTCAAATTATTACAATCTCCTGCATTTCCATTACATGCCTCAACTCAACACCTCAATAGAACATAATTGTTCCCACTACTACTACTATATTTCTCACAAACTCAACTATTCAACTATTTAACAGAAGTGCCCTGCTTCGTTACAACGAAAACATATTACTTCTGATGAGTCTCAAGATTTCCTTGTGATTACATAGCCTCATTGGGTCCTCGCCTTCCTTTTTGGGCAACCGCTAAAGTAGTGCCCTGAATCTTTGCACCTGGAACATGTGATATGACTCAGGTCCTTCTTTGTAGAAATTGGGTTGTTCCTGGAATCCAATCTATTTCTCTTCCTGGAATTTTCCGTGCCAATCAGGGCTTCTATTTTCCTGTGGGTCATACTCTACTTCCTCTGTCAGGAATTCTACTAGATCCCCATTCAGACAATTCTGGGATATGTGTCCTTCTCCACATGAATAGCATGACTTAGTGCGGGGTTTAATTTGGTCTTATTTAGGTGTGTCCTCCACATCTTCCTTTATCATAGGTTCTTCTAAAATTTCCATGAGGGATCCTTTCATTGCTTCTTTCTTCTGCTGTACGGTTCTTTGTACCATGGGGTAAATGTGACACTGAGCAGGGTAGTGGGTAGTCCCTTCATACAAGAAACAAGTAATCTGCCTAGTTGGGCATTCGTCAGCTGGGTGACTTTCTTCACAATGAGGACATTCATCCTTGT
The DNA here is from genome assembly GCA_032464435.1 of Aegilops umbellulata. Taxonomy (NCBI): domain Eukaryota; kingdom Viridiplantae; phylum Streptophyta; class Magnoliopsida; order Poales; family Poaceae; genus Aegilops; species Aegilops umbellulata. Next base: position 466,295,763 of record CP136057.1, read on the forward strand.
GCTCTTTATGGTTGTGTCCTATTTCTCCATAGAGCTTGCATGCACAAGGTTTCTTCATATCAATTCCATAAGGCTTCAATTTTGGGGACACAAGACGAGACCTTTGCAGAGTCAACTTAAATTCTTCCCAAGTGGTTACTCTTTGCCATCCATTGATGGTTTGATACATCCTCCACCAAGTAGCAACACCTCTTTCAAAGCACTAAAGAGCGTGATGGGTCATATCGTTTCCGGCTATAGTGTTATCCTTCATGTGATCTTCCATATTTTGAATCCATCGGTCCGTCTCCAGTTGATCGGTCCCGGAAAGGTGAGTTCATCTCCATTCATGCTCTATTGGTTCCAAGGGTTTTGGGGTGAGATAAGAGAGATAGGGAGGGATACACACAATACAAACAAAAGTTTTGAAAAGACAGATTTTATTTGTGGCTGCCGGAAAACACCAAACAAATGACAGCTCACAATCGTCGCATCTAACGTAAGTGTATAACATGGGTTTGTTCTTCTAAAGGTCAATAAATCTTCAAAGTCGCCAAACTCTTCAAGTCTTGTTCATGTATCTGCTGGCTTCTTTCGATCGTGCTTGTCCTTAAGTTCTTTTGCCAGATCACCTCTCTTGACGCGAAGTCTCTCGTGATGTCCTTTAATATTCTAGAGTTGTGTTCCAAACTTCTGGGTTTCAACATCCTTGGGATGAACCATGGTCCTACTGTCCTTCAGTTCCTGACGAATCTCCGGCATCTCGAGGTTTTACTCCTCCAGCTTGGCTACTTTTAGCTTCTGGGTCCTGAGTTCTTCACGAAATGCTTCCTTGTGAAATATGACTTCCTGAAGGTCCATCTTAAACTTCTTGATGTAGTACTCCAGGTCCTGGCGATACACCAGCTAAGGTTAAAACTGCATCCTTTGCTGATAGATGCTCCATCAGCCTTCTACCATCCAATCCTTCCGAAGAAATGCATGCTTAACTCAGCACGGTGACAATAGCATAAGCGGGCGGTAACATCATGGATAGTCGTGTTTATGTCCATATCTCCACCATGAGCTATTATTCCATAGTTGATATCTCTTGCCTTCGGGTTTTCTTGACAAAAACTTTGAGTTTTTAACTCTCCATGTTTTGGTCTTTCTTCAACACACCTTGATCTCGGGTATTGACAGCTTCGGTAGTCTAACAAGTTCCATCAGGGTAGCCTTCCTAGGTCATACCAATCTGGAAATTCTTCAGAGCCTTCAAATTCTCCTAGTCTTCGGAGCCTTCAACCGTGGTAGTTTCCATTATTATAACGCACGGTAAAAATCTTCTTCATTTCGAAGTGGTCTTAGTTGTCCGATATCTTGTACTTCTTGGAGTGGTCTCATCAGTCGTATCTTCGTGTGGTCAAAAGGGGAAAAGGTATAGTCTAACTATTTGAGATGAGAGGAAGAATACTTGGAAAAGCTTAGAAAAGATGAGAGTAAAAGATCTTTTTGAAAAATAAAGTTTTAGACAAATCATTTCCTAAGGGCTAGCCAGTTTCTAGGGGTCATGTCCTACAGTCAACATGTGCTCTGATACCATCTTGTAGCGACCCAACCCGGAAGGATCAAGTCTCTGTGCTTAAGTGTCATCCATGGATCGGTATGCTGACACACAGTACTCGAGGATTTATAATGGAGGTAAATCACATGTATAAAGTAACCTAAATACTATTACCTCAATCCAAATAGCGGAAGTAACAACAAAGTTGTGGATTCCCATCAACACCAACCGCAAAGTTGAGTGTAGACATCGTAACCCTAACGTATCACTTACTCATCGTAATAATTCCTGCAACATGAGACGTTGCAGCCATATAGGTCAGTACATTGAATGTACTGGCAATTTCACACTGTAGAGCAATGCTGAAATAATGACTATCACTACATGCATATTTGGCTGGTGGAGGCTCTAGGTTTAATTTTGCATAAAGCTAATTTTTCCCTACAACAAAGGAATATATTTTATTTAACAACAAAGTTTGTTGAAAACATTGAGAAGGTAACCCCAACTCAATCCCAATTAAAAGTTAACAACCCGACAAGATTAATTAAGTAGAGTGATGAGATCAACATAATAATTCAAGCACCAGATACTCAAGATGTCCATAACCGGGGACACGGCTAATCATGATTAGTTTGTACACTCTGCAGAGGTTTGCACACTTTTCCCCACAAGACTCGATCTCCTCCGTTGAATTTCTCACACTACATGATGTTTGAGAAACGGATGACCAAGACACAGTCTTTCCAAAGAGGTACCCTTAACCGATAGATAGGCCGACACACCTACAATTCCCCTACATCTGCTAGCCTATCATGGAAAGGTTTCCCACAACTTACTCAACTATGCCAGAGCCCATAATGGCTTGTGGCTGCACACGAAAGTTTCTAGCATGAATAATCTTATGATCCCTTTGAGCCTGGGTGGCATTCCAATAGGATGATCACACGGATACCCCGGGATCTCCTAGGACAACACTGGATTCCCCAGGTGCCCGGGCAAGCCACTGGTATCCCTAGGGTACCCCAACCAATCCACCCGGATGTGTGTTAATGTTGCCACCTTAAGTTTCCCTTAGTTAAATATAACTCTCACATCTTTCATGAATTCTCTCAAACCAATCCACGTCTACGAGCATAGCAAAGTAGTGCAAGCATAACGCAATAATACCCTGGGTTTGAATATAGGATAATAGGTTCCTACCTCATGAACTACTTCCCAATACCCACATGTTACCAAATCCTAACCATGCAGTGTTTGAGGGTAAAACTAATGCATAAAAATGGGGTATGAAAAGTATGATCAAAGTGTGAACTTGCCTTGTACTATTGACGAAGATGATTCACACTCATAACTCCTGATAGTTCTACTCGTCACACTCCGATCAATCTATCGTAAGCAAGCAATTGCATACATAAGCACTCCTGTAAAAGAATTGAAGAAAAGATCTCGAAAAACTTCAAAAACAAGCAATTAAATCTTGAAACAGAAAATAATTTCTAACAGTACCAAAATTGGGTGAATTTGGTCTTATCAGAAAGTTTAGGTCAAGAGCTTCAGTTATCAAAAAGAATCAATTAAATCAGAGTTATAAAACTCGAGTTATGAACAAAAGGAGTTTGAATTCAAATATGTTTGAAATCAAATTTTAAACTTTAAAAAATATGTTTAAGTTGATTATCTGGATAGAGGAGATCATAACGAAGAAGTGGGCGTTCATTTCGTTGGATTTGGATAAGCGAGCAAAAAGTTGTAGTCGTTTGAAAATCAGGGGCTAATCTGTAAATAAAATATTCACAGATGGGTCCCTGGCCGAAATTAAATAGAAAAAGAAAAATCTAACTAACGAACGGTCGCTACAGAAGTTAAAATAACGAATTCGTTCGCTGTGAAGAACTAACAAGCGAACGTTCACTAAATAGATCTAACTAAAAAGAAAAGCGTTCGGTTTTAAAACCGAACCGAAAATAAACCGAAAGAAACCGACGGTTCGTGGCGGTTACCGGTGGCTTTCGTGGTTCTCGGGGGTTCATCGGCGGCGGCGGCAGATCGGACGGTAGCGGCGTGCTCCAGGGCGGCAGCGAGCGGCGGCTCGGGCGAAGTGGCGGCGCAGGCGGCGGTGTGCAGCGGCGTCGGCGTGGCTGCGATGCGGTGGCGGCTCGAGGCGAGGAGAGGCGGCGGCGAGATGAGGGGAGAGGGAGGCCGGTCTCGCCTTTTAAAGGCCAGAGGCCTCGGGAGACGTGGGCGAAGGGCAAAGGGAGAGGCGGCGGCGGTCTCCGCGTCGGGCACGGCGGCGGCGGTGGTCGGGTGGGTCTCCCGCTCGGAGGCGATCGAGCGAGGCAGGCGAGCTGGGCTGGGCCGTGGCCTGCTAGCTGGGCCGGCCCAGTCGGCTAAGAACATTTTTTTTGTTTTTCAATACACACAAAAATAAAATAAAACCAAAATAAAATAAAATATAACATAGGCATATTACATATCAAAATTTTTAGAAAAAGATTCTCTATCACAAGAACATTTTTCTAGCGTCAAATAAAATCCACAAAAATTTAAATAAAGCAAACAGTGCTACTGGTGCAATAAAACCTCATAAAAATTATTTTTAGAAAATACCAAAATGATTTCAAATTTATTTGTCTCCAATTTTCTGATGTAGGGAATCATTTTACCCTATTTTCCATATATTTCATTTTTGAAGAAAAATAATTTGAATAAAAATCAAATAACTCCAAAATAAAAATAATTTCAAAGTGACTTTAAATTTGATTCTTTTAAACTTCCAACTCATATTTCATATGGTTTGAAGAAGTCATGTTATCTTCTCTCATGAAAACCATTGAGTTGCTTAAAGTTTCTGAATTTGAAATAGTTCCAAATGGAATTCAAATCTTTTCAAAACCCTTTTCATTTATCTAAATGGAAGAATTTATGTCATCTTCTCTCTAGGGTTTTGTGATGAAATAAATTTGAATTCATGGAGATCGGAATGCAAAGTGAAAGTTTGGGAAAGTCCTTTTATTCCCTCTCATTTAACTTTCAAAAAGTTTCAAATTTCACTCAATTTCACACAAGCAACCACACCACAATCAGACAAACAATCAAAACTATTTGTTTAATATAACATTCCAAAATTTAGAATTTTGGGATGTTACACTTTTCCTTCCTCTAATGGGTATACACATATTTTGGTTGTTGTTGATTATGTTACTAGGTGGGTAGAAGCTATTCTAACTAGTAGTGCTGATCATAACAAGTCCATTAAAATGCTTAAAGAAGTTATTTTCCCGAGGTTTGGAGTGCCTAGATATTTAATAACTGATGGTTGTTCACACTTTATTCATGGCGCTTTCTTTAAATTGCTTGCTAAGTATGATGTTAAGCATAGAATTGCATCGCCATATCATCCTCAGTATAGTGGTGAAGTAGAATTGAGTAACCAAGAAATAAAGTTGATCTTGCAAAAGACTGTTAACAGATCTAGAAAGAATTGGTCTAAGAAACTTGATGATGCATTATGGGCTTATAGAACTGCTTATAAAAACCCTATGGGTATGTATCCATATAAAATGGTTTATGGAAAAGCATGTCACTTACCTCTTGAACTAGAACATAAAGCTTATTGGGCAATTAAAGAGCTCAACTACGATTTCAAACTTGCCGGTGAAAAGAGATTATTTGACATTAGCTCACTTGATGCATGGAGAACCCAAGCCTATGAGAATGGCAAGTTATTTAAAGAAAAAGTTAAAAGATGGCATTGACAAAAGGATACAAAAGCGTGAATTTAATGTAGGTGACCTTGTCTTGCTATACAACTGTCATTTAAGATTTTTTGCAGGAAAGCTTCTCTCTAAATGGGAAGGTCCTTATATTACCGAGGAGGTCTACCGTTTCGGTGCCATCAAAATCAACAACGCCGAAGGCACCAACCTGAAGGTGGTACACAAGAAAAGAATTAAACATTATATCTTAGGTACTCCCATAAATGTTGAAACCAATATTATTAATACCATAACACCGGAGGAGTACATAAGGGAAACCTACCAGAACATTTCAGATTCCGAAAAGGAATAGGTATGTGGTACGGTAAGTAAACCGACTCCAAAACTTTTCTAATGGCAATTTTTCTCCGTTTGGAATATTTAAAAAAATATAAAAATTAAAAGTAGTCTGAAAAGTGCACAAGGAGGCGAAAAGCCCTGGGGGCGCGTCCTACGCCCTTGGGCGCACATGATACGTCCATTTTGCATCAGGTTTACCTACTATTATTTATAATGTTTTTCCATAATAAGGCTTTTTGGAGTAATTCTAATGCCCTTTCTCCATAATATGCAAGGTACATACAAAGAGGGAGAATTCCGACAGCTGGAAATCTGGACCTGAAAAAGCTACGTCAGGCTACCTATTTTGCACAACTCCAAATGAGCTGAAACTTCACGAGGAATTTTTATGGAATAGATAAGAAATACTGGAGCAAATAACTACCGGAGGGGGGCACCTAGTGAGCACAAGACACCAGGGTGCGCCAGGCCCCACAGGCGCGCCCTGGTGGGTTGTGCTCAGCCCAGCACACCTCCGGTGCCCATCTTATGGTATATAAGTCATTTTTACCTAGAAAAAATAAGGAGAGGACTTTCGGGACAAAGCGCCGCCCTCTCGAGGCAGAACTTGGGCAGGAGAAATTTTGCCCTCCGGCGGAGTGATTCCGCCGGGGAACTTCCCTCCCGGAGGGGGAAATCATCGTCATCATCATCACCAATGATGTCTGCTAGAAGTACGTCAGTATTTCCCCAAAGAGGAAGGGATGATGCAGCACAGTCATGGTAGGTATTTCCCTCAGTGATGAGGCCAAGGTTATCGAAACAGTAGGAGAACCAAGCAACACTACGTAAACAACACCTGCACACAAGTAACAAATACTCGCAACCCGAAGTGTTAAAGGGGTTGTCAATCCCTTTCGGGTAACGACGCCAGAAATTGGCAAAAGGACGGGATAAAGTGTAATAATTTGATAGATCGAATGCCAAATAAAATAAAGTGTATTTTTATATTTTTCGTTTAATAGCTCTGAAAATAAAAGCAAAGTAAAATAGATCGCAAAGGCAAATATAATAAAGAAGAGACCCGGGGGCCGTAGATTTCACTAGTGGCTTCTCTCGAGAAAAATAGCAAAAGGTGGGTAAACGAATTACTGTTGGGAAATTGATAGAACTTCAAATAATCATGCCGATATCCAGGCAATGATCATTATATATGCATCACGTCCAAGATTAGTAGACCGACTCCTGCCTGCATCTACTACTATTACTCCACACATCGACCGCTATCCAACATGCATCTAGTGTATTAAGTTCATGGAAAAGTGGAGTAATGCAATAAGAACGATGACAGGATGTAGACAAGATCTATTTATGTAGAAATAGACCCCATCTTGTTATCCTTAATAGTAATGATACATACTGTCGGTTCCCCTTCTGTCACTAGGATCAAGCACTATAAGATCGAACCTATCACAAAACACCTCTTCCCATTGTAAGATAAATAGATCAAGTTGGCCAAACAAAACCCAAATATTGGAGAAGAAATATGAGCATATAAGAAATCATGCATATAAGAGATCAAAGAAGACTCAAATAACTTTCATGGATAAAAACATAGATCTGATCATAAACTCAAAGTTTATCCGATCCCAACAAACACACTGCAAACAGAGTTACATCGTATGGATCTCTAAGAGACCATTGTATTGAGAATCAAAAGAGAGGGAGGAAGCCATCTAGCTACTAACTACGGACCCATAGGTGTACAAAGAACTACTCACGCATCATCGGAGAGGCACCATTGGACATGATGAACCCCTCCGTGATGATGTCTAGATTGGATCTGGTGATTCTGGAACTTGCGGCGACTGGAATTGATTTTCATCGACTCCCTGAGGATTTATGGAATATTGGGGTATTTATAGAGTAAAGAGGCTGTCCGGAGGGCACCGGAGGTGGGCACAACCCACCAGGGCGCGCCTGGGCCTCCAGGCGCACCCTGATGGGTTGTCCTCCCCTCGGAGCACCCCCTAGGCGCTTCTCCGGCCCACTGGATGTCTTATGGTCCATAAAAATCCACAAAAAGTTTCACTGCATTTGGACTCCGTTTGGTATTGATTTCCTGTGATGTAAAAATATGCAAAAAACAACAACTGGCACTTGGCACTATGTCAATAGGTTAGTACGAAAACGATATAAAATGACTATAAAATGATTATAAAACATCCAAGAATGATAATATAACAGCATGGAACAATCAAAATTATAGATACGTTGGAGATGTATCAGCATCCCCAAGCTTAATTCCGGCTCGTCCTCGAGTAGGTAAATGATGAAAACAGAATTTTTGATGTGGAATGCCGCCTAACATGTCATCTCATATTATTTTCTTTATAGCATGGACATTTGGACTTCTTTATGGTTCAAAGTAATAGTCTAGTTTTGACATGATAACTTAAATACTCAAGCATATCAACAAGCAACCATGTGTTTCAAAATAACAATGCTAAAACAAGTTATCCTTTGCCCATCATGCTCAATCATTGATCCACTCATGAAACACACTCGCATATTAGCTACACCCAGTGCTCAAGTACGATCATAGTGACCCCTAGTTGGTGCTTTAAAAGAGAAGATGGAGACTCAAATTAAAAATAAAAATTGCATAAAGTAAAAGAAAGGCCCTTCGCAGGGGGAAGTAGGGATTTTTAGAGGTGCCAGAGCTCAAAGCGAAAACATAGAGATAAAAACATTTTGGGAACTATGCCTTTCCCACCAACGAAAACGACTTATAGTTCCCAACACTTTCCATGCTAGATATATCATAGGCGGTTCCCAAACAGAAAATAAAGTTTATTCCTTTTTCCACCATACTTTCACTTTCCATGGCTAACCGTATCCACGGGTGCCTTGCATACCAACACTTTCCAAGGAATTTACTATTTGACAACATAAAGTAAATTCATTTTTCATTTCGGGACTGGGCATCCCTAATACATTTGCCTTACTCTCGTGCAATGACAAGTGTATAAACACTCATCGTGAGAATAACACATCTAGCATGTAAAATATTAGCCACCCCTCACCGCCTCGCGAGCGTTATGAGCACACAAAAGAGAAGTTTATTTTGAATATTAGAGATGGCACATACAAACTTGCTTAGAACGTCAAAAGAATACCGCATATAGGTAGGTATAGTGGACTCATGTGGCAAAACTGGTTTAAAGGATTTTGGATGCACAAGTAGTGATCATACTTAGTGCAAAATGAAGGCTAGCAAAAGATTGAGAAGCGACCAACCAAGAAACGAATAATCTCATAAGCGAGCATTGAGCATAATTAACACCGAATAATGCACCACAAGTAGGATATAATTTCATTGCATAATTATTGACTTTCGTGCTTGCATAGGGAATCACAAAACCTTAACACCAATATTCTTACTAAAGCATAATTACTCATCAACATGACTCACAAATCACATCATCATATCTCAAAACTATTACAAGGAGTCAAGTTTATTTTTTCCAATGATCTTCATGAAAGTTTTTATTATATCCTTCTTGGATATCTATCACTTTGGAACTAATTTTCATGTGTTGCTTTTGATAAGCTCAAACAAATATAAGTGAAGATCATGAGCATAATATTTCTTTCTCTCAAATTAATTTAAGTGAAGCAAGAGAGAATTTCTTAAAAAAATTAATAACTCTCAAATAAATCTAAGTGAAGCAAGAGAGCATTTCTTCAAAAATAACCAAGCACACAGTGCTAAAAAATACATAAGTGAAGCACTAGAGCAATTCCATAGCTCATAAAGATTTAAGTGAAGCATAGAGAGCAATTCTAACAAGTCATGGCATAATTTTAGCTCTATCAAACAAGTGTGTCCAACAAGGATCCAAGACTTAAAAAGCAAAACAAAACAAGCAAAGACTTATATCATACAAGACGCTCCAAGCAAAACTCATAGTATGTGACGAATAAAAATATAGCTTCAAGTAATATACCGATGGTTGTTAGAAGAAAGAGGGGATGCCACTCGGGGCATCCCCAAGCTTAGTTGCTTGCTTCTCTTTGGATAATAGCTTGGGGTTGCCCATAATAGCTTGGGATGCCATGGGCAACCCCAAGCTTAGGATCTTCTTACTCCTTATTCCTTCATCCATCGTAACATCACCCAAAACTTGAAAACTTCAATCACACAAAACTCAACAAAACCTTCGTGAGATCGGTTAGTATAAGAAAACAAATCACTACTATAAGTACTGTAGAAATCCAATTCATATTTTATTATTGCATTATATCTACTGTATTCCAACTTTTCTATGGCATAAACTCATAAAAAACCATAGAATCATCAAAACAAGCACACAACGCAAAGAAAACAAAATCTGTCAAAAAACAGAACAGTCTGTAACAATCTGGATATTTTGAATACTTTCGTAACTCCAATTTTTTTGAAAAATTAGGATGACATAAGAAATTTGTATATCAATGTACTGCAAAAAATTGTAAAAAATTAAGATTTTTTTGTCGCTTCTGTGATTCTTAACAATTGTAACTCTGGACGCAAAAGTTTCTGTTTTTCAGCAAGATCAAATCAACTATCACCCAAGAAGATCCTAAAGGCTTCACATGTCACAAACACTAATTAAAACAAAAAAACGCAGTCATAACAGTAGCATAATTGTGAAAAACTCAAGAATAGAAAACAAAAAGCAAAAATAAATTTTATTCATTGGGTTGCCTCCCAACAAGCGCTATTGTTTTACGCTCCTAGCTAGGCATAAAGCAAGGATCTACGTTTTGTGACCTTTGTTTCTAGATCCATAAGATGCCCTCATGATTGATTCATATGGTGGCTTAATGCTTGTTCTAGGGAAGTGTTCTGTACCCTTCCTTAGTGGGAATTGAAACTGAATATTGCCTTCTTTCATATCAATCACGACACCAATAGTGCGTAAAAACGGTCTACCAAGAATAATTGGACAAGATGGATTGCAATCAATATCAAGAACAATAAAATCTATGGGCACATAATTCCTATTTGCGAGAATAATAACATCATTAATTCTTCCCATAGGCTTTTAGATAGTTGAATCTGCCAAGTGCAAATTTAAAGAACATTCTTTAATATCGGTAAGACCAAGCACATCACATAAAGATTTCGGAATTGTAGAAACACTAGCACCCAAGTCACATAAAGCAAAACACTCATAATTTTTAATCTTGACTTTAATAGTAGGTTCCCACTCATCATGTAATTTTCTAGGAACTGAAACTTCTAATTCCAACTTTTCTTCAAAAGCTTTCATCATAGCATCAACAATACGTTTAGTAAAGCTTTATTTTGTTCATAAGCATGGGGTGAATTTATCATGGATTTCAACAAAGAAATACAATCAATCAAAGAGAAACTATCATAATTGAAGTCTTTGTAGTCCAAAAGAGTGGGCACATCACTAGTTAAAGTTTTGATCTCTTCAAACCCACTTTTATCAAATTTCTCAACAAGATTTTTACCCTCCAAATTATTGGGACGCCTTCTAGCTAAAGTTGACTCTTCTTCAGTCCCTTTTTCATCAATCTTAATTTTACTAAACAAGGTTTTCCCTAAGGTTGAGGAATCAATTAAAGCTCTTTATGTTTCTATGGATGAAAGTAAGAAAAGAACCTCTATGCTTAGAGCTAGAAGAGATTTTTTAGAAAAAGCGTTTTCTAGTGATTGGGTTCATAAAAGTGATGAAGATCTTAAAATGATTGGTGTTTATTCTATTGATTCCTTGTTTAGTAAAATTAAGATTGATGAAAAAGGGACTGAAGAAGAGTCAACTTTAGCTATAAGGCGTCCCGATAATTTGGAGGGTGAAAATGTTGTTGAGAAAATTGATAAAAGTGGGTCTGAAGAGGTCAAAACTTCAACTAGTGATGTGCCCACTCTTTTGGATTACAAATAATTTAATTATGATAGTTGCTCTTTGATTGATTGTATTTATTTGTTGAAATCCATGATAAATTCACCCCATGCTTATGAACAAAATAAAGCTTTTACTAAACATATTTTTGATGCTATGATGAAAGATTTAGAAGAAAAATTGGAATTAGAAGTTTCAATTCCTAGAAAATTACATGATGAGTGGGAACCTAATATCAAAGTCAAGATTAAAAGTTATGAGTGTTTTGCTTTATGTGACTTGGGTGCTAGTGTTTCTACAATTCCGAAATCTTTATGTGATGTGCTTGGTCTTACCAATATTGAAGAATGCTCTTTAAATTTGCACTTGGCGGTTTCTACTATTAAAAAGCCTATGGGAAGAATCAATGATGTTCTTACTCGTGGAAATAGGAATTATGTGCCCATAGATTTTATTGTTCTTGATATTGATTGCAATCCGTCTTGTTCAATTATTCTAGGTAGACCGTTTTTATGCACTATTGGTGCCGTGATTGATATGAAAGAAGGCAATATTAAATTCTAATTTCCACTAAGGAAGAGTATGTAAAACTTCCCTAGAACAAGAATTAGGACACCATATGAATCAATCATGGGGGAATCTTATGGATCTAGAAACAAAAGATGACAACACTTAGATCCTTTGCTTTATGTCTTGTTAGGGGCGTAAAACGATAACGCTTGTTGGGAGGCAACCCAATGAATAAAATTTATTTTTGTCTTTGCTTTGTGTTCTTGTGTGTTTGTACAATTATGCTACTGTTATGATTGTGTTTTTTGTGTTTTAATTAGTGTTTGTGCCAAGCAAAGCCTTTAGAGTCTTCTTGGGTGATAGTTGATTTGATCTTGCTGAAAAACAGAAACTTTTGTGCTCTCAAAAATTCTCATTTTTAACAGGAGCGTGATAAAATACCAATTATTTTTTATGAAGATTATCATACAAATCTCTCAGGTTGTCCTAATTTTTCAGAATTTTTGGAGTTACAGAAGTATTCAAAATATCCAGATTGCTACAGACTATTCTGTTTTTGACAGATTCTGTTTTCTTTGCGCTGTGTGCTTGTTTTGATGATTCTATGGTTTTTGAAGAGTTTTTGCCATATAAAAGTTGGAATATAGTAGATATAATGCAAGAATAAAATATGAATGGGCAGTACTTATAGTAGTGATTTTCCTTCTTATACTAACGGATCTCATGAAGGTTTTGTTGAGTTCTGTGTGATTGAAGTTTTCAAGTTTTGGGTGATGTTACGATGGATGAAGGAATAAGGGACAAGAAGAGTCTAAGCTTGGGGATGCCCATGGCATCCCAAGCTATTATACAAAGAGAAGCAAGTAACTAAGCTTGGGGATGCCCGAGTGGCATCCCCTCTTTCTTCTAACGACCATCGGTATTTTACTCGAAGCTATATTTTTATTCGTCACATATTATGGGTTTTGCTTGGAGCGTCTTGTATGATATGAGTCTTTGATTGTTTTGCTTTTGATTCGAAGTCATGAATCCTTGATGGACACACCTATTTGAGAGATCCAAAATTATGCCATGACTTGTTAGAATTGCTTTCTATGCTTCACTTAAATCTTTATGAGCTATGGAATTGCTCTAGTGCTGCACTTATATCTTTCTGAGCACGGTGTGCTTTAGTATTTTTGAAGAAATGCTCTCATGCTTCACTTAGATTTATTTGAGATTTATTAAATTTTTAAGAAATTCTTTCTTGCTTCACTTAAATTAACTTGAGAGAAAGAAATATTATGCTCATGATCTTCACTTATATTTTTTTGAGATTATAAAAAGCAACACATGAAAATTAGTTCCAAAGTGAGAGATATCCAAGAAGGATATAATAAAAACTTTCATGAAGATCATTGGACAAAATAAATTTGATTCCTTGTAATAGTTTTGAGATATGAGGATGTGATATGTGAGTCATGTTGATGAGTAAATAAGCTTTAGTAAGAATATTGGTGTTAAGGTTTGTGATTCCCTATGCAATCACGAAAGTCAATAGTTATGCAATGAAATTACATGCTACTTATGGTGCATTATTCGCTGTTAATTATGCTTAATGCTCGCTTATGAGATTTTTGTTTCTTGGTTGGTCGCTTCTCAATCTTTTGCTAGCCTTCATTTTGCACTAAGTATGATCACTACTTGTGCATCCAAAATCCTTTAAACTAGTTTTGCCACATGAGTCCACCATACCTACCTATATGTAGTATTCTTTTGCCGTTCTAAGCAAATATGTATGTTCCATCTCTAAATTTCAAAATAAATTTCTCTTTTGTGTGCTCGTACCGCTCATGAAATGGTAGTGGGTGGATAATATATTTCCATGCTAGGTTATTCTCACGCTGAGTGTTTATTCACTTGTCATTGCACGAGAGTAAGGCAAAGGTGTTAGGGATGCCCAATTCCGAAATGAAAAATGAATTTACTTTATGTTGTGAAATAATAAATTCCTTGTAAAGTGTTGGTATGGAAGGCACCCGTGGATACGGCTAGCCATGGAAAGTGAAAGTACGGTTGAAAAAGGAATAAACTTTAATTTCTGTTTGGGAACCGCCTATGATATATCTAGCATGGAAAGTATTGGGAACTACTCAATCGTTCTCGATGACAGGAAAAACATGCCTCCCAAAATGTTTTTGTCTATCTTTTCGCTTTCAGCTCTGGCACCTCTACGGATCCCTACTTCCCTCTACGAAGGGCCTTTCCTTTACTTTATGCAACTTTTATTTTTAATTTGAGTCTCCATCTTCTCTTATGAAGCACCAACTAAGGGGCACTATGATCGTACTTGAGCATTGGGTGTAGCTAATATGCGAGTGTGGATCATGAATGGATCAATGATTGAGCATGATGGGCTAGGGATAACTTATTTTAGTATTGATATTTTGGAAGCCATGGTTGCTTGTTGATATGCATGAGTATTGAAATTCCCATGTCAAAACTAGACTATTGCATTGAACCATATAAAAGTCCAAATGTCTATGCTACAAAGAAAAGAATATGTGATGAACATGTTAGGCAGCATTCCACATCAAAAATTCTGTTTTTATCGTTTACCTACTCGAGGACGAGCATAAATTAAACTTGGGGATGCTGATACGTCTCCAACATATCTATCTTTTTTTATTGTTCCATGCTGTTATATTATCATTCTTGGATGTTTTACAATCATTTTATAGTCATTTTTTGGTACTAACCTATTGACATAGTGCCTAGTGCCAGTTGCTGTTTTCTGCATGTTTATTACATCACAGGAAATCAATATCAAACGGAGTCCAAGCGCAGCGGAACTTTTTGTGGATTTTTTTGGACCAGAAGAGAACCAGTGGGCCGGAGAAGCACCTGGGGGGTGCTCCAAGGGGAGCACAACCCACCAGGGCACGCCTGGAGGCCCAGACGCGCCCTAGTGGGTTGTGCCCACCTCGGTAGCCTCCCGATCCACCTCTTTGCTCTATAAATACCCCAATATTCCAAAAACCCTAGGGGAGTATACGAAAATCAATTCCAGCCGCCGGAAGTTCCAGAACCACTAGATCCAATCTAGACACTATCACGGAGGGTTCATCATGTCCAGTGGTGCCTCTTCGATGATGCATGAGTAGTTCTTTGTAGACCTATGGGTCCGTAGTTAGTATCTAGATGGCTTCCTCCCTCTCTTTTGATTCTCAATACAACGGTCTCTTGGATATCCATATGATGTAACTCATTTTGCGGTGTGTTTGTTGGCATCCGATGAACTTTGGGTTTATGATCAGATTTATCTTTTTATCCATGAAAGCTTTTGAGTCTTCTTTGATCTCTTATATGCATGGTTACTTATGGCCTCGTATTTATTCTCCGATATTTGGGTTTTGTTTGGCCAACTTGATCTATTTATCTTGCAATGGGAAGAGGTGCTTTGTGATGGGTTCGATCTTATGGTGCTTGATCCTAGTGATAGAAGGGGAACTGACACGTATGTATTGTTCCCATTAAGGATAACAAAATGGGGTCTATTTCTACATAAATAGATCTTGTCTACATCACCTAATCGTTCTTATTGCATTACTCCGTTTCTCCATGAACTTAATACACTATATGCATGCTGGATAGTGGTCGATGTGTGGAGTAATAGTAGTAGATGCATGCAGGAGTCGGTCTACTAATCTTGGACGTGATGCCTATATGATGATCATTGCCTGAATATCATCATGATTATTTGAAGTTCTATCAATTTCCCAACAGTGATTCGTTTACCCACCGTTTGCTATTTTTCTCGAGAGAAGCCACTAGTGAAACCTAAGGCCCCCAGGTCTCTTCTTTATTATATTTGCCTTCACGGTCTATTTTTATTTTCTTTTATTTTCAGATCTATTAAACCAAAAATACAAAAATACCTTGCTGCAATTTATTCTTATTTATTTTATCTCACATTCCCGCGATCCAATCTATCATATTTTTATCCCGTCTATTTGCCAATTTTTGGCGCCGTTGCCCGAAAGGGATCGACAACCCCTTTAATACATCGGGTTGAGAGTATTTGTTATTTGTGCGCAGGTGCCGTTCACATAGTTTTGCGTGGTTCTCCTACTGGTTCGATAACCTTTGGTCTCATCACTTAGGGAAATACCTACCGTTGCTGTGCTGCATCACCCCTTCCTCTTTGGGTAAATACCATTGTAGTTCAAGATAACATCACATATGCATGAAAGAAATGAAATAGATAAGATTTTCTTTGAAAAAACGTGATGAGTCTCATGAGTTTAATTTTTCCAAGTTTAGTAGAAAACCTCATAAAAAAGAATTGCCTAGTAAGGATGACATAATTGGTCTTGATTCTATTGATGTGCCTCCTACTGATCATCTAGAACAATATCTGCTAGACCATCAAAATGATTTACATATGCATGAAAGAAATGAAATAGATAAGATTTTGTTTGAACAACCACCTATGCTTAAACACAATTTGCCTATTGAAACTCTAGGAGGTCCTCCTCCACCTAAAGGTGATACTGTGTTTCAATTAAAACAATTACCTGACACTTTGAAATATGCTTATCTGGATGAGAAGAAGAGATATATCCTGTTATTATTAGTGCTAACCTTTCAGAACATGAAGAAGAAAGGTTATTGAAAGTTCTAAGGAAGCACCGAGCTGCTATGAGATATACTCTTGATGATCTTAAGGGCATCAGTCCCACTCTATGCTACTACTGAAAAAGAATTTCTAGAAGTGGTGTTTGCTTGTGATAAATTTAGATCCTATTTTGTAGATTCAAAAGTAATTGTTCACACCGATCATGCTGCAATAAAGTATCTTATGGAAAATAAAGATGTCAAACCTAGGCTTATTCGATGGGTTCTCATGCTACAAGAATTTGATTTGCATATCACTGATAGAAAAGGAGCAGAGAACCCCGTGGCTGATAACTTGTCTAGGCTTGAAAATATTCTTGATGACCCACAACCTATTAATGATAGCTTTCCTGATGAGCAGTTAGCTGCAATAAATGGTTCTAATAACACTCCTCGGTATGTTGACTATGCTAATTACATTGTTGCTATTTACCACCTAGTTTCACATACCAAGAAAAGAAAAAATTCTTCTATGTTTAAGACATTACTTTTGGGATGACCCACATTTTCATAAAGAAGGAGTAGGTGGTATTATTAGACGTTGTGTACCTGAGCATGAACAGGGACAAATCCTACGGAAATGTCACTCCGAAGCTTATGGAGGACATCATCCGGGAGACAGAACTGCTCACAAGGTATTGCAATCTGGTTTTTATTGGCCTACTCTCTTCAAGGATGCTCGTAAGTTCGTCTTATATTCTGATGAATGTCAAAGAATAGGTAATATCAGTAAGCGTCAAGAAGTGCCTATGAATTATTCACTTGCTATTGAACTATTTGATGTTTGGGGATTTGATTATATGGGTCCTTTTCCTTCCTCTAATGGGTATACTCATATTTTGGTTGCCATTGATTATGTTACTAAGTGGGTAGAAGCTATTCCAACTAGTAGTGCTGATCACAACACCTCTACAAAAATGCTTAAAGAAGTTATTTTCCCAAGGTTTGGAGTCCCTAGATATTTAATGACTGATGGTGGTTCACACTTTATTCACGGTGCTTTCCGTAAAATGCTTGCCAAGTATGATGTTAACCATAGAATTGCATCACCCTATCATCCTGAGTCTAGTGGTCAAGTTGAAGTTAGCAATAGAGAAATAAAATTAATTTTTCAAAAGACTGTCAATAGATCCCGGAAGAATTGGTCTAAGAAATTAGATGATGCACTTTGGGCTTATAGAACAACATATAAAAATCCTATGGGTATGTCTCCTTATAAAATGATTTATGGAAAAGCTTGTCATTTGCCTCTTGAATTAGAACATAAAGCTTGCTGGGCAATTAAAGAACTCAACTATGATTTCAAACTTGCTAGTGAGAAGAGGTTATTTGATATTAGCTCAGTAGATGAATGGAGAACCCAAGCTTATGAAAATGCCAAGTTATTTCAAGAAAAAGTTAAAAGATGGCATGATAAAAGAATCCAAAAGTGTGAGTTCAAAGTTGGAGAATATGTTCTTTTGTACAACTCTCGTTTCAGATTCTTTGCAGGAAAACTCCTGTCCAAATGGGAAGGACCATATGTTATCGAGAAGGTTTATCGATCTGGAGCTATCAAAATAAATAATGCATAAGGTACTAACCCGAAGGTTGTTAATGGGCAACGAATAACACATTATATCTTAGGTACGCCCATTAATGTTGAAAGCAATATTATCCAAATATGACACTGGAAGAACACATAAAAGAAACCTTCCAGAACACTCCAGAATCGTGGAAAAGAGGAGGTACGTGATACAGTAAGTAAACGGACTCCGAAATATCTGCAAAAATATTTTTTTGTCCGATTTGGAATATAATAAAAATTAGGAAAATAAGAAACTACCAGGAAGGTGACCCTGGTGGGCACAAGACACCAGGGCGCGCCTGGCAGGCGCACCTAGGTGGGTTGTGCCCACCTCGGGTACCTTCCGGACTCCATTTTCTTCCATTTGCTTGTTTCCCAAGATTAAAAATCTTTATATACCCCCCGAACCTATTGACCACCGTATCGCGGAGAAATCTTCTATTTTCTTTTCTTGTTGTTTTCTATTAGATTTGTCAGGCCTGGTACCATGGATTTTCCCTTCTCCAACCATGAAGAAGGTGATGCTTGGTTGCCACAGGGAGAGCTAAGGGGAGAGGGAATTGAGGAGGTTGGCATGGAGGAAGATGAAGGAAACTCTCCTGGAGTTCACCCTCCGGCTTCCGAGAGAGGCACACTGGCTGGCATCTCCACTCGTCCTAATCCTCATCAAGCTATGAGATCATCAAACAATCAAGAGAGCCCCGAAGTGCACAGAGGACTCCCACTAAGGAGGCCTTTACACAGGTTACATCATAACAATTTTCACAATTATGGGTTCGAAAATACTCCTCGTGTGCACATACCGTCCAATTGGGACATATCTCGTCCAAGAGAAAGTGATGCAGGAACAAGTTCTTGGAGGCCGGAGAATAAACATATTATGGCTGAAGTGGAGAAAAACACTGATTTGCTTCATAAAGCCCTTCGTGAGATTCAAGGCTTGAAGGAGGCACTCATGGATATATTGGGAGTTATCTCACCACCACCTCCTTCTTCTTCACCAAAAGAAAATTGAGTATCGGGTATGGGAACTCCCCTTGGCTTTTGCCAAGCTTGGGGGAGGTGCCCCGGTATCGTATCACCTCCACTATCTTTTGCCTTTACTTATCTTAGTTCGATCCATAGTTATCTTTTGCTTTAGATGAATAAAAGTTTAGTTCGATCGTTTCTTTTCGAGAGTTTGCTTAGTGATCTATCCTTGTAATTGTGTGCGAGATCTATACCTACTAATAAAGCAAGGTGCGTTTCTCCAAATTTTTCATCCGTTCACCTATATCATTTCTTATTTTTTGAGATTAAATTATTTTTATATCCGAGGTGGTACTAAAAAAATTGTATGTGTTGAATTCCGTTCGTGGGCCTCCTTGTAGCTCTTCTTTTTCCGTGCATCCCCTACATGGGCCAAACTGGGCTGTTTCAGGAGCAGCGAAAAAAGAGTAGCCAACCAAAAAAACAACAAGTGATCGAATGACGAGGTTCGGACTCACAACCTCCCGTGACATAGATATGTCCCCAACCAAACAAGCTAGCTTGCCTTTTTATTATAAATAGTCCCACCTCAGTTGCTTATATGAAATTTCACTAATTTAAATATGCTTGTAAGTTGTCTAAAATATCAGTAAGCCACTTTGGGAATCAATAAACAGAAGGAAAGAAGATGAAGACTCAATAGAAGGAGAAAACTTGCACCCATAATTAACCGGGATTGTGGGAAATAAAGAGAGAGATTTGATGAGAGAAGAATGCAGGCTCGTACTTTCCATCTCTACTAGAGATTTAGTGAGAGAAGAAAGTAGGGGAGGCTTGTGCTGGCACGCTGGGCATAATTAAAGCGGGATTTGGTTTATCTATACTACTATTAAACAAGCAAACATATTCATCGCTAAACGCACCCAACCAGACCTACACACAACATCCCCGACCAATTACAACCTCATGATCAAAATCACTTAATTTCATCTAGCCGTCCAAATTACCCTATCGTTAACCAACTGTGCGCTTAGCAATTTCCGCTGGCGGACGAAAACTCTGCCGCCCGCCCGTCCCACGTCCGCAATCAGGCATGAGAATAGGAAACTGATCGCAATCAGATCCCCTTAATTTGTAAGCTGCGTTGCTCATGCTCGCTCAAAACAACTACCCCGCGATCCATGCCGCCTGCCTTTGCGCACCGGTGGCGACGAGCCGACGACGAAAAGAGGCAAGGCGTGAGGCGGCGGTGGCGGAGGGTCAGACGGCGGCCCGTCGTCGCCACCGATCCGCGTTGGCCTCCGCACCCGCCTCTACTGGCCGACCTCTCCTTACGCACGGGTCACCGCTTGCCGCTCCTTCGTTTGGCCGCCGACCAACGCACGCCTCCACTGGCCTCTCCTTACGCGCAGGTCGCGGCACCCCAGGAGAGGGCGATGAAGGAGTAGGTGAAGGACATGACGGCGGCGATTATGGAGACAAAGGTAACAGATCTCCAGGCCCAGCAACTGCGAGAGGATGACCTTGGCGAGGCCGCACAGCACCAGGCACATCGTCCCATCCTGGCTGCAGTTTGCGTCGTGGCCCTTTTAATGGCGGCAATTGCTGGGCACCACGGACCTGCACTCTCAAGGCAAGGAAATTATTTCATTACCATGACTTTTCTGAACAAATATTTACAGATATTCAGAAGCCAAAGAGGCTTAAATAGTTAAACTGCTTGTGCTTACATGATGCCCGTGGCAACTGTGATGCATAGAGAATCTTGTACTGCGCAATGCCACACATAGCTACATATCTAGGCCCTGCATGGACATGATCAACACTGTGAGACCCATTTATTCTGCCTAACAATAGGTATGCATGCTGCCAATGTCCATCCATATATGCCAGTAGAAGTTCATTTGAGGATTATTTGTTACCAAGACAAGAGCGGACGGCGTCCATGTACAAGTGTAGTTCCGTTTGTCGTGGACTGGTTTTGGCCAGCGGTAGCAGTAGGAGAGGAGGATGGGGTGTAGTAGGTGATGTAGACGCATATGATGAGGGCGATGTGGCCGAGGATCCAGCCCATCTGCGCCACGCTCAAAAGCATCGCCAACATGCCAGACCTTCTACCATTTTGATCTTGTGGGGATCTTGACCTTAAAAGTGTGCTTCTACATGGCAAAACTGGGCAAGATGTATTACTCCAAATTTGAATCCCACTACAGAGCACCAGCAATTAGAGGATAGGTATTATTATGTAGATATAAAGAAAAATCTCCGGGTGGATATTTTCTGACAAAAGTACAGAACTAAGTTGTGGTTGAAAATACACTTCTTCAGAAATGGAATAGCAATGTGACAGTGTCGGTGTACTAAAGTAGGGGTACCTTAGTACCCCGAACTTGTGCACGGGCAGTAGTAGCGTCCCGCGGCAAGGCTTGCCAGGGGAGCGACAAGAGTCTCCACGGCCCTTCTTGGGCCGGACGAAGGCCAAGTGATCGAGCCTAGAAGACCAGGCCCCGGCAAGAGGAGCTTGCCGGGCCAAGAAGGCGAGGTCCGGCAAGAGGAGCTTGCCGGGCCAAGGCGACAAGGCCCCGGCAAGAGGAGCTTGCCGGGACGACTAAGCCGAAGCACCAAGGCCCCGGCGGGAGGAGCTCGCCGGGACGGCCAAGCCAAGGCACCCCAAGAGAAGCCCGCCGCGGCGCGCCGCACGCCCCGGCAAGGCCTGACGAGCGGCAAGCTCTCAGGTGCGGTAAGACAACCACCGCGGCAAGCCACTTGCCGCGGCAAACCACCACCTCAGGCCTGCGCTCCAGCTCACCTGCCCATGCGTCACTCTGGGGCTTCCCCGGAGGCACGTGGCGGGGCGCCGCGCCACCTGAGGCGCGCGGTGGCATGCGACGTTGGCAGAGTCGCCCCCGTGGCAAGCGGAGGCGCCCCTAACGGTCCGCCTCGGCACTGTTCGGGCGATCCAGACGGGCATTTAATGCCTTTGTCCCCCGCCGTCAGAGTTAGGTGCGATAGCACTGTGCGGCCACTGTTCGCACAGTTCCTTGCCATTTTTACCCTCACCTGCGTCGCTACCTGTGGGAAACCCCTTAGCATATAAAAGGAGGCCCATGCGCACGTAGAAAGACGAGGGACCGGGAGAGGAGGAAGGAGGACACCCAGTAGACCCTCGTCTACGTCCAGCTCCAACTTACTGTAGCTTCTTGCGCTCCAGAGCAAGAACTCGAATCAACCAGACAAGCAGCAGTAGGGTTTTACGCATCCGTGTGGCCCGAAGCTGGGTAAAATCGTTGTGTGTGTGTCGCCTCGATCTGCTCTTTGTGCAGCCTCCGCCCCCCGCCGAACCGAAAAGGGGCTCCGTCCCCATAGGTGCTCGTGGAGGCCGATTTCCCCCGACATCTTTGGCGCGCCAGGTAGGGGTGCGTCGAGGTTGTGTGAATCAGATCCGGCGTCCGCGCGAGCCAGACTCTCATTGTTTGCGCCGGCATGGCGTCGAAGAAGAAAGCTCCGGAGGTGACCGGTCCGTCAGCGTCGAACCCACCGCCCATGGAGCAGATGGGTGGTGGGGAGGACGCCGGCGGAGGAACGGGCGCCGTTGAACCAGTTCTTGGTCTCGCGACGTCCGAACTCGCCCCGCGCCCCTCTCAGGAGGCGCGAAACCAGCAGCGTCATGGTACCCATGGTACCATACGCTTGCTGGACCCAGACCATGCTGTTGGGTCCCAAGGCGCTCAGGACCAGCATGTGATCCAGCGTGCCGGAACGAGCGTCGCGCGGCTGCCTGGACCGGGTGCTGCTCCTTCTAACATAGTTAGGAGTTCGAGCACATCCCGCTCCGTGCGCCGTTCGCCGCCTCTGCCCGCCACCCCAGCGGAAGCTCTCGCGCGAGCTCAGCTACTCCTAGACTACCCTCCGACGGCGGACAAACTCGACGACTGGAGGGCAACCATCCAGAGCCTCATCGGTTTCGCCAATGGCGACACTCCGCGGCAGCACAGCGCGTCGCAGCCGCGGCTAGTCACCCAGGCGAGAACCGATGGCGCCAAGAATGGCGGGGGTGCGACCACCGTGCACTCCCCGCCCCAGAAGCCGCGGTCGCCGACTCGCCGGGCTCACATCGACAACGACTCCACCGCGTCGTCGAACCCGCGAACTCGCCGCGACCAACGCCAAGTCCTTCACGAACGAATGGAAGAAGACGCTCGAACCCGCATCGAGCGCAGAAGAGAGGCGCGGCATCAATCAGACCAGCGCGTTGAGCCCTCTGGAGACATGCACACACCGGCGGAACCAGGCGAACTGCCGTATTCGGTAGGCTGCCCCGTGTTCACCCGTGAGCTGCGGCAAGTCCATTGGCCCAGCACGAAGAACTTCAAGCCCGACGTGCCCGAGAAGTACGACGGCAAGTCGCATCCGTCGGAGTTCCTCAGCATCTACACCATTGCGGTGCAGGCTGCCGAGGGACGGGACGACAAGATCCTTGCCAACTACTTCCCGCTGGTACTCAAGCCCAACGTCAGATCCTGGCTCATGCACTTGCCGGACGGCTCCATCTCCTCCTGGCCAGATCTATGCCATCAGTTCGTTGGCGCCTTCACGGGCGGCCACAAACCCCATGGCCAGGCAAGCGACCTTCATCTGCTTGTTCAGAAGGAGGGGGAGCCTTTGCGCAAGTTCATCCAGAGGTTTAGCCGTGTGCACTACAACATCCCAAACGTCCACCCCGCCGCGGTGATCAGAACGTGCGCAACCGCAGGATGCGGGAGGAGATGGCGATGTGCAAAATCAAGGAGGTCAGCGAGCTTTACGCCCTGGCCGACAAGTGTGCACGCGCTGAGGAGGGGAGGAAGCTCCCCGGAGAAAGTGTTGGAGAAGGAGAATCCGACAGTGAAGGTACCGCCCCGGCAAGGAAAGGCCGGCGGCGGAACGGCAAAAAGAAGAAAAACCCAGAGGTGCTGGTTGTCGAGAAGTCCGGCAGCGAGGGCTCCGCCAAGAAAGCCCAGGCGGGAGGCCCCGGCAAGGAGGTTGTCGGGTGCGCCAACTGCCGGGCGGTGGCTGCTGCCGATAAGCGGGACGGTACCGACAAGAAGTACTGCAAGATCCATCGTACCAGGGGCCACGACCTCCAGAGTTGCAAGCAAGTCGAGCGACTCGTCGAGCTGCAGAAGGCCGAGTACGCACGACGCGACAAGGAGAGAGCCCAAGCAGGCGACGGGGGATCCGGCACGAAGCGTCCCGGCCCGGGGGAGCGCCGCGGCAAGGACAAGCAGCGGCAAGCAGACAGACCTCCCCGAGGACGCGACAAGGACGAAGACGATGACGACGACGAAGACATGGAAGACCCCGAGACCAGCGAGCAGGAGTTTCAGAAAGCCACTGAGGTCTTGTGTGTGGACGGCGGTGCCTCCCTGCATGCTTCCCACCACCAGCTTAAACGGTGGGTGCGGGAGGTCAACGCAGTGGAGCCACCCGTCGAGTCATGCAGACCCCTGAGATGGTCCAGCACACCTATCATCTTCGACATTGAGGACCACCCTGATCGCACAACCGCGGTCGGGTGCTTGCCGATGTTGGTTTCCCCAACGGTCCGCAACCTCAAGGTCACTAAGATGCTAGTTGACGGCGGGGCCGGCTTGAATCTGATCTCCTCTACTGTTCTCCGGAGACTCCAAGTTCCCGACAGCGAGCTCGAAGAAACCGGCACATTCCAAGGAATCAACCCGGGAAGGAGCAAGCCGAAGGGAAAGATCACGCTGCCGGTAACATTTGGCAGCGAGCTGAATTTCAGGACTGAGAGGGTCACCTTTGACGCCGCCGACTTTCCGTTGCCTTACAACGGGATCCTCGGCCGGCCAGCGCTCGCCAAGTTCATGGCGGCCTCTCACTACGCGTATAACATGCTCAAGATGCCTGGCCCGGTAAGCGTCATTTCTGTCCCCGGCGACAAGAAGGATGCCCTTATCTGCGCCGACCAAATATACCGGGACGCAACAGCAGCAACGGCCCACGGCCCACTTGCCGCTGGAGCTTCCGGGGGAAAGAAGAAGTCCGGCAAGTGCTCTAGCGCACACTCCGGCAAGCGCGCCTCTTCAGAGTGCTGCGCTGCCGTTGAGGACGTGCCATCGAGCCCCGCTGGCAAGAAGACCAAGCCCGGCAAGTGCTCTGGCGCCCACTCCGGCAAGCGCGCCTCTTCGGAGTGCTGCGTTGCCGTCGAGGACGTGCCATCGAGCCCCGCCGGCAAGAAGACCAAGCCCGGCAAGTGCTATGGCGCCCACTCCGGCAAGCGCGTCTCTTCGGAGTGCTGCGCTGCCGTCGAGGACGTGCCATCGAGCCCCGCCGGCAAGAAGACCAAGCCCGGCAAGTGCTCTGGCGCCCACTCCGGCAAGCGGTCTCTTCGGAGTGCTGCGCTGCCGTCGAGGACGTCCCATCGAGCCCCGCTGGCAAGAAGACCAAGCCCGGCAAGTGCTCTGGCGCCCACTCCGGCAAGCGCGTCTCTTCGGAGTGCTGCGCTGCCGTCGAGGACGTGCCATCGAGCCCCGCCGGCAAGAAGACCAAGCCCGGCAAGTGCTCTGGCGCCCACTCCGGCGAGCGCGTCTCCTCGGAGTGCTGCGCTGCCGTCGAGGACGTGCCGTTGAGCTCTCCCGGCAAGAAGGCCAAGCCCGGCGAATGCTCTGGTGCCCACTCCGGCAAGCGCGCCTCTTCGGAGCGCTGCGCTGCCGTTGAGGACGCACCATTGAGCCCCGCCGGCAAACACAAGAAGGCAACGGCTGCTCCACCAGCGACCAAGAAGGTGCCCGCCAAGGAGGACGGCACTGGTGGTACCTTCACCATCAGTGCCACTCTCGACCCCAAATAGGAAAGTGCGCTCGTTGCTTTCCTGCGGGCGAATGTCGATGTGTTTGCCTGGCAACCATCTGACATCCCCGGCGTTCCCAGGGAAGTGACTGAGCACCACCTTGCCGTTTGTCCTCATGCGCGGCCCGTCAAGCAAAAAGTCAGGAAACAAGCGGTGGAGCGCCAAGAGTTTATCGCAGAGGAGATCAGGAAGTTGGAAGCGGCAGGCCTCGTCAGAGGCGTGCTCCATCCAACGTGGTTGGCCAATCCTGTTGTCGTGCGCAAAGCAAACGGGAAGTGGAGGCTTTGCATCGATTTCACCGATGTCAACAGGGCTTGCCCTAAAGATCCATTTCCCTTGCCGCGCATCAACCAGATTGTTGACTCCACGGCCGGATGCGACCTGCTTTCATTCCTTGACGCCTACTCCGGGTACCACCAGATCTTCATGGCCGAAGAAGATGAAGAGAAGACTGCGTTCATCACTCCATGCGGCACGTACTGTTTTGTGCGGATGCCTTTTGGACTGAAGAACGCAGGCTCGACGTTTGCGAGGGTTGTCCACACTGCTTTCGAGCCACAGATCCACAGAAATGTGGAGGCCTACATGGACGACATTGTGGTCAAGAGCAGAGACAAGGCAACCTTGGTTCAAGACTTGGAAGAGACCTTTGCGAACTTGCGCAAGATCAGCCTCAAGCTCAACCCCGAGAAGTGTGTGTTCGGAGTTCCCTCCGGCAAACTTCTCGGGTTCTTCGTGTCTCAGCGTGGGATCGAAGCCAACCCCGACAAGATCAAGGCCATCGAGCAGATTGAAGCACCAACGCGTGTCAAGGACGTGCGAAGACTTGCCGACTGCGTGGCGGCTCTCAGCAGGTTTCTTTCCAGGTCTGCGGAACGCGCCCTGCCGTTTTTCAAAATCTTGAAAAAGGTAGGTCCAGTAAAATGGACTCCGAAAGCAGAGGCTGTGCTGCAAGACTTGAAGAAATACCTGTCCTCCGCTCCTATACTCGTCGCGCCTAGACCGCAAGAGAAGTTGCTGCTCTACCTAGCGGCAACCAATCAAGTGGTTAGTGCTGCGTTAGTAGCGGAGAGGGAAGCTGATGACGAGCCCGCAACCATGGCAAGCGTGTCCGACGACAAGCAGGGGGCTTCCCCGACAAGCTCTGGCCCCGGCAAAAGCGAATCCGCGCAAGCGCAAGGGGAAGTGCAGAAGAAGAGGATGGTGCAGCGCCCAGTTTACTTCGTCAGTTCCCTCCTGCAGGGGGCTAGGTCGAGGTACTCTAGTGTGCAGAAATTGCTCTTCGGCCTCCTCATGGCCTCGAGGAAGCTGAGCCATTACTTCCAAGCACACGAGATCACGGTGGTCACTCGCTTTCCGCTCAAGAGGATACTGCAGAATCCCAAAGCAACAGGCAGGATTGTCGAGTGGGCACTAGAACTGTCAAGCTTTGGCCTCAAGTTCGAGAGCACATCGACCATCCAGAGCAGAGCATTGGCAGAGTTCATAGCAGAGTGGACGCCGACACCGGACGAAGAAATTCCAGAGACGAGCATCCCCGGCGAGGAAGTGACCAAAGAGTGGCTGATGTACTTTGATGGTGCCTTTTTGCTGGAAGGCGCCGGTGCCAGCGTACTGCTCATCGCGCCCACCGGAGAGCACCTCAAGTACATCGTCCAGATGCACTTTCCCAAGGAGCAAGCAACCAACAATACGGCAGAGTATGAAGGTTTGCTCGCTGGTCTCAGGATCGCGGTGGAACTTGGGATCAAGAAGCTCATTGTCAGGGGTGACTCGCAGCTCGTCGTCCGCCAAGTGAACAAGGAGTACTAGTGCCCGTTGATGGAGGCTTACGTTGATGAAGTGAGGAAGCTGGAAGAGCACTTTGACGGCCTGCAGATGGAATACGTTCCAAGAGCAGAGAACGACATCGCCGACGGCCTGTCGAAATGCGCCGCACTAAAGCTACCTGTGGAAGCAGGGACTTTTGTGCTCAAGCTGACTCAGCCATCCGTGACACCATCGACTGGGCCAAGCAAGAAGAGGAAATCGGTCTCCGGCGACTATCTCCCGGCAGAGCTTCCCGAAGCCGCCGCCAAGAGAGTCCCCAAGATCGACGCCAAGAGTGCTGAGGAGCTGCCCGCTCCGGCAAGCCCCAGGGTTTGTCCCGACGAAGGAGGCGCTCCCGGCAATCTTGCCGGGGAACGTCAAGCTCCGGCTGAGCCCCAAGTCCTCGCCGTAGAAGCTGATGTTCCCGCAGCCGCCGACATGCCTTTAGTCCTCGTCGTCGAGCCACAGGTTCCGACGTGGGCACAACAGATCGTCCATTTCCTCCAGACAGGAGAACTTCCCGAAGAACAAGAAGAAGTTGAAAGAGTAGCCCGACAGTCCAGTATGTACTAGTTCGTTGACAGCGCACTGTACAGAAGGGGACGCAATGGGGTGAAAATGAAGTGCATTCACCGGGAAGACGGGCAGAAGCTGTTGGCGGAGATACACGGAGGCATATGTGGACACCACATTGGCGCCAGAGCACTTGCCGGCAAAGCGTTCCGGCAAGGTTTCTTCTGGCCAACAGCCCTCCAGGATGCAACTGCACAAGTAACCAAGTGTGAAGCGTGCCAGTTCCATTCCAAGAAGATACACCAGCCAGCTCAAGCTCTCCAGACGATCCCTTTGTCCTGGCCCTTCTCGGTCTGGGGGCTCGATATCCTCGGCCCCTTCCCCCGAGCTGTCGGGGGCTTTGAGTACTTGTTCGTTGCCATCGACAAGTTCACAAAGTGGCCAGAAGTGGAACCGGTGAGGAAGGTGACCGCCCAGTCCGCGATCAAATTCTTTAGGTCGATTGTTTGCCGCTTCGGGATCCCCAACAGGATCATCACCGACAACGGTACGCAGTTCACAAGCCACGCTTTCATGCAGTACACCCAAGACCTCGGCACCAAGGTCTGCTTCGCTTCTGTTGCTCATCCCCGGAGCAAGGGTCAAGAGGAAAGGGCCAACGCCGAGGTACTGCGCGGGCTCAAGACCAGAAGTTTTGACAGGCTGCTCAAGCGCGGACGGAACTGGATCGAGGAGCTGCCGGCGGTTCTTTGGTCGGTCAGAACGACGCCAAATCGAGCCACCGGCCAGACACCATTTGCTCTAGTCTATGGAGCAGAAGCAGTTACCCCCACGGAACTCGTATACGGGTCACCTCGAGTGCTCGCTTATGATGAGCTTGAGCAAGAGCGGTCGCGTGAAGATGACGCACTGCTCCTTGAGGAGGATCGTCTCCAGGCTGCTGTGCGATCCGCTCGCTACCAGCAAGCTCTGCGTCGCTATCATAGCCGCAAAGTTAAAGCCAGGAGCCTCGAGGAAGGCGACCTTGTTCTTCGGCGCGTTCAGTCGGCCAAGATACACAACAAGTTGACGCTGAAGTGGGAAGGCCCTTACCGGGTGAAACGAGTCACGAGGCCCGGCGCCGTCCGCCTCGAGACCGAAGATGGTACTCCGGTGAGCAATTCCTGGAATATTGAGCATCTTCGCAAGTTTTACCCGTAAGGCGCGGTTGTCGGACCCCGTCCGGCAACCAACTCTCTGTACAAAAGTCTTGCCGCAGTTGCATGTAATCCTTTGTACAAAGCCAGGCGCAGACCCTGGCAGCAATGAAGCGCTGGCGCCCCCAAGTTTTAGCATGCATGCTGAGTCGAGTCTCGTCCTTGGTTAGGGTTGATAGTGCCTAACAGTCACTAACCCCTAACTTAGAGGTCGAGTCCGCGTCTTTTTCCCGTCCTTTCCCTTTGGCTCGCAGGAATTGCATACCCTTGCCGAGCCGCTCAAGGACGAAGAAGGGGAGAAGGGCGAGCCAGCACCCGCCCCCCGGAAAGCCAGAGTTGCCGGGAGCTGCAACCTCAGATAAGTCTTTACATCCCTTATCATGCATTCTCTCGTGAGCTGCGGAATGTGAAAACCTTGCTTCCTCCTAAAATCTGTCGTGCTCTCTTAAGCGACAAACCCCGGAGCGCGTTCCCGGGGCCCGCTTCTGATAGTAGCCGCGGCGGCTAGGGGAGGAAGCAAGGGGCCAGAACCCGCCTTCTCCCTGCCTCCGCCAAGAGCGTGAGGAGGGCCAAGGGGCGCGGGGAGACGGCAGGGTCCGTTGCCGGGCGGGGAAGTGTCTATCCTAACGATGCAAAGGGTTCGCCCCTTGCCGTGGGATGTACCCACGAGACAAATGATCCAGCAAACATCCCCTTTTCATTAAAAACATTCCACTCAGGTACAGTTCAGAGAGAATGAAAAACATGAAAGATGGGATTACAAGATTTAAACGCAACTAAGGCCCGAGGGCTTACAAGATAAAAAGAGATAAGGTGCCCGTAATCCCTTTCTTGTCTCTCTCCCCAGGAGGTAGGGCAAGGAGGCGAGAAGGGCAAAAGGGGCACCTTGACGAGCTACGGGTGGCAAAAGACGCCAAGAGAGCATCCGGGGCTCCGCCCGGGGGCTCCGGAGGCGGGATGGAGACAGCGACGCCGGAAGCGGAGCTCGAAAAGGAGGCGGCGGGACGTCAACACGCTGTCGAGGGCATCTAGCCCTCATACTCCGAGTTGACGGCCTTGCCGTCGGCCTCTTCCCCTTCCGCAGCCTCGCCACTTTGGCCGCCCGAGAAGACGAAGCCCCGGCAAGAGGAGCTTGCCGGGCCAGAGAGAAGACCCCGGTGGTCGTCGCCGTGAGCAGGGGTGGTGACGGCGTCTGGGGGGAAGCTGGAAGACGAGGCGGCGGCCTTGCCGCCCGCCCTCTTCCTCTTCCGCAGCCTCCCTACGCCAGCCGCCCAAGGAGGCGACCCCGGGGAGTTCGCGGCGCCAGCGACGCGGACGATGGGGGTCGCCGGTGCCATGCAGAGCTGCGACTGACACCTAGTCGGACCCATCATCCCGGCGACCGCTCCCCTCGTCGTCGCTGTCGCTCCCCTCCTCGTCACTCTCGCTCGAGGAGGAGCCTTCGCTGTCGGAGGAGCTATCCACGCAGCACCGGGCCCGGGTGCCGAGGTCCCCGAAGACCTTGATGGAGAGGAGATCACCCTCCATCAGCTTAAAATGGAGGGTGAACCCCTCCGTCAAGCTGTGGATCCGGGTGAACGACTTCCACCCTCGGCCAAGATACATCACGCTGGGGGCTCGGGATTCGACGTGGACTCGCGTACCACTGATCCCGCAGCCCCTCATGCGCAGTCTCAGCGTCTCGTGTTGTTCCGCCTCCAAGACGTCCACGAAGGGAGCCGGGAGGCGGAGGCGACGGCGAGGCGCCCGGCGCAGCCTGATGATGAACTCGCAGGGGTCGTCCCCGAGATGAACCGTCGGGAGAAACGGAGCCGCCGGCGGAGGCGAAGCCGGCGCGCCGCCCCGCCCGCCTCGAGCGCCTCGGCCCCGTCCACGGCCTCGTCCACGACCTCGCCCCCTCCCCCTTCCCCTTACAGTTGGCTCCGCCGCCGCGGGTGCAAGGGGAGGACGGGCGCGCTGCCTGGCGGCAACCCTTGCCGCCACCGAAGAAGGACCAGGGTTCCCTTTCTCCATGACAGTTGTGGAGAGGGGACCAGGGATCTAAGAGAAGAAAGAAGGAAGGAGTGCGGACCCTCATCACCCCCTTCCGCTCCTTATAAAGGGGCGGAGTGGGGGCTCAGCCGCCCGCCCAGCCAATCAAAGCAGAGGAAGGGCAGGCGACGGGGCCGACCCTCTACTTCGACCCGCGTCGGCCCGGTTTCCTGCCTCCACCACCGCAACCCCAAGTGCATGGAGGACGCGTGGCGGGCGAGCAGGGCCGAGGCGACAGCTGAGGCGACCTCTCCCCACCCCGTGATCGTGGGGGCGGGCGCCTCGAAAGCCGCGCCTCGACCCCGTTCGTTCACCAAGCCGCGCCTCCACGTCTCCCACCCACTTGAAAGTGGGGGCGGACGTTTCGCCTTTCCAAATAAAGGAATCGTGCCCGACGTGACGCATGCCTGCGGGCCTCAGCCCCGCGCACGCCACCCATGTCGCGCACGCCTCGCACGCCTCGCCCCCCCACGACGCCGCTATAAGCGCGCGCCACTTGGGGAGGGCGCGATGGGCATAGAGTTAAGGAGCAGCGCAACCCAGGCCACGCGTGCCCGTGCACTGTTAGGGCCTGGCCCAACAACGCTCGGCACCGTGTATGGCCCAGGCCCGGGGGCTCCTGTTGGTGTACTAAAGTAGGGGTACCTTAGTACCCCGAAATTGTGCACGGGCAGTACTAGCGTCCCGCGGCAAGGCTTGCCAGGGGAGCGACAAGAGTCTCCACGGCCCTTCTTGGGCCGGACGAAGGCCAAGTGATCGAGCCTAGAAGACCAGGCCCCGGCAAGAGGAGCTTGCCGGGCCAAGAAGGCGAGGTCCGGCAAGAGGAGCTTGCCGGGCCAAGGCGACAAGGCCCCGGCAAGAGGAGCTTGCCGGGACGACTAAGCCGAAGCACCAAGGCCCCGGCGGGAGGAGCTCGCCGGGACGGCCAAGCCAAGGCACCCCAAGAGAAGCCCGCCGCGGCGCGCCGCGCGCCCCGGCAAGGCCTGACGAGCGGCAAGCTATCAGGTGCGGCAAGACAACCACCGCAGCAAGCCACTTGCTGCGGCAAACCACCACCTCAGGCCTGCGCTCCAGCTCACCTGCCCACGCGTCACTCTGGGGCTTCCCCGGAGGCACGTGGCGGGGCGCTGCGCCACCTGAGGCGCGCGGTGGCATGCGACGTTGGCAGAGTCGCCCCCGTGGCAAGCGGAGGCGCCCCTAACGGTCCGCCTCGGCACTGTTCGGGCGATCCAGACGGGCATTTAATGCCTTTGTCCCCCGCCGTCAGAGTTAGGTGCGATAGCACTGTGCGGCCACTGTTCGCACAGTTCCTTGCCATTTTTACCCTCACCTGCGTCGCTACCTGTGGGAAACCCCTTAGCATATAAAAGGAGGCCCATGCGCACGTAGAAAGACGAGGGAACCGGAGAGGAGGAAGGAGGACACCCAGTAGACCCTCGTCTACGTCCAGCTCCAACTTACTGTAGCTTCTTGCGCTCCAGAGCAAGAACTCGAATCAACCAGACAAGCAGCAGTAGGGTTTTACGCATCCGTGCGGCCCGAAGCTGGGTAAAATCGTTGTGTGTGTGTCGCCTCAATCTGCTCTTTGTGCAGCCTCCGCCCCCCGCCGAACCGAAAAGGGGCTCCGTCCCCATAGGTGCTCGTGGAGGCCGATTTCCCCCGACAGACAGTTTTACATAGTGCTTCAGAGATACTCCATTGCAGCTTAGATAAATGAAAAAGGAGGGACAACAACACAAAATTCAAGTAGAACCAAGTTTTTTTATTTGTTTGTGTGTGTACTATCATACATTAGTGATACCGAAATTGCAAACTGGAAGTATGTGAAAGCAACTGTTAAAATAAAGTATGTAGAAGAAAATAGTAGTTCAGAAAAAATGTGAACACTGGTGTAACTGCAATAGCTTGTTTTCAAAATTTAACTATTGTATCCCTCACCGAACTAGAACACAGAGTTCTGCAATGACAATGATCGCTTACATTATATTTCAGGGTGAAACATTTCCCAACAGAAAACTATTGGTTAAATGAGCATTGCTTTAAAGTCTATCTAAGTTCTCTTTCTTATTCTTCTATTACCTGGAAGGCCAATATGTACCAATTTGGGACTGTTTGACCACTGATCAATATTGCCATGTTGACCATTTATCATGTCTTTGCAATATATATAGGAATTCTATAATGTAAAAGTATTATGTGCAGCATAGACTTTATTTTTTTATTTTGCCTTGCTTGTTATTTATGCTTATAGCTTTATCTCTGGGATTCTATTTCAGGACGCCTTTTCAGATGTTAGTTGAGGCGCTTCTGATTTTCTCAATCAGTTGAAGCATGCGGTGCACTTTCTGAATGCCATATTTTCTTCCTTGCATCCCAAATGCAAGCAAGCATGCTTCTACCGAGGCTTAGAAGAAGCCATGGAGTATGTTCCAGAACCTCTTTTATATTACTTCATCACAAAAAGTTACTGCAATATTTTCTTTTTTCCTAAATACTCCCTCTGTAAAGAAATATAAGATCGTTTAGATCACTAAACTAATGATCTAAACTATCTTTTATTTCTTTACAGAGGGAGTACACATGATAGACTTGAATCATTTTCTGTCCTCATCGAACAATGTTCCCTTTTCTTTCATGTAAAGTTTTTTTGAAAATGTCAGTGGATATTTAGTAACTTATGTTAGCTATGTGATATATTTGTAATGAGAACATCAAGAAATCTGTGAGATTTGCGGTGCCTAGACTGAAGTTGGAAGGTATTAATTACTACTATAATATTAAACATACGTCGTTCCCGGAGCTTTATTAGCACACAAGCTCACATGATTTTTTTTTCAGAAAATGAAAAGAATATACCATAGAGTATTCAAAGAGAAGAAATGGCATGTAGATACTACAATGAATTACTCCTCCGTCCCAAAATATAAGAGCGTTTCAACATACAAACATGCTGGATAACCACAGTGGGCGAGAATACCTGTTCCAACATACATCAAAGTCCCTGGGAACTCCCAAGAATACATCCTCTAACTTCTCCCGTGGAGTGAAGAAAATTGATTCTACTGAAAACATAGAAACAACCATCAACATTTATTTCAAGTAAAATTTGCGTGCTAAACATAAGCTGCAAGACTGCTAACACTCACGCTCTACATCTATTTGTCATTTCCAAAGAACCAGAAAGAATGAATCTCCAGGTGAAATACAAATAACATTAAAAAAATAATGAACTGGTTATATTAACCAGAGAGGCTAAAGATATCCACAAAGTGTCAAAAGAGTTCACATATATTCATGAGAAGCGGTTTATTGTGTCTAGATCATATTAATCGGCTCCAACTAACAATCACGATTTGCAGAAGTGGTAACTGAGAGAATTGTGTCTCAGTTAAGCTTTACAGATCATCAACAAAATCCCAATTTGATGGTACTTCCATAGAGGAACTAAAGAGAAGTAGTTTATTGTGTCTAAATCGTATTAATCGACTCCAACTAACAATCATGATTTGCAGAAGTGGTAACTGAGATAATTTTGTCTCAATTAAGCTTTATAGATCATCAACAAAATCCCAATTTGATGCTACTTCCATAGAGGAACTAAAGAGAAGGCATGCTTGGTTACTAGCAACAGGATTCCATAGAAGATCCGCAACAAAACATACTCTTCGATTTAGACTTGTTGCTCCCATCCTCTTTCGGCACCTCCTCCTTCTCCTTTGGGAAATCTGAACCATTAAGGGCCGCTTCATCAATACAGCCACCAACAACTAAGCAGATGATCTCTCATATTATTGAAAGGGGACATTCTAACAGAAAACACACTTTTCTAAAGATTAAATGCGACACTCATTCTTGGTCCATTTTATAAAGAGAATTGCCATATTTTATATTCAAATGTCATGTCTAAATGTAGTATGGTTAAAAATGTGCATATACTACTTGATTAGTTAGTGTAGGCATGAGAATCATGCATTTGTTATTCCATTTAAGCTCTTGAGAACCAAATGCCACTGAATTCCTCTTTCATCAATAATAAATTCTCCAACTTCCTTTCTTTTATGAAGATAATGTACCATCTCTCAAAAAGATATTGCATCATGTTAACTCTTGGATCCACTCACACCCAGAAGGTGCAGCAATCTAGAATAGAATAATACTTAGTTAAATAAGCTTTTCTAACAAAACCCTATAGCAGAGCAAATTACGAACATGCTTGAAAATGAACATTCATGTGATTTCTCAGTGAGGTGATGCACCTGGCGACTAGCCGAATTGACGAGGAGGAGAAGATGGCGGGGTCGAAGAGAGATTACCTAGACCCGGACGATTGCGCCGGAGATGGTGGAGATGTTCATGGCGGCGACGGCGAGGGCATCAGGAGGATGGAGGGGCCCGACGTCTTCGGCGAGCATTCCAAGCTCGAGCGCCTCCTCGAGCACTTCTGGGGCAGATTCGAAGGAGCGGGGTAGAGTAGGGCCTGCGAGTCCCGCGCCTCCACGTCCGCATCCATCGGCGTCAAGCGCTGGCGCGAGCATGCCGAGCTCGAGGGCCACATCGGCTACTTCCGCGACTTGATTCGAATGGGAGGGGCGGCCTGCCAGGGAGCGTCAGCGCTGGTGAGGAAGGGGAGGGACGGCCTGACCAGGAGCGCCGGCGGTGGTGACGAAGGGGAGGGGGTGGCCTGCCAAGGGAGCGCCGGCTGAGGAGGAGAGAATGGGAACGGGGAGATCAT
The DNA here is from genome assembly GCA_032464435.1 of Aegilops umbellulata. Taxonomy (NCBI): domain Eukaryota; kingdom Viridiplantae; phylum Streptophyta; class Magnoliopsida; order Poales; family Poaceae; genus Aegilops; species Aegilops umbellulata. Next base: position 466,332,076 of record CP136057.1, read on the forward strand.
GGGCGGCGATGGGGAACTATCCAGAGAAGAAATGTATGTGGGCAGTGGAGTACCAGGCAGTGACGTCGTGGTGTTGTCCACACCAAAAAAACAAATCTTCTTTTTACATTCTTCTAAAAATACATTATTTTTATAGTCATGATCATTTGATGGTTTAAAAGGTCTTTTGTATAGACAATATTTATAAAAGTTGATAAATTTTTTACTGGTGAAAAACACATTCCGTATATCTGAATTTTAGTTTAGTAAATGAATTCATACACGAAGCAAAAGCTTTCATGTTTTGTTGATTATTAAAGCAAAAGATTGTTCGGTTAATCATAGAAAACCACACAAACACATATTAGTTGGGGGATTCGCTCCGCCAAACAAGCCACTCTACCATCAATGTCGGAAAATAATTGCCTGTTCGGCTGCCTCCCGCGGAACGGAGCGGACGGAGCGCCGTTTTACCAGCTCCGTGATTTATAACTGGATTGCCACTCCGCTCCGGCACGGAGCCGCGGAGCGGAGGGAATCAAACACGCCCTAAGTCATGAAGTACTCTCCTGGTGCAATGAAGAGGCAAGCATTCAACATGCCGACATCCACTGCCCTGACACGCCTTGTGCACTTAACTGGTACCGCTTTTAGGATTGTCACATCGATATGCCACCGCAGATACGTGCGTTGCACGTGCACACTTACTAGTGATATATGAGAGAAGAAAGCAGGGGATCCTTGCATGGATGGCCTTGGGACGGGCTAGAAAAATCTCATGGGGCACGACATGGCCAGAGCCTGATGACGTTCGTGCAGCTGCACTCGGGGCCGCGGTCCAGGTCCGGTTCAGTCCATGGCCATGGATCGGAGTCGACATGGTGGCACACAAGCACGCATTCCGCGCAGCACTACCGCCTCGACAGCATACAACTGAGGGAAGATTAACGAAAATATGATGATTTTTAATTTCTTTTTGTCTGCAAAATAGTGCAAGGAATTGAAACCGTTGGATGTTTAACGTGCGGTGCGGAGCATGGATGGGATCAAAAGACGGGTGAAGGCTAGCCTGGTCAAGGTCCTTGGGTGCTTAAGTGGAAACTTTTTTTCCGGGTAATTAAGTGGAAACTAAAGACAAGGATTTGATGAGGCACACATTGACGCATCAAAGAGAAGGCTCGGTTGGGATGGCAAAAAACGAAAATAGCATTTGGCACATTATAAAAAATTGAAAATACATAAATATTTATGTGCAAAAAAATACATTTTTTTAAATAACCTGATTGATCAAACATTCGATGGTGCAAACAGAACACACGACATTCCAATAACGAAAATACATGAATATTTTTTGTTGGACCAAATTACATCTTTTTTCAAAAATAACCTGATTGATCAAGCGCCATTGTTGCAACCCGAATTCAAGACCCTGCAAATGTTGCTGCAAGCGGATGCGACACTCCAAGACCGAATGTCCAATGCATCTAGCAGAAGCATGCCAATCCAATGCCAGTTGCCACTATCTTTTTTCAATAATCCTAGACCTACGAAGGGGCTACGTAACTTCTCTTTAACTAATTCTCTGCCCCCCTGATTTTCAGTGGGGTGGGCCCCGTGTCGGTGTCAAAACCGGCGGATCTCGGGTAGGGGGTCCCGATCTGTGCGTCAAGGCCGGATGGTAACAGGAGACAAGGGACATGATGTTTTTACCCAGGTTCGGGCCCTCTCGATGGAGGTAATACCCTACTCCTGCTTGATTAATATTGATGATATGGGTAGTACAAGAGTAGATCTACCACGAGATCAAGGAGGCTAAACCCTAGAAGCTAGCCTATGGTATGATTGTGTATGAACATGATTGTCCTACGGACTACAACCCTCCGGTTTATATAGACACCAGATAGGGTTAGGGTTACACAGAGTCGGTTACATAGGTAGGAGATCTTGAATATCCGCATCGCCAAGCTTGCCTTCCACGCCAAGGAAAGTCCCATCCGGACACGAGACGAAGTCTTCAATCTTGTATCTTCATAGTCCTGGAGTCCGGCTGAAGGTATTGTCCGGCTACCTGAACACCCCCTAATCCAGGACTCCCTCAGTAGCCCCCGAACCAGGCTTCAATGACGACGAGTCCGGCGCGCAGATTGTTCGGTGTTGTAAGGCGGGTTCTTCTCCAAATCCTGTGTACCCGTAGGAATAATGTCCGATTTTTGTAATGTAGTGCTTCTCGGCTCCCACGCCCAATAATGGCCGTCTTCCACGTGTCAAACGAATGCGAAAAGCCGGGGTGTTTTTACATCCACACCCCTAGCCGTATAAATGAGCCGCCAATTTAACGGGATGGGGATTCAGATCCAAACCACATCTTCTCCTCTCCGCGAGTTATCATCAGAGCGCTCCCAGCAAAGGTCCAGTCCAACATGGCCAGCCGTCGCAGCTCCTCCCCTCGCCCCTCCGGTCCTAAACCCGGGGACTGGGAGAGTTGCACCATCCCACATAGCGAGTTAGTGTCGCTTCAGGCCAAGGGATTTCTCCCTCAGGCATACATGGTCCCGGTCCGAGCCGGTCTCGCCACGTACAATGGCGGTAAACAAGCGGAGAGCACCCCCAATCCTTCTAAAGGAGAACGGGTGTGCCTGGTTCCCTATCTAATAAGGGGACTGGGATTTCCAATTCATCCATTTCTCCGCGGGCTTCTGGAGTTCTACGGCCTCCAGCTGCACAATCTCACGCCCGGCTCCGTGTTATATATTGCGGGCTTCGTCGCCCTTTGCGAGCTATTTTTAGGCGTTGAGGCTCATTTCGTGTTGTGGAAGAGGTTTTTCTGCTTGGTACCCCGTTCTCTTGAGGGGTACATATATCAAGTGGGCGGAGCCGAAGTATGGCGCATCGCCGGGACCGGATACCTATCCGGAACCCCAAAAAAGGTGTCCGAGGACTGGCCTTCAGAATGGTTTTACATAGATGACGTCCCGCTGCCGGACCCTATTCGGGTCGGTCTCCCCGAGTTCAACAGTGCTCCATTGAAGAAACGCTTGAGCTGGCGTCCGCGGAGCTCTCAGAGAGAAAGCGACAGAGACGTCCTTTACCTGATGGGCCGGATAAGACTGTTGGCTCATTCCGGACTAACCATGATTGGAGTCATGGCCGCATGCATTATGCGGGGGGTGAAGCCGCTTCAATATAGAGGCCACCCCATGTGGGATTTCAACGGGGAGGATGACGCCACCCGTTACGGTCGTAAGGGGCCAGCCTCAGCTGCCGCTCTAATAAAGATTTTATCCTCTTTGTAAAAGGGAGAAAAGGAGGAATTCCTTCGCGTCAATCCGCGGGCCGGATTCACTATGTACGAACCTCCAAGTTAAGTAAGTGAATAATTTCGCCTGCCCGTTCGTTTTATACTCCCATAGTTAGATATGTAGTCTAACGACTTCGGCGCAGGAACTGCGACAGGAAGTAAAGAATATAAATAGCCGCCCTACACAGCCCGAGGACCCAGCACGGTCCCTCGATCCGGACTCCGAAGAGGATCCGGACATATCGGTGGCGCTCATTGATGGGGTGTTCCATCAATTAAGCAAGGACAATACCTTGGTAGCCATTACGGCTGATTACCCCGGGTTAATCCCGGCCTCCCAGGTGACAGAAACCGGAGTTTTTATTCCCCTGAGAGAGATTCCATTCTCATGTATTCCGGCGTTTCTAATGACAACCGTGTTTTGCAGGGGAGATTTCCGAGGCGGGAGGCCGAACCTGCGGCGACTGGCCAACGAGGGGCTGCAGGGCCCCGTGGGGCCAAAAGGAATGTAGTCCGGACTAAGATGCCGGCGCAAAGGTATAGCGCACCCTCTGTTCCCCTGGTGTTATTTTGTCAGGTCATATTAACATCCGTGCTGTCGTCAGGGCGAAGAGACCTCGCCGTACTATATCCGGAGAGGTTGCCAATCGCGCCTCCACCAGCCAGGCTCCAACGTCTGGCCAGGAGGCGGAGGCGAGCACTAGGCGCGAACCGGACGCTCCTCTGATAGAGGATGCGGACAGGCTGTCTGCCACAAATTCTGAAGTGGAGAGTTCCATGAACCATAGGCGTCGCCGGTCAATTCTACACGACAGTTGTTTATCCCAAGAGGCTTTAAATGCCTTTAATTCGGGAGACGCATACCTCCGTGCCGTTCAAAGTGGTTTAGCCAGAGCCACGGAGCAGTATGTAAAAGACATACGGGTAAGAAAATTTTGGTCAAATATATATATACCAGTAGCCCCCGAGACTTGAAACAGCTAAAGTAACTGATTTAACGATCATTTAATATGCAGGTTCTTACCGAGAAGAACACCGTACTGTCCCAGGAGCTGGAAAAGTGCAAGGCCCAACTAGAGGCCGCACTGGCCTCAACAGGGGAGCCCAAAGGGACCCCCTCAGGTAAGATACACTTTGAAAGATTAGTGTTATGCGGTTTGGGTGCAAATCTGACAAGTCATATTGTAGATGGCGCCAGATTCGATCCGGAAAAGCAACAACTCTTACGCCGGCTAAAGGCCGGTGAGAGTACGTTGACAAAGGTGAGGCGAGAGAAGAATGACCTTCAGGATGCCAACACCAAGCTGGACGTCGAACTTAAAGACATTCGTGGCCAGCTGTCGGACTCCACGAAGGAGAATCAGCGGCTTCGACGCGGCATATTTAGTAAGTGCTTGAACGAACTTTGAAAAAAGAGTTCGGCGAGGAAGTCGACTAATAGAGTAATATCTGTAGGTATGCTCATAGGTCGTCCTGCAGAGGAGATGCCTGGTTCTACGGGTGACCTTCTTCCCGAACTCCTGCAACTGCACGAGCGAATTCGGCAGGTGATGCGAGGCGTTGCCCAAGCCTTATGGCCTTCCCACTCCATGCCCGAGGGTCTTGGAGAGCTTGTGGAGAAGCTGAAGGGAGCTCGGCGGCGCTTCCGGTTGTGGAAGATATTGGCCTGCCGACAAGGCGCTAGGGAGGCCTGGGCCATGGTGAAGACCCGTTTTACGAGGTCTGACCCAAACCACATGGCCGAGGTCGGACCAGTGGGGCCTGACGGGAAGGAGATCCCTGTAAGCTTAGTATACGGCCAAGTAGAGTTGGCTGCGAAGTATTCCCAGCAGGACTGTAAATTAGACAGCCTGTTAGAAGGTATAGAAGAGGAATACGGTCAGTCAGAATGACTATGTAAGTTTGAAATGACATGTGTAATGCCTTCTAGCCGGATTGTAGATCGTTTGTCTTTATCGACCTTTTTGCTTCAACCTCGGGACCTGACGGTCCGGAGTGTGTCCGAATACCGCAATGGTTATATAAGAACCGGGGTATGCATGGAGACCAGGCGTATGGGTCATTAGTGCTTTATCAAACAAGTGCCCAACTAGTTATGTTATATTACATGGTTAGTAGGAAACATCTTCCAGAGAGAATAGTTCCGTTAAGGGTTCCTTTCGCTGGGGAGGCATGCCCTAAAGTGCATGTCCGGACTGCGTAAAAAAACGCAGAAAAAGCATCTGGGTGCGCATAAAATTAGTAAAGAGATCATCTTTTATTTCACCGACCGAATATTCCCTTAAGAACACTAGCTTTCGGCTTCACCCAATCTAAGGTACACATCCGGCTGACCCGGCAGTAACGATCGCAGAGGTCCTCCCTTTACCGCCTAGCCGAACAATCGGGAACGTAGGGGTAAGCACAGGAGCCAGGCAACCCAGCTTGGCCAAAACTTAAGTCATATCGATGCATATAATGGTGAAGAAAAAAGGTACATGCGGAAGTTTAACACATGTGATGGGCGTGAAGCCCGTATAAATAAGCTTCTGTTAAAGAAGCCCCCAGGTTTAATGACCGCGAGTGGCGCATCACTTGATGAGCCTTTAAGGGCTATAAAAAGAAAAAGAGGAGAAGAGGAGAAATAGAAGACAGAAAAATGTAAAAAATGTACAGAGGAAGGAGACGAACACAGAATCCGGCGCTAGGCATAGAATCTTCGAAGGCGGGTGGTGTTCCATGGGTTCGGCTCGAGTCGGTTATCCGACGCATCTCACAGGCGGTATGCTCCACCTGTCAGGACTTGGTCGATTATGAATGGACCTTCCCACTTAGGCTTCAGTTTTTCCTTTTTCTTATCCGGCAGGCGTAGAACTAGTTCGCCAATATTGTAATTTTTGGCCCGTACTTCTCTGCTTTGATATCTTCGGGCCTGCTGTTGATAGAATGCGGAACAGGCTTTTGCCACGTTGCGGTCCTCCTCCAAGGTGTCCAAGTTGTCCTGCCGATCGAGCTCGGCTTCTCTTTCTTCGTACATACGCACTCGAGGTGAGTCATGAATTATGTCGCAGGGCAGAACTGCTTCTGTGCCGTACACCATAAAGAATGGTGTGTATCCGGTGGTGCGATTCGGTGTGGTCCGTAGCCCCCAGAGCACGGAGTCGATCTCCTCTACTCAGTGCGTATTAGATTCCTTGAGGGACCGCACTAGTCTGGGTTTAATGCCGCTCATAATAAGACCATTTGCACGTTCGACCTGACCGTTAGTTTGTGGGTGATAGACCGAAGCATAGTCGAGCTTGATGCCCATATTTTTGCACCAGAGTTTTACCTCGTCGGCGGTGAAGTTTGTACCGTTATCAGTGATGATGCTGTGGAGGACGCCGTAACGGTGTACAACCCCGGATATGAAGTCTATCACAGGTCCGGATTCGGCCGTCTTAACAGGCTTGGCCTCTATCCATTTGGTGAACTTGTCCACCATGACGAGTAAGTATTTTTTCTTGTGGGTTCCCCCTTTAAGGGGTCCAACCATGTCAAGCCCCCAGACCGCGAAAGGCCAGGTGATGGGGATAGTTTGGAGTGCGGCGGGTGGCATATGGCTTTGGTTGGCAAAAAGTTGGCAACCAACGCATCGTTGGACTAAGTCCTAAGCGTCTGCCCGGGCCGTCGGCCAATAAAAGCTTGTATGGAACTTGCTAACAAGGGACCGAGCAGCAGCATGATGACCACCGAGTCCGGCATGAATTTCAGCCAGAAGGTTCTGCCCTTCCTCTTCGGAGATGCACCTTTGAAGGACTCCGGTAGTGCTTTTCTTATAAAGCTCCCCCCCGTGGACTTTGTAGGCTTTAGATCGCCGCACTATGCAGCGGGCCTCGATTTGGTCCTCTGGGAGTTCCTTCCTAGTAAGGTAGGCTAGGAATTGTTCTGTCCACGGGGCGATAACCGCCATTATTACGTGGGCTGAAGGTGTAATTTCATTGGCAGGACCTCCAATTATGTCAGGTTGTTCGGCGTCGAGTGGTGCGGCTGCGTCCGGGCTGTTAATTGCGGGTTCCCCCTCCCATGTTACTGATGGCTTGAACAATGTTTCCAAAAAGATGTTGGGGGGGGGGGACTGCATCGCGTTTTGCTCCGATGCATGCCAGGACGTCTGCTGCTTGATTGTTTTCTCGGGCTATATGGTGAAACTCCAGCCCTTTGAACCGGGCTGACATTTTTAGGACGGCATTGCGGTAAGCTGCCATTTTTGGATCCTTGGCGTCGAAGTCGCCATTTATCTGGGATATCGCGAGGTTCGAATCCCCGCGTACCTCTAGGCATTGAATGCCCATGGATGCTGCCATCCGGAGACCATGTAAGAGGGCCTCATATTCGGCTGCATTGTTGGAGTCCGTGTACATAATTTGGAGTACATATTGGATTGTGTCTCCTATGGGGGACGTCAAAACGACGCCATCCCCCAGTCCGGCCAACATTTTGGAGCCGTCGAAATGCATGATCCAGTTTGAGTATGTGTCGTATTCTTTAGGGAGTTTGACCTCCGTCCATTCTGCGATGAAGTCGGCCAACACTTGCGATTTGATAGCTCGCCGTGGCTTATAGGTTATATCAAACGGGAGGAGCTCAATGGCCCATTTTGCAATCCGGCCCGTTGCATCGCGGTTATTGATAATGTCATTGAGTGGTACTTCCGAGGCTACTGTAATCGAACACTCTTGAAAGTAGTGTCGTAGCTTCTGGGATGCCATGAATACCGCGTATGCAATTTTCTGATAATGCGGGTACCGTGATTTGCATGGAGTGAGGATAGTGGACACGTAGTAGACCGGCCTTTGAAGGGGGAATTTGTGTCCGTCCGTTTCCCGCTCGATGACGAGCACTGCGCTGACAACTTGATGGGTTTCCGCGATGTACAATAGCATTAGCTCGCCGGTGTTTGGCGCGGCCAGGGCTGGGTTTGTTGCCAATATGGCTTTTATTTCATCGAGTCCGGCCGTGGCGGCGTCCGTCCACTCGAAGTGTTCGGTGCGCCGAAGGAGGCGATAAAAGGGCAGTTGTCACATCCCTAGCTTCTGGTACTGCCAGGTGTCTTCATTTTGTTGCATCATGTTTAAATTCTATTCAAGTTGAACTGAGGAATTTTGGAAGCCTCAAAAACTTAAATAAAAGAAGGGAAAAAAACCCTGAAATCTCATTCACTTGTTTCCAAAATGCTCTTCTTATAAGTTTGATATTTTTGGAAAGGGTTCTGGTCCCAACCAAAAATATTGAACATTTTTAAGGACTTAATTTTGGGACTTTGAATTTAAATCATTAACTATTTGAATTTGAACTATATTCATACAATTAGAATATAATTTCAAATACCCCTGAATTATTTTATGAGCTTTTGGAGAAGTCCATCTAGCAAAATAAAAATATTCAGAGGAGTTCTTGGCATTGTTTGAATTGTTTTGAATTCAAAACAGTGGCAAAATAAATAAACAAAACGGAAAATATAAAATAACAGAAACTTACCTGTAACTTACCTGGCGCGCCTGTAGCCCAAGTGGCCGGCCCAACACTGTTGGCCCAGCCCAGCAGGCGCCCCCACCGTCTTCAACCTCCTGCCAGTGGGCAGGAGGGCGTGTGGTCGCCGCGCGTGGGCACGCGCCCTGGCCACCTCCTCCCTCCCAGCCTGCCTGGCTCCTCCCCGACGCCCTGGTGACGCCACGCGTCACCCTCGACCCCCTCTCACTCTCTCCCGTGCCATTCTCCCTCACCTTGCCGTCGCGCTAAGAAGCTCCGCCCCGTCCCTCTCATCTTCACGACTGAGCCACGCGAGCCCGGACGGCCTGAATCGCCGTCGCCATCGTCTTCTTCAACCTCCGGTCGCCGGAGATCCCTTCCGCCGCACCGACGACTCCAGACCTTCCCCGAGCTCTCTGAGACCCTCGTCTGACTCGCGGTGAGCTCCTCTACCGATTCCCCATACTCCCATGCCCACTAGCTCATCGTAGCACCCGTTTCCGTCGAGCCCGCGAGCTCGGCTCCGCCGGCCATGGCGCCGCCGTGGCCACAGCCCCTGCCGCTCGTGTCGGAGCACGTCACTGTGCTCAGGAAGTCCCCAGGAACCTAATGCACACACTCACTCGCTCTGACGCGCACCGTAACACCAACCCCGCAATCACCGAACTCCGGCGCCGCCACGAGCTCGACTCCGGCGAGCTCGTTCCACCCCAGCCCCTCGCCCTTGGCTCTCTGGATGCGCAAGAGCGCGGCCTACCTCCTGGTGCCCTCAGCGCGCTAACCCGACGCCTCTAGCGCAAGTCCGGCGAGCCTCCGCCGTTGTTTTGGTCCCCGCCGGCCAACTCCGGCGACAGCTGACGTGGCGATGTCATTAGCCTCTAATGACGCCTTAACTAACACTCTAGTGACACTGCCATGTGGGTCCCGGCGCAAAAAAAAATTAATTAGTTTAATTCCTGTTTAGATTAGTGTTAATCTTGTGGGTCCCACGTGTCAACTTTGACTTGGTCAAGTCAACGTTGACTGGTCCCACATGTCATCCACCCAGACCAGCCCTGTTACACTGTCTCGTGGGTCCCAGCCGTCAGGTTTGACCTGGAGGCGCCCCGTTGAGTAGCTGACGTCACAGTGACCTCATGCTGACGCAGCAATACATTTTCTGGATTTATTAATATTCAGGAAATTTTAGAAAATGCCTAAAACTTCTAAAATTCATATAAAATCAACCGTAGCTCAGAATGAAATAATTTATATATGAAAAATGATCAGAAAAATTCAATCTATCCATCTGTATCATTTTCATGCATGTTAGAGCAATTTTTGTTCACTGTTTAGTTCAAATCAATTGAATGGCATTTAAATAACCATATGTGGAGTTTGAATTTGAACCTAGGGTTCAAATCAACTCCATTTAACATGTTGCTAGTTGCATTAGCCCAATCAACAGCATATTGCCATGTCATGATCATGCATCATATTGTGGCATCGCATTGATTGTGTTCTTTCTCAGTTGCCGGTGTTTGTCCCCTCTCGGTAGGCGTATCCCGACGATGTGATTGATGACACCGATGAAGAACTATAATATCTTCAGAAGTGCCAGGCAAGCAAAATCCCCTTGTTCATTTCGATAAAATCCCACTCTCTCGCTCCTGCTCTCTTTTATTGCATTAGGGCAACAACGATTCATGTGTTACTTGCTGCGGTAGCCGAACCCCTTTATCCTTTGCATGACCTGTCATTCCACAGTAAATAGATGAAACCCACTAGCATGAGTAGGAGTTGTTTGAGCCCATGTTGTGCCTACTCATTCATGCTTGTTTGTCATGCCTGCTACTGCTTAGAGTTGAGTCGGGTCTGATTCATCGGGAATGAATTGGAATGGTGATGAACATGTCCTACTGTGTGTGAGCTAAGTGTGTGAATACGATTTGGTAAAGGTATTGGTGAGAGGCCATGTAGGAGTACATGGTGGGTTGTCTCATTGAAGCCGTCCTCAGGAACTGAGTTCTGTGTTTGTGATCCATGAAACAGCTACTACCATACATTGGGCCCTGAAATATGACCCCGCTCGACTTCTTAATCACCCTTGTCCTCTGTCCAGGAGTTGCAAGTAGTTTCTGGTGTTTGTAGTATGCTGGGGGCCGCACGCGGCGCTGACCATCGGGGTGGGCTGTGTTGCGGTAGGCACGTGGCACGGTGTACCGACTCGCCCGTTTGGTGTCTCGGGAACCCTGTTCACATCGTTCGGGGCCGTTAGTGGAAACCTCGGCTGGACTCCCTGCGGATGGAACCCGAATAGGCGATAAACCTGGACTAGAGACTTGAGTGTTTAGGTAGGTCGTGGTCTACACCCACGTCGGCTTTCGCTTGAAGTCTGCCGAGCACATGTCGTGTGCAGACGCTAAGTGGTGGAAACATGTATGAAGAAGTACACCCCTGCAGGGTTAACATCATCTATTCGAATATCCGTGTCCGCGGTTATGGACTTCTGGGTTGCCTATATCAGTTCATAGACAAGTGAAAGTGGATACTCTAAAATACGCAAGATAAGCGTGAGTGCTATGGATGGCCTTCTCGTAGGGAGACGGAAGTGGATCCATAGTGGTGTATTGGATGGTGAATATGTGGACTCGTGTGCGCCACCTCAAAGAGTTACTTGTAGTCGTAGTTCAGGATAGGCACCGAGTCAAAGCTGGCTTGCTGCAGTTAAACTCCACCACCCCCTTTTGACACTGATGCATATGTAGTTAGTTCTGATGTAAGTCTTGCTGAGTACGTTTGTACTCACGTTTGCCTATTTTATGTTTTGCAGAGAGACGTCAGTCTCGCTAGTAGTTCCGTGTGGACTTCGACGTTTAGCTTGTTACCTCAGCTACGATCTTGTGCCCTCGGCAGGATCTGGTAGATAGTCAGCTTCTCAGCCTTTTTCATTTGTAGATGTCTGTACTCAGACATGTTAAGCTTCCGCATGTGTTTGACTTGTATGCTCTGAATGTTGGGTCATGAGACCCATGTTTGTAATATCTCGCTCCTCGGAGCCTATTGAATAAATACTTTGAGTCGTAGAGTTATGTTGTGATGCCATGTTGTATCTACTCATATCGGGCATATTGTGTGTATGATTGAAATGCTTGGTATGGGTGGGATCCGACTATCTAGTTGTTTTTCCTTGGCAGCCTATCATATGAGGAAATGTAAGTCTAGTGCTTCTGAGCGATAGTAGTCCGCTACAGCCCGGTTCACCGGAGTCCTGCTAGCCCAGCACTACTGCTCGGAACACTTGACTGGCCGGCATGTGTTTCACGTCGTTCCTGTGTCTGTCCCTTCGGGGAAATGTCACGCGGTGTTATCCGGAGTCCTGCCTAGCCTGCTACAGCCCGGGTTACCGGAGTCCTGTTAGCCCAGTGCTACAGCCCGGATATATACGTTGTTGACCGACATGCTCGATGTGATTCATGTATGCCTGTCCTCATGGGTTAGTGCCGCCTTGGGTTCACGACTAGCCATGTCGGCCCGGGTTCTTTGTCATATGGATGCTAGCGACACTATCATATACGTGAGCCAAAAGGCGCAAACGGTCCCGGGCCAGGTAAGGTGGCACCCGTGGGAACACCGTGCGTGAGGCCGCAAAGTGATATGATGTGTTACATGCTAGATCGGTGTGACCTAGGATCGGGGTCCTGACAGCAGTGCCTTTTCTCCCAAGCGGGAGATGAAGCGGCTTAGAGCCGCCACGCATCCGGTTAATTTCTGTATTTGTTTGAGGTCTTTTGGGACATCCAATTGTGAAAAAGCTCGGATCTTGGCTGGATTTGCTTCAATTCCTCTACCGGATACGATGAAGCCCAAGAGCTTTCTGGCTGGAACGCCGAAGACACATTTCTCCGGATTGAGCTTGATGTCGTATTTTCGAAGGTTATCGAATGTAAGCCTCAAGTCGTCTACTAGAGATTCGACATGTTTTGATTTGGCGACCACATCATCCACATACGCCTCTACTGTTTTGCCAATCTGGTTTGCCAGACATGTCTGTATCAAGCATTGATATGTTGCGCCGGCGTTATTCAGCCCAAAGGGCATTGTGTTGAAGCAGAATGGGCCGTATGGTGTGATGAATGCTGTTGCAGCTTGGTCTGATTCTGCCATCTTGATTTGATGGTAACCGGAGTATGCGTCGAGGAAACACAACGAATCGTGTCCTCCGGTGGCATCGATAATTTGATCGATACGGGGAAGGGGGAAGGGATCCTTTGGGCAGGCTTTGTTAAGGTCTTTAAAATCGACACACAGGCGCCAGGATTTGTCCTTCTTTGGTACCATCTCCAGGTTTGCTAGCCAGTCCGGATGTTTTATGTCTCTAATGAATCCGGCCTCCAATAACTTGGCTAGCTCCTCTCCCATAGCATGTCTCTTCGGTTCGGAAAAACGCCGAAGGGCTTGTTTGACATGTTTGAATCCTTTCTGGATATTTAAGCTATGTTCGGCCAGCCTGCGTGGTATTCCTGACATATCTGAAGGGTGCCAGGCAAAAATATCCCAGTTCTCTTGTAGGAACTCTCGCAGTGCGGCGTCTATATCAGGGTTCAATCGCCCCGATGGAAGCTGTTTTATTGGGGTCCGTTGGATGGACATGGAATTTTACTATTTTGTCCGCTGGCTTGAAGGATGTGGATTTGGATCTCTTATCGAGTATCACATCATCCCTATTAATCGTGGAGCGCAGCGCAGTCAGTTCCTCAGCCGCCAAGGCTTCAGATAGTGCCTCAAGGGCCAATGTGGCCGTCTTGTTTTCGGCGCGGAGTGCTATGTCTGGATCACTAGCGAGGGTGATAATTCCGTTCGGCCAGGGCATCTTTAGCTTCATGTACCCGTAATGGGGTATTGCTTGGAAGATTGTAAATGCCTCCCGCCCTAGTATAGCGTGGTATCCGCTATTGAACGGGGCCACCTGGAACGTGACCTCTTCGGACCTGTAATTATCAGGCGTGCCGAACACCACATCTAGTGTGATTTTTCCTGTGCAGCGCGCTTCCCGACTGGGGATTATTCCTCTAAAGGTTGTGCTGCTTCGCTCGATGCGGCTCTAGTCTATATCCATTTTTTGGAGGGTTTCCTCGTAAATGAGGTTCAATCCACTGCCTCCATCCATGAGTACCTTGGTGAGGCGAAAGCCGTCCACTATTGGACTGAGGACCAATGCGGCTGGTGCTCGGGCTATTCGGAATTTAGGTTCGTCACTTGCGTTGAAGGTGATAGCAGTGTTGCTCCATGGGTTTATTGTTGCTACTTGATAGACTTCGGCGCTACGGAGTGTTCTTTTTCGCATATTATTTGATGCGAAAGTCTCGAAGACTGTGAGAACGGTACTGGTGTCCTCGGGCTGGCTTTCTGCGGCCTCCAAAATTAGGAGATCCTCGCCAATTTTGGCCACCTGCCGGAGTATCCAACATGCTCTAAGGCTATGAGTTGGTGTGGTGTCCTCTGTACTGTGAATTCTACAGGGTCCATCAAGCCACCTTTCCAGTACGGTTCCATGCCCTGTAGAGGGTTTTGGCTTCTTGATACTTAACCTGGGTGTCTTACTATGATGCACCCTCTTAGTTCGGACGGGATTGCTATTCAAGGACGGATTATCCCAAAATTTTATTTCGGTTTTCCAAGCGCTTTCCATCGCATAGTACTTTTGTACTATGGACGCCAAGTCAGCGAAGCATGTAATGTCACGACGACTTATGGCGTTGAGTATTCCCCCGTCCGTGCAATTACTGCGAAAGATTGAAATTGCGTCTCCCTCGCGGTAGTCCTTTGTCCTGTTCATAACCAGGAGGAATCTGGCCCAGTAGTGATGTACTGTCTCCTCGGGCTTTTGCCTGATTTGGGAAGATCGCTTATGTTCGGGCGGGCGGGTGGCATAGAATCTGAGACCTCACCCAATTTAAGATTCGGAGGCTGAAGAGCTTCCGAACTCTGAAGTCCGGAGTCTTGGATGTTGTCCAATGAATCTAGCCCATTGCCTGATTCTAAGATCAGGCCTTGAGTTATATCCTCCCCTCCGTGGGTATCCGGCTTGGAGGGTTCGGGAATTCGGACGTAGCTAGTCCTTAGAATAGATGAAGGGTCGCCGCACTGCGCCTCTACCACGGCAACGTGGTGGGTGACTTGGGGAGAGTTAATTTCTCTTAGATCGGGTTTAAGCCCAACCTGGTCGTAATTTGTAGCGACCCCCAGTGCGGCGATGCGATCCAAGAGCTTGTTCACAGAAGAGAGCTCCATCGGATCCAGTTGCTCGGCAAGTTTTGAGCTGACGTGAAGGTTGCTTTCGATGACCCGAGAGGTCACCGTTGGTGCAACGACCGAACAGGAGGTCGTGAGAAAACCACCTAGCCGGAGGGTTTGGCCGATAGCCAAGGCTCCCTTAGTAACGGCGCCGTCTTTAAAGACGGGAAGAGGCATCCTTCCATATTGCGACGGCACAGAGGAACTCTCAATGAAAGCACCAATGTCGGTGTCAAAACCGGCGGATCTCGGGTAGGGGGTCCCGATCTGTGCGTCAAGGCCGGATGGTAACAGGAGACAAGGGACACGATGTTTTTACCCAGGTTCGGGCCCTCCCGATGGAGGTAATACCCTACTCCTGCTTGATTAATATTGATGATATGGGTAGTACAAGAGTAGATCTACCACGAGATCAAGGAGGCTAAACCCTAGAAGCTAGCCTATGGTATGATTGTGTATGAAGATGATTGTCCTACGGACTACAACCCTCCGGTTTATATAGACACCAGATAGGGTTAGGGTTACACAGAGTTGGTTACATAGGTAGGAGATCTTGAATATCCGCATCGCCAAGCTTGCCTTCCACGCCAAGGAAAGTCCCATCCGGACACGGGACGAAGTCTTCAATCTTGTATCTTCATAGTCCTGGAGTCCGGCTGAAGGTATAGTCCGGCTACCCCTACACCCCCTAATCCAGGACTCCCTCACCCCGCCTCTCCCCTAATCCCAATAATATTTTGCCATCTGGCTAATAACCTAAATGTTTTGTAACACCCTACGTAGATCTATCATTGCTGGTCTATTTTTACTGGAAAAGTTGGACTGCTGTGTTGCAAAGACGACTATGCATTCGCTAGAAGGACGGTCAGTAGTATTTCAAGTTAGAAGTGTCGGATTTCGGGTTCCGGCAGACCCTTAAGGTTCGAATACTGGGGTGCGCACGAAGATCTCTCCCCTACCTATCTACTTCTGATCGCCTCGTGTGATCTAAGCTGGAAACGATGAACAACACAAGGGACACGAGATTTATACTAGTTAGGGCCACCGTTGTGGTGTAATACCCTACTCCAGTGTGTGGTGTGGTGGATTGCCTCAGGGGCTGATGATGAACAGTACAGGGGAAGCACAGCCTCGCGAGAGGTGTTCTTGAACTAATGCGATGAACTGTTTGGGTGAGTTCGATCGCCTCTCTCTCCCTCTTCTCTAGGGCTCTGTCAGATGCCTCTACTCTGTGGTGGCTAGCTCTATTTCTAGAGGCCCTGGGCCTCTCCCCAAATATTGAGCGGGAAGGGCGCCAACAACGACCATTTCGAAGGGGAACATCTAGTACAAGTTTTCCTGACTAAAGTTGGTCTTCGGCTGCCAAAAGCACTGGCAATGACGCTGTCTTGGGCTCCACGGTGACCTCTGTCCTGCCGCTCTGCTGGTCTTGGTCTCGTTGCACCGGAATGGTAACCTTTGCCCGATGCCTTGGACTGTGCTTGCTCCCTTTGCACCGAAGGGGAAACAAGGACACTGCGCAGGCCGGCGCCCGCCTGGCGCCCGTCTGGTCTCGATCGTCATGGTTTGCGTCACGGGCTCCTCACGAGGTACCCCTGCCTTGATCTCTCCGCCTCCTCGCGAGCCTGCCTGATGAGGCTGCCCCTAAGGAAGCTTCCTGTCGTCCGCCCCGCGAGGCTTGGCCCCTCGCGAGGGTCTTGAGCTTGAGCTGATGAAGATGGGCTGCGCTGGGCCCCCACTCGAGCCATGCCGCAGGCAGCAGGCAGGCAAGTCTGGGGACCCCCGTTCCCAAAACGCCGACAGTAGCCCCCGGGCCCAAGGCGCGCCCGGGCTTGGCTTAGCAGAGAAGCGAAGGGGCAAGCGCGAAGCGCCGCGGGCCCCAATAGCCTGCGGCCTCGGGCGCCGCGTGGCGATTAATTGGACGTGGGCGTCTGCGCTTCCCACGACACCTCGACAACCGCATGACTTGAGTCCCTGCATGCAGAGAAATGGGTCATGATTACCCATGATCGTGGTGCTCGGCGGTGTCGGCGTTCTGGGAACGGGGGTCCCCAGACTTGCTTGCCTGCGGCCTGCAGCGTGGCTCAAGTGGGGGCCCAGCGCGGCCCATCTTCATTAGCTCAAGCTCAGGACCCTCGCGAGGGGCCAAGCCTCGCGGGGCGGACGACAGGAAGCCTTCTCAGAGGCAACCTCATCAGGCAGGCTCGCGAGGAGGCGGAGGGATCAAGGCGGGGTACCTCGCGAGGACCCAATGACGCAAGCCATGACAAACCAAGACCAGGCGGGCGCCAGCCTGCGCAGTGTCCTTGTTTCCCCTTTGGTGCAAAGGGGGCAAGCACAGGCCAAGGCATCAGGCAGAGGTTACCATTCCAGTGCAACGAGACCAAGACCAGCCGGACGGCAGGATGGAGGTAACCGTGGAGCCCAAGACGGCGTCACCACCAGCGCTTTTGGCAGCCGGAGACCACCTTTGGTCAGGATAACTTGTACTAGATGTTCCCCTTCAAAATGGTCAATTGTTGGCGCCCTTCCCACTCATTATCTAGGGAGAGGCCCAGGGCCTCTATAAATAGAGCTGGCCACCACAGAGTAGAGGCATCCCGAGTAGAGGCATCTAGAAATCTGGTAGAGCCCAAGCAGAGAGGCAAAGTAGAACACACCACACCAGCTCAAGAACACCCCTCGCGAGGCTGTTCTTCCTCTGTATTGTTCATCATCAGCCCCTGAGGCAATCCACCTCACCACACACTGGAGTAGGGTATTACACCACAACAGTGGCCCGAACCAGTATAAATCTCGTGTCCTTTGTGTTGTCCATCGTTTCCAGCTTAGTTCGCACGAGGAGATCGGACGTACATTGGTAGGGGAGAGATCTCCGCGCGCACCCTAGTGTTCGAACCTCAAGGGTCTGCCGGAACCCGAAATCCGACATTTGGCGCGCCAGGTAGGGGTGCACCAGAATCTTTCTTCCGCTGTTCGTGTGTGATCTTCCGTCGCGTCCATGGCTGACGCTCGTTGGGCTCGTGCCGAGCGCCGGGCCGCTCGCGCCACTAGCGTTGCCCAGACGGCGCCCGTCGGCGGTCCCCCTCGTCGTTCCCCGTCGCCTGCCGCCAACGCCGCCACTCGCCCGGCGGGGAACGAGCAGCAGGCCTCGTCCCAGCATCCTTCGGTGCGGTGGGATGGCCGCACCGCCACCCCATCGCTGACTCCAGGTGGTTCTTCATACCACGCCCGTCGCGCTCCCATGGATGCGCACGCCTCACTGCTCCTGGCAAGAGAGCTCCTGCACTACCGCCCCGTCGACGACCTCTACGAGGACTGGCTCGCCCGCATCACCGAGATCGTCAGCGCCGCAGGGGCTCCCCCTTGCGGTCCCTCTCGCTACCTCGCCCTCCGTTCCGTGCTGGGGGCGAGGATTAGGAGGTGCCTCCGCCACCTCCTTCTCAAGAAGGCGCCTTGGCTGCAAGGCGTGCAACCCCAGGGTGAGATCCTCCACGTCCAGCGCCTGCGCAGCAAGAAGGGAGCTGCCAAGAGATCCCACATCCCCGAGAAGGTGCTCGTGCGCTCCTAGCGCCGACGCGCCAAGATCGCGTCCCTGTGCCTCCACGAAAAGACCCCGCACTGCTCCCAGCGGCGGCGCGTGGAGATCCGCAGGAGCAAGTCCAGCACCAGCAAAGGGCGCCGGTGGCCACGGCGGGATGCCTCGCCTTCACCCCCGAGCTGCGTGGCATCACATGGCCAGGCAAGTTCAAGCCTGACCTCCCTCCTCGCTACGACGGCACGGTGGACCCCGCGGAGTTCCTACAGCTCTACGAGTTGGGCATCGTGGCCGCCAACGGAGACGAAAAGGTCATGGCGAACTGGTTTCCCATGGCGCTCAAGGATGGTGCCCGCACCTGGCTCCTGAACCTGGCTCCCGGCACGATCTCCTCCTGGAGCGAGATGCGCACCCGTTTCATCGCCAACTTCCAGGGCACTCACGACCGGCCCCCGGCCATGAGAGACCTGCACCGCATCAAGCAACAGCCAGGGGAAACCCTGCAGAAGTACATCCAGTGCTTCAACTACGCTCGCCTCAAGATCCCCAAGGTGACCGAGGAAGCCATCATCTCAGCCTTCTCCGACGGTGTGCGCGACATCAAGACGAAGGAAGAGCTAGCAATCCATGAGGACCTGTGCACATCCCTGGAGCTGTTCAACTTAGCGACCAAGTGCGCCAGGGCTGAGGAAGGGCGTCTCTCCCTCCTCGAGCTCCCGGCAGCCGACCCATAAGAGAAGAAGCTCAAGGCCAAGGACGTGAAGCGCAAGGGGGCTATCGTGCTTGCGGCAGAACCAGACACCAAGCGGGGCAGGGATCAGCCTGAGTCGTCCAAGGGCAGCCGGTACTGCGTGTACCACGACCTCCACACCCACAACACCAACGAATGTCAAGAGCTCAGGGCCGTGCGAGACGGGCGAATCGGCCGACGCCCCGAGCGCAACGACAGGGGCTATGGCCTAGGAGGAGGAAGAGGTGGAGGACGATGGGAAGACCGTGGCCCTTGCCAAGGGTGGCGCGACCGACCTCGCGAGGATCGTTGGCAGGACCAGCCTCGCGAGGGAGGTTGGAGGGACTAGCCTCGCGAGGATCGCCCCCATGGCAACGCAGGTCTTCCTCCTTTGCCGCCACCACCAAGGAGGAATGAAGACCAACATCAAGACGATGGGGCTGGGGGCTTCCAGGAACCGCGCGCAATCGCATGCATCTTGGGTGGCGCTCAGGCCCCAACATCACAGCGCATCTTCAAGCAGTTTGCGCGCGAGGTGAATGCAGTCCTCCCCAAGCTTGAGGCCACACGCTCTCTCAGGTGGTCTACGTGCGCTATCACATTCAGCTCAGCAGATCAGCTCAAGTGCGCGGCAACGGCCGGAGTCCTCCCGATGCTTTGCTCCCCAGTCATCGGCAATGTGCAGGTCACCAGGACCCTCATCGATGGCGGTGCAGGACTCAACGTCCTATCCGTCGAGACATTTGACAATCTCCAAGTGCCATACGATCAACTTCAGCCAACCAAGCCTTTCTCAGGAGTCATTGATGGTTCCACTGTTCCAATAGGGCAGGTGTGCCTTCCAGTCACCTTCGGACAACGCAACAATTACCGCACCAAGCTCATCGACTTCGACGTCACTCACATCCGCCTGCCGTACAACGCCATCCTCGGGTACCCATCTCTGGCCAAGTTCATGGCAGTGACTCACCATGGTTACAATGTCCTCGAGATGCCAGGAAGCGGTGGAGTCATCATCGTACCCTGTGAAGAAAGGGACGCAGTGTGCTCGCTCGAGCGTGCATTCCAAGCCGCAGCAATCAAAGATCCAGACCACAGGAGTGAGAGACTTCCCGAGGCGACCCTCAAGAAGAAGAAGGCCTTGCCTGGCCCAAGCCACAAGGAGGCAGGAGCATCCGGAGGTGCTGCATCAGGTTTCGCGCCTGATCAGGGGGCGCCACCCTCTCATGCATAGGAAGTCACGCCCGGTGCCCTCCTCAGGCAGGGCTCGGGGGCTCTCTCTTGGAGAGCCACCGACCTTGCCAAGGTCGTGAGGGAGGCGCTCGGGCACCACTTGGAGGGGTGCTTCCAGGCACGTTTCCCTCAGGAAGATACAAGGCAAGGAAGACCAAACCCTCAGGAGTTCATCGCAAGAAATACCCAGGAGCTACAAGAGTCAAGAGTCATGCACGGCAGCCGCCGCTTGCCCGCCGCAGCCCCACATCCAGGCAAGGATGGTGGGCTGCGCGTCTGCATCGACGTACCAGGGTTCAACTGAGCCGCGTCTCAGGAGCGCCTCTGGCCTTCGCGCGCGGGGCGCTGTGAGGGGCCACCCCACAGCTACGTTCGCATGCCCTTCGGCCTGCTAAACGCGATTGCCGCTCACCAACGCCTGCTGAGGAGCATTCTGGAGGCTCAGGAGGTCAGACACTATGCGGTCCTGGTAGAGATGGAGATGGCGCTCGAGGACCCACCTGAGCCCCCGGAGCCTCCCGAGGCCCCTAGGCCTGGGGGCTCGTGAGGGCCGACGTCTCCACCGCGCATCGCTCACTTCCTCAGCATCACTTCATCTTCAAAAGCATCAGGTGACATCTTTCAGAGCTCTACTTTTAGCTGGGAGCGCCTACAGGGCCGCATCATTCCGAGGCCACGTGGGCCTGTCCCCGCGGCATGTATCTGTTTTGCTTATGTTCTTTACCTACCATGTTGGGGGAGCCCCTCGGGCTGCATCATCCCCAAGCTGCTCGGGCCTGACCCAACGGTGTTTGCTTTTACCTGCATCTACCTGAAATTGGATTTCCTCCTGTGTACTTAACTTACCCGACCTAACCACCTGCTCGATTGACGCTTATCTATGGAGCCGCTCGCTCTGGCATGGCACTTGCGCACAGGTCCGTCCCTGCAACGCTGATAAACCTGAGTGGTCGAGCTCTGGCCGCGGCAGCCCCGCAAGGCGCCACCTCACCAGGCCCTTAGTGCCCCAATTGTTCCCGCGGAGCGACCAAAGGTTGGCTGGCAATCGTAACGACAGCTCTTGTCTCTCCTTATGATTTGTCGGGGGTTAGGTGCGACATATGCCAAAGGATGGCTTATCATGGTGGGGGCGAGTAGAACGTCGCCGGTGCCTGGAAGCGGGATGAGGCGTAGACATGCACGCCAGCGGATCTTACCCAGCTTCGGGGCTCTCCGAGGAGATAACACCCCTACTGCTGCTTTGCGGGGTCTCCGCATGGTCACTATGGTGATATGTGTACAAAGTTCCTCCTCGAGCTGTGTTCTGGAGGTAGGAGAGGGCAAGGCTAGCTCTCTCCCTTCTATGCTTCTGTCTAGTGGTAAAAGGATCGAACCCTTTGCATGGGTGCTCCGGGGGGTTTATATAGGCCTACCCCCCAGGGGTACAATGGTAATCCGACTGGGCGCGGGTCCCAGCCGTCTGTCTCTTAGGCCGCCGTCTTCTCCGCCGACTCCTGGGGGCCACCTCTGGTGGGCCCCGCCGACCGACTTGGCCACTGTAGCCGTGCCTCGGATGACGTTGGCTGGGTCGTGGGGGCGTGGCAACAGTGTCGCCGCCTGGCGGGCGATCACTGTCGCCACTCCCCGTCTTATCTGGTTAATGGCGTGTGGGGCCCGTGGGAGGAATGGGCCGACCCTCGGAGGCCGACTCCCACGGGGTCCGTCTTCGGGTGCTCTCGCCGTCTTCGTCCCTCCCGCTGACTAGCGGGGCCCGCCGTCTCCAGGCTGTACATGCAGGCCAACGTGGGAACAGTGCTCCGTCGTCAGGGCGGTCGTCAGGGCCGGTATGGCGACAGTGCCGCGCCGGACGGAGCTCTCCTCCGGTACGGCATACTATAGCCATACCTGCCCCTAGTAATCAACGTAGGGGAGGGCCGTACTCCGGCCATCCCCGGTCTCGTCCTTCTTCTCGAAGGCATAGAGTGGTGAAGTCGCGGGCCGACTCCCCATAGTCGGCCTCCCTGGAGTCGCCGATCGGGAGTCACAGCCATTTCTGGGAATCAGCCGTGAGTGGGTGTCGGTGATGCTGCGGCCGACTCCCAGAGTCGGCTGATCGTCCTGGGATTCTTTGAGGGGCGTAGCCTACCCCGATGTCTTGAAAGGTTCTGGGTCTCGGGTTAGCCTACCCGTGGCCCAATACTCCGACAGTAGTCCCCGAAGCTGGTGAGGTGCCGCGGGAGACCTGTCGAGGAGCCTCAACAGTTTCTTCCTCCAAGTGGATCGTGGGGGTGGCGATCTTCATCGAGGCCGCCTCCGACAAGCCGACTATGGGAAGCCAGACTCGTAGAAGGTCCTCTTGCTCTTCAAAGAGTTTGAAAGTCGCGGCGGGACTCAGGCGGCGTGCCTGATAGGCCACACGGCCGCCGCCCATTGCGGACCCGCCGAGGGACGCCACGGGGCCGAGCCAGTCTGCCAGTCCACGCACGTGAAGGGACAGACCCATGGGTGGGGCCCGCCATTACCGCGCCTCGGCCCTCGAACGGATCCATTGCGGCCGCGCGGGCGGTTGAGCTTCTCAGCGCAGTGAATGCGCGTGGTAACTTCCGTGGTAAATCGTGGGGGCCGTGGGGGCGTGGGTGCAGTTAATCCCACGACGTCCCCTCGGCTCTTCAGCCCGCAGGCCTATAAGTAGGCGGAGGGAACGGGGCGGCGAAGCACGCGCGCCCGCTCCCCTCTGCTCCCTTTGCTTCTTTTCTCCTCCTTCTTTCTCCCACCGCTGCCGCGCCGGACTGCGCCCTGCACGCAGCGATGAGCTCTTCTTCCACCGCTGCGCCCGCCGCCGTGCGCTCCGGCGTATGGGATGGTTTTTAGATCGACGACGATATGATTGACTTCCTCCGCAAGACGCGCCGCATCCCCGGCGCGCACCTCGTGCAGGCCCGCGCTCCGCCGCTGACGGAGGTGACGCCGGCGCCGGAGGAGGGCGAGCGGCTCGTGTTCTGCTCCCACCTCATGCGCGGGCTGGGGCTGCCAGCGAGCGGGTTCTTCCGCTTGTTCCTGGAATTTCACGGCCTCAAGCCGCACCACCTCACCCCAAACACAGTGGTGCTGCTGGCGGCCTTCACTTCGTTGTGCGAGGGCTTCCTCGGCGTTCTCCCCACCATCGAGCTGTGGGGAGAGTTCTTTCATTCCAAGCTCTGCACGCATGTCGCCGGCGTGCCAGCTCAGTGTGGTGCCTTCATCGCGCTGCGGAGGTCGACGACCGACAACCCGTTCCCCGCCATCCAGCTGATCAAATCGGTGAAGATGTGGCAGCGCTCCTACTTCTATGTGAAGAACGTCGCCTCAGACGGCGACTGGGTTAACCTGTCGGCTTATGCAGCCAGCGCACCAGCCGAGAGGCAGCCCAGCTGGTCCTACCGCGCCAAGACGCTGACTCCGGCTGGAGCCGCCGCCGTATCGCGACTTCGAGTGCTGATGCAGTCGGCCGGCTTGACTGGGGCCGACTTGCTGGACGCCTTCGTGGTTCGCCGAGTCCTCCCTCTCCAAGGCCGGCCTCATCTGATCTGTCAGATGAGCGGTCACCGGGACCCCAGTCGGACGTGCACCAAGGACATGCCTCACGCGGAGGTTGCCGACACGGTGAACTACATCGCGAACTGCGGCCTCTCGAAGGATTGGCAGTTCGGCCTGGAGCCGTACTCGCGCGCCAACCCCCCGCCGGTGGTAAGTGATTCTTCTTCTTCTTCTTCAGCCGAATCCGACTCCTGACCTCTTTATTCTTATCTCTTGAACCAGAACCCTCTCCTCCAGCCCGCGGCCGGCGCCACGGGGCCGCCCCGCCAGTTCGCCCCCGATCGGGCGGAGAGCGACGTCGACGACCCTGACTTGGGGGCGGCGGCGATGGAGGCCGACGCCGAAGGGGGCGGCGAAGGGGAGGAAGGCGGCCCCGGGCCCTCGGCCACCTTCGCCGACTGGCCCGCCGGCGAAGATGGGGGAGTCGCCCCGCGCCATCAACCGAGGCAAGATGGTGCGAGGAAGCGTCGGGCCGGGCCGAGTTCCCTCGGAGGCCGAGAAAAGAAGTTTAAGGGGGCGGCCGCCGCGACCAAACGAGAAGAGGCAGTCGCGAGGGCCCATCGCTTCCGCAAGGAAGTGAAGAAGCCGCCGCTGTCTTCTGGGTACGTGTTTCCCTTCCTAGTCTTGTTTTATCTCTTGGTGGATTTTGTCTGAGTCCTTACGTGTCTTCCTGTTCTAGCGCTCCCCTCACCCTTGGGAGAGTCACCACCGCCTCCACCAGGGGGTCGGTGGAGTCGCCCGCCATGACTCAGCGTATCGACCCCGCAGCCGACCTCCGGGAAGCGACGGAACGGAACGCCCAGGAGAAGCGCGACGAGGACGAGGCCGCCCGCCGGGAGAGGGCGGAGGCCGAGAAGGCGGCCGCCTCCACCCAGGAGGGGCTGGAGGGAGCAGAAGCCGCCGCTGCGGCCAAAAAGCGGGCCGAAGAAGCCGCGCGCCACCATCTGGCGCTGCTCGTTGTCCCATTGCGCTCGGCGCCGCCTCCGGATCCCATGGAGCAGTCTGGGGAGGCCGGCGGGGAACATGCCGTCGTGGAGAGGGAGGGCGGCGATGCCCCTGGTCTGGACACTGTGGTGCCGCCACCACCGCCTCCACCGCCATCGGGAGGCGCGAGGGAAGAACAGCTGGCCGACCCGCCGGTGCCGCCGACCACGGACGAAGCCAAGGCGAACTTGCTTCTCCAAGTCGCCTCGCCGACACGCCGCCGTCTGGAGAAGGCGACTTCAGCGCCGCGACCTCTGGAGACTGGGGCAGCCAGCTCGGCCGCCCCAGACGTCGAGGTGATGAGCGCCGCGCTCGTCGGGTGGGTGCGAGGAGGCAGCACCGGCCCGCTGAACCAGGCGCTCCTGGACATCCAGGCGAAGCTGCGGGCCGAGAGCGACGCCCTCCAGAACTGCACCAAAGCGCATCTGGCGTCGCGTGCGGCCGTCCGGGTATGTTTCTTCTGTTTTTCTTTTTCTTGCTCTTCTTTGTGGGGGCGCGCCAGCGCACCCACTGGGTGTAGTCCCCGAGTTCCGAGCCGGCTGCTAAGCAGGCGGGTTGGAACTCTACTGGCGAGTTCCAGACGCTTATTCTTTGAAAATGCTTATCATAGGACTACCACAACCTCCGAGTCACCGTATTCAACCGCAATGTTGAAGAGCTGGGCAAGCGGACTGCCGACTTGTCGAAGAGCCGGAGTGAGTTTCCTTCTTTCGCGGGGGCGCGCTGGCGCACCCGCGGGCTGTAGTCCCCGAGATTCGGGCCGACTGCTGCGCAGTCGGGCCGGATGTTCTTGGCGACCTTTTCTGATGACTTGTGTCCTGTTTCTTCTTTCTTCAGAGGCCAACGCCGTTCTTCAGCAGCAGCTGGGCGAAGCCAACACTGCCTTGCGCGCCAAGGAGGTGGAGTGTGGCAAACTCGTCATGGAGCGCGACCTGCTGGCCGCGCAGCTGGCGGAGCAGAAGGAGCTGCTCAAGAAGGCGCAGGAGGAGGCGAAGGAGAGGGAGGCTGGGCTCCAAGCTGAGTTCGAAGCCGAGCGCTCCTCCTGGACCGATAAGGAGGCGATGCTGACCTCCGGCTTCCACGAAATTGAAGATATCGTTGATGGTAAGTTTTCTTTACTTGCTTCCTTTGGGCAGCCAACTGTGGGCCGACTCTTGCCCTTTCTGACTTGCTTCTCTGTTTTCTGTCTTGGTAGATTTCTTCCCAGGCCATGCGCAAGCCGCCGTTCAAGCCATCGAGGCCGATCGCGAAGCGCGGAGGGCGGCCGGCGAGGAGGTTGCTGCCAACGCCCCCCGAACTCTTGATGAACAACTTTTGAGCGTTGAGGCTCGCCTGCGGCCGGCTCACCGGATGTTGCGCCGGCTTCAGCGCGCCGGCGCCCAGGAGATTGCTGCTTTGTGGCCGGAGATGCCGATTCTGCGCACCCCCAGACGGACAGCCGACTGGCTGGAGGTCGTAGCAGGCCGCTTGGAGGCCTGGAAAGGCTCCTCGGCACACACCGGAGCGTGTTGTGCCTTGGAGTTCGTCAAGGCGTGGTATCCGGACCTGAGCCTGGACCAGCTGGCCACGCTCCGGGCTGAGGCCCAGCCGGAGCTGGCAGCCATGAAGGACGACTTTGTCAAGCGCGCCGCGGCACTCGCCGAGTACGTCGACCCCAATATCTTTGTTCCTGAGCTAGCTGACAACGGCGAGGAGGCGCCGCCGGAGTGGTTCGGGATGAACCCGAACTACGGCGAGGACCCGACAGAGGTAGTCGGCTTCAGTGTCGAGGAGGGAGGCGAGGTGGAGATCGGAGACGAGATGGAGGCGCCAGAAGCCGGAGCGGGCGATCATCCTCAGCTCGACCGTGCCTCCAACAACGAGCCGCGCCCAACTGCGCCGACTGCTGCTGGAGGTGATCAAGCCGAGTCTGCCCAGCCGGCCGCCCCAACTTCCGACACCGCCATCTCCTCTGAGCCCCCGAACCCGTCTGCGGCTTCATAAGCCGCTGCCTTGCTTTATTTATCTTCTTAGTAGCTGCTCGAAGAATTTTGTTAATTCACACAATTCCACCCACTGGGTGTATTTTGAACTTTCGTTCAATGATTCGGCCAATGGCCTCTGTGATCTAAATATCTATCTGGGTTCTATCATTTCTTGCTTATTGCTCTTTTGGCTTTTTCCTTTTGCCGCCTTCCCCTAGATGCCGTCTTTGCCAGTCGGGCAGCCGCTTCGTGGACTGCCGTTGGATCAAATACTTGGCTACTTTGGGGAAGGCAAGTACTCAGCCATTCTAGAGTTTGGTTAGCAAGTCGGATAGAAAACAGTAAGCCGACTATTCGGAGTCGGATTTGTGAGGAACTGCTGGAAAGCCGGCTCGAGCTATGTTTGTGCTTTGAGTCCTTAGCCATTTTTCGTGTGGGCGCCCATTCTTCCCTACTCCTGCCCGCCCGGCAGCCGCTCTGCGATCTGCGGCTTCTAACAGGAGGCGGCTTAAGCACCACACACTACTTGTCCGACTGCAGGAAGCGTTTTCATAGCGCGAGACGGCAAGTCCCCGGGCCGACTAGTCGAGCCCGGCGCCAGGCGGCATAACAAAGAGTAGCATACTCGGAAGCATAATACTTATTATACAGATGTTAAAAGGGGCAGCCCCCGAGTCCGTCTCAGGGGGCCCAGGGTCTTGGTACTTCAGTACAAAAGGGTAGCGTGGTACATACTGCATCAGCTGTAAAATCTTCGAAGAAGATTCACGTTCCATGGTCGCTCCGTCTCTTTCCCGGAGTCATCCCTCTTTCGTGCTCGGGGCTTCTGAGCGTCGATCGGGTAGTAGGAGTCGTTGCCTAGCACCTTGCTGATGATGAAGGGGCCTTCCCAAGGTGCAGACAACTTGTGCTGGCTGGCTGTTCGCTGGATCAGCCGGAGCACAAGGTCGCCTTCTTGGAAGGATCTCGGCCTGACCTTCCTGTTGTAGTAGCGACGTAGGCTCTGCTGGTAGATGCTGGATCGGCTGAGTGCCAACAGCCGGCCCTCTTCCAGCAGATCGACGCCATCTTGTCGTGCTTCTTCTGCTTCCTCCGCAGTGTACATCGTGACTCGCGGGGAGTCGAACTCTATATCCGTTGGGATGACGGCTTCAGCACCGTAGACGAGGAAGAAGGGTGTGAAGCCGGTCAACTTGTTTGGAGTCGTGCGCAGACTCCAGAGGACGGCTGGCAACTCGTCAAGCCAACAGCCGGCCGAACGCTCCAGTGGTTCGACCAACCGAGGCTTGATGCCGGACAGGATGAGTCCATTCGCCCGCTCCACCTGCCCGTTCGATTGCGGATGGGCAACATATGCTAAGTCCAGTCGGATGCCCTGCGTCGCGCATAAACGGGCCAAGGCGCCTTTGGCAACGTTGGTGCCGTTGTCGGTGATGATGCTGTGTGTTATGCCATACCGAATTGTGATGTCTGAGATGAATGTCACGACAGTCGGACCATTCAATTTCTTGATGGGCTTCACTTCTATCCACTTGGTGAACTTGTCCACCGCGACAAGCAGATGAGTTAGGCCGCCTCGTGCCGTCTTGAAGGGTCCCACCATATCCAGGCCCCAAACTGCAAAGGGCCAGGCGATGGGGATAGTCTTGAGTGCTGAAGCCGGCTGATGCGGCTTGGATCGGAACTTCTGGCACCCCTTGCATTTCTGGACCAACTCCTTGTCCTCTTCGAGGGCAGTCGGCCAGAAGAAACCGTGTCGGAAGGCTTTGGCGACGAGCGCTCTTGAGGCCGCATGGTGGCCGCACTCGCCTTGATGGATATCTCTGAGAATTGCTTGGCCTTGCTCTGGCTCGATGCAGCGCTGGTAGACGCCTGTGACGCTGCGTCTGACCAGCTCTGTGTTGATTATGGTGTATGCTACTGCTCGACGTTGTATTTGCCGAGCCAAGGTTTCATCAGTTGGTAGCTCCTTGTTCACCAAGAATTTGAGGATGGGCTGGGCCCATGATGGTGCTGTTATCTCTTCAACCGCCAGAACTGCAACTTGGACGAGGGCGGCCGGGCTGGGAGGCGGCGGGCTGGGGTCCGCGGCCGCTTGCTGGATCAGTGAAGTCCCCGGGCCGAGTGGTGCAGTCCCCGGGCCGAGTTCTGGAGTCTTTTCTCTGGTCGCCGCAGTCCCCGGGCCGAGTTCTGAAGTCCCCGGGCCGGTTTTGACTACGGCGTTCTTGGAGTCATCTGCGAGCATTTTTGCGCCGTTTGCTTGGGCCTTGGAGTCGGATCCGACTTCTTCTGGAGGAGCCGGCACAAAAATGGAGTCTGACTCTGGTGAAGGCTTGATGGATGGCTTGAAGAGGCGCTGAAGAGCGGCGCTAGATGGTATTGCTTGGCGAGTGGAGCAAATTCGTGCCAAAGTATCTGCTAGGTTGTTGTCGTTTCTTGGCACGTGGAGGAACTCGCACCCCTCGAAATATCCGCTGAGTTGCTGCACGAGGAATCGGTAGCTTGCCATGTTTGCGTCCTTGGCGTCCCAGTCGCCAGATGATTGCTGGACCACCAAGTCGGAGTCGCCATAACAAAGGATCCGGCGAATGCCGAGTTCTTTGGCAAGCCGGAGTTCGTGAATGAGCGCCTCGTACTCAGCGACGTTGTTGGAGGCGGCGAAATGGATCTGCAGTGCATACTGGAGCTTGTCGCCTTTGGGAGAGGTGAGAACGACGCCGGCTCCCAAGCCGGTGCGCATCTTGTAGCCGTCAAAATGCATCCGCCAATGAGTGGAGTCGGGCGCTGGCGGCCGGTACTGGGTCTCGGCCCAGTTGACGAGGAAATCGGCCAGTGCTTGCGACTTGATGGCAATGCGGGGTTGATAGTATATCGTGTAAGGCGCCAACTCTATGGCCCATTTGGCCACTCGGCCAGACACATCTCGGCTTCCAATGATCTCGGCCAATGGGGCTGTGCAGACCACTGTGATTGGATTGTCTTGGAAGTAAGGCTTCAGCTTCTTGGCGGCGAAGTGCACGCCGTAACACATCTTCTGGTAGTGGGGGTAGTTCTGCTTGGAGGTCGACAGTACTTCACTCAGGTAATATACCGGTCTCTGGACTAGCAGTGCCTTGCCTTCCTCCTTGCGCTCTACTACAATGACTGTGCTAACTACTCGGCTGGTGGCGGCGATGTACAGGAGCATGGGCTCCTTGGGAGTCGGAGCCGCCAACACAGGGGGAGTAACCAACATCTTCTTCAGCTGCAGAAAGGCCTCATCCGCCTTGTGGTTCCACTCGAAAAAATTGGTCTTCTTCATGAGCTGGTACAACGGGAGAGCTTTCTCGCCCAGCCGACAGATGAAACGGCTGATAGATGCCAGGCAGCCTGTGAACTTCTGCACATCCAATAGTCGGCTGGGTGCCTCCATCCTCTCGATGGCCTTGATCTTCACAGGGTTGCATTCTATGCCGCGTTCGGAGACCAGAAAGCCGAGTAGCTGGCCGGCTGGTACTCCGAAAACGCACTTCTCGGGGTTCAGCTTGATCCGGAATCGGCGCAGGTTCTCAAAAGTTTCTTTGAGGTCTTCCAGCAAAGTTCTGCGCTTTTCCGTCTTCACCACCACATCATCCACGTAAACGTGGGCATTTCGGCCGAGCTGCTTTGAGGAGGCACTTCTGCATGCAACGCTGAAAGGTGGTGTAACGCCCCGGATCTGATGCGCCAGGTGTCCGCCAGTTATTCGCCGTCCTTTCCATGTCATGTGCTTGCGTGTCGCCCTTTGTCATGTCATCATCTGCATTTCATATCATGTCATCATGTGCATTGCATTCGCATACGTGTTCGTCTCATGAATCCGAGCATTTTCCCCGTTGTCCGTTTTGCAATCCGGCGCTCCTACGCCCTCCGGCGTCCCCTTTTACCTTTTTCCGTGTGCGGGTATTAAACTTTCTCGGATTGGACCGAGGTTTGCCAAGCGGCCTTGGTATAGCACCAATAGACCGCCTGTCAAGTTTCGGGTCAACCGGAGTCCGTTTGATACTCCAACTGTTAACCGGGTATCCGCAAAGGCCTCTTTCTCTTTGCAGCCCAACACCCCTCCAAAGTGGCCCAAAACCCACCTAAGTCATCTCCATGTTCTCGGTCGTTCGATCACGATCGCGTGACTGAAAACCGCACTTCATTTGGAGCTTCCTAGCCCCCTCTACCTATAAATATGTGCTCCCCTTCGGATTTCTCGCGCAGTCCAACCCTAGCAAAATTCCCCGCGCGCAGCCGGACGTGTCCGTCCGCCGCCGGACGAAATCCGCCACCTCACTCCAACCAATGGGAGCGTGCCACGTCAGCTCCGCCGCCGCCTCGTCCAATCTTGCTCCGCCACCTCAGCGCCCGCGCCACCTCATCGCGCCGCGGCCCGCGGAGCCCATCCGGGGCCCGCGCAGGCCCGGTCCCCCGCCGCCGCGGCTCGAGCTCGCCGCCGCCCTCACGCCGGCGCCGCCTCCTCCCGCCGGCGAACTCCGCCAGCCGCTGCCGCCGCCTTCACCCGCCGCCGCGCTCCTCCACGCCCCCGCGCCCGAGCCCAGGGCTCCGCCATGCGCCGCCGCCTTCTCCTCCCCGAGCCGGCCCCGCGCTCCGCCGCAACCGCCGCCGGAGTCGCCTCACGCCAGCGCCGCCTCCTCCCGCCGGCGCCATGGCCGCGAACCGCCGCCCGCGCGCGCCATCGTCGCCCCTCCGCCGCGCGCCGGCCACCGCGGCTCGCCCCGCCGCCTCCCGTGCCATCTCCGGTCGCCGTCCTCGCGAGCTCCGGCGAGGTCCGGCCGCGTCTTCCTCCTCTCCGGCCGCGGATCCGGCGAGATCCGCATCGGTTGATTTTTTCCCCCTCCCCCGAAATTCTCTAAGTCATATATTTTGCACATTATCATGCCATCTTCATCATGTCATAACTCTCTGCATATTGCCCTGTTTTGGGCGTATAATATGTCAAATTGTTCGTATCAAAGAGTACATCATTTCATCTCATTGTATCATTTTCATTTGAGCTCATCTTGATGCCCGAAATGCTGTTAGAAGAGGGCTATGTAATGTTAGTTTCTGATTCTTATCAGAACTTGCACGTTTGTCATTTTTGCCATGATTGATGTGTGCATCCTATGAAGTTGAGTTCTACATGTGTTGTGTACTATGCCATGCCATCTTTCCAGAAATTTATGCCATGTATTTTGGTGATCTATGTGGTGACTAGCACAAGCATGCAAACTAGGGTACTTGATGTTGCTGATTTCAGAGACTTAGTATTTTCACTAAGTCCCTGCCTGCTGTTATTTTTATGCCATGTGTTCATGTTGTTTCCGAGAGATCTATGACTCTTTTGAGCATGATCAGTAAGAGTGTTTTGAACATATGGATTTCCTCTATCCATATATGCCTTTGTTTGTAATTATGGTGTGCTATAGCTTGAGTCAATCGAGCTCTACTTTTGCTATAAAATGTTGCTGGCAGATTGTTTACGTGTTATTCGATTTTGCCAAGCTTGGTGTAGTTGATCCTTGCATGCTTTGATGTTATTCTTGCCATTTCTAGTTACTATGCCATGTCTTCTTGATGTATGTATGCTTAATTTATCATGCAATGCTCTGTAGTGAGTGCATCGAGTTCATAAACATGCCTACTTGTTATGTGTTTTTGACATGTCCAGTTTTCTGCAGTCTGAAACATGTAACGAAACTTGCTTAATTGACATGGGTGTTATCATATTTTCTATTCCTTTTTGGCTTATGGTCAGTAAGGAACTTTTGTTAAGTGCTTTGAGGAGATTCATGCCATGCCTTATTTTGCTATGTCCTGATCTTGTAGCATGGTGTTTCATTGCTCTAAACATGTCATCCTGATGTTAATTTCTGGCATGATAGTATTTTTCACTAAGTCTGTGAACCTGTTATCTTTTGCACTTTTGCCATGCTTGTTTGAACCTGTTGTGATGTGATTTAGCCGTATCTCAGTGTTCTTGTTTTGTCAAGCATCATGAGTAGATTACTGTCATATGCTTTGTTGACATGTTTGGGTGCAGTAGCTTAGTTTCTTGTTGCTTGATAAGTAGCATCATGTTGTTAATGGCAGATTCTTGTCATTCTTGTTTTGCTTGTCATTTGCAAACCGTGCATCCGATTCCGGTGATCTTTATATCGATTTCAACTGAAATCACCTCACCTTTCCAGTGGCATAGTTGGTTTGCCAAGATTATGCCTTGTTCATCCTTTTCCTTCCGAAGCATGCATATGCATCGCATACCACATCTCGCATATCATGCCATGTTTATGTGTTGGTTGTTTACTTTGTTGTTTGCTTCTTTCCGGGATGCTTCTCGCGTTAGCTTCGGTTTCGTTCCGGAGTTGTGAGGATTCGTTCGACTTCGTCCGTTTGTCTTCTTCATGGGCTCGTTCTTCTTCCTTGCGGGATCTCAGGCAAGATGACCATACCCTCGAAATCACTTCTATCTTTGCTTGCTAGATTGCTCGCTCTTTTGCTATGCCTATGCTGCGATACCTACCACTTGCTTATCATGCCCCCCATATTGTTAAACCAAGCCTCTAACCCACCTTGTCCTAGCAAACCGTTGTTTGGCTATGTTACCGCTTTGCTCAGCCCCTCTTATAGCGTTGTTAGTTGCAGGTGAAGATGAAGTTTGTTCCTTGTTGGAACATGGACTTGTTGTTCCTTGTTGGAACATGTTTACCTGTTGGGATATCACAATACATCTTATTTAATTAATGCATCTATATACTTGGTAAAGGGTGGAAGACTCGGCCTTATGCCTGGTGTTTTCTTCCACTCTTGCCGCCCTAGTTTCTGTCATATCGGTGTTATGTTCCCGGATTTTGCGTCCCTAACGCGGTCGGGTGATTTATGGGACCCCCTTGACAGTTTGCTTTGAATAAGACTTTTCCAGCAAGGCCCAACCTTGGTTTTACCATTTGCCTACCACCTATCCTTTTCTCTTGGGTCTAATCAACCCGAGGGTCATCTTTATTTAGCCCCCCCGGGCCAATGCTTGTCTAAGTGTTGGTCCAAACTAGAGCCCTTTGCAGCGCCACCTCAAGGAAACTTGAGGGCTGGTTTTAGCTGTACGGAGTGTTCATCCGGTGTTGCCCTGAGAACGAGATATGTGCAGCTCCTATCAGGATGTCGGCGCATCGGGCGGTTTTGCTGGACTTGTTTTATTGCTGTCGAAATGTCTTATAGCCGGGATTCCGAGACTGATCGGGTCTTCCCGGGGAGAAGGAATATCCTTCGTTGATCGCGAGAGCTTATCATGGGCTAAGTTGGGACACCCCTGCAGGGTTTTGAACTTTCGAAAGCCGTGCCCGCGGTTATGTGGCAGATGGGAATTTGTTAATGTCCGGTTGTAGAAAACCCGAAGTTGATCTTAACTAAAATACACCAACCGCGTGTGTAACCGTGATGGTCTCTTCTCGGCGGAGTCCGGGAAGTGAACACGGTTGTTGGAGTTATGTTTGACGTAAGTAGTTCAGGATCACTTTTTGATCATAGTTGTTCGACCGTGCTTTGCCTTCTCTTCTCGCTCTCATTTTGCGTATGTTAGCCACCATATATGCTAGTCGCTTACTGCAGCTCCACCTCATACCTTTTACCCTACCTTTAAGCTTAAATAGTCTTGATCTCGCGGGTGTGAGATTACTGAGTCCTCGTGACTCACCAGATACTTCCAAAACCAGTTTGCAGGTGCCGATGAGTCCGTGCAGGTGACGCATCCGAGCTCAAGGAGGAGTTCGATGAAGATCTTGTCCTTTATGTTGTTTCGTTCTAATCGATCAGTAGTGGAGCCCAGTTGGGGTCGATCTTGGTCCTTTGTCGCTTTTGGGGTTTTCTTCTTTTATTTTGGCTCCGTAGTCGGGCCCTGATTGTAGCTGTTTGATGTAATGTCTTATTCATGTATTTGTGTGAAGTGGCGATTGTAAGCCAACTATGTATCTCTTTCCCTTATGTGTTACATGGGTTGTGTGAAGATTACCTCACTTGCGACATTGCTTTCAATGCGGTTATGCCCCTAAGTCGTGCTTCGACACGTGGGAGATATAGCCGCATCGTGGGCGTTACAAGTTGGTAATCAGAGCCTTCCCCGACCTTAGGAGCCCCCACTGATTGATCGTTTTTAGTGGCCGAGTTGTGTCTAGAAAAAATGTTTTGAGTCATTTAGGAATTATATATCGAAGAGATTAGGAATTCTTTTTACTTCCCAGTCCCTTCGACCTTCTGGTAAGGCTTCCTGACATCGAGTTTTGACTCTTCTCTTCTCAAATTTCACTAAATTTTTTTTTAGGATCACGCGGGTATATTACAATCGTTCCGATGGTTTTATGATGACAACATTGTCTTGGTTGCCTCCTGACATTTAGGGGTTGTGGCAGTGTCCCGGGGAGTTGAGCTCCGAGGTGTTGTCGTTATAATCTTATCGTTGCGGTTTTGGAATACCTGAGTTTAGTACGCCGACATCGAAAATCTCTTTTGTACAGTTGTTGGTGAGATAACCCTGATAGCCCAGTACTGTGGCGAGTGCGGGAGTATTGCCATGACTCGTATAACGGATGCTTTTTGAAGGTTGAGGTAGATGATTTCCGAAGGTTTCTTGGTTATGTGTTGAAGGATGGATACAACTGGATCTAGGTATTGTTAGTGTCGGTGATATATTTTGTGTCCCCTGTATCCCCAACACCTGATTGCATAACCAGAAAGTTTCGGGAGTTTATAAGTGGGAATTCAAGTATCTCGTAGGATATCCTTCCAACAGACACATGATACGATATGGGATCTATCATATGTTTGTTTCCGGCTTATTCTGCGAGCCAATCCTTTGTTTTTGTTTTGTTTTATTTGTGGTATTCGAGTTGCTTCAATGTCAAGTGTTGATTCCATACCTTTCCTAAACGGTGTTCTCATATTCCTATGTGGATACCAATCCTTCATGATAATTGATCTTGTGAATAAATTATCAGTTCTTCTCAACGGTGTTCGTTTCATCTGACCCAAGTTGCCTTTGTTTTCCCACCCGCCCGCCCTTTTCCTTCAAGGAATCAGATGTCTTAACCAAGTATCCATTTTATTCATGTGAAGCTTCTTCATTCTTTCCTTCAATGTTCTTATCCGGTGATTCCCATGAAGATGCTCAACAGTTTCAAGTTCATCATTCGTCATTCTTTTCTTCTCCGGTGGTTCCAATTCAAGATTTATCGATCATATTTTTTTTCCTCGTTTCAAATGTTTTCTCATACCGGTGCACCTCTTAATCATCCACTTCTCGCTATTCAATTGTTCCGAAGTGCTGAAGATGTCTATGAAGATTCGTGTTTTTCACTCCGCATCAATTCTTACTATTTCGAGATTGTTATCTTATTCAAGCCATTTAAATCAATCGGTGCAATCTCCCTTTCAAGTAATCGTTCAACGGTGTTTCTTTTGAGTGGGCCCTAACCCACAGGTCTTTTCCCAGGATCTTACCTGACTCTTCTAATCTTCTTGGAGCTATTCCCAAATTCTTTTCAAAGTTTGACGTAAGAATGATTTACCATCAGTCATATGTCTTTCTCCAAGATCGCTTCAATTCTTTTCATCGTTGGTTCAACCTTTCCAATTTTCATTCCGGAGTGCCTCAACAATTCATGGTGGTGTTTCTCGTCATCATTCTCAACACTTGAAGACCGAAGAAGAGTTTCCCTTAAATCTTGCCCCATTCTCTTCAAGATTCATTGTTCTAGTTTCATGTCATCATCTCATAATTGTTTTTGATTGTGAGAATTCTTTTCACCCATCCGGAGCATTTCAGAAGTCTTTTCAGTTTGACTCTCCGGCGCCCATCATCTCAGAATTATTCATTCAAGCTTTCAGCTCTCATTCTCCAAATCTTACTGGTGCATCATTCAATATTCTCTAATCAGTTCATGATCTCTTCGTTCTCATGTACCTAAATCCTAGCGAGCATCTTCGTCCATTTGCTAATTCTTCCCGGTGTTTCCTTATCTTTTCTTCGTCCATTTTAAATTCTTACGGTGGTTCGTTCAAGATCCTTCTTCCTTTGTTATCATATGGATTCATTCTTTCTTTCCAAATCCTACCGGTGGTTCGTTGAAGACCTTCTCAAGTTTTTGCTATATCTCTCTTAATCTTTTCTACGAGAATAAGTAGTATGCCAAATCCATTGCTTGTCATCAATTTAATGGGTTAAGGATGCGCATAACATAATTCTTGTTCTTGTTTCATCCAAGTGATTAATTCCTTATTCCGGAGATTATCAAAATTCTTTTTTTCGTTGTTCATCTTTTCATTTCCGGAGTTCCAAGTTTTCCGCATTATCTCATCACGAAGCTCCATCTAAATCATCGCAAGGGTTCACCTTGTGTTTTCAACTTCTCTTTCTTTCTATCATGTTTTTATTACCGGAGTTCTTCATGGAGGCTCTACATGATGATTCACAACGGATTTATTTCCTTCTCGAAGTGTTCATCGAGATTCTTTTTAGAGGAGCTCAAGTATTCTTTATCTTGCATTTTAAAGTGCAATCCTTTCAACCGTATCATTCGAGGTGGTATTATGTCATTCTTGATATTTGGAGTTCATGTCTCATGACTCACATGTTGTCAAGATTGAGGTATTTTAAATCCATCAATCTCTTCATTGGAGTTATCTTGGGTTATATTTCACTTAAAGCTTTCCCTAAGGATTGTTGCTTTTATGGTGCTTATAAATGACCCAAGTCCTTCATTTATCTTCCCGGTGAAATAAGTTTCTCGTCTCCTTGTTGATATCAATCCAATCATCTGTTTCCGTTAGTGGCAGAATTTCACCTCATAATTTTGAGATGTTTCCATAAGCCCGCTACAAACTTATTCCTTTCGTTGTTGATTCTCCAACAACTCCGTTCAATTCTTCTTTGCAAGGATGCTTTTCAAGTTCATATTCGATCCCTTCCATTTTTCCAACCGGAGCGTTATCGTAATTGATCATTATCGTTCTTTGTACTTCTCGTTTTAACCGAAGTGTTGTATCATCTCTTCAATATCTTTTCTTCTCATCAAGTTTTTCTTCTCTTTTCAGTCGGAGTGCTGCCCAAATCATATCATTCTTATTCCTTCCTATCTTGTTTTAACCGGAGTGTTTTCAATATCTATCTTATCACTTAACCTCAAGGTTCTCGCAACGTTCTTTGTTCCTCGCGCTGAACGGAGTGTTTTAGATTTTGTTCACCTCCGTCGTGTCTTTTATTCAAGCCGTGTGACCTCTCAAGGTTCCTTGGTTTCACTCTTTCGCCAAAGAAGCAACTTAGCTTTACCTCTTCTCTTTCTCTTCCGTTTGCCCCTCCGGTGCCATTCTAGATCTCGGGACGAGATCCTCTCGTAGTGGTGGAGTGTTGTAACGCCCCGGATCTGATGCGCCAGGTGTCCGCCAGTTATTCGCCGTCCTTGCCATGTCATCTGCTTGCGTGTCGCCCTTTGACATGTCATCATCTGCATTTCATATCATGTCATCATGTGCATTGCATTCGCATACGTGTTCGTCTCATGAATCCGAGCATTTTCCCCGTTGTCCGTTTTGCAATCCGGCGCTCCTACGCCCTCCGGCGTCCCCTTTTACCTTTTTCCGTGTGCGGGTATTAAACTTTCTCGGATTGGACCGAGGTTTGCCAAGCGGCCTTGGTATAGCACCGATAGACCGCCTGTCAAGTTTCGGGTCAACCGGAGTCCGTTTGATACTCCAACGGTTAACCGGGTATCCGCAAAGGCCTCTTTCTCTTTACAGCCCAACACCCCTCCAAAGTGGCCCAAAACCCACCTAAGTCATCTCCATGTTCTCGGTCGTTCGATCACGATCGCGTGACTGAAAACCGCACTTCATTTGGAGCTTCCTAGCCCCCTCTACCTATAAATATGTGCTCCCCTTCGGATTTCTCGCGCAGTCCAACCCTAGCAAAATTCCCCGCGCGCAGCCGGACGTGTCCGTCCGCCGCCGGACGAAATCCGCCACCTCACTCCAACCAAAGGGAGCGTGCCACGTCAGCTCCGCCGCCACCTCGTCCAATCTTGCTCCGCCACCTCAGCGCCCGCGCCACCTCAACGCGCCGCGGCCCGCGGAGCCCATCCGGGGCACGCGCAGGCCCGGTCCCCCGCCGCCGTGGCTCGAGCTCGCTGCCGCCCTCACGCCGGCGCCGCCTCCTCCCGCCGGCGAACTCCGCCAGCCGCTGCCGCCGCCTTCACCCGCTGCCGCGCTCCTCCACGCCCCCGCGCCCGAGCCCAGGGCTCCGCCATGCGCCGCCGCCTTCTCCTCCCTGAGCCGGCCCCGCGCTCCGCCGCAACCACCGCCGGAGTTGCCTCACGCCGGCGCCGCCTCCTCCCGCCGGCGCCATGGCCGCGAACCGCCGCCCGCGCGCGCCATCGTCGCCCCTCCGCCGCGCGCCGGCCACCGCGGCTCGCCCCGCCGCCTCCCGCGCCATCTCCGGCCGCCGTCCTCGCGAGCTCCGGCGAGGTCCGGCCGCGTCTTCCTCCTCTCCGGCCGCGGATCCGGCGAGATCCGCATCGGTTGATTTTTTTCCCCTCCCCCGAAATTCTCGAAGTCATATATTTTGCACATTATCATGCCATCTTGATCATGTCATAACTCTCTGCATATTGCCCCGTTTTGGGCGTATAATATCTCAAATTGTTCGTATCGAGGAGTAAATCATTTCATCTCATTGTATCATTTTCATTTGAGCTCATGTTGATGCCCGAAATGCTGTTAGAAGAGGGCTATGTAATGTTAGTTTCTGATTCTTATCAGAACTTGCACGTTTGTCATTTTTGCCATGATTGAAGTGTGCATCCTATAAAGTTGAGTTCTACATGTGTTTTGTACTGTGCCATGCCATCTTTCCAGAGATTTATGCCATGTATTTTCGTGATCTATGTGGTGACTAGGACAAGCATGCAAACTAGGGTACTTGATGTTGCTGATTTCAGAGACTTAGTATTTTCACTAAGTCCCTGCCTGCTGTTATTTTTATGCCATGTGTTCATGTTGTTTCCGAGAGATCTATCACTCTTTTGAGCATGATCAGTAAGAGTGTTTTGAACATATGGATTTGCTCTATCCATATATGCCTTTGTTTGTAATTATGGAGTGCTATAGCTTGAGTCAATCGAGCTCTACTTTTGCTATAAAATGTTGCTGGCAGATTGTTTACGTGTTATTCGATTTTGCCAAGCTTGGTGTAGTTGATCCTTGCATGATTTGATGTTATTCTTGCCATGTCTAGTTACTATGCCATGTCTTCTCGATGTATGTATGCTTAATTTATAATGCAATGCTCTGTAGTGAGTGGATCGAGTTCGTAAACATGCCTACTTGTTATCTGTTTTTGACATGTCCAGTTTTCTGCCAAGTCTGAAACCTGTAACGAAACTTGCTTAATTGACATGGGTGTTATCATATTTTCTAGTCCTTTTTGGCTTCTGGTCAGTAAGGGAATTTTGTTAAGTGCTTTGAGTAGATTCATGCCATGCCTTATTTTGCTATGTCCTGATCTTGTAGCATGGTGTTTCATTGCTCTAAACATGTCATCCTGATGTTAATTTCTGGCATGATAGTATTTTTCACTAAGTCTGTGAACCTGTTATCTTTTGCACTTTTGCCATGCTTGTTTGAACCTGTTGTGATGTGATTTAGCCATAGCTCAATGTTCTTGTTTTGTCAAGCATCTTGAGTAGATTACTGTCATATGCTTTGTTGACATGTTTGGGTGCAGTAGCTTAGTTTCTTGTTGCTTGCTAAGTAGCATCATGCTGTTAATGGCATATTCTTGTCATTCTTGTTTTGCTTGTCATTTGCAAACCGTGCATCCGATTCCGGTGATCTTTATATCGATTTCAACCGAAATCACCTCACCTTTCCAGTGGCATACTTGGTTTGCCAAGATTATGCCTTGTTCATCCTTTTCCTTCCGAAGCATGCATATGCATCGCATACCACATCTCGCATATCATGCCATGTTTATGTGTTGGTTGTTTACTTTGTTGTTTGCTTCTTTCCGGGTTGCTTCTCGGGTTAGCTTCGGTTTCGTTCCGGAGTTGTGAGGATTCGTTCGACTTCGTCCGTTTGTCTTCTTCATGGGCTCGTTCTTCTTCCTTGCGGGATCTCAGGCAAGATGACCATACCCTCGAAATCACTTCTATCTTTGCTTGCTAGATTGCTCGCTCTTTTGCTATGCCTATGCTGCAATACCTACCACTTGCTTATCATGCCCCCCATATTGTT
Organism: Aegilops umbellulata; assembly: GCA_032464435.1. Classification (NCBI taxonomy): domain Eukaryota; kingdom Viridiplantae; phylum Streptophyta; class Magnoliopsida; order Poales; family Poaceae; genus Aegilops; species Aegilops umbellulata. Next base: position 466,373,403 of record CP136057.1, read on the forward strand.
AAACCAAGCCTCTAACCCACCTTGTCCTAGCAAACCATTGTTTGGCTATGTTACCGCTTTGCTCAGCCCCTCTTATAGCGTTGTTAGTTGCAGGTGAAGATGAAGTTTGTTCCTTGTTGGAACATGGACTTGTTGTTCCTTGTTGGAACATGTTTGCCTGTTGGGATGTCACAATACATCTTATTTAATTAATGCATCTATATACTTGGTAAAGGGTGGAAGGCTCGGCCTTATGCCTGGTGTTTTCTTCCACTCTTGCCGCCCTAGTTTCCGTCATATCGGTGTTATGTTCCCGAATTTTGCGTCCCTAACGCGGTCGGGTGATTTATGGGACCCCCTTGACAGTTTGCTTTGAATAAGACTTTTGCAGCAAGGCCCAACCTTGGTTTTACCATTTGCCTACCACCTATCCTTTTCTCTTGGGTCTGATCAACTCGAGGGTCATCTTTATTTAGCCCCCCTCGGGCCAATGCTTGTCGAAGTGTTGGTCCGAACTAGAGCCCTTTGCAGCGCCACCTCAAGGAAACTTGAGGGCTGGTTTTAGCTGTACGGAGTGTTCATCCGGTGTTGCCCTGAGAACGAGATATGTGCAGCTCCTATCAGGATGTCGGCGCATCGGGCGGTTTTGCTGGACTTGTTTTATTGCTGTCAAAATGTCTTGTAGTCGGGATTCCGAGACTGATCGGGTCTTCCCGGGGAGAAGGAATATCCTTCGTTGATCGCGAGAGCTTATCATGGGCTAAGTTGGGACACCCCTGCAGGGTTTTGAACTTTCGAAAGCCGTGCCCGCGGTTATGTGGCAGATGGGAATTTGTTAATGTCCGGTTGTAGAAAACCCGAAGTTGATCTTAACTAAAATACACCAACCGCGTGTGTAACCGTGATGGTCTCTTCTCGGCGGAGTCCGGGAAGTGAACACGGTTGTTGGAGTTATGTTTGACGTAAGTAGTTCAGGATCACTTTTTGATCATAGTTGTTCGACCGTGCTTTGCCTTCTCTTCTCGCTCTCATTTTGCGTATGTTAGCCACCATATATGCTAGTCGCTTGCTGCAGCTCCACCTCATACCTTTTACCCTACCTTTAAGATTAAATAGTCTTGATCTCGCGGGTGTGAGATTGCTGAGTCCTCGTGACTCACCAGATACTTCCAAAACCAGTTTGCAGGTGCCGATGAGTCCGTGCAGGTGACGCATCCGAGCTCAAGGAGGAGTTCGATGAAGATCTTGTCCTTTATGTTGTTTCGTTCTAATCGATCAGTAGTGGAGCCCAGTTGGGGTCGATCTTGGTCCTTTGTCGCTTTTGGGGTTTTCTTCTTTTATTTTGGCTCCGTAGTCGGGCCCTGATTGTAGCTGTTGGATGTAATGTCTTATTCATGTATTTGTGTGAAGTGGCGATTGTAAGCCAACTATGTATCTCTTTCCCTTATGTATTACATGGGTTGTGTGAAGATTACCTCACTTGCGACATTGCTTTCAATGCGGTTATGCCTCTAAGTCGTGCTTCGACACGTGGGAGATATAGCCGCATCGTGGGCGTTACAGGTGTCGCCGGCGTTCCTCAAGCCGGACGTCATGGTCAGGTAGCAGAAGGCTCCAAACGGCGTGATGAAGGCGGTCTTTAATCGGTCTGCCGGGTTCAGCTTGATCTGGTGATATCCTGAATAGGCATCTAAGAAGCTCAACAGCTCGCATCCAGCTGTGGAGTCTATCACCTGATCAATTCTCGGCAAAGCAAACGGGTCCTTGGGGCAGGCTTTGTTAAGGCTTGTGTAGTCAATACACATTCGCCACTGCTTGTTCTTCTTCAGCACTAAGACTGGGTTTGCTAGCCACTGTGGAAAAAATACTTCCATGATAAAGCCGGTTGCAAGGAGCCGGGCTATCTCTTCACCAACAAGTCTTCTCTTCTCTTCTGACAGGCGGCGCAAGGGCTGCCTGACGGGCTTCGTACCGGACCAGACATGTAACTTGTGCTCGGCGAATTCCGTCGGCACACCTGGCATGTCTTTGGGGGACCATGCGAAGATGTCCCGATTCTCACGGAGGAAATCGACGAGCTCGCCTTCCTATTTGCTGTCAAGGTTTGCACCTATGACAGCGTACCTCTCCGGGTGCTCTGGATCCAAGGGTATCTTCTTCGTTTCCTTCGCTGGCTTGAACGAGCCCTCAGCTTCCGACTCCTTGGGGTTGGGCGACATCTCAGGCAGCTTGTCGGCCATCGCCACAACCCGATCAAGAAGCCGCTTCTCTGCTGCAATGACCAGGGACTCGGCCAGCCGACTGCTCTCGGCCGCGCAAGCGGACGACTTCCTGTAGTCGCCGGTCACAGTCATAATTCCCTTGGAACTCGGCATCTTCATCTTGAGGTGGGCGTAGTGGGGGACCGCCATGAACTTGGCCAAAGCAGGTCGGCCAAGCAGCGCATGGTACGGGCTTCTGAGATCCACCACTTCAAACCAGACTGGCTCTCGGCAGAAATGTTCCTTATCCCCGAAGAGGACGTCTATCAGAATCTTGCCGATTGGGGAGCAGGAAAGGCCAGGGACGATCCCATGGAACACGGTTCGGCTGCTCTGGAGCTGTCTTTGCTTGATTCCCAGCTTCTCCATTGTATCCTTGTACAGGATGTTGATACTGCTACCTCCATCTATCAGAACTCGCGAAAAGCGAGCTGCCCGCCTATCAGTGGCAAAGGTGGCCTCCAGGACCAGGGCATAGGACCCTGGATTCGGCATCACCTCTGGGTGATCAGCTCTGCTCCAGCTGATAGGCTTCTCGGACCAGTGCATGAACTCTGGAGTGTCTGATGCCACTGCGTTGACTTCTTGCTGCTGCAGCCGCCGGCTGCGTCTGTCATCTGCCACACTGGTGAACACCACTTAGGCTCCATGCTCTTCCGGGTACTCGTCTTGTACTGCGCCGACTGGCCTGGCAGCCGGCTGCTGGGGCGGAGGCAGAGGCGGCTGCCCAGCCGGTGGGGGAGGCGCCAGACCGTCTCCTTTAGCAATCCGGGTAAGCCAGTGGCACTTTCTGGTGATGTGGTTCGACGGCTTCGCGCCGCTGTGGAACTTGCAGGGACCATTCAGAGTCTGCTCGTAGGAGAAAGCCGGCAACCAATTGGGTTTGCCGCCCTTCTGCCGCTTGGGCGGTGGCTGCTCCTCCGGCTGTTGGTCTTCGACCGCCGCGACCTGCCGGCTACTGGAAGCCGGCTGCGGGGCCTTGCGCTTGTGATCGTTCTGCTGTTGTCGCCGACTGGTGTCTCCAGCCGGGGTTCTGGGAGCCTGAGGGGCCATTTTGCCGGTCGCGCTGATTTGGATCTCCGTCTTCATAGAAGAGTCGGCTGTGGCGTACTTGTCTGCTATGATCAGCAGCTCATCCAGGGTCTCCGGCTCGTCGCAGAGGAGCTTATGCTTGAGGAGGGTGCCTTCTCTGCACCCGGCGGTGAAGTACTCGATGGCCTGCACCTCGTGCACACCCTCGCAGGAGTTTCGAAGCTCGGCCCAACGCGTGAGGTAGTCGCGAGTCGATTTGTCGGGGCCTTGCACGCACAAGGAGAGCTGGCGAGGCTTGGGGGGTCGCTTGTATGTGCTCGTAAAGTTGCGGATGAAAGCCTCGGTGAAGTCGGACCAGCCGTTGAAGCTGCGAGGTTTCAGGCCGTTCAGCCATGTCCGGGCTGTGCCCTGGACCATGAGCGGAACATACTTCACGGCAACACGCATGTTGCCGTTCGCTATGCTGACGGCTGTGGAGTAGTCAACCAGCCAGTCCTCCGGCTTCACGGAGCCGGTGTACTTGGGAGTGTCTCTAGGGAGAGTGAACCCTTTGGGGAAGGGCTCATCTCGGATGCGGGGGCCGAAACACAGCGGTCCCAGCTCGTCTTCTTCTTCGAGCGCCAGGGATCGGTGGAGTCGGTCGATCCGGTGGCGGGCATCATTCTCTCCGAATCCCTCTCGGCGGCCGAGGCGGCCTCCGAGAGTCGGATTGTCGACAGGCGGCGGGAAGACTCGCCTTTCTCTGCGGGGTGGAGGAGGCACATAGTCGTCCTGCCGCTCTACTGCTCTTGGGCGGCCGTCTTGGTCGCGCTCGATGGTGAGGCGAGTCCGACTGCGGCTCGCAGTCGGCTCCTTGTCTTTTCTTCCGTGAACCCCGCCAGTCGGCGTCCGAGATGTCGCGCCTTGGTCTCGGCGGGGCGGCGGGTCGTCGTTCTGCTGCTGCGGCCCCTCGGTTCGGCAGCCAGCCGCGTTCTGCGCGCCAGCCGCGTCGAGGAGTTGTTGGACTCGCTCCGTCATTAGTCGGCGCTCTACGCCTTCGAGTCCATCTAACTTGTCTGCCGCCGCGTGGGCAGCTCGAATGTTCTCGGTGGGCGTGGCGTATACGGGGCGATTGGCCCCGAACATGCTGGCGATGTCCACACCGCGTTGCCGGACCGCACCTAGGCGGCTCGGCCCCGTCGGAGCCGGCGAGCCGCCCACAGCGCGATCCATCTCACGCTGGTAAGCCTCTGACAAGCGTATCATGCTGGCCAGCTTCGTCGCGCCTTCGACGAGCTAGAGGCGGCATGCCTCCAGCGCTTCGGCATCGGCGTCCTCTGGAATGGGCGCATCCAGGTCTTGTAGCTCCGCATCAAGCGGGTCGCGAGCTCCTCCGTTGGAGCGCTCGCCATGGCCGATGACGAGCACTTCTGTGACGGTGCTCCCGCTGCCCTCCGCGCGAGGGAGCGGCTCGTCATAGACCACCACGTTGGTGGGGAAGGCGTCGAGCGACGCGGTGTCGAAATCGACCAGCATCGGGTCGGTGGAGCCTACGGACTCCAGGTCAGTGGCAGGCTCGCCAGCAACGTGGAGGTCGTCGAGGAGGCCCGCGAGAAGGCTCTCGGGGCCGCCGGTGCCTGCGTCGGATGCAGGCTCGTCGGAGAGGCTAACCTCGCCGACAAGATCGGCGAGGCAGCTGGCCGCGCAAACGGTCTCAAAGTCGCGCAGCGCGTCGGCGTGAACTTCTTCTGGCGTGCCGGGCTGGCTGCGCTCGCCAGGGAGGAAAAGGGTTCCCGTCCAGAATAGATTTCCGGACGACGGTGCACCTCGCCCCACGGTGGGCGCCAAATGTCGGTGGTTAGGTGCGACATATGCCAAAGGATGACTTATCATGGTGGGGGCGAGTAGAACGTCGTCGGTGCCTGGAAGCGGGATGAGGCGTAGACATGCACGCCGGCGGATCTTACCCAGCTTCGGGGCTCTCCGAGGAGATAACACCCATACTGCTGCTCTGCGGGGTCTCCGCATGGTCACTATGGTGATATGTGTACAAAGTTGCTCCTCGAGCTGTGTTCTGGAGGTAGGAGAGGGCAAGGCTAGCTCTCTCCCTTCTATGCTTCTGTCTAGTGGTAAAAGGATCGAACCCTTTGCATGGGTGCTCTGGGGGGGTTTATATAGGCCTACCCCCCATGGGTACAATGGTAATCCGACTGGGCGCGGGTCCCAGCCGTCTGTCTCTTAGGCCGCCATCTTCTCCGCCGACTCCTGGGGGCCACCTCTGGTGGGACTCGCCGACCGACTTGGCCACTGTAGCCGCGCCTCTGATGACGTTGGCTGGGTCGTGGGGGCGTGGCAACAGTGCCGCCGCCTGGCGGGCGATCACTGTCGCCACTCCCCGTCTTATCTGGTTAATGGCGTGTGGGGCCCGTAGGAGGAATGGGCCGACCCTCGGAGGCCGACTCCCACGGGGTCCGTCTTCGGGTGCTCTCGCCGTCTTCGTCCCTCCCGCAGACTAGCGGGGCCCGCCGTCTCCAGGCCGTACATTCGGGCCAACGTGGGAACAGTGCTCCGTCGTCAGGGCGGTCGTTAGGGCCGGTATGGCGACAGTGCCGTGCCGGACGGAGCTCTCCTCCGGTACGGCATACTGTAGCCATACCTGCCCCTGGTAATCAACGTAGGGGAGGGCCGTACTCCGGCCATCCCCGATCTCGTCCTTCTTCTCGAAGGCATAGAGTGGTGAAGTCGCGGGCCGACTCCCCATAGTCGGCCTCCCTGGAGTCGCCGATCGGGAGTCACAGCCGTTTCTGGGAATCAGCCGTGAGTGGGTGTCGACGATGCTGCGGCCGACTCCCAGAGTCGGCTGATCGTCCTGGGATTCTTTGAGGGGCGTAGCCTGCCCCGATGTCTTGAAAGGTTCTGGGTCTCGGGTTAGCCTACCCGTGGCCCAATACTCCGACATGATTAATGTGCAGGACCCACTCCAGAAGCAACATTGGGGACATCACGGGCTCTCTCTCCCTCTCTCCGGCACCGACCGTTTGCATGTTAAAAGGGGGGGTACCTGATCATCGCGACTCATGGGCTCTTACTGGCTTTCCAGCCCTCACCCATTGGCCTTGACCCACAGCATCGCGACCTGTCATACCAGTGGCGGCTGAGCTCGCTCGAGGGCCGGGACCTGAGGATGTAGAGCACTAAGGAAAGTATGGGGGAGTGGGAAGAAGCTCGCGAGGACCTAACCCAACAGTACCTCGGCTACTACCTCTCGGGTCGGGCGCCTTGTCAAGGAACTACACCAAACGCACAAGATAAGTCGCGCCCTTACAGGAGCTAGACGAACGCGACGCCAAACCCTCGCCCAGTGTAGCTCTGTCACGGCGACGCTGCTTTCCTTTCTCGCCCAGCGAGGGCTGCTTGAGCGCTAAAGGGGACCTCCCGAGCATCGCGACTCGGGGGCTCTTACCGGACCTCGGGCCGCTCACCTCCGGGCCTTGACCACGGCATCGCGACCTAGCATACCAGCGACGACTCAAGCCTGCCTGGGGACTGGGACCTGTCAGCGCAGAGTGCCAAGTCCTCGTGAGGATAGAAAGGGGGAGCTTAGCCGGGACAGAACAAGCACCTCACATCAGTTCATATTAAGGATATAATATTCACAAAAGACACGGCAGACGCCTTACATACCCCCGCGGGGTGTTGCTTCGATTCCTCGCAGGGAACAAAAGGTGCTAATCCTAAGGAACGCTAATTGCTAGCACCTCCGCGAGCGACGCCATCATCAACAGTGGGCTGCCCAGCGCCGGCGCCAACCCCACCCAGATCAGTGGTGTCGGCGGCCCGATGCAGCTGTCCCACTCTGAGCGCGACGCGAGCTCGGAGGCTCGTAACTATCGTCGCTCGTCTCCGGAGTCGCGAGAAGCTCGGGGGAGCCACTAAAGTCCTCAGCTCCCCCACTGCTGCCTGAGGAGCTTCTGGAGGGCCGACGGGCGGGCCAGGCCCTCGCTAGTTCTTCGCCCCTGCCGTTTCCCTTGGGTCAGCACTCCAGTCGGCGTCCTTCAGCATCGAAGACCTTGAAGAACATCAGGGAGGCGCCGTCGTATTCAAGATGAATCACGAGGGCGCCATCCGCGTGGCAGACGCGGGCGATCTCACCCCAGCCCCAGGTCATGAAGACCTTGCCCGGAAAAACGACCGCGACCTCCGCCCCGGTTGCGGGGGTGCCGCAGTCGGCGTGCTGCAGCCAGAGCTCCAGAGCCCCGCTCGGCGGCATCTCGATGGCGAAGGAGGGAAGAAGGCGGATCCAAGAGCTTGGAGGCATGGCGGCGTGGAGCACAAGCTCGCGAGAGGAGCGCTCGGCGTGGACTCCAGGGGGACGAGGCGCACCACTGTGACTCGCCGGCGTCGACAGCGGCGCTGTCAGTGTTGCTCGGCGCCCTCCTCCCTGGGGCCCACGACGCGGGCGTACAAGGGCAGGGGAAACCCAGGCGGTGGCCGCTCGTACCACGGCCTCGACACCTCCTGCCAGGCACCTTCGTCCCGGCGGCAGAGGACTGGCCATTTCTTCGGCGGGAGGGGGTCAGGACCCTCTCTGGGGGCCTTTCCCTTCTCCTCTACAGAAAACCGGCGAATCGGTGCCATTGGTGCACGAAGAAGCAAGGACGAGGAAGAAGAAGGGAAGGAGTTGCAGGAAGGGACGGAGTGAAGGAGCTTGCGCAGCCCCGTACTTATAGCCGGAAAAGACCAACCGCCGAGCACCACGATCGCAGGTAATCATGACCCGTTCCTCTGCATGCAGGGACTTGTCAAGTGGTGCAGTTGCCAAGGCGTCATGGGGAAGCACAGTCGCCCACGTCCAATCAACCGCCACGCGGCGCCCAAGGCCGCAGGCTTTTGGGGGCCCGCGGCGCTTCGCGCTTGCCCCTTCGCTTCTCTGCTAAGCCAAGCCCGCGCGCTCCTTAGTCCCGGGGGCTACTGTCGACGTTCTGGGAACGAGGGTCCCCAGACTTGCCTGCCTGCGGCCTGCGGCGTGGCTCAAGTGGGGGCCCAGCGCGGCCCATCTTCATCACCTCAAGCTCAAGACCCTCGCGAGGGGACAAGCCTTGCGGGGCGGACGACAGGAAGCCTTCTCAGAGGCAGCCTCATCAGGCAGGCTCGCGAGGAGGCGGAGAGATCAAGGCGGGGTACCTCACGAGGACCCAATGACACAAGCCATGACGAACCAAGACCAGGCGGGCGCCGGCCTACGCAGTGTCCTTGTTTCCCCTTTGGTGCAAAGGGGGCAAGCACAGGCCAAGGCATCAGGCAAAGGTTACCATTCCAGTGCAACGAGACCAAGACCAGTCGGACGGTAGGACAGAGGTCACCGTGGAGCCCAAGACGGCGTCACCACCAGCGCTTTTAGCAGCCGAAGACCACCTTTGATCAGGATAACTTGTACTAGATGTTCCCCTTCAAAATGGCCAATTGTTGGCGCCCTTCTCGCTTATTATTTGGGGAGAGGCCCAGGGCCTCTATAAATAGAGTTAGCCACCATAGAGGCATCCAGAGTAGAGGCATCTAGAAATCTGGTAGAGCCCAAGCAGAGAGGCAAAGTAGAACACACCACACCGGCTCAAGAACACCCCTCGCGAGGCTGTTCTTCCTCTGTACTGTTCATCATAAACCCCTGAGGCAATCCACCACACCACACATTGGAGTAGGGTATTACACCACAACGGTGGCCCGAACCAGTATAAATCTCGCGTCCTTTGTGTTGTCCATCGTTTCCATCTTAGTTCGCACGAGGAGATCGGACGTAGATCGGTAGGGGAGAGATATCCGCGCGCACCCTAGTGTTCGAACCTCAAGGGTCTGCCGGAACCCGAAATCCGACATGCGGTTGGCCTTCTTTGGCTATAAGTATGGGACTTCGTGAGCCCCTTCAGTCCATTCCTTCCTGCTACTCCCTTGCCTCCATCCTGGCTACTCGCCATTCCCATGGATCCGCCGAAGAGATCCTTGGCCGCGGAGAAAGGAAAGGCTCGTCCAGCTGGGCCTGACTCCCCACCGACCAAGCGCGGCCGAGGCCGCCCTCGCAAGCATCCCGCGTCCCCGTAGTGGCTTCCCGCGGCAATGGAGGCGGTTCCCTGCGAGGTGGTGAGCGCCCGGTTGCCGAGGGGAGGCACGCCATGGCCGTGCGGCCCCCCAGGCCGTGCTTTCGCTCGGCGGAGGTGCTGCCGTAGTTCGTCGTGTGGTCGGCAGACCCGACCAGCACCTGGCTCCAGCTCCCCCGTTTCTTCATAGGTGAACTGCCGGCCAGTGCCCGGTGCGACTTCTGGCTTCAGGCAGATGGTTGCTGCAGCAGGGCCTCCTGGGCTTCGCTGGAGGTCTCCGCTTCTGGGAATGGGGCCCTGCCCGCGGCTGGCAAACGTTTGCCCGTGCGTGCAGCCTGAGCCAGCGGTGCACCCTGCACTTCAAGTTTGATGGCGACGCCACCCTCTACGTGAGGGTGTTCGGGGAAGATGGTCGCCGTGCCGGGTGCTGCCCCGAAGACGATGACCGCGGCCGCCGCCCAGCCTCGGTACTGACCAAGATGAAGACGGCGACAGGCGTGTAGGCGGCGGCGTTCGGGGCTCGCCAAGCTTCGGCGACTCTCTCTCAGGCAGCAGCTCCTCCAGCGGGCCGCGACCAGCCCCCGCGCCGTCGCGCCCGCCTGGGTGAAGGTAGCGGGTCAGCCCATCGTCGCGCCCCGGTGAAGCGAGAGGAGGGATCCTCCTGAGCCCCAGAAGTAGCTCGAGCTTTCGCCGCAAGTTGGTGCCAGACAAGTCGTGCCCATTTTGTTTTTCTTCTTTTCCTGCGCAGAAAAAGAGGGTGGTATAGGGCCCCGCGGGGGCGTGTTAGAACTGTTGCTGTTAATCATCGCGCTGCTTCCGCTATTTCTGCGCTATGTTTCCGTGTCGTGTGCCCATGTGCGGGAATTATTTAGCTTGGTGGGGCTTGACGCGGTCCTCGCCTCCCATGGTTGAGGCCTCGCCGTGCGCTTCATGTCCTGCAAGGATTAGCAGGAGGGGTAACTTTCGGTATCGGTTGCGGGGGCGATCGGCCCAGATCCTGCGCTCGTGTCGCGATGCCCGAGGGGCACGGACTGGGAGGGGTGCTCCCGTAGCGGACTCGGACAGGAAAGCTTCCAACGATCAGGGAAAAAACACTCGCGAGGGCGCCCATGAACCTCCCTCGCGAGACTTGTGCGAGAGAAAACGAGGCAAGTGAGCGAAAAAGGCAAAGAGTCACAAGCCTGGGACGACAACAGCTCCAGTAAAACTTCAAACAGGAACGAACAAGCTGAAAGTGCAACTATCCCTGGGTGGTTTTGGTAATTCCTAACAACATATAGCTCATTGAGCTAACATTATTCCAAGATGAATATTTCAGAAAAGCTCAATGGATGGCATGGCATGGATGAGGAAAGTGGATCCCTCAAAATTACAAGGACAAAGGATTGGCTCAAGCTTCAAGAACAAGAATCTACATTTTATACTTTAGTGATCCAAGATCACACTGAGTCCATAGGAAAAGCTAATACTATTAAGGAGGGATGAGGTGTTGCTTAATGAGCCTCTTGCTTCATGTGCTTAGTGATATGCTCCAAAATCCTCAACTACCTTTCCATATCCACATTTGACCCAAACCTAAAGTCAAACTCGGCCCCACCGATTCTTTCTATCCGGAGCCACCGAGTTTCACATGTCATAGCCACTGCCACAAACCCTAGCAAATCGGTTTCACCGATAGGGATCTCGGTCTCACCGAGATGGGATTGCAATTTCTCTGTTTCCCTTCGTAACGTTTCGGTCCAACCGAAGTGAGCGATCGGTCCCACTGAGATTGCAATGTAAACTCACTGTTTCCTTTTCGTAACATTTCGGTCTCACCGAAAAGAGCGAATCGGTCCCACCGAGTTTACCTGACCAACTCTCTGGTTAGCTTATTACCAAAATCGGTCCCACCGATTTTGTGTAATCGGTCACACCGAGATTACGTTATGCCCTAACACTAACCATATCGGTCCTACCGAGTTGCATCTCAGTCCCACCGAAAATCCTAACGGTCACTAGGTTTGCTGAATCGGTCCGACCGAGTTTAACGATTCGGTCCCACCGAGTTTTGCAGATTGTGTGTAACGGTTAGATTTTGTGTGGAGGCTATATATACCCCTCCACCCACTCTTCATTCGTGGAGAGAGCCATCAGAACAGATCTTCACTTCCAATACACATTTTCTGATAGAGAACCACCTACCCTTGTGTTGAGCTCAAGATATTCCATTCCTACCATATGAATCTTGATCTCTAGCCTTCCCCAAGTTGCTTTCCACTCAAATCTTCTTTCCACCAAATCCAAATCCTATGAGAGAGGGTTGAGTGTTGGGGAGACTATCATTTGAAGCACAAGAGCAAGGAGTTCATCATCAACACACCATTTGTTACTTCTTGGAGAGTGGTGTCTCCTAGATTGGTAGGTATCACTTGGGAGCCTCCGAAAAGATTGTGGAGTTGAACCAAGGAGTTTGTAAGGGCAAGGAGATCGCCTACTTTGTGAAGATCTACCGCTAGTGAGGCAAGTCCTTCGTGGGCGACGGGTGTAATGGAATAGACAAGGTTGCTTGTTCATGGACCCTTCGTGGGTGGAGCACTCCATGGACTCGCGCGACCGTTACCCTCCGTGGGTTGAAGTATCCATCAACGTGGATGTACGATAGCACCACCTATCGGAACCACGCCAAAAACATCCGTGTCTCCAATTGTGTTTGAATCCTCCAAACCCTTCCCCTTTACATTCTTGCAAGTTGTATGCTTTACTTTCCGCTGCTCATATACTCTTTGCATGCTTGCTTGAATTGTGTGAAGATTGCTTGAATTGTGCTAAGATAGCCAAAATCTGCAAAGGACTAAAATTGGGAAAAGGATGGATTTTTATTTGGTCAAGTAGTCTAATCACCCCCCCTCTAGACATACTTCTGATCCTACAAGTGGTATCAAAGCTTTGGTCTCCATTTGCTTTGATTTCCATAGCTTTTGGTGGTCATAGCGTTGGTTTCACAACCTAGGAGAGTATGGCGTCTAGCGAGGGAAATTATCACCGTAGAGGTCCTTACTTTGATGATACTAATTTTGCTAGTTGGAAGCATAAAATGAAAATGCATATTCTTGGACATAACCCCGCCATTTGGGCTATTGTGTGTGTTGGTTTGCAAGGTGATTTCTTCGATGGGAAAGAACCAAACCGTGAAGCTACCGCGGAAGATTTAAAGATGCTGCAATACAGCGCTCAAGCTTGTGATATTCTCTTCAACGGATTGTGCCCTGAAGAATTCAACAAAATCAGCCGTCTTGAGAATGCAAAGGAAATTTGGGATACTTTGATTGATATGCACGGTACCGACTCCGTCAAGGAATCCAAATTGCATGTGCTTCAAAGTCAACTTGACAAGTTCAAAATGAAGGATGGTGAAGGTGTCGCTGAAATGTACTCTAGGCTTGCTCTTATCACAAATGAGATTGCCGGCTTAGGGAGTGAAGAGATGACCGATAGATTCATCATCAAGAAGATCCTAAGAGCCTTGGATGGAAAATATGATACCGTGTGCACATTGATCCAAATGATTCCCAATTACAAAGATCTCAAGCCAATAGAAGTCATTGGAAGAATTGTTGCTCATGAGATGTCACTCAAGGATAAAGAGGAACTTCACAACAAATCAAGTGGTGCTTACAAAGCCTCTTGTGAGCCCCCACATCATCAAGTGAGAAGCAAATCTTCAATGGAGAATTAAGCTTAATGGTGAAGAACTTCAACAAGTTCTACAAAAGCAGAAGCAAAGATAGAAGCTCCAAGTCAAGGTCCTACAATGAAAAAAGATCTTCTAGTCGAGAGCAAAACTGCTACAATTGTGGAAGACCCGGACACTATTCCAATGAGTGTACGGCTCCCTACAAGAAAAGAGAAGACTCTCCCAAAATAAGAAGCCGAAGAGAGGAATCACCATCTAGAGAAAGAAGGAGTAGAGATGATCGTTATGAACGAAGATACTCACAGAGAAGCAAGGATTCAGAAAGAAAGGACAAGTCATCAAGGAGCTACACAAAACAAAGACATCAAGCTCATGTTGGTGAATGGGTATCCGGCTCCGACTCCGACAACCACTCCGAGAGAAGTTATCACTCCGATTCTGAATATACTCAAGATGAAGGTGTTGCCGGTCTAGCACTTGTGTCAACCGACTCCTACGACATATTTGACTCACCAAATGAAGGAGTTGGAACATGCTTCATGGCTAAAGGCCCAAAGGTATCACACACCGAGTATGTTGATTTCAATAGTGATGAAGATGACTTGTTAGGTGAAGATGATTTACCTGTTGACAACTCTAGTGATGAATTCTATGATGAAACGTCAATTAATCATGCTAATCAAGATAAAACGAGTGACAATGATAAGGAGAAGATTGAGGCCCTAACTAAAGAACTAAACACTCTTAGGTTAGCTCATGAAACTATCTTAGAAGATCATCGAGAACTTTTAAGAACACATGAGAAATTACGCTTTGAAAAGCTCAACCTTGAGCAAGAGCATGAGTTCTTAAAAGCAATCAATGATGATCTTCGTAAGAAAAGTTCTTCTTACATTGCCAAGCGTTTACTTTTATCCACTTACATGCCTCAAGTTAAGTCTAGTAACAAGAACAAGAAAGATTCTTCCTCTAGTAGTAACAATGATCATGTTATATCCAATATTGTTGCTTCTAGTAGCTCTCTTGATTCCACTAATGATTCTCTTAGCCAAGTTACACTTGAGCAAGAAAATAGCCTATTGAAGGGAATTATAGAGAAAGGAGTGTACAAGAGCCTTGCCGAGAGTAAGCAATTCGAGGAAATTGTACGCAAGCAAGGAAGGCACCGGAAGAATCAGGGTGTTGGTTTTGAACGAAAGTTCAATGCCAATGGAGTTGAGTGGGAAGAAGATCAATACCCCAAGACAAAGTTTGTTCCTCAACAAGAGAAGTATGATCCTACTTCTTTCAAAGGGACACAAGCACAAGATGATCATCCACCACAAGACTACAAGCAAAAAGGCAAGGACAAGCTTCAAGAGGAAATTGATGCATTCGAAGAAGCTCCTAAGACCTTAGTCAAGTGGATTCCCAAGACTACTTCAAGTTCCACTTCATCAAGTACGACTACAACTCCAAGGATTCCCATCAAGATGGTGTGGATCCAAAAGAAGAAGAACTAGAGAGTTCTTGAGGGTGACTCCGCCAGCAAACTTCACTCCTATCATTTTGGCAAGAACAAGTGCAATCAACTTCCACATCTTGCACTAGTTCAAGGAGTCACAAACCCTCTTGTTGGTAAGTCAAGGGACAAGGTAACCTAAAAGCTTTCATAGACATCATCTTGTGTGTGCATCACTCTATGTCTATGGATATCCTTGTTTGTTCCTTGTGGGACTAACCCATGTAGGTATTGAAAGTGCAATTCACTCCAATGGATAGCTCCAATTGATCTACATCAACATTGAGCATCCACATATTCAACATCTACATGAAGTCATCATCGACAAAACCCAAGGTTAGTTCATCCCTCTTAGGGGGGATATCACATTTAGGGGGAGCTTTACTCTAAGAATTGAGCTCAAGTAACTCTAATGATGTGAACACAACAATGCTTTATGTAAAAGTGGTAACCCCACTTGTGCTTAAACGATGAGTATGACCTATGATCAAATGGTCTCATTTGACTCCTAAGTCAATATACTCATATATAGATGACCTAGTCATCGCCAATTGCCTGATAGATGCTAGAATTGGTTGTGCATGCTTTGCCACATATTTCAATTGCCATTTTATTGTCTGAGCATGTTGAGAGCATATTTTACTCATTCGAGGACATCCACTTGTTGTTTTGATTGATTGGTTTTTCTTTTCCTTGCCAAGTGGATGGACAAGAAAGCCTAAGAACCTTCTCTAGCTATCTATGCTTTTCTCGTCTCAAACTCTATTCATGCTACATCACAAAATTTGATCAAGTCAGATTCAAACCACTTTGTGTGAGGAGCACTCGGAGTCCCCGATTTGTCATAGAATTAAACTTCCAAAACTTCTTTGTGCTTTTCGGTCTGACCGATTCCTCCATTTCGGTCATACCGAGATCACTAAGTCGATCTAGGTTTTCACCTCGGTGCAACCGATTTGAACTTTTCGGTCACACCGAGTTGCTATAACTGTCAACAGTTATGCATCTCGGTGCCACCGAGTTGTTCCACTCGGTCACACCAATGGGGTCGGGCTATATATACTCACGGGAAATTTTTTGGAAATTTCTCCGAAACCACTTCGCCCGCGCATAGCTCGCTCTGCCTCCTGGGTCTCCGGATCGTCCTCCTCGTCGCCAGCCGCCTCCAGTCGCTGGTCTCTGCCGTTGTCAACAGAATTTCGTCTCCGCCGTTGCCGCCGTAGCGAGTCCGCCGCCGAACTAGGGTATGGACTCGATCACAGTGCTATTCCCCGTCCAATTCCTAGCACATTGTGTTCTTAATGCATCTTGCTACGATTGAAACACTCCTATCCAGTCAAAACAATCCTTAGAATAGTTGAGATTCAAAAATTTAGGTTTAGGTTTCCGCCGAAATCATCTCGGACCCACCGGGTTGCGGAACTCAGTTCCACCGATTCGGCCACGGCCATTGCACATGTGGTTCTCGGTCTGACCGAGAATTACAAATCGGTGAGACCGAGTTCAGGACTTTGTGAAACCCTAGCAGTCTCGGTGCCACCGAACTGTGACTCGGTCTGACCGGGTTCACTAGTTTTGGTTCCAAAAGCTGCTTCAGTATCACCTAGTTTGCAAATCGGTCGATCCGAAATGCTTTCCGTGAAAAACTAAAACTAACTTTTTGACTCATTCTTTTGCAAAAATCTCTGCATTTTGTGATGCTCATCCACTCTATCTCATCTATAAACTACTCACAGGGTCAGCAGTCTGAACTTCAGCATGTCTGATCAGAGTGATAGCCAGAACAGATCTGAGGAGCAGGCTCATTTGAGTGAGGGCACTAGTCCCTCTAGCAGTTCTGATGAGGGTAGCAGGAGCACCCCAAGCAATCTACCCAAAGCTGCCACTAGAGCAA
The DNA here is from genome assembly GCA_032464435.1 of Aegilops umbellulata. NCBI lineage: Eukaryota > Viridiplantae > Streptophyta > Magnoliopsida > Poales > Poaceae > Aegilops > Aegilops umbellulata. The sequence continues at coordinate 466,389,817 of CP136057.1, forward strand.
GCAAGAAAAGAACCTCTGAATCAGAGGATGAGGACTATGTGGCAGAAGAGGAAGCCACATCCAAGAAGAAGGTACTCAAGAAAGAATATGGCTCAGCTACAGCCATCAAACCTGGAATGCAGAAAAAGGCACCTGCAAGAAGAGTTCCTACCTCTAAGCCTAGGAAGGCTATACCTGAAGAAACCATGAAGCTCACCATGGAATCCGAAGAGGAAGCAAGTGGCCAAGATAAGCAGAAGAAGGGAGTCAGGACTACCTCCGCCAGAGTTCTTGGTAAACCCTCTATGAGAAGAGACTCAGAAGAAGAGGAAGAAGAAGAGGTTGTTGTACCAGCACCTAAGGCACAGAAACTCATGGGAGATGCCATAAGGTCAGGGGCTACTACATCCAAGCCCAAGGAAGCACCCAAAGCTGCATCTAAGCTCAAGAGTGCACCAAAGAGAAACACCAGAAACATATCTGCTGCTGAAAAGAACAAGGCCCCAGTGCCTGACATTGATGAAGAAGAAGAAGGTCAAGTGCTCAGGAAGCTCAAGCCCAAGATCCCAGACCACAATGATGCTCATCCTGTGGCTGAGGACATGAAAATTAGAAGAGATTCATGGCTGAAGAAGTGGAGAGAAGCAGATCCATATGCTTCAAGGAGAAGAACTGATGTGGATTACAGGTTTCATACCAAGGAACATCAGGATTTCTATGAGACAGTGCTGCTTGATAAGAAGCCCATAGTTTGTGACATGAGATGGGTTGATTGGGAGTACATCAAGGAGAAAGAGCACTATCCTAGAGTATATGACAGCTTCAAGGGTTGTGGAGTTGCAGACTTTGTTGGGTAGAAGCTCACGAAGTGGAATGAAGAGCTGATCATGCAATTCTACTCCACAACACACTTCTATCCAGATGGCAGGATTGTGTGGATGTCAGAAGGAACCAGATACCAGTCAACAGTTGCTGAGTGGGCACAGCTCATCAATGCCCCAGAAGAACAGGAAGATGACCTGGACATATATGCCAAGAGGAAGATGGATCATAATTCCATGTTCAACATGTACAAGGAGATCCCAAACAAGGCACTTGATACTTTCAAGTTTGGCTCAGTGCATTATCTTCTGTGAGGGCTGCCCACTATTAATTGGTTTCTGAGGCATAGTCTATTGCCCAAGTCAGGTGATCACAAGATGATCCGAGGCCATGCAATAAACATGCTCCACATATTTGGTGTGCCCAGAAGTTCAAGGTGATGAGCCTCATGGTAGAGACCATTAAGAGGACAACAGCTGATCAGAAGAGGAGCTGTGGATATGCCCCACAAATTCAAGAGCTGATAAACTCAAAGATGGGCACAAGCACATATCTGCTGGATAAGGAACACCTGCCCATCCATCCAGACTTTGAAGACAATCAGGTTGTCATGAACAAGGATGAACCATCATCTGCACATGCTCAAGCAAAGAAGGAGAAGGCAAAGATGGAGAAAGATGCCAACTCAAGAGGAGGCATCTGAGTATTTCTTGAAGAACAAGTAGGAGCAGCTAAGTTACCTGATAGCATCCACTCTGAGGATTGAGAAAGGACTAGCTACCCTAACTCAAAACCAAGAGAGTTTGGAAAGAATCATGGAACAAAAGTTCTATGACCTAGATGTGAAGGTGACAGAGGTTGAGTCTGCTGTGGAACAACTACAAGAAGATATGCAGGAGAGGAAGGGCAAGACCACAACTGATGCATTTGCCAGGGTGCCCAGAGCTCAGAGATCATCTACAGTGCCAGCTCCTGACACCAGAGCCACCACTTCTGCACCAGCTATAGCTTCAGTTCCACCAGCTCCAGGTCCTACCCCAGCAGCTCCAACTACTTCTACTGAAGCCTTCGTCCTTGGCGTTATCCGGACTCCACCACCTGAATACCAAGCCTGAGAGTCGTTTAGTGCTATGCATTTTCTATGAACTTTTTTGGTAACTTGTTGCCAAAGGGGGAGAAAAATGTATGGATCATAGGCTTCGAGAGAGAGAGAGTTTGCATTTGTTCTCTCTTGTCTTCTTGGTTGAACTTTATTTTGCTTTTGAGTGATTGAGATACTATGCTTTTATCTGTGAGACATTGATGATCATGTGTTTGATCATTAGCTACACTTAATGCTTGTTGGATGTTACTATCAGTTTATCCTTATGTTGATCATTCACTTTGCTTGGTGATGAGTGCATGCATTTAACTCTTATCATTTTGAGCGCTCCACCAAGTTGTATGTGACATGGAAGAGTTACCCATGATCCTAACTCATTGTGCATTTGCAGTCCAAAGCAAATCTTAAATATGCACAAATTTAGGGGGAGCTCTTACTTATCACATACTTCTCAAAGCGATGATATATTCCATTCTTATTATCATTTGTCGAATCTTTGATCTATATGTTGTCATCAATTACCAAAAAGGGGGAGATTGAAAGTGCAACTATCCCTGGGTGGTTTTGGTAATTCCTAACAACATATAGCTCATTGAGCTAACATTATTCCAAGATGAATATTTCAGAAAAGCTCCATGGATGGCATGGCATGGATGAGGAAAGTGGATCCCTCAAAATTACAAGGACAAAGGATTGGCTCATGCTTCAAGAACAAGACTCTACATTTTATACTTTAGTGATCCAAGATCACATTGAGTCCATAGGAAAAGCCAATACTATTAAGGAGGGATGAGGTGTTGCTTAATGAGCCTCTTGCTTCATGTGCTTAGTGATATGCTCCAGAATCCTCAACTACCTTTCCATATCCACATTTGACCCAAACCTAAAGTCAAACTCGGCCCCACCGATTCTTTCTATCCGGAGCCACCGAGTTTCACATGTCATAGCCACTGCCACAAACCCTAGCAAATCGGTTTCACCGATAGGGATCTCGGTCTCACCGAGATGGGATTGCAATTTCTCTGTTTCCCTTCGTAACGTTTCGGTCCAACCGAAGTGAGTGATCGGTCCCACTGAGATTGCAATGTAAACTCACTGTTTCCCTTTCGTAACATTTCGGTCTCACCGAAAAGAGCGAATCGGTCCCACCGAGTTTACCTGACCAACTCTCTGGTTAGCTTATTACCAAAATCGGTCCCACCGAGTTTGTGTAATCGGTCACACCGAGATTACGTTATGCCCTAACCCTAACCATATCGGTCCTACCGAGTTGCATCTCAGTCCCACCGAAAATCCTAACGGTCACTAGGTTTGCTGAATCGGTCCGACCGAGTTTAACGATTCGGTCCCACCGAGTTTTGCAGATTGTGTGTAACGGTTAGATTTTGTGTGGAGGCTATATATACCCCTCCACCCACTCTTCATTCATGGAGAGAGCCATCAGGACAGATCTTCACTTCCAATACACATTTTCTGAGAGAGAACCACCTACCCTTGTGTTGAGCTCAAGATATTCCATTCCTACCATATGAATCTTGATCTCTAGCCTTCCCCAAGTTGCTTTCCACTCAAATCTTCTTTCCACCAAATCCAAATCCTATGAGAGAGAGTTGAGTGTTGGGGAGACTATCATTTGAAGCCCAAGAGCAAGGAGTTCATCATCAACACACCATTTGTTACTTCTTGGAGAGTGGTGTCTCCTAGATTGGCTAGGTGTCACTTGGGAGCCTCCGACAAGATTGTGGAGTTGAACCAAGGAGTTTGTAAGGGCAAGGAGATCGCCTACTTCGTGAAGATCTACCACTAGTGAGGCAAGTCCTTCGTGGGCGACGACCGTGATGGAATAGACAAGGTTGCTTCTTCATGGACCCTTCGTGGGTGGAGCCCTCCGTGGACTCGCGCGACCGTTACCCTCCGTGGGTTGAAGTCTCCATCAACGTGGATGTACGATAGCACCACCTATCGGAACCACGCCAAAAACATCCATGTCTCCAATTGCCTTTGAATCCTCCAAACCCTTCCCCTTTACATTCTTGCAAGTTGTATGCTTTACTTTCCGCTGCTCATATACTCTTTGCATGCTTGCTTGAATTGTGTCAAGATTGCTTGAATTGTGCTAAGATAGCCAAAATCTGCCAAGAACTAAAATTGGGAAAAGGATAGATTTTTATTTGGTCAAGTAGTATAATCACCCCCCCTCTAGACATACTTTCGATCCTACACAAGCCAACTGTAGAAAGCAAATGAAAAAGCCGCGTCCGGCACCTATTCTAGTCTTCGACGTCTTCTCACCAGCGCGGAGCTAAGTGCTGCCACTGGGCGTGGGCGGGAGCCCCTGAGGCCCGAGGGCGGCACTCCGGAGACTCCGGGGTGTGTAAAACCCCACTCATTATTACGTGAGAGTGTCACGGGCGGCGAGCTTCACAGGCATTGGCCTTCTTCACAGGCACCGGGCCTTTCCCAAAATGCGGCAGCTTCACAGGCCTTGGCCTTTGTCGGTGTCAAAACCGGCGGATCTCGGGTAGGGGGTCCCGAACTGTGCGTCAAGGCCGGATGGTAACAGGAGACAAGGGACACGATGTTTTTACCCAGGTTCGGGCCCTCTCGATGGAGGTAATACCCTACTCCTGCTTGATTAATATTGATGATATGCGTAGTACAAGAGTAGATCTACCACGAGATCAAGGAGGCTAAACCCTAGAAGCTAGCCTATGGTATGATTGTGTATGAAGATGATTGTCCTAAGGACTACAACCCTCCGGTTTATATAGACACCGGATAGGGTTAGGTATAACGCCCTCGATGCGGCTATATCTCCCACGTGTCGAGGCACGACTTAGAGGCATAACCGCATTGAAAACAATGTCGCAAGTGAGGTAATCTTCACACAACCCATGTAATACATAAAGGGAAAGAGGTACATAGTTGGCTTACAGTCGCCACTTCACACAATACATAAATAAACATCCATCATACAGATTACACTCAAGGTCCGACTACGGAACCAAAATGAAAGAAGACTACCCCAAATGCTACATAGATCCCCGGATCACCCCAACTGGGCTCCACTACTGATCATCTGGAAAAGAAACATAGTAACGGCCACGTTCCTCGTCAAACTCCCACGTGAGCTCGGTCGCGTCATCTGCACTGGCATCGTTGGCACCTGCAACTGTATTGGTAGAATCTGTGACTCACGGGGACTCAGCAATCTCACACCCGCGAGATCAAGACTATTTAAGCTTATAGGTGGGAAAGGATTGTGAGGTGGAGCTGCAGCAAGCGTCTAGCATATATGGTGGCTACAACACAAAAGAGAGCGAGAAGAGAAGCAAAGCACGGTCGTGAAACTAGAAGTGATCAAGAAGTGATCCTAGAACAACCTACGTCAAACATAACTCCAACACCGTGTTCACTTCCCGGACCCCGCCGAGAAGAGACCATCACGGTTACACACGCGGTTGATGTGTTTTAATTAAGGTCAACTTCGGGTTTTCTACAACCGGACATTAACAAATTCCCATCTGCCTCATAACCGCGGGCACGCCTTTCGAAAGATAATACCCTGCAGGGGTGTCCCAACTTAGCCCATTATAAGCTCTCATGACCAACGAAGGATATTCCTTCTACCGGGAAGACCCGATCAGCCTCGGAATCCCGGACTACAAGACATCTCGACAGTAATAAAACAAGTCCAGCAAAGCCGCCCGATTGTGCCGACAAATCCTGATAGGAGCTGCACATATCTTGGTCTCAGGGCACATCCGGATGAGACAGGCTACGAGTAAAACCAGGCATCGAGTTTCCCCGAGGTGGCCCCGCAGGCGGCTCGGTTCGGGCCAGCACTTAGAGAAGCACTGGTTCGGGGGGGCTAAAATAAAGATGACCCTCGGGCTCGCGAAAACCCGGGGAAAAAAGGGAGTAGGTGGTAGGCAAATGATAAAACCAATGTTGGGCCTTGCTGGAAGAGTCTTATTCAAAGCGAACTGTCAAGGGGGTCCCATAAATCACCCAACCGTGTAAGGAACGCAAAATCCGGGAACATAACACCGGTATGACGGAAACTAGGGTGGCAAGAGTGAAACAAAACACCAGGCATAAGGCCGAGCCTTCCACCCTTTACCAAGTATATAGATGCATTAATTAAATAAGAGGTATTGTGATATCCCAACAAGTAAAAATGTTCCAACAAGGAACAACATCTCCATGTTCCAACAAGGAACAAACTTCATTTTCACCTGCAACTAACAACGCTATAAGAGGGGCTGAGCAAAGCGGTAACATAGCCAATCAACGGTTTGCTAGGACATGGATGGTTAGGGGCTGACATGGCAATATGAGTGGCATGATATAGCAAGTGGTAGGTATCGCAGCATAGGCATAGAAAAAGAGCGAGCATCTAGCAAGCAAAGATAGAAGTGATTTCGAGGGTATGGTCATCTTGCCTGCAAGGTTCTCAGAGTTGTCGAAATCTTGGTCCTCGAAAGCGTTCTCAACAGGTTCCTCGTTCACGTACTCGTCTCCCGGCTCTACCCACAACAAGAACACAAGCAAAGGGGACAAATATCAATCACGATGCAATGCGCAAGCAACATGATGCAAAACATGGCATGATATGCGAGATGTGATATGCAAGGCATATGCATGCTCCGGAAGGACAAGGATGAACAAGGCATAAACTTGCAAACCAAGTATGTCACTGGATCGGTGAGGTGATTTCGGTTGAAATCGATATAAAGATCACCGGAATCGGATGCACGGTTTGTAAATGACAAGCAAAACAAGAATGACGATAATCTGCCATTAACAGCATGATGCTACTTAGTAAGCAACAAGAAATTAGGCTACTGCACCCAAACATATCAACATAGCATATGACAGTAATATACACAAGTTTCTTGACAAAAGACGAACATGGAGCTACGGCTAAATCACATCACAACAGGTTCAAACAAGCATGGCAAAAGTGCAAAAGATAACAGGTTCACAGACTTAGTGAAAATAACATGCCAGAAATTAACATTAGGATGACATGTTTAGAGCAATGAAACAACATGCTACAGGATCAGGACATAGCAAAGTAAGGCATGTCATGAATCTACTCAAAGCACTTGACAAAAGTCCCTTACTGACCATAAGCCAAAAAGGATCGTAAAATATGATTACACCCATGTCAATTAAGCAAGTTTCGTTACAGGTTTCAGACTTAACAGAAAACTGGACATGTCAAAAACAGATAACGAGTAGGCATGTTTACGAGCTCGATGCACTCACTACAGAGCATTTCATGATAAACTAAGCCTACATACATCAATAAGACATGGCGTATGAACTATACATGGCAAGAATAACATCATAGCTTGCAAGGATCAACTACACCAAGCTTGGCAAAATCGAATAACATGTAAACAATCTGCCAGCAACATTTTATAGCAAAAGTAGAGCGCGATTGACTCAAGCTATGGCACTCCAAAAATACAAAAAAAGGCATGGATGGATAGAAACAATCCATATGCTCAAAACACTCTTACTGATCATGCTCAAAATAGGCATATATCTCTCGGAAACAACATGAACACATGGCATAAAAATAACAGCAGGCAGGGACGTGGTGAAAATACTAAGTCTCTGAAATCAGCAACATCAAGTACCCTAGTTTGCATGCTTGTGCTAGTCACCACAAAGATCACAAAAATACATGGCATAATTCTCTGGAAAGGTAACATGGCATATTACAAAACTCATCTAGGACTCAACTTCATAGGAGGCACACATCAATCCTGGCAAAAATGACAAAAGTGCATGTTCAGATAAGAATCAGAAACTAACATCACATAGCCCTCTTCTAACAGCATTTCGGGCATCAAGAAGACCTCAAATGAAAATGACACAATGGAATGAAATGATTTACTATTCGTGGCGAACAATTTGACATATTATACGCACGAAACGGAGCTACGGATGCAAAGTTATGGCACGATGAACTGTTGACGATAATGTGAAAATCAAAGACTTAGAAGATTTTCGGGACCGAGGGAAAAGTCAACCTCCGGCGGCACGGAAGCCGAGGCGGCCGGATCTGGCGCCGGACTTCGCCGGAGAGGGCGAGGGAGGCGGCGGCAAGGCGAGGGTCGCCGAATACGGGGCCGGGGCGGCCGGATCTGGCGCCGGCGACGGCAGGGACGCGCGGCGTCGCGGCGGGCGGCGCGGGCGCGGCAGCGGCAGCGGCGGGGCGGCGAGCGCAGCAGCGGCGGGGCGGCGAGCGCGACGGCGGCGGCGCTAGGCGGCGTGGGCGGCGGGGCGGAGCAGACGGGCGGCGGGGCGACTGGGCCGCGGGGGCCCCGCACGGGCCGAGCGGGCCGGCGGCGAGGGGCGGGCGGCGCGCCCACGTGGCGGCTGCTGAGTGGCCACGCGGCCGGCGGCGGACGTGTCCGGCAGCGGCGGGGCAATTTGTCTAGGGTTAGGGTGGGTTTTACCCGGGATTGGAAATGGGGGAACTATAAATAAGCATAGAGGGGGCTAGGAAGCTCCAAATGGAGAGCGGTTTTCGGCCACGCGATCGTGATCGAACGGCGATGGACATGGGAGTGTCTTAGGTGGGTTATTGGGCTGTTTTGAAGGGGTGTTGGGCTGCAACACACACGAGGCCTTCACGGTTACCCGGTTAACCGTTGGAGTACCAAACGACCTCCGATTGACCCGAAACTTGACAGGCGGTCTACCGGTGCTACACCAGGGCCGCTTGGCAAACCTCGGTCCAATCCGAGAATGTTTAATACCCGCTCACGAAGAAACGTAAAAGGGGACGCCGGGGAACATAGGAGCGCCGGATTGGAAAACGGACAACGGGGAAAATGCTCGGATTTATGAGACGAACACGTATGCGAATGCGATGCACATGATGACATGATATGAAATGCATGACATGACCAAAATGTGAAATGAAGGGAAACCCTACCACGGAGGAAAAAAATATTATAACACAATGCCGAAAATGGCAAGAGTTGGATTACAAATATGGCAAGTTACATCCGGGGCGTTACATTAGGGTTACACAGAGTCGGTTACAATGGTAGGAGATCTTGAATATCCGCATCGCCAAGCTTGCCTTCACGCCAAGGAAAGTCCCAGCCGGACACGGGACGAAGTCTTCAATCTTGTATCTTCATAGTCCAAGAGTCCGGCGAAGGTATAGTCCGGCTGCCCGAACACCCCCTAATCCAGGACTCCCTCAGTAGCCCCTGAACCAGGCTTCAATGACGACGAGTCCGGCGCGCAGATTGTCTTCGGCATTGCAAGGGGGTTCCTCCTCCAAGTCCTTCATAGAAGATTGTAAACACCAAGAATAGTGTCCGGCTCTGCAAAATAAGTTTCCACATAGTGCCATAGAGAGAATAATATTAACACAAATCAAATCTGCTGACGTATTCCGCAGTGCGTCATCACACTACGGCCAAGTTCTTTACACAAATCATTTTTACTCTTCCACCTCAGCGTGTTTCGCGAGGCGGTTTCCTTGGCACGTCTTGTCAAAGCAGAGATCGTGTGCCCTTTTTACGGGATTCTCATCAATACGGACGTGGGTAAGCCAACCACGCCATTTACCACGACGCTTGGGAGGCAAGCGAGTTTTATTAGGCAGGTGGGGACACATAATCGCATCCGCCCATATAAGGGGATAAGGATCCACCTTTTTACCTATGCCTTCTTCCTCCTTTGCCAATCCATCTCTTGCACACTCAAGCTCCAGCGCCCAAGCCCGCTCTTCCCACCTCAACCTTCTCCAGCAATGTTCGGAGCGGGAGGCAAGTGGATGGTCTCCTCCGTTATGGAGGTTCAAGTGAAAAAGCTGAGGAAGGCCGAATACCTGTCCAAGGACATCCCGCACCGGCTTCCCGAGAAGGGGCAGCTTCTCCCCACCCCAAGGCCCCATGAGAGGGTAGTTTTCCTTCCCCACTTCCTCCGCGGACTGGGTTTTCCACTCCACCCATTCGTCCGGGGACTCATGTTCTACTACGGCCTGGATTTCCACGATCAGACCCCGAACTTCATCCTCAACATCTCGGTGTTTATCGTCGTGTGTGAGGCCTTTCTCCGCGTCTGCCCCCATTTCGGCTTCTGGCTCAAGACCTTCAACGTCAAGCCCAAGGTGGTGCGCGGCAGCCAGGCGGAGTGCGGAGGCGCCATGGCAGGCAAGATGGCCAATGTCCTATGGTTCGAGGGCTCCTTTGTGGAGACCCTAAAGGGGTGGCAAGCAGGGTGGTTTTACATCACCGAGCCACGCGATCCGAAATGGGTCGCAGCCCCCGAGTTCCGATCCGGACACCCCACGCGGTTAATGTCCTGGAAAGAGATGGGCATGTCGTGGGGCAACGAAGAAGAGGTGACCGGATTGCAAACTTGCATCCAGTCCCTGGTGAACAGGCCAATCCGGCTTGTTAATATAGTCCAGGTTATGCTCGTCCGCCGGATCCTCCCGTGCCAACAACGGGGCTTCAATTTGTGGGAGTTCGACCCGGCGCAGCACCAAACCCTTAACAGGCTCTTTGACACGACGTACGAAGATGCTTGGAAGGTGCTCTTCAAGGGCGCCGAGGCTCCCGCATCCGCCTCCGAGGACCGCGGATACAGCTCGCAGCGTCACGCTAGCGAGGTAAGCTATCTTCGCCTTTTACAGGATACTAAGCTCTTTTTTTCCTTTCACAGTTTTGACTCTGTGCGGGATCTAAACTCCCTTACCTTTGACATGCTTGGCAGGCGATATCCGGACCAATTAACTGTCCGGCTCCCTTGCCCGAGGACCCAGCCCCTGCGCTCCTAGTGAAGCTGCTGGCTCCGGCACCTTATGTGGTGCCGGAGAAGAAGGTCAAGAAGAAGAAGACCATGGGGACTCGAAAGAGTGCCCGTAACATGGTGGTGTCGGACTCGTCGTCTGACGAGTCCGAGATGCCCTCCTCTCGTGAAAACGAGGAGGAGGAAGAAGAAAGCTCTCCCCCCCAGCGGAGTGAGGAGAGAAGAAGAAGGCCGCCCCAGCAGGGGAGGCCGAGGGGTCTAAGAAAAGGAAGACCCCTCCGCCGGACTACTCCCATGACGCCGAAGAGAGCGAAGAGGAGTGGCCGAATAGGGCCAAACGTCCGGCGAAATTGTAAGTTCGGATATCAGAGTAACTCATGATGTTCCTTTGTTGCACAACTTTCCTTAATGTCGAATGTAAATATGTAGCCCGCCCCAGGCCGAATACAACGAATCGTCGGGCGGCTCCCTGGACTCATCGGACGTGAACTCCGTTCCGCCCGCTGTCTCCCCCCGCACTGCGGATGACGCCAAAGTGGCGTCGCAACAAGCTCCGGGGCAGGAGGAGGTGGTCCCAGAGGAGCCGCAAGGCAACCTCCCGGACTCCAGGAGTGAAGGGGACAAGACCCCCCAGGGCTCCAAGTCCGGCTTTGAGCCGGACACCGTGCCAGAATCTTCAACAGTTCCGATCCGCGGTAGGCGAACTCCTTCCAAGAGGAGCAAGCCTTCTGAGCCGGCGACCTCTGTCCAACCGGAGATGCCGGACAATCTGCTGGAGGTGCTTGACGGCGCCTCCATAGACGAGGAGCACCGTACTATTATGAGTACGGTGATCCAGAGGGTTCAGTCCGCCAAGAGCGGACTGACTGAAGCTTGCGTTAGCCTTCTGACAGGCTTCGAGGTAAGCAAAAATATATCAAAATATTACCACATAGACAGTAGCCCCTGATGCTCTGTTTGGCGTTCAGAAAGAAAAGCCGAATAGAGGATCTAATAAATTTCGCAGGAGTCTAACAAAAAGGAGTCGATATGCGTATGCAGGCTTCGCTGCTATCCACCGCCGCACTGACTGCGGAGGTGGGTGTCCTGAAACAGGACCTCGGGCGGACCGAGCAAGAGCTCGGCCTTGCCAAGCGGCAGCTCGAGGAAAAAGAAGGTAAGAAATACCTTACAGAAAAAGGTGCCTATAGAGAGGCGTGATTGCAAAAAATAACAGGATCGTACTGCTTATTATAGGGGCCACAACTGAGGTGGCGACCCTCAAGCAGGCGCTATCTGAGGCCAAAAAGAAAACGGCCGAGGGGCGCATCGAGCGAGAGAGACTTGGGGCTCAGGTCGGCGAGGTGCAGCAAGAGCTGCAGGCTCTCATGAAAAAACATGAGAGCTTGGAGCTTGAGTCAAAGGCGCAAGCATCCGAGCTCGCGTCGGCCCTTGAGACCGCCAAGGGTGCCAAGGCCGAATCCCAAAAGGCCCTCCAAGAGTTGGAGGAGATGAAAAAGATAGCAGCGGGTAAGGCATTCTTAATGCAAATCAGAATATAAAAGTAAACTACTTGTCACTTACCCGAATCCGGAGCTCTCCAGGGGCATTCGCAGATCTTCCCCGCAGCGTATCCGCCGCCGCCGCATTCTACTGAGCTGAAGAAGGCAGCTCGACGGAGAGTGTGTTCTGGTCTCAGTATTCTGAGGCCGGACACCCTGTACCCCTGAGCGACCAGCTGAAACAGCTGGTCGAACTCCACAAGGCGGCTGAACAGGCCATGAAGGGCTTCATAGTTTGGCTGTGGCCCGGAGAGGCCCTGCCTGGGAGCTATTTCGGGCTGGTGCGGCGGCTGGTGGAGGCCTGTCCAAGGCTCGAGGTCATCAAGCGCTCTGTCTGTATCGAAGGTGCCCGTCGGGCCCTTGCCCGTGCAAAGGTGCATTGGGGTAAGCTGGACGGAGAGAAGCTTGTGAAGGACGGGCCGCCGTCGGGGAAGGAGCATCGCAAGCCCGAGAACTACTACAAGGATGTTCTTGCAGGTGCCCACCTTGTGGCGGATGAATGTAAAAAGGAAGTAATTTTTGAATGAACTCGCTCGTGTTTATCCTGTGCGCTGAAAACTTGTTCATATGCGCTAAGCAATGCTTACTGAATTTAAAATATTATTTTCCATGCGGCCGTTTATCAAAAAATTGAGAGATGGCCAGTCGTCGGCTTCTGCCCCCATGCCACTAGTGCTGGGGTGTTCGGGATAAACCTGAGTGCTCTTTTTCCCATGGTTGGGTCCTTCGAGGGAGGCGCTCAGCACAACGAACCAGGCAATCGGACTATAATGCTTTAACACTCTCACTTAGCCATAGAACTTTATAATTTTAAATTTCAGCGAAGCCCCTAGTTCGGAAGACCGAGTTCGGGGCGCTATCCACGCCTTTGGCCGGACAAAGCCAGCTCCTCGCTCGAAGCGGCATAAGTCTTTAGGGACTCGAAAAACCTCTCGAACAGCGACCGGTCTCTCGCCTCATCATGACAGTCAGTTTCAGCTTTCTCCACTGAGGTGCTTAACCCAGCTAAACCGGGGCACAATCGCAGTAGTTCTCCTAGTGCTATCTTAGCCGATATAGCGGAACGTAAGGCACCAAAACATAGGAGCCGGGCAAACCCAACTATTGACCCAAATCATGATTCGGAGCCGATGCATATAGTGCTATAAGTTCGGGGTGCCGCACTTGTGAAAGTGCACGGACTTCTCACACCATAATAAGGGGTACTGAAGCCCCTGGCGTGTTGGCCGTACCATGGTGTACGGGTGCAATTATGTTAAAACATATATATGAAAATAGGATAATGCAAAAAATAGACAAAACGCTATGCATTGTTTATAGAGAGGCTATTTATCAAAGCCGAACGATACAAGTAGTGCGATAAGCAAAAATATACTGGACTATTTAACATGTCCTGACCAGGGGCAAGCCGCGGAATTGTATTTGAAACAGGTATACCGCTCGTAACAGAGACCACCTGGGAGTTCCATAATGCGGCATGGCTTTGTCTGCTTCCCTGGATCTTGCATCATCTGTGTGGCAGTCGAATTGCCGAACAGGTCGTCCGAAATGTGGAGTCCTTAAAGTAAGAAAAAAATAATCCAGCAGCCCCTAGTATGTTTTAAGCCGTATTTTGGGCGTGTCGTTATTGTGGCCCTTCCCCTGTGCCCATGGTATTTCAAGGGCGTAGTTATGTACGCGTGGCACTGGTTTCGCTATATCGCGAGGGCTGGGGTTGGGGCCGCATTGCTACACCTGCTCAGAACGTGTCAGGCGGTCTTGTTGTAGGTTACTCCGGGCGCGCTTGGCAGTGTCTGGCTTTTTAACGGCCGGACTGGAGAATTGCCTAAGAAGGCTTCTTTGTACTTCGCGAGAGCCGCCGTGTGCTCCTCTGTACGGAGGGAGCGTTCGGTGTTTCCGTTGACCGTGATTACTCCTCGAGGGCCTGGCATCTTGAGCTTGAGGTATGCATAGTGCGGCACCGCATTGAATTTTGCGAATGCGGTTCGTCTGAGCAAGGCGTGATAGCCACTGCGGAACGGGACTATATCGAAGATTAACTCTTCGCTTCGGAAATTATCCGGAGATCCAAAGACCACGTCAAGTGTTACTGAGCCTGTGCAATTGGCCTCTACACCTGGTATAACGCCTTTAAAGGTCGTCTTTGTGGGCTTAATCCTTGAGGGATCTATGCCCATTTTCCGCACTGTATCCTTGTAAAGCAGGTTCAGGCTACTGCCACCGTCCGTTAGGACTCTTGTGAGATGAAATCCGTCGATGATTGGGTCGAGAACCAATGCGGCAAAGCCGCCATGACGGATGCTAGGTGGGTGGTCCCTTCGATCAAAAGTGATCGGGCAGGAGGACCATGGGTTGAACTTTGGGGCGACTGGCTCCATCGCGTATACGTCCCGTAGCGCACGCTTCCGCTCCCTCTTGGGAATGTGGGTTGCGTATATCATGTTCACCGTCCGCACTTGTGGGGGAAACCCCTTCTGTCCATTGTTGTTCGGCAGCCTGGGCTCCTCCTCGTCATCGCTATAATCGGTTTAACGGTTTATGGCCGTAAACCGGCCTGAGGTAAACTTGCATTGTAAGTTAGGAATAGAGAGACCAACCCGGGCACGTTTATGAACCGGAGGTTGGGATTTTGTATACCGACGGGCGTCACCCGTGTATATAAGGGGACGACCCGACGACGGTTTAGGGACAGACAACAACAACTCGAGGTTTAGGCGAAGCTTATTGCTCCCTAGCCCTCGAAACACATCAATCCCATCACAACTAGACGTAGGCTTTTACCTTCATCGAAGGGGCCGAACTAGTATAACACTGTGTCCTTGCGTCCGTTTAACCCCTTCAAGTTAACCCGTTGCGATGGCTCCACGACTAAGTCCTTTGGCTAGGACATCTTCCATGACAAATCCACGACAGTTGGCGCCCACCGTGGGGCTATCGCGAGATGGTTTCAAGTTCTTGGAGGGCCGCTTTGAAGTACTCGAGGGTTACGCTGTGGGCCGGATGACCAAAAGTCGTTGCGGAAAACTCTACATCAACAGCACCGGCTGGGGCCCCGACGCCGGCTCGATCGAGTACGGGTACCGGGTCCCCTTTGGCGGCATCCATGTTTTCATCGGCAAGATCGGTGAACCGGGCCCCGAGCTGGGCGTCTGCACCGACCTCGTCGAGACAGCTCAGCGCACGAGATCGACCCTGGTTAAACCGACCAGGAAGCGCGCCTTCGTGGGAGTCATCCACGGAGGAAGCTACGAGGAAGGATCCGAATCCGGTGGCGAAACCGCCATCTACTCCGGCGATGAAACGTCAACCAGGGAAACCGAGTCTCTATACCAGCTGCAAGATGATCGGATTGGGGGCAGCTCCGATGGCGACAGTATTTCGGACCCCTCTGGTCTACCCAATCGAGTTGGGATCTTCATGGCTGGAACACAGGCGGCGCCACATTCATCAACTGCGGCAGCAGTGATCTCCGGATCGGCAGCGGCAACGGCTGCGCGAGCAGGGGGCCCTGCGGACTCACCAGCCCAAGTATTGTCAGATCTGTTTGACGCACTGGCAGTGCTTATGGCGGAGGCCAGCCCGGTGGATCAGGAGGTTCACAATGCCGAGATTGCCAAAGTGAGAGAACAGATCACTCAAGCTAAAGCGGGGCTGGCAGTAGAAGAGGCCAGGATGACGGCAGAGCGCGCCGCTTTAGATGCACAGACTTACAGGCTCATGATGGACCAGAATGCATCTCAGGAAGTCCTGAAGAGGAAATTCCAATCTCGATTACCCGCAGCCCTCGATGCCAGAAATCTCTTCAACACCCCTGGAGCGGGGGCCAATAATCCGCCGGGGGTAAACCATGCTCCGGTTCAGCACCGTATAATAAACCTGCCTCGTCACAACACTGGTGCACCACAGGCCGTGCCAACACCATCGGGCCATTATTCCAACCCGATGGATAACCTCGTTGCGGCGGCAGCTCGGTTGGAAGCCATTCCGGTCGAAGGTAATTCACCACAGGAGGTAGAGACACGCCGAGTCAAGGAGCTCCTTAGGACCGCCTTGGCCCAACAAGAAGCATATTCGCAAAGCCGTGATCGGATTCACTCCACCCCTCGCCCCAGCAGGAGCTGTAGTAGGCGCATGGAGCCGGCTGTTTCAAGTAATGCCAGGCGTGAAGCGCTCCGCGGCAACAATCCGGCTGGCGTCGACAATGCTCAGGAGATGGTGGATCGCGCCCGTGCGCAGGAGGCCGGATTAGCAGCGCAACATCAAGCTCGGCAGCTTACACCTATCTTCCCAGCTGCTACGATGGAACCGGGGGTGGCTTCTAGTTCTTTGGGAGTACCGTGCCTCGTTCCCGCTTTGCGCAACGTACGCCTGCCGAAGGACTTCAAAGGCCCCCGCAAGGTACTAAACTACACGGCGGATCAGCCTCCGGAGACATGGGTGGAGAGCTATGAGATGGCTATGGAGATGCTGGATGTGGATGACACGGCGTGTGCGAAATATTTTACCATGATGTTAGAAGGGACAGCCCGGACTTGGCTAAAGAGCCTACCGCCTAATTCCATTAATTCGTGGGTCCAGTTGCGAGCCCGGTTTATCAAGAATTTCAAGGACACGTGCAAACAGCCAATGTCGATAGTTGACCTAGCAGCTTGCGTTCAGCAAGAAGGGGAGTCAACTACCCATTGGGTACGCCGGGTATCAGAAGTTCTGCACTCATCAGATCGCATCAACGCAGACACCACCGTGGTGCTGTTGGAAGGCAACTGTCGGTTTGGCCCTTTGAAGCTAAAGTTAGGTCGGATGAAGCGTGATTGCACGGATATGGGAACGCTCATGACCGCTTTAGTGAAGTATGCGGATTCTGACAGTACCAAGGATCCTGACTCTGGTGACGACAAAGTAGGGAAGGGAAAGAAGAATAGCAATACCAAAGGCCAGCAGCATCAACCAACAGGCAACGGAGGCGGAGGTAAGCGTAAACCGGATGGGAGCGTGGATTTTGTGGCCAACACCAGTGCACAGAATAAGGGCCAGCGACGTAAGGGGAAACAGCCAGGTTTTCGCGGAAATCCCGGTCCTAATCCGGAGCGTTTGAACTTTTTCTTAAACCAGCCCTGTCCGAAGCACGGAACAAAGGAGGAGCCAGCAACCCACCTTTGGAAGGATTGTTACATCATGAAGGAATTCAAAAGCTCAAACATTTTCCAATATGATCACGGCTCTGGCGGCGGTTCAGGTTTCGGATCAGGGTACGGCGGCGGAAATTCCGGTCCAGGGTTCAATGGTAATCCGGGCGGACAGAACAGCCAAAATTATCAAGGTAATCAAAGTGGTGACAGCCAGCAGCAACAGCAGCAATTAGGTTATCAGAGCAACCCGAAGCAGTTGAGCGGTGGACAGTACCATGTTTTTACTACAAGCTTGGATAAACGGGATAGAAAGCTTCAGAGGCGGGCAGTTAGTGCTGTTGAACCGGCCGCGCCTCACTATCTGCGCTGGTCGGAACAACCAATCGTATGGAGCCGAGAAGATCATCCCCCCAGGGTTTATAATCCGGGTCAGTTAGCATTGGTGGTGGCGCCTCAGGTGGGAGGTTACAAGCTCACCAAGGTACTCATGGACGGAGGAAGCAGCATTAACATCTTGTATTATGAGACCTTCCGTCGCATGGGACTGGTGGATAAGGATCTCAAACCGACCAATACGGTGTTCCACGGGGTGGTGCCTGGCAAGTCTGCGTACCCTGTTGGTAAGATAGCCCTAGAAGTGGTCTTCGGCGATAGTCATGATTCCAGATCAGAGACGCTGACGTTTGAAGTGGTTAAAATCCAAAGTCCATACCACGCTTTGTTCGGACGACCGGCCTATGCAAAATTTATGGCACGGCCCTGCTATGTATATCTGCAGCTCAAGATGCCGGGTTACAAGGGCACTATAACGGTTCATGGGAGCCGTCGAATCGCTTTGGAATGCGAGGAAGGAGATGCGACTTATGCAGAATCGGTTTGTGCTACGGAGGAGCTAAAGCAGTACAAGGACAATGTTGATCCGGAGGACATGACTTCATTAAAGAAGCCAACTACGGACCACGATCCGGCCTTGAAGTTCAAATCAGCTGCTGAAACTAAGCTTATTGACTTCGTACCTGGCGATTCGTCCAAGCAGTTCAGCATCAGTGCAAACTTGGATCCAAAATAGGAAAGCGCGCTCATCGAGTTCATCCGTGAGAATCGGGACATCTTTGCATGGAAGCCGTCCGACATGCCTGGTGTACCGTGGCGGATCGCTGAGCACACTCTTAATGTGGATCCTAAGTATAAACCGGTAAAACAGTTCCTACGCCGGTTTAACGAAGAAAGACGTAAAGCGATTGGTGAGGAAGTAGCCAGGCTCCTGGCAGCTGGTTTTATTATTGAGGTTTTTCATCCCGAGTGGCTTGCTAATCCGGTGCTGGTTCTTAAGAAAAACGGCACCTGGCGCATGTGTGTGGATTACACAGATTTGAATAAAGCTTGTCCAGCGGATCCTTTTGCTCTCCCCCGTATTGATCAAATCATTGATGCTACGGCAGGTTGCGAGCGTTTGAGTTTTTTGGATGCCTATTCGGGTTATCATCAGATCAAGATGGCAGTTAAGGACCAGGAGAAGACAGCGTTCATTACTCCCTTTGGAGCCTTCTGCTATGTTTCTATGCCCTTCGGGCTCAAGAGTGCGCAGGCTACTTATCAGCGGTGTGTGCAAAATTGCCTCCATGAACAGATTGGTCGTAATGTACATGCCTATGTGGATGACATTGTGGTCAAGTCACGAAAGAAGGAGACCCTGGTTGACGATTTGAAGGAAACCTTCGATAACTTGAGGGTGTACCAAATGATGCTCAACCTAGCTAAATGTGTTTTTGGTGTACCTGCAGGCAAATTGTTGGGATTCTTAGTGTCCCATAGAGGAATTGAGGCCAATCCGGAAAAGATCACAGCCATCACCTCCCTAGCCAAACCGAAATGCGTCAATGATGTTCAGCGCGTGGCCGGGCGGATTGCTGCGTTAAGCCGGTTTATCAGCCGCCTCGGTGAAAAGGCGATCCCCTTGTATCAAATGCTCAAGAAGACAGATCAATTTGTCTGGAGGCCGGAGGCTGATAAAGCGTTTGAGGACTTGAAGCGACAGTTAGTCAATCCGCCAGTGTTGGCAGCCCCCGTTGATAAAGAGCCACTCCTGTTATACGTTGCTGCAAACGCCAGAGCGGTCAGCGTGGCGATTGTGGTAGAACGCAAGGAGGCTGGGAAGGAGCATCCGGTTCAGCGTCCGGTTTACTATATCAGCGAAGTGCTTATCGAGTCCAAGCAAAGGTATCCGCATTGGCAGAAGCTGGTATATGGTGTTTTTATGGCAAGCCGGAAGCTGAAGTAATATTTTCAGGGGCACCCCATCACGATAGTCAGTTCTGCTCCTTTGGGTGACATCATACAGAACCGGGAGGCGACCGGTCGGATTGCCAAGTGGGCTATCAAGCTTGGGCCGCACGGTTTAAGATACGTACCCCGGACGGCCATAAAGTCACAAGCACTTGGCGACTTCATAAACGATTGGACAGAGTTACAAGCACCTGAGGAGAAGCCAGATAACACATATTGGACTATTCATTTTGATGGATCCAGACAATTGGAAGGCTCGGGAGCTGGAGTCGTTTTAACTTCCCCACGAGGAGACAAGTTTTGTTATGTCCTCCGTTTAATGTTCCCCTGTACAAACAATGCGGCTGAGTATGAAGCTTTGCTTCATGGTCTTCGGATGGCTAAAGAGATGAATCTGAGCCGAGTTAGGTGCTTTGGTGATTCGGATCTAGTGGCTCAGCAAGTATCTGGCACCTGGGATTCTAAGGACCCGCTCATGGCTGCATATTGTCGTGAAGTAGATATGGTGGCAGGGCATTTCAAAGGCTATCAAGTGGACCATGTGGACCGCAGAAAGAATGAGGCAGCGGACGCTTTAAGCCACTTGGGCTCTCAGCGTAAACCGGTCCCACCCAATGTTTTCTTGGATGTATTGTATCACCCATCGGTACAGCTCCCCGGTGAATTGGAGTTGGCTATTCCTGATCCGGAGGCTCAGTTAGTGGCGGCTCTTCACGTCATCCCGGATTGGACGCTTCCTTATCTGGCATATATGAACCGGGGTGAGTTGCCAGAAGACGAAATCTTGGCTCGGCAGATAGTACGGCGGTCCAAGTCTATGACCATTCTCAAAGGGGAGCTACATCATCGCAGCGTGTCAGGAGCGCTGCAACGGTGCGTATCCCCTGAGGAGGGGTGCGAAATATTACGTGAAATACATGAAGGGGATTTCGGCCACCACGCCGGTTCAAAATCATTGGTGGCTAAAGCGTTCCGCCACGGTTTCTACTGGTTAACTGCTCATGCTGATGCAGAAGACCTGGTCAGGCTATGTGATGGTTGCCAGAAATTTTCTAGACGAGCGCACATACCGGCTCAAGAATTGAGGATGATTCCGATTACTTGGCCGTTTGCGACTTGGGGGCTCGATATGGTTGGGCCTTTTAAACGTTCCAAAGATAAGAAGACCCACCTATTGGTGGCGGTTGACAAATTTACAAAGTGGGTGGAGGCAGAACCTGTCAGTAAATGTGATGCGGCCACGGCGGTTCGGTTTATAAAGAAGGTGATCTTCCGGTTTGGTTTTCCACACAGCATCATCACAGATAATGGTACAAATCTATCCAAAGGTGCCATGAAAGAGTTCTGCGCACGTGAGCATATACGGCTTGATGTTTCTTCTGTAGCTCACCCACAATCTAATGGTCAAGCAGAACGAGCGTATCAAGAGATCTTGAGAGGTATCAAACCCCGACTTCTGGTCCCTTTGCAGAGGACGCCGGGTTGTTGGGTTGAGGAGCTACCGTCTGTATTATGGAGCATCAACACCACGCCTAACAGATCCACGGGGTTTACGCCGTTTTTTATGGTCTATGGAGCAGAGGCGGTTCTCCCAAGTGATATACGACATGATTCACCTCGTGTGGCAGCTTATGTTGAAGCGGACAACGAGCAGGCACGGCAGAATGCTCTTGATTTGTTGGATGAGGAACGTGACTTAGCAGCTGCCCGTTCAGGGATTTACCAGCAAGATCTTCGCCGTTACCACAGCCGTCGGGTTAGAACCAGAACCTTTCAGGAGGGGGATTTGGTGCTCTGGCTCATCCTCGGCCTTACTATACATGAGCCTTGGGCTCTGCTTATGTACATATCATGACCATGTATATATTATGATCAATATAATTAACCGGAGCCTCGAGTAAAGCGGGGTCTCTGTTTTTCTTCACATCATGCGTGGTTACACGGAGTTGATTCGCTTTAGGGCAACCTCCGGTTTACCCCTTGAGGTCGCTTCACAGAAGATCAACAAAGTCAGTTGGGGACCTAGTCGACCTGAACCGTAGCTACACCTCCGGGGAGCTTGGTCATGTCTTGACAACGGTAATGCCTTCTGGCTGGCACATTTGCCACTAAGTCAGTTGGGGACCTAATCGACTTGAACCGTAGTTACACCGTATGGGAGCTCGGTCATGTCTTGATGATGGTAATGCCTTCTGATCGGCTTTTAAACAGCCAATAAGTCATTTGGGGGCTTGGTCGTGTTCGAACCAATGCAATGCCACTTGATCGGCCCTAGGCCACTGAGTCACTTGGGGGCTTGGTCGAATCCGAACCAATGCAATGCCATTTGACCGGCATATCTGCCACGATTCAGTTAGGAACCTAGTCGACTTAAACCGTAGCTACACCCCTTGGGGGCTTGGTTTTTTGTCTTGACGATGGTAATGCCTTCTGAACGGTTCATAGCAACCACCATTTGCAAGCGTTTTACTATTGCGTTTCCTCTCGTATTTGGTTGTTTGTTATCTTCCTTCTCGTGGTGTCTTTGTTCTTTGGAACGACAAATACTTTTAAACCGATTCAGCTGATACAGCCTGGTCCGTTTTGTAACCCGGAGGCAAGTTGCCCGGTTTGGCAAAGGCGCAACACGGTTCGTATGGTCGAAAGACCGTCCTTTGTACCCAGTAAAGACAGGAAACACAAGTTGGAAAAAGTCATGGCAAGGGCATCAGTACCCGTGCACAAAGGCGCATTCAAAGGCAGAGGTATTAACTATCTTATTACAAGGCAGCGTAGTGCCTGAATATATTGTTTTTTATTGACGGGTTAACATCACCAATTAAGGTGAACCGGAGCTTTGATTACGCCTGTTCGCCGCCTCGGTTCGACGGTTGTGGATCATCCTGCGCCGCTTCAGCCTCCTCATGGCTACCCATTGGCTGGAAATCAGCAGTGGTCCAGTCGATTCCCATTAATGCTTGAAAGACAGCTTCTTCATGAATCAGCAAAGACGGTTCAATGTCAGGGGCGTAGGTATGCTTACAGATTGGAGGAATAAGGTTTTCCGCTTCAGGGATCGGGGCAGCTACTCGCTTGTTCTGGTTATCATATCGGGCCTGATAATGTGTTAGATCTGCTTCTTCAGCCAATTGACAAGCTAGGGGGCGCACCGCCCGGTTTATCGCCCTCAAGTCATTTTCGCCGAAATCTGAACCGTCTTCTTTCAAGCTGGGGTATCCTTGTGCCGCTTCGACAGGATCAAAGTCTGGTACCCACGCTTTGGCCCGGATCAAGGCAGTGATGGCTCCGGTTCGAGCAGCTGATCTTTTTAACTCTTCAATCCGGGCAGGAAGCATGGATAACCTTTTTAACGTGTCTTGAATCAGAGACGGGGCGGGGTTGTTATGCGATGCAGTGGTGATAACTCTCTGTGCCCCGGTATACAACTGTTCAATCAAAGTATAAGCAGCTTTGAGTTTCATCCGCACATCAGAACCCAAGTGTCCAATACGTGTGCCTGCAGTGTTTCAAGATGGATTACAAACCGGACATAGGATATAGCAGACAAGGTGCAAATTGGAGGAAGGGAATCGAAAGAAATTTACCAAAGACGGCAGAGGTCATGGAGTGTATTTGTCGCTTTACGGTGGATAATTCATCAACCACCGGTTTGAGAGCAGCTTCGGCATTTTCAGCCCTTCTAATCAAAAGAGCCTTTTCTGTAGCCCAATCAGCTTGTTCCTTCTTGCGGCTTTCTTTCAGCTGTTCCATGACGTTTAAGGCATTGGTCAATTCTTCCTTCGCTTTTGCAGTTTCAGCCTGCTGGGTTTTTAGGATTTCCTGAAGGTCCGAGACTTGTTTCTCTTTGGTTTTCAGATCCGCCTGCAGCAGGTCATCAGCAGTGTTCGGAAAGTATTGCACGGTCTAGAAGTATCAACCACACAAGCAAGTTATGTGCTCGATACTTGGGGGCTAATGCGTACTTGATCTTAATGCATGTTTTACATTACAAAAGTCCCAAGATTAATACAAGTATTTAAACTTGGCACTTGGGGGCTAATGGTTATTTGATGATGTTTTCTGGTTACGACCTATGTTGAAGCCCTGTTTTTATCAAACCGGACCTTGGTTGTCAAGGCAGTATGATTCGGATTACCATCTCGGGTTGGAAGAAATTGAGAAGCTAAGTTGCAATAGAATGAAGCACAAGAGAGTTACCTCAAGTTTTTCTTTCATCATCCTGATCATGCCAGCTTCATAATCGCGACTGGTATACAGTCGGTTCAGATACCCAGAATGAAGATCTTGGGCGCTTAAAGCGGCATACGTTGAGGAATCAACGTCCCATTTGCCCTTTATGGCCGAGATTTCTTCCTTAGCAATATGCTTGGCTAAGGTAGCAGAGTTCCCCAGTTCAGAGCGACCAATGCCGGTAATCACAACATCATCATCTTTGGAATCGCTGCTCTGCATTGGCACTGTCGGTTTATCAACAGTTCCAGAAGGGTTGATGGATTCTTCAACCCGAACAGGACTGGCAGGCTGATCGGTATGGCTGGCAGGATTGGTAGGCCTTTCTTCAGCATAGGCGTTATCTTGTGGAGGTGGATAATTCTGAATGTCTTCACGAACTAGAGCATCAGCACCAGGAGTTTTTTCTGGTTCAGGGGCGGCAGTTCTTTCGGCCGGATTATCCAGACGAGCCTTCTTGCTCGGTCTAGGTTTAGCCCTGAGGAGAGACCCAAAGATTGAAGAACGGTGTAAAAAAAATGTTGTGATCGGTCCAACTTACCCAATAACTGTCTTTAGCGGTGGCAGTTGAGTGGCTGAAGATTCACCAGAAGATGAATGGGAAGTGACCTGATAATCGGAGTCAGATGGATTAAGAGGCTGACGAATTAAACCTGCTTTAGGAGGAAAGCTAACGCATAAATCGGAGACCTCTGAGCGGCGTTTCCGAACCGGGCTGTTTGGTAAACCAGTGGAGGTAACTACCTGGCCACTGTGCCGGGTGGTGTGACGAGCTTCATGTTGCTGGGTCTTCACAAGAAATTTGGGATCCAAGTAAGCAAGAGGGTGAGAAAATTTAACTTTCCGGTTTGCTTGGCGAGGTTTTTTCAAAGGCAAAGGAACTGGATCAGAATAAAGAATAGTTACCTCTGGGCCTTCAGCATTACTCGCTTCAGCGTCATCCTGACAAATGTCATCATCAATAAGGCGTATAAAAAGTAAGCCAACTGAATCGAGGTCTACCTCAAGGTCCGGATTACCCACATCATCCTCATCTAATTCCGGGGTAGAAGAAGCGGTGTTCCTTTTCTTCTGAGCAGGCTTCTTCACCCTTGTTTTGGGTCGGGTTACCTTTTCTGTTGGCTCTTGAAGAAGCTTCTTGCTCCAAAACGGATCATCTCCCTGTTTCAGAAAGGATTGGAGTTAACAGTATACATATAAGGAGATCATAAATTCTATAACAAACAGAGGTGAGATACTTACAGCAGGTGGTTTATTTATAGCACAAAAGGGGAGCAGGCTGGTTCGGGCGCAAACATATTCCGGTTCATTCAGCATCTTTTTCACAGCTTCAGTAACTTCGTCTTCCGTCAGCTGAATGTTGCAGTGCCTCAAAGGATCATTAACCCGGCCCGTATATTTGCACATTAAACCGGAGCGGACACTGAGGGGCAGGATACTCCTTGAAATCCAGCAACGGGCAAGATCCACTCCTGTTAAACCGTTAGCCATGAAGGCTCTGAGCTTGGACAGTTGAGGGGCATACTTACTCCTCTCTTTGGCGGTTAGCCTTTGGGGGAAGGGGTGTGTATTGCTAAGTCTCTCTGGACGGAAGCTAGGCAGAGGATTTTCTTCAGCAGGGGAAGTGTCTTTGCAATAGAACCAAGTGTGATTCCATTCTTGCGGATGACTATGCAGCTTGGCGTGAGGATAAGTCACTTCTTTCCTCTTTTGAATCGCTATACCACCCAGTTCCATATTAGGGCCATCGGTGAATTCAGTACGTCGGTTCAAATGAAAACAGTCTCGGAACAACTCTACAGTAGGTTCCTCCTGGAAGTACACCTCACAAAGCACTTGAAAATGGCAGATATTCGTGACTGAGTTTGGACCAACATCTTGTGGGCGTAACTGAAAATTAGCCAGGACGTCCCGGTAAAATTTTGAACCGGGTGGATTAAAGCCCCGGGCCAGGTGATCCGCAAACACAACAACTTCTCCTTCCTGTGGGGTAGGAGGACACTCATTCCCTGGAACCCTCCAATGGATGGCATTTTTGCTACTCAAGGCGCCAGTCAGAACTAAGTTGTTTAATTGGGTCTCGGTGATGCGAGAGGGAACCCAGTTGCATTCGTATATCTGTTTTGCCATGAGGAAATCTACAAGACAAGGGTATTCCGGTTTGAGAACAGGCGTGATTGTAAACCGAAGATGCTCTTATATAGACCGGAGTTATCTAGAATGATATCATCTGACGGTTCATCAAGGGGACTAATGGATATATAGTTTGGGTTGTTCGCTCTGCTAAAAAGTTAAACCGACCAGATCTAGCAGTTATGAATATGAAAGCAGAAACAGATCCCATACTGATTCTTTCAAAACAATGGATCTACAGCTAGGGCAAAAAAGAAGTAAAAATATGAGGTTTGGCTCGCAGCAGAACAGCACAAGTTCGACAAGCAGGGAAATGAGTGAGATCTAAGGAGATGAGTACAGATTTATGGCGAATACTGAGAGCGACTACAAGTCACAATATAAGTGTCATAATCTGTTCACAAAAACTTACTATGGAGATGAACAATGAGCAGTGGCAGGGTAGGGATGACGAACCCTAGAACAGATCTAAAGCAAGAAGAACAGGAGCCTTACCTGGATCCAAGCGGATGCGGAGGGTCGCCGCGGTACTCTGGTCCGGTCAGGGGGATGCAGCGGCCTGAGTTGATGCAGTAGTTGACGGCGGCGGCGGAGCTCCGGAGTCTGAGTCGCGAGGAAGACGAAGAAGAAGGGGACGAAAGGGAGGAAAGGAAGATGGCCTTCTAGTCCTATTTATAAGGCGCGGTGCGCGTGCCAAGCGCGCGAATCCAGGAGCCGGTGATTTCGGGAGCCCAGCTGTCGCCTTGATTATTGCGGATTTAGTAAAAAGAAACGGTAACTTTGTGATGACGTCATATCGGTTTACAGCAGCAAGAGGAGATGATGGAACGGCGGTTTAGCAGTTACTGGAAGACATTTGAAGACATAAATTTTTATTAAGGATTGACATGAACCTGTTCAAATCAATCCGGGGCCTAATGTTGGGGATATTGCTATTTGGGATAAACCGGCCTACAGGGCCCGGGTTAGCTCCGTCAATGGACCCAAGATGTTAAAGCCCAAGGAGAAATAGAAGGGCCCAAGGCCTATAATCGGTTTAACGGTTTATGGCCGTAAACCGGCCTGAGGTAAACTTGCATTGTAAGTTAGGAATAGAGAGACCAACCCGGGCACGTTTATGAACCGGAGGTTGGGATTTTGTATACCGACGGGCGTCACCCGTGTATATAAGGGGACGACCCGACGACGGTTTAGGGACAGACAACAACAACTCGAGGTTTAGGCGAAGCTTATTGCTCCCTAGCCCTCGAAACACATCAATCCCATCACAACTAGACGTAGGCTTTTACCTTCATCGAAGGGGCCGAACTAGTATAACACTGTGTCCTTGCGTCCGTTTAACCCCTTCAAGTTAACCCGTTGCGATGGCTCCACAACTAAGTCCTTTGGCTAGGACATCTGCCGTGACAAATCCACGACAAGGACCATGGGTTGAACTTTGGGGCGACTAGCTCCATCGCGTATACGTCCCGTAGCGCACGCTTCCGCTCCCTCTTGGGAATGTGGGTTGCGTATATCATGTTCACCGTCCGCACTTGTGGGGGAAACCCCTTCTGTCCATTGTTGTTCGGCGGCCTGGGCTCCTCCTCGTCATCGCTATGCAGCCCCTTGTCTTTGTTTTCGGCTCTTAACTTGCCTGCCTGCTTGAACACCCAACAATCCCTGTTGGTTTGATTGCCTGGCCTTTCGGGGGTGCCATGGATCTGGCACAAGCGGTCGAGTATTCGGTCCAAACTGGACGGGCCCTGAGTATTCTTTTTGAATGGATTTTTCCGCTAACCGGATTAATAGCCTGTGAATCCGGCATTAACTGCTGTATCTTCATTGTTGTCACTGCTAACGCGGCGCTTTTGCTTATTTCGACGTGTCCTGCCACTTTTGGCCTTGGTATCCGAATTACCAGGGTTCTTTGATAAGTTGTTGCTGCGAGCTAGCCATCTATCTTCTCCCGCGCAAAAGCGGGTCATGAGTGTCGTGAGGGCTGCCATAGATTTCGGCTTTTCCTGTCCCAGGTGCCGGGCAAGCCACTCATCGCGGATATTATGCTTGAAGGCTGCTAGGGCCTGTGCGTCCGGATAGTCGACTATCTGGTTTTACTTGGTTAGGAACCGTGTCCAGAATTGCCTGGCCGATTCTTCTGGCTGCTGAATTATGTGGCTTAAGTCGTCGACGTCCGGTGGTTGCACGTAGGTGCCCTAGAAGTTGTCGAGGAATGCAGCCTCCAGGTCCTCCCAAGAACCGATTGAGTTCGCTGGCAAGCTGTTAAGCCAGTGCCGGGCCAGTCCTTTGAGTTTGAGCGGGAGGTATTTGATGGCGTGTAGATCATCGCCACGTGCCATGTGGATGTGAAGGAGACAATCCTCGATCCATTCCGCCGGATCTGTGGTGCCATCGTATGATTCGATGTTCACGAGTTTGAAACCCTCTGGGATTTTATGATCCATTACTTCATCTGTGAAGCATAGTGGGTGTGCGGTGCCCCTGTACTGGGCTATGTCACGACGCAGCTCGGAAGAGCTATGTCTGTTGTGTTCTGCCCGGCCGGATTTGTTGTATCCGGAGTGAAGATCATCGTCATGTGTCGTCGAGCGCCTACGCAATCCGTAGATCGATCTTGTTTGTCTTGCCTTATCCTCCAGTACGTCTCGTAGGTTTGGCGCATTTTCTCGTGCCTTAGTTGAGCGGCGTCGGGGCATGGCTTGGGTGGAGGGCCGAGGGGCCTCTCTGTCGCGGCCGCGAGGTGGCCGGTCTGCCATGTCGTGCGCTGGTGATGTAGGCGCTTCCTCCTCTGATCAGGGTAGCGGCCTGCGCTTTGGGTAACTCTTGGAGGGGCGTTCGAGTTCGTACTCTTCGGCCGCAAGGACTTCAGTCCGTCTATCAGCTAGCAAATCTTGATCAGCTCTAAGTTGTTGCTGCTTTTTCTTAAGGCTGTTTGCCGTGGCTAAAAGCCTGCATTTCAAACGCTCTTGTTCGGCAGGGTCTGATGGTACGACGAATTTGTCGTCATCGAGGCTTGCCTCGTCTTTGGAGGGAGGCATATAGTTATCATTCTCAACCTCTCGGTCTGCCGCTCTCTCATGAGGGCTGGCTTCTCCATCTTCCTGCGCCGAATCTTGCTGGGGTGGGTGTTCTTCGGCGCTATCTGGGGTAGTATTATCTCCCATGCCGGAATCACCGTTTTTGCTTTGGCGGGATTTAGAGCGGCGCCGCTGACGCCGGCGTTTTGGCTGTTTCTTGGAGGTGTCATCCCCCGCTGTTCCATCGCCATCTCCATCTTTTGGAGTATCCACCATATATATGTCATATGACGAGGTGGCCTTCCAGCGCCCTACAGGTGCTGGTTCTTGTTCGTCTCCTACCTCGTCGTCCATACCGTCGAAGTCTTCGGAGCCGAAGTCAAGCATGTCAGTTAAATCGTCGACAGTGGCTACAAAGTGGGTGGTGGGTGGGCTTTGAATTTCTTCATCGTCCATATCCCATCCTTGCTGACCGTAGTCCGGCCAGGGCTCTCCTGATAGAGAGAGAGGCTTGAGAGAATTCAGGATGTCGCCAAAGGGTGAGTGCTGAAAGATGTCCGCGGCGGTGAACTCCATTATCGACGCCCAATCGGATTCGATTGGCAGGGGCGCGGGGGTTTCGTGGTCCGGAGAAGAGTCCGGACCTTCGGAGTCACGGGTCACGCAGAGTGCGGGGCTGGCGTTCGGCTCGATCGCCTTTGAGATTGTAGCCTCCGAGGTGACGTCCAACCGCTCATCCTCAATTGGCGCAATAGGCTCCGAGTTAGGGGTCGGAACCGGCGCGTATGCGGCCTCCAGGACACCGTTCAGAGGTAGAGCTAGATCATGCCCCTCGAGATAGTGCGGCGCGCTTGGCTGTGGCTCGAACCCATCAAAGATCAAGTCTCCGCGGATATCAGCCGTGTAGTTTAAGCTTCCAAACCTGACTTGACGGCCAGGGGCGTAGCTTTCGATCTACTCCAGGTGACCAAGCGAATTGGCCCGCAGAGCGAAGCCGCCGAAGACGAAGATTTGTCCGGGGAGAAAAGCCTCACCCTGGACCTCATCGTTGTTGATGATCAAAGGAGCCATCGGGCCTAAAAGGCAACGACACAGAGGAACTCTCAATGAAAGCACCAATGTCGGTGTCAAAACCGGCGGATCTCGGGTAGGGGGTCCCGAACTGTGCGTCAAGGCCGGATGGTAATAGGAGACAAGGGACACGATGTTTTTACCCAGGTTCGGGCCCTCTCGATGGAGGTAATACCCTACTCCTGCTTGATTAATATTGATGATATGGGTAGTACAAGAGTAGATCTTCCACGAGATCAAGGAGGCTAAACCCTAGAAGCTAGCCTATGGTATGATTGTGTATGAAGATGATTGTCCTACGGACTACAACCCTCCGGTTTATATAGACACCGGATAGGGTTAGGGTTACACAGAGTCGGTTACAATGGTAGGAGATCTTGAATATCCGCATCGCCAAGCTTGCTATCCACGCCAAGGAAAGTCCCATCCGGACACGGGACGAAGTCTTCAATCTTGTATCTTCATAGTCCAGGAGTCCGGCGAAGGTATAGTCCGGCTACCCGAACACCCCCTAATCCAGGACTCCCTCAGCCTTCTTCATAGGCACCGGGCCTTTCCCAAAATGCGGCAGCTTCATAGGCATTGGCCTTCTTCACAGGCACGGGGCCTTTCCCAAAATGCGGCAGCTCACAGGCATTGGCCTTCTTCACAGGCACCGGGCCTTTCCATAGGCGCTAGGCCTTGCTCAGGGATAAAACCTCTGGAGATGTTGAATGTTCCATGCGTTCCGGACGGGTACCCCCTCCGGGGTCTCCAAGCGCGCGGAGCCAGGCCTGGAAACATGAACAACCTTGAAAGGGCCCTCCCACATGGGAGAGAGCTTGTGCAGCCCCTCCCTAGAGAGAACCCGTATGAGCACGAGGTCCCCTACTTCAAGAGTCCTGGGGCGGATGTTGCGGCAGTGGTATCGCCGCAGCGCCTGTTGGTACCTTGCCGCTTGTAGCGCGGCTTCTCGACGGCCTTCCTCCCCCAGCATGAGATCCGTCCCGCGCATGGCGTCCTACTGCGTCTCGTCGAACGCCAGGACCAGTGCGGAGCGACGCCTGACCTCGTGAGGGAGGACAGCCTCTGCTCCATAGACGAGGAAGAACGGGGTCTCGCTAGTCGGCTTGGCCGTGGTTGTGAGGATAGACAACATCACGGACTGGAGCTCGTCGTACCAGCCCCTGCCACAAGCCTCCAGCTTCTTCCTGAAGGTCCTAACCTTGAGGCCCCTCAAGACCTCCGCGTTGGCTCGCTCGGCCTGGCCGTTGCTCCGGGGGTGTGCTACCGAAGCGTAGCATATCTGCGTTCCAAGGTTAGCACAGTATGTTTTGAAGAGCTAAACCGGCTCACGAGACCCTTGATGAACCTGACTGCGGAGCCTGCTGGGATGGTGCGGACAACTTCCACCTCAGCCCACTTGGCGAACTTGTCCACGACGACGTAGAGGTAGCGGTAGCCCCCTGGCGCCCGAGGAAACAGGCCCAGAATGTCTAGCCCCCAAACTGCGAACGACCATGAGAGGGGTATAGTCTGTAGACCCCCCGCCGGCTGATGGATCTCCCTAGCGTGGAACTGGCAGGCCCCACAAGCCTTCACCAGCTCAACGGCGTCGCTGAGTGCTGTGGGCCAGTAGAATCCACTGCGGAACGCCTTGCCGACGAGGGTTCGTAACGATGAGTGGTGCCCATAGTCCCCGCCGTGTATGTCCGCCAGCAGCTCCTTCCCTTGTTCTCTGGAGATGCAGCATAGGGACACGTCATTTGATCGCCTCCTGTAGAGCTCCCCATCCTTGATGCAATAAACCGTGGCCTGCCGCGCTACACGCTCCGCGTCCTCCTCGTTATCCGTCAAGGTCCCTTGCACCAAGTAGTTCTTGAGCTCTGGGATCCAACACCCTTCCTAAGGCTCCAACGCCAGGAGAAGGCGTGCCCATGAGGCCGGGCCGCAGACCGGAGCTCCTGAGGTAGGCGGCTGAGGGAGCTCCTCCCTTGGTTGCGCCGTGCTTGATAGTGACGTCGCCGCCGAGGGTTTGAAGAGCCGCTCCTCGAAGACGCCAGGCTCCTGAGGCAGATGCCTGGATGCTCTCTTGGCAATGTCATCAGCCTCCTGATTGGTGCCGCGAGGCACATGCTGCAACTCCAGCCCCCAGAACTGTTTCTCCATTTTGCGAACCTCAGCGAGGTAGGCTTCCATGTGCTCGTCCTTTGGTTCGTATATCTTGTTGGAGAAGTTGACGAGGAGCTACGAATCGCCCTTGATGATGAGGCGCTTTACCCCTAAGGCGATTGCGGCTTTCAAGCCTACTATCAGGCCTTCGTACTCTGCTATGTTGTTGGAGACCTTTTCTCCGTGCTGGAAACAGAGTTGTACGGCGTAGTAGAGTTTATCCTGGGTAGGGGATACGAGCACTATGCCAGCCCCCGCGCCGTGTCGGGAGAATGCCCCATCGAAGTACATGACCCAGCCGTCCGGTGCTTCACTTCCCGGGGAAAGCGATCGGTCCTCGCCTGCCTCGAGACCCGGTGCTTCTGCCAATTCCGCCACAAAATCCGCAAGTGCGGCTCCCTTGATGACTCTGGTCGTACTGAATTCTAGCTGAAATGCCTGTAGTTTGATGTTCCATTCAGCGACTCTTCCAGCTGAGTTGGGGCTCCTGAGTACCCTTTCCAAGGGGTATGCTGAGACGACTTTGATGGGATGGCCTTGGAAGTAGTGTCGCAGCTTGCGTGAGGCCACTAATAGCGCGAGGAGGAGTTTTTGAGGCATCGGGTACCGCGCCCTTGCGTCCGTAGCACCGTGCTGACGAAGTACACGGGATGCTCAACGAGGTTGAGGGAGCTGGCGCAGTTTGTGTCCTCCAGAGGTCGAGGCGTCTCCTGAGATGATGGAGCCCCCAGTGCTTGGTCGCTTGAAGAGGCCTCTCCTACTCCGGGTGCGTTCTCCCGCTGCGGCTGTTCCTTTTTGGCTGCGGTCGTGGTCTTCGCGAGGCCCTCCTGGCTTTGCTTTGCTTGTGCCCGGACGGTCGCTGCGGCCTTGGCCCGGCGCTCCTCCCTGACCGCCACCAGGGCTGCGCTAGCGGAGTAGGGGGTGGCCGCAAGGTAGAGAACCAGGGGCTCCCGAGGACGCGGAGCTACCATCACTGGTGGGCTGGTAAGGTACCTCTTGAGATCTTGGAATGCCTTGTCGGCCTCTTCAGTCCATTCGAAGGGGCCCTTCTTCTTCATCAGCTTGAAGAAGGGCAGCACTCGCTTCCCCCAGCTTGGAGATGAAGCGCCCTAGCGCAGTTACGCGCCCGGTGAGCTTTTGCATCTCTCTGAGGGTCCTTGGCAGGCTCATGTCTTCGACTGCCTTGATCTTCTCCGGGTTGGCCTCGATGCCCCTGTGGGACACGAGGAAACCCAGGAGCTTGCCCAAGGGGACTCCAAACACGCACTTCTCCAGTTTGAGCCGTAGGTCCACTTCGTTGAGGCTCGCAAAGGTTTCTTGCAGGTCCTGTATCAGGGTTCTTGCCTTCCGAGACTTCACCACAATGTCGTTGACATAAGCTTCAGCGTTCCTCCCGAGCTGCCGGCCTAAGGCGATGTGCATCAGCCGCTGAAAGGTTGCGCCTGCGTTGCACAACCCAAATGGCATGCACGTATAGCAGTACACTCCACATGGGGTCAGGAAAGCCATTTTTTCCACGTCTTCTACCGCCATCTTGATCTGGTGATAGCCCGAGAAGGCATCTAGGAAGCACAATAGGTCACACTCTGCGGTGGAGTCGACTATCTGGTCAATGCGGGGGAGCGGAAATGGACCCTGCGGGCAGGCTTTGTTGAGGTTTTTGAAGTCGACACACATGCGCTCCTTTCCTCCCTTTTTTGGCACAACGACCAGATTAGCCAGCCAATCAGGGTAGCGTACCTTGTGGATAACTCCTGCCGCTTCTAGCTTCCGGGTCTCTTGAACGATGAAAGCTTGTTTCTCAGTGGACTGTCGCCTCACCTTCTGCTTCACAGGGCGCACGTTGGGGCACACGTTGAGGTGATGCTCAATCACACCCCTCGGAACCCCTGCTAACTGATCAGGTTCCCACGCGAATACCTTCTTGTTCGCACGTAGGAACCTCACCAGGGCCTTCTCCTGCTCGAGCTCGAGGTTGGCTCCTATGGTGAAGGTGGCGTCAGTGGATCCGTCCTCGTCGACCGGTACCTGCTTGGTTTCCGCCTTGTCTTGGGTGAATAGCTGCTTCTTTTTAGCCGGCGTAGCCCCCTTAGGCTCAAGGGCGTCGGTGCTGGTGGTCTGCACCATCGCGGCCGCCCTGAAAACAAGCTGGAGCCCCTGTAACGCATCCCTTGTGTCTCCTGACACGGTAAGGATGCCGCTGCGCCCAGGCATCTTCATGAGGTTGTACGCCGGGTGAGTTGCTGCCATTAACCGGGCCAAGGCCGGATAGCCGAGGATGGCGTTGTAGGGGAGGCCGATGGGGGCGATGTCGAAGTCGATCAGCTCTGTGCGGAAGTTGTCGTAGGTGCCGAAGGTCACTGGGAGGCGGATCTGTCCCAAGGAGGCGGTGGAACCGACTCCGACGCCAGAGAAAGGCCTGCTGGGCCGAAGCCGCTCCAGTGGCACGTTGAGGAGGCTGAAGGCCTCCACCGAGAGCATGTTGAGGCCGGCACCATCATCGATGAGGGTCCTGGTGATGGACACTTGGCAGATGGTGGGGGTGCACAGCATCGGGAGCGCGCCCGAACCGATGGGGTTGAAGGGGTGATCATCCGAGTCGAAGGTTAGATCGGCCCCGGGTGCCACCCAGCCCGGGGGGGCTTCTCGGCGCTTGGAGGCGATGTTGATCCAGCGGGTGAACGGCTTGATGTGATGGCTCGAGGGTGGTGCCTGGGAGCCACCCAGGAGAGCTGCGATGATGGGCGGCGCTGGTGCGGCATAACGGGCGAGGAAGAGGTCGCCCAGCTCCTCCCAGGAGATCACAGAAGCCGTCGGCAGGTGGAGGGTCCACATGCATGGGACGTCGGTGAGGGCCATGGGTAACCAGTTGGCCATCACCCAGTCATCACCCCCGGCTTGGAGGACGGCCTCCTCATACGCCAGCAGGAAAACCAGCGGATCCGTCGCGCCGTTGTAGCGCGGCGGCATCTCGGGCTTGAGCTTGCGCGGCCACTGCACCTGTCGCAAGGTGGGGGCCAAGGCCCGGAGCCCCCCGGCCCCAGTGCCGGCATCTGTTGCCGGAGCGGGTGGCGCGTTGTCCGCCATGAGGGCGGAACACGATGTTGGTGGAGAGCGGGTCGTCGGGAGGGATAACTCCGGTGCACCCCTACCTGGCGCGCCAAATGTCGGATTTCGGGTTCCGGCTGACCCTTAAGGTTCGAATACTGGGGTGCGCACGAAGATCTCTCCCCTACCGATCTACTTCTGATCGCCTCGTGTGATCTAAGCTGGAAATGATGAACAACACAAGGGACACGAGATTTATACTGGTTCGGGCCACCGTTGTGGTGTAATACCCTACTCCAGTGTGCGGTGTGGTGGATTGCCTTAGGGGCTGATGATGAACAGTACAGGGGAAGAACAGCCTCGCGAGAGGTGTTCTTGAACTGATGCGATGAACTATTTGGGTGAGTTCGATTGCCTCTCTCTCCCTCTTCTCTAGGGCTCTGTCAGATGCCTCTACTCTGTGGTGGCTAGCTCTATTTCTAGAGGCCCTAGGCCTCTCCCCAAATATTGAGCGGGAAGGGCGCCAACAACGGCCATTTCAAAGGGGAACATCTAGTACAAGTTATCCTGACTAAAGTTGGTCTTCAGCTGCCAAAAGCACTGGCGATGACGCCGTCTTGGGCTCCACGGTGACCTCCGTCCTGCCGCTCTGCTGGTCTTGGTCTTGTTGCACCGGAATGGTAACCTTTGCCCGATGCCTTGGACTGTGCTTGCTCCCTTTGCACCGAAGGGGAAACAAGGACACTGCGCAGGCCGGTGCCCGCCTGGCGCCCGTCTGGTCTCGTTCGTCATGGCCTGGATCACGGGCTCCTCGCGAGGTACCCCTGCCTTGATCTCTCCGCCTCCTCGCGAGCCTGCCTGATGAGGTTGCCCCTAAGGAAGCTTCCTGTCGTCCGCCCCGCGAGGCTTGGCCCCTCTCGAGGGTCTTGAGGTTGAGCTAATGAAGATGGGCCGCGCTGGGCCCCCACTCGAGCCACGTCACAGGCCGTAGGCACGAAAGTCTAGGGACCCCCGTTCCCAAAACACCGAAAAGAAGGATGATAGCAAAGCCGACCACATGAACGCTATACGGATGACTGACATTGACGCAACTCGAACGCATATTGTTGCGAGGTCGATTAGTGTTGCTGCAAATGGTATGCGTCTATAAAGCTAATTAAGTACATATTTCAATATTTTGGAGAAGTTTCCTTACCATCGGAGTTAGTAAGGATCATTTCGTGATTAATAAGAATTTTATATACATTTCTTCTACACCTCAGCGTGAGCCTCCCTGCCATGGCATAATCTGATGCAATCATACCACGTCGGTGACTATTTTGATGAACCCGCCAATTTCTTCCCCGTTGCAACGCACGGGCCTTTTGCTAGTAGATAATAAAGTTTAGTTTGAGTTTTGCTTTCTTTACTTTCATATTTCAATAAAAAGAAAGGAAATAAATTAAAAATATCATATGCTAATCTTATGGTAAGTAATGACATCACATAAGGAAAAGTATAAGTAGAAAATTTTATTGAAGATTGACAAACATAGCATTGGTCAATGATGCAATTCATGAAAGAATTAATAAGGGAAGAGAAGATTCACATGCAGATACAGTATCTTGGAAATCTTTTGTGATTGTGAGCCCCCATCAAAATATTATATGCCAAAATTGTTGACGTTGGACAAGGAAGACAACGTAATGATTTATTTTTGTTCATATTCACATAGAATTTATGTTGACATAGATCCTTCAACATGTGGTGTTTGCCCCCTATCTTTGCTAGCCAAAATTCTGCACCAAGTAGAGATACTACTTATGCATCCAAAAACCCTTAAACCCCAAATCATATTTTCAAGAGTCCACCATACCTACCTAAGGATTGAGTAAGATCCTTCAAGTAAGTTGTCATCGGTGCAACAAGGCAATAAAAATTTCTTCTAAAAGTGTTAGATCATTTAGTGTAAGTGAAAATTGAGCATCGTACAAACTTGTGATGGCAAAGAATAAAAGTGACAGACTGCATAATAAAGGTTGCCATCATAAGGGCCAATATGATGTGACGTTCTTTTGCACTAAGGGATTGAGCATACGAAAAAAAAGCGCATGGCAACTGAGGGAGTCCTGGATTAGGGGGTATCCCGACGGCCGGACTATACCCTTTGGCCGGACTGTTGGACTATGAAGATACAAGATTGAAGACTTCGTCTCGTGTCCGGATGGGACTCTCCTTGGCGTGGAAGGCAAGCTTGGCGATACGGATATGTAGATCTCCTCCCATTGTAACCGACTCTGTGTAACCCTAGCCCCCTCCCGTGTCTATATAAACCGGAGGGTTTAGTCCGTAGGACAACAACAATCATACCTTAGGCTAGCTTCTAGGGTTTAGCCTCAAAGATCTCGTGGTAGATCAACTCTTGTACTACTCATATCATCAAGATCAATCAAGCAGGAAGTAGGGTATTACCTCCATAGAGAGGGTCTGAACCTGGGTAAACATCGTGTCCCCTGCCTCCTGTTACCATCAGCCTTAGACGCACAGTTCGGGACCCCCTACCCGAGATCTGCCGGTTTTGACACCGACGTTGGTGCTTTCATTGAGAGTTCCACTGTGTCATCACCATAAGGCTTGATGGCTCCTTCAATCATCAGTAACGATGCGGTCCAGGGTGAGGTCTTCCTCCCCGGACAGATCTTCGTATTCGGTGGCTTCGCACTGCGGGCCAACTCGCTTGGCCATCTGGAGCAGATTGAGAGCTACCCCCTGGCCACCAGGTCAGGTTCGAAAACTTGAACTTCACGGATGACATCCGCGGAGACTTGATCTTCGACGGGCTCGAGCCCATGCCAGGTGCGCCGCATGATCACGACGAGCACGATTTAGCTCTGCCGTCGGACGGCGTTCAGGAGATCGCACCAGCAACAACTCTGGCGTTTAATCCTGAGCAGATTGCGCCATCCAAGGACGGGCGGATAGACCCCGCCATGGAGGCCGCATACTCGGCGGCGATAGAGCCGGATACTGACCCTGCCCCTCACGAGAGCCGTGATGCTGAACCTATAGACTCGTCTCCGGCCACAGACCTTGAACCGCCCGCGTCCGTGCCTGTCGAATCTGACTGGGCGCCGGTCATGGAGTTCACCGCCGCGGATATCTTTTAGCACTCGCCCTTCGGCGATGTGCTAAACTCGTCAAGGTCTCTCTCTTTGTCAGGAGAATCTTGGCCGAACTATGTCCGGCTAGAATGGGATGCGGACGACGAAGAAATTCACGCCCCACCCACCACTCACTTAGTAGCCACTGTCGATGATTTAACCGACATGCTCGACTTCGACTCTGAAGACACCGATGGTATGGACAACGATGAAGGAGACGAACTGGAACCACTGCCCATAGGGGACTGGACCGCCACCTCGTCATATGATATATATATGGTGGACACACCCAAAGAAGGCAATGGCGACAAGATAGCGGAGGATGACCCCTCCAAGAAGCAACCTAAGCGCCGACGTCAGCGGAGCCGCTCTAAGTCTCGCCACAGCAAAAGCGGTGATATCGGCACAAGAGATAACAGTACTCTGGATAGTGCCGAAGACGATGACAATCCCCTCCAGCAGGATCCAGAGCAGGAGGATGAACAAGCCAGCCCTCCGGAATGAGCGACAGAGGGAGAGGAGGACAATTACATGCCTCCCTCCAAAGACGAAGAAATTTGTCATACCTGAGGATCCCGTCGAGCAGGAGCGCTTCAAGCGCCGGCTTATAGCCACAGCGAATAGCCTGAAGAAAAAACAGCAACAATTTTGAGCTGATCAGGACTTTAGCAGATAGATGGACTGAAGTCCTTGCGGCTGAGGAATACGAACTCGAACGCCCCTCCAAGGGTCGCCCGAAGCGCAGGTTGCTACCCCGACTTGAGGAGGAAGCATTAAAACCTACATCACCAGTGTACGACGCAGCTGATCGGCCACCCCGTGGCCGAGACAGAGAGGCACTTGAGCCAGAAGTTCAGCCCGCACCCCGCCGCCACTCAAACAAACATACCAAGGCACCGGGAAACACGCGAGACCTGCGAGACATATTGGAAGTCAGGGCAAAACACGCAAGATCGATCTATGGATCACGAGGCCGCGCCCCTACGCGGGACGGTGACCGTCACACCGGGTACAGTAAAAGTAAATCCGGTCGGGCCGAATACAGCAGGCAAGACTCATACGAGCTGCGCCGCGATATAGCCCAGCACAGAGGCGCCGCACACCCCCTATGCTTCACTGACGAAGTAATGGATCATGAATTCCCAGAGGGTTTTAAACCCGTAAATATCGAATCATATGATGGTACAACAGATCCCGCGGTATGGATCGAGGACTTCCTCCTCCACATCCACATGGCTCGCGACGATGATCTACATGCCATCAAGTACCTCCCGTTAAAACTTAAAGGACCATCTCAGCATTGGCTGAATAGCTTGCCAGCAAACTCCGTCGGCTGTTGGGACGATCTGGAAGACGCATTCCTCGTCAACTTCCAGGGCACTTATGTGCGACCACCAGATGCCGATGACTTGAGCCACATAATTCAGCAGCCAGGCGAATCGTCCAGGCAATTCTGGACACGGTTCCTAACCAAGAAAAATCAAATTGTCGATTGTCCGGATGCGGAAGCCTTAGGGGCATTTAAGCACAACATCTGTGACGAGTGGCTCGCCCGACACCTCGGCCAGGAAAAGCCGAAATCCATGGCAGCCCTCACAACACTCATGACCCGCTTTTGCGCGAGAGAAGATAGCTGGCTGGCTCGCAGCAACAACATATCAAGGAACCTTGGCACTTCGGATACCAAGGATAGTAACGGCAAGCCACGTCGCAGCAAACATAAGCGCCACAATAATGGCGATAACGCCGAGGATACGACAGTCAATGCCGGATTCAGAAGCTCTAAGCCCGGCCAGCGGAAGAAGCCATTCAAAAGAAGCACTCCGGGCCCATCCAGTCTGGACCGCATACTCAATCACTCGTGCCAAATACACGGCACCCCCGACAAACCAGCCAATCACACCAATAGAGAATGTTGGGTGTTCAAGCAGGCCGGCAAGTTAAACGCCGAAAACAAGGACAACGGTCTGCACAGCGATGACGAGGAGGAGCCCCGGCCGCCGAACACGGGAGGACAGAAGAGGTTCCCCCCACAAGTAAGGACGATGAACATGCTATACGCAACCCACATCCCCAAGAGGGAACGGAAGCGTGCACTAAGGGACGTATATGCGATGGAGCCCGTCGCCCCAAAGTTCAACCCATGGTCCTCTTGCCCGATCACCTTTGACCGCAGGGACCCCCCCACTAGTTGAAGGAAATATGCCCTAGAGGCAATAATAAAGTTATTATTTATTTCCTTATTTCATGATAAATGTTTATTATTCATGCTAGAATTGTATTAACCGGAAACATGATACATGTGTGAATACATAGACAAACAAAGTGTCACTAGGATGCCTCTACTTGACTAGCTCGTTGATCAAAGATGGTTATGTTTCCTAGCCATAGACAAAGAGTTTTAATTTTATTAACGGGATCACATCATTAGGAGAATGATGTGATTGACTTGACCCATTTCGTTAGCTTACCACTCGATCATTTAGTATTCTCCTATTGCTTTCTTCATGACTTATACATGTTCCTATGACTATGAGATTATGCAACACCCGTTTACCGGAGGAACACTTTGTGTGCTACCAAACGTCACAACGTAACTGGGTGATTATAAAGGTGCTCTACAGGTGTCTCCGAAGGTACTTGTTGGGTTGGCGTGTTTCGAGATTAGGATTTGTCACTCCGATTGTTGGAGAGGTATCTCTAGGCCCTCTCGGTAATGCACATCACTTAATCCTTGCAAGCATTGCAACTAATGAGTTAGTTGCGGGATGATGTATTACGGAACGAGTAAAGAGACTTGTCGGTAACGAGATTGAACTAGGTATTGAGATACCGACAATCGAATCTCGGGCAAGTAACATACCGATGACAAAGGGAACAACGTATGTTGTTATGCGGTCTGACCGATAAAGATCTTCGTAGAATATGTGGGAGCCAATATGAGCATCCAGGTTCCGCTATTGGTTATTGGCCGGAGACGTATCTCGGTCATGTCTACATAGTTCTCGAACCCGTAGGGTCCGCACGCTTAAAATTTCGATGACAGTTATATTATGAGTTTATATGTTTTCATGTACCGAAGGTAGTTCGGAGTCCCGGATGAGACGGGGACATGACGAGGAGTCTCGAAATGGTCGAGAAATAAAGATCGATATATTGGACGACTATATTTGGACATCGGAAAGGTTCTGAGTGATTCGGGTATTTTTCGGAGTACCGGAGAGTTACGGGAATTCGCCGGGGAGTATATGGGCCTTATTGGGCTTTAGGGGAAAGAGATAGGAGAGGCTGTGCGCCCCCCCCCCAAGGGCTAGTCCGAATTGGACTAGGGGGAGGGGCTGCGCCCCCTCCTTCCTTCTCTTCTCTTTCCCCTTTCCTTGACTCCTACTCCTACTACTTGGAAAGGGGGGAATCCTACTCCCGGTGGGAGTAGGACTCCTCCTAGGGCGCGCCATAGAGAGGGCCGGCCCTCCCCCTCCTCCACTCCTTTATATACGGGGAGGGGCACCACTTAGAGACACAACAATTGATCGGTTGATCTTTCTGCCGTGTGCGGTGCCCCCCTCCACCATAGTCCACCTCGATAATACTGTAGCGGTGCTTAGGCGAAGCCCTGCGTCGGTAGAACATCATCATCGTCACCACGCCGTCGTGCTGACAAAACTCTCCCTCAACACTCGGCTGGATCGGAGTTCGAGGGACGTCATCGGGCTGAACGTGTGCTGAACTCGGAGGTGTCGTGCCTTAGGTACTTGATCGGTCGGATCGTGAAGACGTACGACTACATCAACCGCGTTGTGCTAACGCTTCCGCTTTCGGTCTATGAGGGTACGTGGACAACACTCTCCCCTCTCGTTGCTATGCATCACCATGATCCTGTGTGTGCGTAGGAATTTTTTTGAAATTACTACGTTCCCCAACAATGGTATCCGAGCCAGGTTTTATGCGTAGATGTCATATGCACGAGTAGAACACAAGTGAGTTGTGGGCGATATAAGTAATACTGCTTACGAGCATGTCATACTTTGGTTCGGCGGTATTGTTGGATGAAGCAGCCCGGACCGACATTACGCGTACGCTTACGCGAGACTAGTTCTATCGACGTGCTTTGCACACAGGTGGCTGGCGTGTGTCAGTTTCTCCAACTTTAGTTGAACTGAGTGTGGCTACGCCCGGTCCTTGCGAAGGTTAAAACAGCACCAACTTGACAAACTATCGTTGTGGTTTTGATGCGTAGGTAAGAGCGGTTCTTGCTAAGCCCGTAGCAGCCACGTAAAACTTGCAACAACAAAGTAGAGGACGTCTAACTTGTTTTTGCAGGGCATGTTGTGATGTGATATGGTCAAGACGTGATGAGATATAAGTTGTTGTATGAGATGATCATGTTTTGTTGAAGTTATCGGCAACTGGCAAAAGCCTTATGGTTGTCTCTCTATTGCATAAGATGCAAGCGCCAAATAATTGCTTTACTTTATCGCTATGCAATAGCAATAGTTGCAAGAGCAATTGTTGGCGAGACGACCATGTGACGACACATTGATATAGATCAAGATGATGGAGATCATGGTGTCATGCCGGTTACGATGGAGATCATGACGATGCTACGATGGAGATCAAGGTGTCACACCGGTGACGATAGTGATCATGACGGTGCTTCGGAGATGGAGATCACAAGCACAAGATGATGATGGCCATATCATATCACTTATATTGATTGCATGTGATGTTTATCTTTTATGCATCTTATCTTGCTTTGATTGACGGTTGCATTATAAGATGATCTCTCACTAAATTATCAAGGTATAAGTGTTCTCCCTGAGTATGCACCGTTGCGAAAGTTCTTCGTGCTGAGACACCACGTGATGATCGGGTGTGATAGGCTCTACGTTCAAATACAACGGGTGCAAAACAG
This sequence comes from Aegilops umbellulata, assembly GCA_032464435.1. Classification (NCBI taxonomy): domain Eukaryota; kingdom Viridiplantae; phylum Streptophyta; class Magnoliopsida; order Poales; family Poaceae; genus Aegilops; species Aegilops umbellulata. The sequence continues at coordinate 466,433,171 of CP136057.1, forward strand.
TTGCACACACGGAATACTCAGGTTAAACTTGACGAGCCTAGCATATAACAGATATGGCCTCGGAACATTGAGACCGAAAGGTCGAGCGTGAATCATATAGTAGATATGATCAACATAGTGATGTTCACCATTGAAACTACTCCATCTCACGTGATGATCGGACATGGTTTAGTTGATTGGATCACGTGATCACTTACAGAATTAGAGGGATGTCTATCTAAGTGGGAGTTCTTAAGTAATATGAATAATTGAACTTTAATTTATCGTTAATTTAGTCCTGGTAGTATTAGCATATCTATGTTGTAGATTAATAGCTTGCGATGTTGCTCCTCGTTTAATTTTTATATGTTCCTAGAGAAAACTATGTTGAAAGATGTTAGTAGCAATGATGTGGATTGGATCCGTGATCTGAGGATTATCCTCATTGCTGCACAGAAGAATTATGTCCTTGATGCACTGCTAGGTGACAGACCTATTGCAGGAGCAAATGCAGACGTTATGAACGTTTGGCTAGCTCAATATGATGACTACTTAATAGTTTAGTGCACCATGCTTAACGGGTTAGAATCGGTACTTCAAAGACGTTTTGAACGTCATGGACCATATGAGATGTTCCAGGAGATGAAGTTAATATTTCAAGCAAATACCCGAGTTGAGAGATATGAAGTCTCCAACAAGTTCTATAGCTAAAAGATGGAGGAGAATAGCTCAAGGAGTGAGCATGTGCTCAGATTGTCTGGGTACTACAATCACTTGAATCAAGTGGGAGTTAATCTTCCAGATAAGATAGTGATTGATAGATTTCTCTAGTCACTATCACCAAGTTACTAGAACTTCGTGATGAACTATAATATGCAAGGGATAACGAAAATGATTCCCAAGCTCTTCGTGATGCTGAAATCGACGAAGGTGGAAATCAAGAAAAACATCAAGTGTTGATGGTTGACAAGACCACTAGTTTCAAGAAAAAGGGAAAAAGGGAAGAAGGAGAACTTCAAGAAGAAAGGCAAGCAAGTTGCTACTCAAGTGAAGAAGCCCAAGTTTGGACCTAAGCCTAAGACTAAGTGCTTCTACTTCAAAGGGACTGGTCACTGGAAGCGGAACTACCCCAAGTATTTGGTGGGTAAGAAGGATGGCAAAGTGAACAAAGTTATATTTGATATACAGGTTATTGATGTGTACCTTACTAGTGTTTATAGTAGCCCCTGGGTATTTGATACTTTTTCCGTTGCAAAAAAATTAGTAACTCGAAATAGGAGTTACAGAATAAACAGAGACTAGTTGAGGGTGAGGTGACGATGTGTGTTGGAAGTAGTTCCAAGATTGATATGATCATCATCGCACACTCCCTATACTTTCGGGATTAGTGTTGAACCTAAATAAGTGTTATTTGGTGTTTGCATTGAGCATGGATATGATTTGATCATGTTTATTGCAATACGGTTATTCATGTAAGTTAGAGAATAATTGTTGTTCTGTTTACATGAATAAAACCTTCTATGGTCATACACCCAATGAAAATGGTTTGTTGGATCTCGAACGTGTGATACACATATTCATAATATTGAAGACAAAAGATGTAAAGTTAATAATGATAGTGCAACTTATTTGTGGCATTGCCGTTTAGGTCATATTGGTGTAAAGCGCATGAAGAAACTCCATGCTGATGGGCTTTTGGAATCACTTGATTATGAATCACTTGATGCTTGCGAACCATGCCTCATGGGCAAGATGACTAAGACTCCGTTCTCCGGAACAGTGGAGCGAGCAACAGATTTGTTGGAAATAATACATACTGATGTACGCAGTCCGATGAGTGTTGATGCTCGCGGCAGGTATCGTTATTTTATGACCTTCACAGATGATTTGAGCAGATATGGGTATATCTACTTGATGAAACACAAGCCTAAAACATTTGAAAAGTTCAAAGAATTTCAGAGTGAAGTGGAAAATCATCGTGACAAGACAATAAGGTTTCTACGATTTGATCGCGGAGACAAATATTTGAGTTACGAGTTTGGTCTTCAATTATAACAATGTGGAATAGTTTCAAAAATTCGTGCCACCTAGAACACCACAACATAATGGTGTGTCCGAACATCATAACCGTACTTTATTGGATATAGTGCAATCTATGATGTTTCTTACCGATTTACCACTATAGTTTTGGGGTTATGCATTAGAGACAGCTGCATTCACGTAAAAAAGGGGCACCATCTAAATTTGTTTGAGACGACGGCGTATGAACTATGGTTTGGCAACAAACCAAAGTTGTCGTTTCTTAAAGTTTGGGGTTGCTATGCTTATAAGAAAAAGTTTCATCCTGATAAGCTCAAACCCAAATCGGAGAAATGTGTCTTCATAAGATACCCAAAGGAGACAGTTGGGTACACCTTCTATCACAGATCCGAAGGCAAGATATTCGTTGCTAAGAATGGATCCTTTCTAGAGAAGGAGTTTCTCTCGAAATAAGTGAGTGGGAGGAAAGTAGAACTTGATGAGGTAATTGTACCTGCTCCCTTATTGGAAAGTAGTTCATCACGGAAATATGTTCCTATGACTACTACACCAATTAGTGAGGAAGCTAATGATGATGATCATGTAACTTCATATCAAGTTACTACCGAACCTCGTAGGTAAACCAGAGTGAGATCCGCACCAGAGTGGTACGGTAATCCTGTTCTGGAGGTCATGTTACTTGACCATGACGAACCTATGAACTATGAGGAAGCGATGATGAGCCCAGATTCTGCAAAATGGCTTGAGGCCATGAAATCTGAGATGAGATCCATGTATGAGAACAAAGTATGGACTTTGATTGACTTGCCCAATGATCGGTGAGCCATTGAGATTAAATGGATCTTCCAGAGGAAGACGGACGTTGATAGTAGTGTTACTATCTACAAAGCTAGAATTGTCGCAAAAGGTTTTCGACAAGTTCAAGGTGTTGACTATGATGAGAGTTTCTCACTCATATCTATGATTAAGTCTGTCCGAATCGTGTTAGCAATTGCCGCATTTTATGAAATCTGGCAAATGGATAAACAAAACTGCATTCCTTAATGGATTTATTAAAGAAGAGTTGTATATGATGCAACCAGAAGGTTTTGTCAATCCTAAAGGTGCTAACAAAATATGCAAGCTCCAGCGATCCATCTATGGACTGGTACAAGCATCTCGGAGTTGGAATATACGCTTTGATAAGTTGATCAAAGGATATACTTTTATACAGACTTGCGATGAAGCCTGTATTTACAAGAAAGTGAGTGGGAGCACTACAACATTTCTGATAAGTATATGTGAATGACATATTGTTGATTGGGAATAATGTAGAATTATTCTGCAAAGCATAAAGGAGTGTTTGAAAGGAGTTTTTCAAAGAAATACCTCGGTGAAGCTGCTTACATATTGAGCATCAAGATCTATAGAGATAGATCAAGACGCTTGATAATTTTTTTCAATGAGTACATACCTTGACAAGTTTTTGAAATAGTTCAAAATGGAACAGTCAAAGAAAGAGTTCTTGCCTGTGTTACAAGGTGTGAAATTGAGTAAGACTCAAAGCCCGACCACAGCAGAAGATAGAAAGAGAATGAAAGTCATTCCCTATGCCTTGACCATAGGTTCTATAAAGTATGACATGTTGTGTACCAGATCTATTGTATACCCCACACTGATTTTGGCAAAGGAGTACAGTAGTGATCTAGGAGTAGATCACTGGACAACGGTCAAGATTATCCTTAGTGGAATAAGAATATGTTTCTCGATTATGGAGGTGACAAAAAGGTTCGTCGTAAAGGGTTACGTCGATGCAAGTTTTGACACTAATCCAGATGACTCTAAGTCTCAATCTGGATACACATTGAAAGTGGGAGCAATTAGTTAGAGTAGCTCCATACAGAGCATTGTTGACATAGAAATTTGCAAAATACATAAGGATCTGAATGTGACAGACCCGTTGACTAAAATTCTCTCACAAGCAAAACATGATCACACCTTAGTACTCTTTGGGTGTTAATCACATAGTGATGTGAACTAGATTATTGACTATAGTAAACCCTTTGGGTGTTGGTCACATGACGATGTGAACTATGGGTGTTAATCACATGGTGATGTGAACTATTGGTGTTAAATCACATGGTGATGTGAACGAGATTATTGACTCTAGTGCTAGTGGGAGACTGAAGGAAATATGCCCTAGAGGCAATAATAAAGTTATTATTTATTTCCTTATTTCATGATAAATGTTTATTATTCATGCTAGAATTGTATTAACCAGAAACATGATACATGTGTGAATACATAGACAAACAAAGTGTCACTAGGGTGCCTCTACTTGACTAGCTCGTTGATCAAAGATGGTTATGTTTCCTAGCCATAGACAAAGAGTTGTCATTTGATTAACGGGATCACATCATTAGGAGAATGATGTGATTGACTTGACCCATTTCGTTAGCTTATCACTCGATCGTTTAGTATTCTCCTATTGCTTTCTTCATGACTTATACATGTTCCTATGACTATGAGATTATGCAACACCCGTTTACTGAAGGAACACTTTGTGTGCTACCAAAGGTCACAACGTAACTGGGTGATTATAAAGATGCTCTACAGGTGTCTCCGAAGGTACTTGTTGGGTTGGCGTATTTCGAGATTAGGATTTGTCACTCTGATTGTCGGACAGGTATCTCTGGGCCCTCTCGGTAATGCACATCACTTAAGCCTTGCAAGCATTGCAACTAATGAGTTAGTTGCGGGTTGATGTATTCCAGACTGAGTAAAGAGACTTGTCAGTAACAATATTGAACTAGCTATTGAGATACCGACGATCGAATCTCGGGCAAGTAACATACCGATGACAAAGGGGACAACCTATGTTTTTATGCAGTCTGACCGATAAAGATCCTCGTAGAATATGTGGGAGCCAATATGAGCATCCAGGTCCGCTATTGGTTATTGACCGGAGACGTATCTCGGTCATGTCTACATAGTTCTTGAACCCGTAGGGTCCGCACGCTTAAAGTTTCGATGACAGTTATATTATGAGTTTATATGTTTTCATGTACCTAAGTTAGTTCGGAGTCCCTGATGAGATCGGGGACATGACAAGGAGCCTCGAAATGGTCGAGACGTAAAGATCGATATATTGGACGACTATATTCGGACATCGGAAAGGTTTCGAGTGATTCGGGTATTTTTTGGAGTACCGGAGAGTTATGGGAATTCGTTGGGGAGTATATGGGCCTTATTGGGCTTTAGGGGAAAGAGAGAGGAGAGGCTGCGCCCCCCAAGGCCTAGTCCAAATTGGACTAGGGGGAGGGGCTGCGCCCCCTCCTTCCTTCTCTTCTCTTTCCCCTTTCCTTGACTCCTACTCCTACTACTTGGAAAGGGGGGAATCCTACTCCCGGTGGGAGTAGGACTCCTCCTAGGGTGCGCCATAGAGAGGGCCGGCCCTCCCCCTCCTCCACTCCTTTATATACGGGGAGGGGGCACCCCTTGGAGACACAACAATTGATCGGTTGATCTTTTAGCCGTGTGCGGTGCCCCCCTCCACCATAGTCCACCTCGATAATACTGTAGCGGTGCTCAGGCGAAGCCCGGTAGAACATCATCATCGTCACCACGCCGTCGTGCTGACGAAACTCTCCCTCAACACTCGGCTGGATCGGAGTTCGGGGGACGTCATCGGGCTGAACGTGTGCTGAACTCGGAGGTGTCGTGCGTTCGGTACTTGATCGGTCGGATCGTGAAGACGTACGACTACATCAACCGCGTTGTGCTAACGCTTCCGCTTTCGGTCTACGAGGCTACGTGGACAACACTCTCCCCTCTCGTTGCTATGCATCACCATGATCCTGTGTGTGCGTAGGAATTTTTTTGAAATTACTACGTTCCCCAACACTAGTATCCGTCATGGCGGATCTGCCGCATTGGTCTTAGACCTTGACGGATTTCACCTCACTCGAGTCCTTATGGACGGCGGCAGCAGCGTGAACCTGCTTTATCAGGATACAGTGCGCAAAATGGGTGTAGACCCCTCGAGGATCAAACCCACCAAAACGACCTTTAAAGGCGTCATCCCAGGTGTAGAGGCCCATTGCACAGGCTCAATCACACTGGAAGTGGTCTTTGGATCTCCGGACAACTTCTGAAGCGAGGAGTTAATCTTCGATATCGTCCCATTCCACAGCGGCTATCATGCACTGCTCGGGCGCACCGCATTTGCAAGATTCAATGCAGTACCGCATTACGCATACCTCAAGCTCAAGATGCTAGGACCTAGGGGGGTCATCACAATCAATGGAAACACAGAACGCTCACTCCGTACGGAGGAGCACACTGCGGCCCTCGCAGCAGAAGCACAAAGCAGCCTTTTGAAGCAATCCACTAGTTCGGCGATCAAGCCCCCGGACACCGTCAAGCGCGTCCGGAGTAACCTGCAACAGGATCTCCTGGCACGCTCAGAGCTCCCCTAGCAATTCACCCCCCTCCCTAGTCTCAACACAACGGTAAAATCCGTCCCACGCGTACATAATTACGCATTGAAAATATCTTGGGTGTCGGCAGGGGCACGATCACGGTACGTCCCACAATGCGGTTCAACCGCACTAGGGGCTTACTACCTTTATCATCCTCTCTCTTTCAGGACCTTACTCTCTGTAAGCCCTATCCGGCAGTACGATAGCTGGACACATGATACAACACCCAAGGAGGCTGGAAGCTATGTCGTGCAATGGAATCCCCAGGTGGTCTCTGACAACGAGTAAAATACCTGTTTTAAATACCAGCTCGCAACTTGCCCTTGGGCGGGACATGTCAAATATTCCCATTTTTGCTTATCGCACTGCTTGTATCAGTATGCATCAACGCATTTCTTAAATAAACAATGCATATCACTAGTCTTTTATTGCATTATATATTCTTTTATATATATGTTCATCTATGACAATCAGCACCCGTACACTCTGGTACGGCCAATACGCCAGGGGCTTCCGTATACCCCATAATTCGGCGTGAGAAGTCCGAACACTTTCGACAGCGCGGCACCCCGAACTTATAGCATTATATGCATCAGCTCTGAATTATGTCTTGGGTCAATAGTTGGGTTTGCCTTGCTCCCATGTTTTGGTACCTTACGTTCTGCTATGTCGGCTAAGGTAGCACTGGGAGAACTACTGCAATTGTGCCCCGGTTCTTCCGGCCGAGCACCTCAGTAGAGAAAGCTAAAACTGAGTGTCATGGTGAGGCGAGAGTTGGTCACTGTTCGAGAGGTCTCAAGTCCAAAAAGACTTTTTCCGCTTCGGGCGAGGAGCCGGCCTTGTCCGGCTTAGGCGTGTATAGTGCCCCAACTTCGGCTTTTCGAATACTAGGGGCTTCGCCAAAATTTAAAATTGTAGACTTCTATGGCTAAGTGAGAGTGATAAAGCATTATAGTCTGATTGCCTGGTTTGCTGCGCTGAGCACCTCCCTCGAAGGACCCATAAATGGGAAAAAGAGTGCCTAGATTTATCCCGAACACCCCATCACTAGTTGCATGGGGGCTGAAGCCGACGACTAGCAACTCTCAGATTTTATAAACGGCCGCACAGAAGGTAATATTTTAAATTCGAAAAGCATTGCATAGCGCAAATGAACTAGTTTTCATAATATAGGATCACACGAGCAAGTTCATTCAAAAAGTACATCCTTCGCACACTCATCCGCCACAAGACGGGCACACTTCAGGACACCCTCATAATACATTTCAGGGTGGCGATGCTCCTTGCCCTGCGGTGGCCCCTCCTTCACCAGCTTCTCGGCGTCCATCTTGGCCCAGTGCACCTTCGCACGGGCAAAAGCCATGCGGTCACCCTCGATGCAGACGGACCGCTTTATGACTTCCAGCCATGGGTAGGCATCCACAAGCCGCCTCACCAGGCCGAAGTAGCTGTTGGGAAGGGAATCGCCAAGCCACATCCGGACTATAGGGCCCCTCATGGCCTGTTCAGCCGCCTTGTGGAGCTCGACCAGTTGCTTCAGCTGGTCGCTCACGTGCATCGGGTGTTCGGTCCCAATATACTGAGACCAGAACAAATTCTCCGTCGAGCTTCCCTCCTCGACCCGGTAGAACTCTGGGGCATCAGACACACTGCGGGGCAGATCTGCAAACGCTCCTAGAGAGCTCCAAACTCGGGTAAGTAAAAGGAAATTTTCTTTCGCATGCTTGCTTTGCATAATGAATGCCATACCCGTCGTTATGTTCTTCACCGCCTCAATTTCCTGGAGGGCCTTTTGGGCTTCGGCTTTGGCATGTTTCGCGCTTTCGAGGGCCTTGGCAAGCTCGGACTCTCGCGTCTTCGAGTCAAGATCCAAGGACTCGTGCTTCTTCATGAGCGCCTGGAGCTCTTGCTGCACCTCGCCTACTCGTGCTTCGTGTCCTTGTCGCTCGATGCGCTCCTTGGCCGCTTAGTTTTCGGCCTCGGACAGCGCCTGCTTCAGGCTCGCCACTTCGGTCGCGGACCCTGGTACATCCATGATGGTCCTATTATCTTGCAACCAAAACTTTTTTATACAGACAAGGTATTGCTTACCTTTGTTCTCCTCGAGCTGCTTTTTGGCAAGGCCGAGGTCTTCCTCGGACCACTCGAGGCTCTGCTTCAGTGCAGCAATCTCCGCTGTATGCCGGCAGCAGCCAATAGTGAAGCCTGCATACGCACATAGACATATTTGGATTAGACTCCTGCGGTTATCATTTGATCCTCTATTCGGCTTTTTCTTCGCGAAATGCCAAACAGAGCATCAGGGCTACTGTCTATGTGGTAACATTTTCTTATGATTACTTACCTCAAAGCCTGTTAGGAGGCTGGCACAAGCTTCGGTTAGTCCGCCTTTGGCAGACCGAATCTTCTCGATCACCGCACTCATAATAGTGCGGTGCTCTTCATCGATGGAAGTGCCTCGAAGCTGTTCCAACAAATTGTCCGGTGCCTCTAGATGGACAGAGGCCACCGGCGCGGGCGGCTTGTCTCCCTTAACAGGGAGTTGCCTGCCGGAATCCGGAACTATTGAAGGCTCCGGCGCGGTGTCCGGCCGACGGCCGGACTTGGAGCCTGTGGGAGTCTTGCTCCCTTTGCGCCTAGGGCCCGGAAGGTCGCCTCGAGGTGCCTATAGGACCACCTCCCCTTGGCTCGGTGCCCTCGCAAACAACACTTCAGCGTTGTCCGTAGGGCAGGGGGGGTAGAAGCAGTCGGAAGTGAATCGCTCTTCATATCCGACGAGCCCAAAGAATCACCCGATGAAAATACGTCGATACGGGCTCTGGGCGGACTGCATAATCGTGTTTGGCATGAGTAGAAGCAGATCGACAAAGCAGACCAATAATCGCGATGATATTCGGATACTTACGACTTTGCCAGGGGCTTGTCCCTGAGCAGCCACTCGTCGCCGCTGTCGGCGGCCGTCGTGGAGCGGTCCTGAAGGAGAGTTCTTCCCTTCTTGGACTCTTCGGCCTCCCCGGTTGGGGCGGCCTTCCTTTTCCTGTCTCCCCCGACTGGAGGGGGAGAATCTTCATCTTCCTCCTCCTCGTCTTCACGAGAGGAGTGCGTCTCAGAGTTATCGTACGATGAGTCCGATATCACCTGACGGCGGGAGCTCTTTCGAGTCCCCGCGGCCTTCTTCTTGGCCTTCTTCTCCGGCACCTCATAAGGCGCCGGAGTCAATATCTCCGTCCGGAGAGCGTCCGCTGGATCTTCAGGCAAAGGAGCTGGGCAGTCGATCTGCTCTGCTGTCTCCACCCAGTCCTGTCAAAGGCATGGGAAGCTGAGATACCGCACATGATTAAATCGAGGAAAATAGAAACCCTGTAAGGGATAAAGAACTTACCGGTTTTGTGAGGCGCTTCGTGCTGAGTCCACGGTCCTCGGTTAGGGAAGGGGGGACCTCGGCGCCCTTGAACATCACCTTCCAAACATCCTTGTGCGTCGTGTCGAAGAGCTCGCGTAGAGTCTGGTGCCGGGCCGGGTCGAACTCCCATAGATTGAACGCCCGTTGTTGACATGGGAGGATCCGGCGGAAGAGCATGGCCTGGACCACGTTGACAAGCTTGATTTTCCTGTTCATCATGTTCTTGATGCAGGTCTGAAGTCCGGTCAGCTCTACCGGGTTACCCCAGGGCAGGCCCTTCTCTTTCCAGGAGGTGAGACACATAGGGATTCCGGATCGGAACTCGGGGGCCGCCACCCATTTGGGGCCGCGCGTCTCGGTGATGTAGAACCACCCCGATTGCCACCCCTTTATGGTCTCCACATAGGAGCCCTCGAGCCATGTGACATTGGGCATTTTGCCCACCATGGCGCCTCCGCATTCCGCTTGCTGGCCGCTTACAACCTTCGCCTTGACATTGAAGGTCTTCAGCCACAGGCCGAAGTGGGGCCGGGTGCGGAGGAAGGCCTCGCACACGACGATAAACGCCGAGATGTTGAGGATGAAGTTGGGGGCCAGATCATGAAAGTCCAGCCCATAGTAAAACATGAGGCTGTGGACGAATGGGTGAAGAGGAAATCCCAGTCCGCGGATGAAGTGGGTGAGGAAAACTACCCTCTCATGGGGATCTGGAGTAGGGACGATCTGCCCCGCATTGGGCAGCCGGTGCGCGATATCCGCGTTCAAGTATCCCCCCCCCGCAGCTTTTTTACGTCCTTCTCCGTGACGGAGGATTTCATCCACTTTCCTCCCGCTCCGGACATGGTTGGGGCGGTCTGAGGAGAAAGGTGCGAACTTGGGCGTTGGAGCTCGAGTGCGCGAGAATGGATATGCAAGGAGGAAGAAGGCATGGGTGAAAAAGGCGAACTCTTGTCCCTTTATAAGGGTGGATGAAACTATACGCCCCCACTAGCCTGGTTAACTCGCTTATTCCCCAAGCGCCGCGATTGATGGCGCGGTTGGGTTACTCATGCCCATATTGATGAGAATCCCGTGATAAGGGGACACGATCTCTGCTTCGACAAGATGTACCAAGGAAACCACCTCGCGATGTGCGCCAAGGATGGTTGAGAAAAACGGTTCGATAATAACCAGGCCATGGCGTGATGTCATGATATCAAATACGTCAGTAGATCAGAAATGTTATTCTCTCTACGGTGGTATGTGGAACTTGTTTTACAGAGCCGGACACTATCCTTGTGTTCAAAATCTTCTATGGAGTATTCGGAGGAGGAACCCGCCTTGAAATGCCGAAGGCAATCTGCGCGCCGGACTCATCATCATTGAAGCCTGGTTCAGGGGCTACTGAGAGAGTCCTGGATTAAGGGGTACCTGGACGGCCGGCCTATACCCTTTGGCCGGACTGTTGGACTATGAAGATACAAGATTGAAGACTTCGTCTTGTGTCCGGATGGGACTCTCCTTGGCGTGGAAGGCAAGCTTGGCGATACGGATATGTAGATCTCCTCCCATTGTAACCGACTTTGTGTAACCCTAGCCCCCTCCGATGTCTATATAAACCGGAGGGTTTAGTCCGTAGGACAACAACAATCATACCTTAGGCTAGCTTCTAGGGTTTAGCCTCAAAGATCTCGTGGTAGATCAACTCTTGTACTACTCATATCATCAAGTTCAATCAAGCAGGAAGTAGGGTATTACCTCCATAGAGAGGACCCGAACCTGGGTAAACGTTGTGTCCCCTGCCTCATGTTACCATCCGCCTTAGACGCACAGTTCGGGACCCCCTACCTAAGATCCGCCGGTTTTGACACCGACAACAACCTCTGCTTCCCTCTACGAAGGGCCTAACTTTTACTTTTATGTATTTACTTTTATGCAAGAGTCAAATTTTTCTCTCTACCCATTTTTTTATTTTCTCTTTCGGGAAGCATCATGTGGTGAGGAAAGATCTAGGCACATATATCTGGTTGGATATGGGTAGCATGAGTTATTATTGTTAACATCACCCTTGAGGTGAATACGTTGTGAAATTATAAGCTCCTATTTTTTTATGTGTCCGGTTGAAATGTTTTGCTCATGTGTATGTGGTGAGTGTTAGCAATCATTGAAGACTAAATGATGGTTGAGTATGTGGACTTTCCTAAAGTCTCCGATACGTGACCCTTCCTGAAAAGATGATGAATTACAGTTTCAAAGTTGACTGAGAACATAGTTTGTTGGTTTCCAATAGATTTTATGCTTTAGACTTCGATGTTGTGATGAATTGGTACTTATGCATGAGAAGTCTATGATAAAAGTTCTATGATAAAAGTATTGCGTTTGCTGTTATAATAATTTACATGATGCTTCTATGTCCGTATTTTGTTTTTATCGACACCTCTCTCTCTAAGCATGTGGACATGTTTCTCGATTTCGGTTTTCGCTTGAGTACAAGCGAGGTCTAAACTTGGGGGAGTTGATACGTCCATTTTGCATCATGTTTACGTAGTGTTATTTATAATGTTTTTATCCATAATAATGCTTTTTGCAGTAATTCTAATGCCTTTTCTCTCATAATATGCAAGGTACACACAAAGAGGGAGAATTCCGGCAGCTGGAAATCTGGACTTGAAAAAGCTACGTCAAGCTACCTATTCTGCACAACTCCAAATGAGTTGAAACTTCACAAGGAAATTTTATGGAATAAATAAGAAATACTAGAGCAAATAACTACCGGAGGGGGCCACCTGGTGAGCACAAGACACCAGAGCACGCCAGGCCCCCCAAGCGCGCCCTGGTGGGTTGTGCTCAGCCCAGCCCACCACTGGTGCCCATCTTCTGGTATATAAGTTATTTTGACCTAGAAAACATAAGGAGAGGACTTTCGGGACGAAGCGCTGCCGTCTCGAGGAGTAACTTAGGCAGGAGCACTTTGCCCTCCGGGGGAGTGATTCCACCGGGGGAACTTCGCTCCCGGAGGGGGAAATCATCGTCATCATCATCGGCAACAACTCTCCCATCTTGGGGAGGGAAATCTCCATCAACATGTTCAACATCACCATCTCCTCTCAAACCCTAGTTCATCTCTTGTGTTCAATCTTTGTACCGGAACCTCAGATTGGTACTTGGGGGTGACTAGTAGTGTTGATTACATCTTGTAGTTGATTGTTATATGGTTTATTCGGTGGAAGATTATATGTTCAGATCCATTATGCTATTTAATACCCCTCTGATCTTGAGCATGTTTATCACTTGTGAGTAGTTGATACGTCCATTTTGCATCATGCTTTTATATCAATATTTATTGCATTATGGGCTGTTACTACACATTATGTCACAATACTTATGCCTTTTCTCTCTTATTTTACAAGGTTTACATAAAGAGGGAGAATGTCGGCAGCTGGAATTCTGGGCTGGAAAAAGAGCAAATATTATAGACCTATTCTCCACAACTCCAAAAGTCCTGAAACTCCACGAAAGTCCGTTTTGGAATATATTAAAAATATTGGGCGAAGAAAGCACCAGAGGGGGGCCACCCACCGTCCACGAGGGTGGAGGGCGCGCCCTACCCCCCTAGGCGCGCCCCTGCCTCGTGGGCCACCTGGAAGCCCTCGATGCCCATCTTCTGATATACGGTGTCTTTTGCCCTGAAAAAATAATAAGGAAGCTTTCGGGACGAAGCGCCGCCGTCTCGAGGCGGAACCTGGCGAAACCAATCTAGGGCTCCGGCGGAGTTGTTCTGCCGGGGAAACGTCCCTCCGGGAGGGGGAAATCATCACCATCGTCATCACCATCGATCCTCTCATCGGGAGGGGGTCAATCTCCGTCAACATCTTCACCAGCAGCATCTCCTCTAAAACCCTAGTTCATCTCTTGTATCTAATCTTTGTCCCAAAACCTCGGATTGGTACCTGTGGGTTGCTAGTAGTGTTGATTACTCCTTGTAGTTGATGCTAGTTGGTTTATTTGGTGGAAGATCATATGTTCAGATCCTTCATGCATATTAATACCCCTCTGATTATGAACATGAATATGATTTGTGAGTAGTTAAGTTAGTTCCTTAGGACATGGAAGAAGTCTTGCTCTAAGTAGTCATGTGAATTTGGTATTCGTTCGATATTTTGATGAGATGTATGTTATCTTTCCTCTAGTGGTGTTATGTGAACGTCGACTACATGAGACTTCACCATTATTTGGGCCTAGAGGAAGGCATTGGGAAGTAATAAGTAGATGATGGATTGCTAGTGTGACAGAAGCTTAAACCCTAATTTATGCGTTGCTTCGTAAGGGGCTGATTTGGATCCATATGTTCCATGATATGGTTAGGTTTACCTTAATACTTCTTTTGTAGTTGCGGATGCTTGCAATAGGGGTTAATCATAAGTGGGATGCTTGTCTAAGGAAGGGCAGAACCCAAGCATTAGTCCACCCACATATAAAATTATCAAAGTAATGAAGGTGAATCATATGAGCGTGATGAAAACTAGCTTGACGATAATTCCCATGTGTCCTCGGGAGCGATTTCCTTTATATAAGAGCTTGTCTAGGCTTGTCCTTTTCTACAAAAAGGATTGGGCCACCTTGCTGCACCTTGTTTACTTTTGTTACTTGTTACCCATTACAAATTACTTTATCACAAAACTATCTGTTACCGATAATTTCAGTGCTTGCAGAGAATACCTTACTGAAAACCGCTTGTCATTTCCTTCTGCTCCTCGTTGGGTTCGACACTCTTACTTATCAAAAGGACTACGATAGATCCTCTATACCTGTGGGTCATCGAGACTCTTTTGTGGCGCCGTTGCCAGGGAGTGAAGCGCCTTTGGTAGGTGGAATTTGGTAAGGACAAATTTATATGGTGTGCTGAAATTTACTGTCACTTGTTACTATGGAAAATAATCCTTTGAGGGGCTTGTTCGGTGTATCTTCACCCCGACTAGTAGAGCAAAGAGTTTCTCTTCAACCTACTGAACCTACTGAAATTTTTTACTTTGAGATTCCTTCGGGTATGATAGATAAACTGCTAGCTAATCCTTTTACAGGAGATGGAACATTACATCCCGATTTGCACCTAATATATGTGGATGAAGTTTGTGGACTATTTAAGCTCGCAGGTATGCCAGAGGATGTTATCAAGAAGAAGGTCTTCCCTTTATCTTTGAAGGGAAAGGCATTGACATGGTTTATGCTATGTGATGATATTGGATCATGGAACTACAACCGATTGAAATTGGAATTTCATCAGAAGTTTTATCCTATGCATCTGGTTCATCGTGATCGTAGTTATATATATATATATATATATATATATATATATATATATATATATATATATATATATATATATATATAACTTTTGGCCTCGCGAACGAGAAAGTATCGCTCAAGCTTGGGGGAGGCTTAAGTCAATTCTATATTCATGCCCCAATCATGAGCTCTCAAGAGAAATGATTATTCAAAAATTTTATGCTCGGCTTTCTCTCAATAATCGCTCCATGCTCTATACTTCTTGTACTGGTTCTTTGATGATCAAGACTATTGAATTCATATGGGATTTATTGGAAAGAATTAAACGCAACTCTGAAGATTGGGAACTCGACGAAGGTAAGGAGTCAGGTATAACACCTAAGTTTGATTGTGTTAAATCTTTTATGGATACCGATGTTTTTCGTGAATTTAGCACTAAATATGGACTTGACTCTGAGATAGTAGCTTCTTTCTGTGAATCATTTGCTACTCATGTTGATCTCCCTAAGGAGAAGTGGTTTAAATATCATCCTCCCATTGAAGTAAAAGTAGTTGAACCTATTAAAGTTGAAGAAAATACTGTCACTTATAATGTTGATCCTATTGTTCCTACCGCTTATATTCAGAAACCACCTTTCCCTGTTAGAATAAAGGATCATGCTAAAGCTTCAACTGTGGTTCGTAAGAGTAATGCTAGAACATCTACACCCTATGAGCAAATTAAACTTGAGCCTAGTATTGCTATGGTTAAGGATCTCTTGGTCGATAATATTGATGGGCATGTTATTTACTTATGTAATGAAGCAGCTAGAATTGCTAGACCCGATACTAAAAATAAACATAGACCTGTTGTTGGCATGCCTGTTGTTTCTGTTAAAATAGGAGATCATTGTTATCATGGCTCATGTGATATGGGTGCTAGTGCGAGTGCAATACCTCATTCCTTATACAAAGAAATTATGCATGATATTGCACCTGCTGAGATAGAAGATATTGATGTTACAATTAAGCTTGCCAATAGAGATACTATTTCACCAGTTGGGATTGTTAGAGATGGTGAAGTCTTGTGTGGGAAAGTTAAATATCCTACTGATTTTCTTGTTCTTGGTTCCCCACAAGATGACTTTTGCCCCATTTTATTTAGTAGACCCTTCTTGAATACTGTTAATGCTAGGGTAGATTGCGAAAAGGATATTGTTACTATTGGTTTAGGGGATATGTCTCATGATTTTAATTTTGCAAAATTTCGTAGACAACTCCATGATAAAGAATTGCCTAGTAAAGATGAAATTATTGGTCTTGCTTCTATTGCCGTGCCTCCTAATGATCCTTTAGAACAATATTTGCTCGACCATGAAAATGATATGTTTATGAATGAAAGAAGGGGAATACATGAAGTATTCTTCAAATAGGGACCTATTTTGAAACACAACTTGCCTGTTGAAATTCTAGGGGATCCTCCTCCACCCAAGGGTGATCCCATGTTTGAACTTAAACCATTACCAGATACTCTTAAATATGCTTATCTTGATGAGAAGAAGATATATCCTGTTATTATTAGTGCTAACCTTTCAGAGCAGGAAGAAGAGAAATTATTGAAAACTCTGAAGAAGCACCGTGCTGCTATTGGATATACTCTTGATGATCTTAAGGGCATTAGTCCCACTCAATGCCAGCACAAAATAAAATTGGAGAAAGACGCTAAACCGGTTGTTGATCACCAACGACGGTTAAGTCCTAATATGAAAGAAGTGGTACGAAATGAAATACTAAAGCTTCTGGAGGCAGGTTTTACTGTTGTTCCTAATGATAAAGATGAATTGATCCCAGAAAGAATTGTTATAGGTTATAGAATGGTAATTGACTTCCATAAATTAAATAAAGATCCTAGAAAGGATCTGTCGGATTTCGGGTTCCAGCAGACCCTTGAGGTTCGAACACTGGGGTGCGCGTGGAGATCTCTCCCCTACCGATCTACGTCCGATCTCTCCGTGTGATCTACGCTAGGAACGATGAACAACACAAAGGACACGAGATTTATACTGGTTCAGGCCACCGTTGTGGTGTAATACCCTACTCTAGTGTGTGGTGTGGTGGATTGCCTCAGGGGCTGGTGATGAACAGTACAAGGGAAGAACAGCCTCGCGAGAGGTGTTCTTGGTCTGGTGTGGTGTGTTCTACTTAGTCTGGGTCTCTCCAGATTTTATCTAGCTCTATCAGATCTGCCTCTAGATGCCTCTACTCTGTGGTGGCTAGCTCTATTTATAGAGGCCCTGGGCCTCTCCCCAAATAATGAGCGGGAAGGGCGCCAACAATTGGCCATTTTGAAGGGGAACATCTAGTACAAGTTATCCTGACCAAAGGTGGTCTTCGGCTGCCAAAAGCACTGGTGATGACGCCGTCTTGGGCTCCACAGTGACCTCCGTCATGCCGCTCGGCTGGTCTTGGTCTTGTTGCACCGGAATGGTAACCTTTGCCTGATGCCTTGGCCTGTGCTTGCCCCCTTTGCACCGAAGGGGAAACAAGGACACTGTGCGGGCCGGTGCCTGCCTGGCGCCCGCCTGGTCTCGATCGTCATGGCTTGCGTCACGGGCTCCTCGCGAGGTGCCCCTACCTTGATCTCTCCGCCTCCTCAAGAGCTTGCCTGATGAGGCTGCCTCTGAGGAAGCTTCCTGTCGTCTGCCCTGTGAGGCTTGGCCCCTCGCGAGGGTCTTGAGCCTGAGCTGATGAAGATGGGCCACGCTGGGCCCCCACTTGATCCACGCCACAGGCCGCAGGCAGGCAAGTCTGGGGACCCCCATTCCCAGAACGCCGACAGTAGCCCCCGAACCCAAGGCGCGCCTGGGCTTGGCCTAGCAGAGAAGCAAAGGGGCAAGCGCGAAGCACCGCGGGCCCCAATAGCCTGTGGCCTCGGGCGCCGCGTGGCGATTGAGTGGACGTTGGCGTCTGCGCTTCCCCACGACGCCTTGGCAACCGCATGACTTGACAAGTCCCTGCATGCAGAGAAATGGGTCATGATTACCTGCGATCGTGGTGCTCGGCGGTTGGCCTTCTCCGGCTATAAGTATGGGACTGCGTGCGCCCCTTCAGTCCATTCCTTCCTGCTACTCCCCTTCTTCTTCTTCCTCGTCCTTGCTTCTCCTTACGCCAATGGCGCCAATCCCCAGTTTTCTGCAAAAGAGAAGGGAAAGGCCCCCCGAGAGGGTCCTGACCCTCTTCCGCCGAAGAAACGGCCAGTCCTCTACCGCCGAGATGAGGGTGCTTGGCAGGAGGCGTCGAGGCCCTGGTACGAGCGGCCGCCGCCTGGGTTTCCGCTGCCCCTGTACGCCCGCGTCGTGGGCCCTGGGGAGGAGGGCGCCGAGCGACACCGACAGTGCCGCTGTCGACGCCGGCGAATTACGGCGGTGCGCGTCGTTCCTCCTGGAGTCCACGCCGAGGGCTTCTCTCGCGAGCTTGTGCTTCACGCCGCCATGCCTCCAAGCTCCTGGATCCACCTTCCTCCCTCCTTCGCCTTTGAGATGCCGCCGAGCGGGTCCCTGGAGATCTGACTGTAGCACGCCGACTGCAGCACCCTTGCGACTGGAGCAGAGGTCGCGGTCGTCGCTCCGGGCAAGATCTTCATGACCCGGGGCTGGGGTGAGATCGCCCGGGTCTGCCGGTCGGTGGGTGCCCCCGTAATTCACCATGAATACGATGGCGCCTCCCTGATGTTCTTCAAGGTCTTCGATGCTGAAGGACGCCGGCTGGAGTGCTGCCCCAAGGAGAGCGGTAGGGGCAGCGAACTGGCGAGGACCTGGCCCGCCCGTTGGCCCTTCAGCAGCTCCTCAAGAAGCAACGAGGAAGCTGGGGAATCCAACGGCTCTCCCGAGCTTCTCGCGACTCCGGAGACGAGCGACGACAGCTACGAGCCTCCGAGCTCGCGCCGTGCTCGGAGCAGGGCAGCTGCATCGGGCCACCAATGCCACTGATCTGGATGGGATTAGCGCCGGCACCGGGCAGCCCACTATTGATGATGGCGTCCCTTGCGGAGGTGCGGGCGACTAGCGTTCTTTAGGATTAGTACCTTTGTTCCCTGCGAGGAATCGAAGCAACACCCCGTGGGGGTATGTAAGGCGCCTGCCATGTCTTTCGTGAAAATTATATCCTTAATATGAATCGATGCGAGGTGCTTGTCCTGTCGCGGTTCGGCTCCCCCTTTCTATCCTCACGAGGACTTAGCGCTCTACGCTGATAGGTCCCAATCCCCAGGCAGGCTTCAGCCGTCGCTGGTATGCCAAGTCGCGATGCCATGGTCAAGGCCAGGAGGTGAGCGGCCCGACGTCCGGTAAGAGCCCCCGAGTTGCGATGCTCGAGAGGTCCCCTTTAGCGCTCAAGAAGCCCTTGCTGTGCGAGAAAGGAAGGCAGCGTCACCGTGACAGAGCTGCACTGGGCGAGGGTTTGGCACTGCGTTGGTCCAACTCCTGTAAGGGCGTGACTTATCTTTTGAGTTTGGTGTAGTTCCTTGACGAGGCGCCTGGCCTGAGTGGCGGCAGCCGGGGCACTGCTGGGTTAGGTCCTCGCGAGCTTCTTCCCACTCCCCCGCACTTTCCTTAGTGCTCTACGTCCTCAGGTCCTGGCCCTCGAGCGAGCTCAGACGCTGCTGGTATGACAGGACGCGATGCCGTGGGTCAAGGCCAGGGGGTGAGGGCTGGAGAGCCGGTAAGAGCCCATGAGTCGTGATGCTCAGGCGCCCCCCTTTTAATGTGCAAGCGGTCCATGCCGGAGAGTGGGAGAGAGAGCCCGTGATGTCCCTAACGTCGCTCCTGGAGTAGGCCCTGCACATCAATCATAAGGAGAGACAAGACCCATCGTCACGGTTGCCAGCCAACCTTCGGTCTCTCCGAGGAAGTGATTGGGGCACTGAGGGCCTGGTGAGGTGGCGCCTTGCGGGGCTGCCGCGGCCAGAGCTCGACCACTCAGATTTGTCGGCGTTGCAGGGACGGACCCATGCGCAAATGTCGTGCCAGAGCGAGCGGCTCCATAGGTAGGCGTCAATCGAGCAGGCGACTAGGTCGGTTATGTTAAGCACGCAGAAGGAAATTCATTTCAGGTAGATGCAGGAAAAGCAAACGCCGCTGGGTCTGGCCCGAGCAGCTTGGGGATGATGCAGCCTAAGGGGCGCCCCCAACAAGGTAGGAAAAGAGCATAAGCAAAACGGATACATGCCGCGGGGACGGACCCACGCGACATGGGAATGATGCGGCCCTGTGGGCGTTCCCAGCTAAAAATGGAACTTAGAAAGGAGTCACCTGATGCTGTTGAAGATGAAGTGATGCTGAAGAAGCGGGCGATGCACGGTGGAGACATCAGTCCTCACGAGCCCCCAGGCCCAGGAGCCTCGGGAGGCTCCGGGGGCACGGGTAGGTCTTCGAGGGCCATCGCCACCTCCGCCAGGACCGCGTGATGCCTGACCTCATGAGCCTCCAGAATGCTCCTCAGCAGGCAATGATGAGCGGCGATCGTGTTCGGCAGGCCGAAAGGCATGAGAACCTAGCTGTGAGGTGGTCCCTCGCAGCGCCCCACGCGTGAAGGCCAAAGGCGCTCCTGAGACGCGGCTCGGTTGAGCCCTGGCACGTCGATGCAGACGCGCAGCCCACCATCCTCGCCTGGATGTGGGGCCACGGTGGGCAAGCGGCGGCTGCCGCGCATGACTCTCGAATCCTGTAGCTCCTGGGTGTTTCTTGTGATGAACTCCTGAGGGTTTGGCCTTCCTTGCCTTGTACCTTCCTAAGGGGAACGTGCCTGGAAGCACCCTTCCAAGTGGTGCTCGAGTGCCACCCTCGCGACCTTGGCAAAGTCGGTGGCTCTCCAAGAAAGAGCCCCCGAGCCCTGCCTGAGGAGGGCGCCGGGCGCGCCTTCCTATGCGTGAGAAGGTGGCGCTCCCTGATCGGGTGCGAACTCTGACACGACACCTCCGGAGGCGCCTGCCCCCTTATGGCTGGGGCCAGGCGAGGCCTTCTTCTTCTTGAGGGTCGCCTCGGGAAGTCTTCCGCTCCTGCGATCTGGGTCTTCGATTGACGCGGCTTGGAACGCATGCTCAAGCGAACACACTGCGTCCATTTCTTCACAGGGTACGGTGATGACTCCACCGCTTCCTGGCATCTTGAGGACATTGTAACCATGGTGAGTCACTGCCATGAACTTGGCCAGAGCTGGGTACCCATGGATGGCGTTGTACAGCAGGCGAATGTGGGCGACGTCGAAGTCGATGAGCTCGGTGCGGTAATTGTTGCGCTCCCCGAAGGTGACTGGAAGGCGAACCTGCCCTATTGGAACGGTGGAACCATCAGCGACTCCTAAGAAAGGCTTGGTCGGCTGAAGCTGATCGTACGACACTTGGATATTATCGAACGTCTCGATGGACAAGACGTTGAGTCCTGCTCCGCCATCAATGAGGGTCCTGGTGACCTGCAAATTGCTGATGACTGGGGAGCAAAGCATCGGGAGGACTCCGGCCGTTGCCGCGCACTTGAGCTGATCCGCTGAGCTGAACGTGATAGCGCATGTGGACCACCTGAGAGGGCGCGTGGCCTCAAGCTTGGGAAGGACTGCATTCACCTCGCGAGCAAACTGCTTGAAGATGCGTTGTGATGCTGGGGCCTAGGCGCCACCCAAGATGCAAGCAATTGCGCGCGGCTCCTGGAAGCCCCCAGCCCCATCGTCTTGATTGTTGGTCTTCGTTTCTCCTTGGCGGTGGCGGCAGAGGAGAAAGGCCTGCGTTGCCGTGGGGTCGATCCTCACGAGGCTGATCTCTCCAGCCTCCCTCGCGAGGCTGGTCCTGCCAGCGATCCTCGCGAGGTCGGTCGTGCCACCCTTGGCGAGGGCCACGGTCTTCCCATCGTCCTCCACCTTTTCCTCCTCCTCGGCCATAGCCCCTGTCGTTCCGCTCGGGGCATCGGCCGACTCGCCCATCTCGCACGGCCCTGAGCTCTTGACATTCATTGGTGTTGTGGGTGTGGAGGTCGTGGTACACGCAGTATCGGCTACCCTTGGATGACTCAGGCTGATCCCTGCCTCGCTTGGTGTCTGGTTCCGTCGCAAGCACGACAGCCACCTTGCGCTTCACGTCCTTGGCCTTGAGCATTTTCTCTTTTGGATCGGCAGCCGGGAGCTCGAGGAGGGAGAGGCGCCCTTCCTCAGCCCTGGCGCACTTGGTCGCCAGGTTGAACAGCTCCAGGGATGTGCACAGGTCTTCATGGATTGCCAGCTCCTCCTTCATCTTGACGTCACGCACGCCATCGGAGAAGGCTGAGATGATGGCTTCCTCAGTCACCTTGGGGATCTTGAGGCGAGTGTTGTTGAAGCGCTGGATGTACTTATGTAGGGTTTCCCCTTGCTGTTGCTTGATGCGGCGCAGGTCGCTCATGACCGGGGGCCGGTCGCGAGTGCCCTGGAAGTTGGCGATGAAGCGGGTGCGCATCTCGTCCCGGGAGGAGATCGAGCCAGGAGCCAGGTTCAGGAGCCAGGTGCGGGCGCCGTCCTTGAGCGCCATGGGAAACCAGTTCGGCATGACCTTTTCGTCTCCGTTGGCGGCTTCGATGCCCAGCTCATAGAGCTGTAGGAACTCCGCGGGGTCCGTCGTGCCGTCGTAGTGAGGGGGCAGGTCAGGCTTGAACTTGCCTGGCCATGTGACGCCGCGTAGCTCGGGGCTGAAGGTGCGGCAGCCTACTGTGGCCACCGGAGCCCTTTGCTGGTGCTGGGCTTGCTCCTGGTGATTACCACGCGCCACCGCTTGGAGCAGCGCGGGGTCTTGGCATGGAGGCGCAGGGACGCGATCTTGGCGCGTTGGTGCTGGGAGCGCGCGAGCACCTTCTTGGGGACAAGGGATCTCCTTGCAGCTCCCTTCTTGCTGCGCAGGCGCCGGACGTGGAGGATCTCGCCCTGGGGCCGCGCGCCTTGGAGCCAAGGCGCCTTCTTGGGGAGGAGGTGGCGGAGGCGCCTCCTGGTCGTCGCCCCTTGCGTGGAATGGAGGGCGAGGCAGCGAGAGGGACGGCAAGGGGGAGCCCCCTGCGGCACTGACGAGCTCGGTGATGTGGGCGAGCCAGTCCTCGTAGAGGTCGTCGACAGGGCGGTAGTGCAGGAGCTCTCTTGCCAGGAGCAATGCGGCGTGCGCGTCCGTCGGGGCGTGACGGGCGTGGGACGACGAACCAGCTGGAGTCAGCGACGGGGTGGCGGTGCGGCCATCCCGCCGCACCGAAGGATGCTGGGAAGAGGCCAGCTGCTCGTTCCCTGCCGGGCCGGTGGCGGCGTTGGCAACAGGCAATGGGGAACGACGAGGGCGTCCGCCGACGGGTGTCGTCTGGGCGACACGGGTGGCGAGAGCAGCCCGGCGCTCGGCGCGAGCCCGACGAGCGTCAGCCATGGACACAACGGAAGATCACACGCGAACAGCGGAAGAAAGATTCCGGCGCACCCCTATCTGGTGCGCCAAATGTCGGATTTCGGGTTCCGGCAGACCCTTGAGGTTCGAACACTGGGGTGCGCGCGGAGATCTCTCCCCTACCGATCTACGTCCGATCTCTCCGTGTGATCTGAGCTAGGAACGATGAACAACACAAAGGACACGAGATTTATACTTGTTCGGGCCACCGTTGTGGTGTAATACCCTACTCCACTGTGTGGTGTGGTGGATTGCATCAGGGGCTGACGATGAACAGTACAAGGGAAGAACAACCTCGCGAGAGGTGTCCTTGGGCTGGTGCGGTGTGTTCTACTTGGTTTGGGTCTCTCCAGATTTTATCTAGCTCTACTAGATCTGCCTCTAGATGCCTCCACTCTATGGTGGCTAGCTCTATTTATAGAGGCCCTGGGCCTCTCCCCAAATAATGAGCGGGAAGGGCGCCAACAATTGGCCATTATGAAGGGGAACATCGAGTACAAGTTATCCTGACCAAAGGTGGTCTTCGGCTGCCAAAAGCACTAGTGATGGCGCCGTCTTGGGCTCCACAGTGACCTCCGTCCTGCCGCTCGGCTGGTCTTGGTCTCGTTGCACCGGAATGGTAACCTTTGCCTGATGCCTTGGCCTGTGCTTGCCCCCTTTGCACCGAAGGGGAAACAAGGACATTGTGCGGGCCGGCGCCCGCCTGGTCTCGATCGTCATGGCTTGCGTCACGGGCTCCTCGCGAGGTGCCCCTGCCTTGATCTCTCCGCCTCCTCGCGAGCCTGCCTGATCAGGCTGCCTCTGAGGAAGCTTCCTGTCGTCCGCCCCGCGAGGGTGTTGAGCTTGAGCTGATGAAGATGGGTCGCGTTGGGCCCCCACTTGAGCCACGCCGCAGGCCGCAGGCAGGCAAGTCTGGGGACCCCGTTCCTAGAACACCGACAGGATCATTACCCTTTACCTTTTATTGATCAAATGCTAGAAAGATTATCCAAACATACACATTTTTGCTTTCTAGACGGTTATCTTGGTTTCTCTAAAATACCTGTGTCAAAAGAGGATCAGGAAAAGACCACTTTTACTTGCCCTTTCGGTACCTTTGCTTATAGACGTATGCTTTTGGTTTATGTAATGCACCTGCTACCTTTCAAAGATGTATGCTGCTATATTCTCTGACTTTTGTGAAAAGATTGTTGAGGTTTTCATGGATGATTTCTCCGTGTATGGAACTTCCTTTGATGATTGCTTAAGCAACTTTGCCCGAGTCTTGCAGAGATGTGAAGAAACTAATCTTTTATTGAATTGGGAGAAGTGCCACTTTATGGTTAATGAAGGTATTGTCTTGGGGCATAAAATTTCTGAAAGAGGTATTGAAGTTGATAAAGCCAAAGTTGATGCTATTGAAAAGATGACATGTCCTAAGGACATCAAAGGTATAAGAAGTTTCCTTGGTCATGCCTGTTTTTATAGGAGGTTCATTAAAGACTTACCAAAAAATTCTAGGCCTCTAACTAATCTCCTACAAAAAGATATTCCTTTTGTCTTTGATGATGATTGTGTAGAAGCTTTTGAAATACTTAAGAAAGCCTTGATTTCTGCACCTATTGTTTAGCCACCTAATTGGAATTTACCCTTTGAGATTATGTGTGATGCTAGTGATTATGCTGTAGGTGTTATTCTAGGACAAAGAGTTGATAAGAAATTAAATGTTATCCAATATGCTAGTAAAACTCTAGACAGTGCCCAGAGAAATTATGATACTACTGAAAAATATTTTTTAGCAGTTGTATTTGCTTGTGATAAGTTCAGACCTTATATTGTTGATTCTAAAGTAATTATTCATACTGATCATGCTGCTATTAAATATCTTATGGAAAAGAAAGATGCCAAACCTAGACTTATTAGATGGGTTCTCTTGCTACAAGAATTTGATTTGCATATTATTGATAGAAACGGAGCTGAGAACCCCGTTGCAGACAACTTTTCTAGGTTAGAGAATGTTCTTGATGACCCACTACCTATTGATGATAGCTTCCCTGATGAACAATTAGCTGTCATAAATACTTCTCGTATTGCTCCATGGTATGTTGATTATGCTAATTACATTGTTGCTAAATTTATACCACCTAGTTTCACATACCAGCAAAAGAAAAAAATTCTATGATTTAAGACATTACTTCTGGGATGACCCACACCTTTATAAAGAGGGATTAGACGTTGTGTACCTAAGCATGAATAGGAACAGATCCTACGCAAGTGTCACTCCGAGGCTTATGGAGGACACCATGCTGGAGATACAACTGCGCATAAGGTATTGCAATTCAGTTTTTATTGGCCTACTCTTTTTAAAGATGCCCGTAAGTTTGTCTTGTCTTGTGATGAATGTCAAAGAATTGGTAATATTAGTAGTCGTCAAGAATTTCCTATGAACTACTCACTTGTTATTGAACCATTTGATGTTTGTGGCTTTGATTATATGGGACTGTTTCCTTCTTCTAATGGGTATACACATATTTTAGTTGATGTTGATTACGTTACTAATTGGGTAGAAGCTATTCCAACTAGTAGTGCTGATCATAACACCTCTATTAAGGTGCTTAAAGAAGTTGTTTTTCCGAGGTTTGAAGTCCCTAGATACTTAATGACTGATGGTGCTTCACATTTTATTCATGGTGCTTTTCGTAAAATGCTTGCTAAGTATGATGTTAATCATAGAATTGCACCTCCATACCACCCACAATCTAGTGGTCAAGTAGAACTAAGTAATAGAGAAATTGAATTAATTTTGCAAAAGACTGTTAATAGATGTAGAAAGAATTGGTCCAACAAACTTGATGATGCATTATGGGCCAATAGAACTGCATATAAAAATCCTATGGGTATGTCTTCGTATAAAATGGTTTATGGAAAAGCATGTCACTTACCTCTCGAACTAGAACATAAGGCATATTGGGCCATTAAAGAGCTCAATTATGATTTCAAACTTGCCGGTGAGAAGAGACTATTTGACATTAGCTCACTTGATGAGTGGAGAACCCAGGCCTATGAGAATGCCAAACTATTTAAAGAAAAAGTTAAAAGATGGCATGACAAAAGGATACAAAAGCGTGAGTTTAATGTAGGTGATTATGTTTTCTTATACAACTCTCGTTTAAGATTTTTTGCAGGAAAACTGCTCTCTAAATGGGAAGGTCCTTACGTTATCGAGGAGGTCTATCGTTCCGGTGCCATAAAAATCAACAACTTCGAAGGCACAAATCCGAAGGTGGTGAACGGTCAATGTCAGATTCTGGGGTTCCGGCAGACCCTTAAGGTTCGAACTCTGGGGTGCGCGCGAAGATCGAACCCTCTACCTCTCCGTCTCGTCAGGATCTAGCTACTGCAGGAACAACACATGAGACACAGGGTTTATACTGGTTCGGGCCACCATTGTGGTGTAATACCCTACTCCAGTGTGGTGGGTGGATTGCCTCTTGGGCTGATGAGGAAGAACGGTACAGATGAACGGCCTCGCGAGGGCCTGTTCTTGGTTAGGGGATGAACTGCTAGGGAGAGTTCAATCGCCCTTCTCTTTCCCTCTCTCTCTACTTGCTCTAGATACTCAATCAGATTCTCAATCTATCGATCTCTCTCCCTACCCTGGGGGTGGCTGGCCCTATTTATAGGCAAAGGCCCTGGGCCTCTTCCCAAATATTGAGCGGGAAGGGCGCCAACAATTGGCCAATTTGAAGGGGAACATCTGGTACACTTATCCTGACTAAAGTTGGTCTTCGCCTGCCAAAGGCTCTGGTGATGACACCGGCTTGGGCTCCACAGTGATTTCCTCCTTGTCACGGAGTTGGTCTTGGTCTCGTTGCACCGAAGTGGGTGCCTTTGCTTGATCCTCTCGCCTGCGCTTGCCCCCTTTGCACCAAAGAGGAAAGGGAGGACACTGCGCGGGCCGGCGCCCGCCTGGCACCTTTGGTCGTCATGGCTTGCATCATGGGCACCTCGTGAGGTACCCCACCTTGATCTCTCCGCCTCCTCGCGAGCCAGCCTAAGGAGGCCGTGCTGGAGGAAGCGCCGTGTCGTCCGCCTTGCGAGGCTTGGCCCCTCGCGAGGGTCTTGAGCCTTGTGTTGATGAAGATGGGCCACGTTGGGCCCCCACTCGAGCCATGCCGCAGGCCGCAGGCAGGCAAGTCTGGGGACCCCCGTTCCCAGAACGCCGACAGTAGCCCCCGGGCCCAAGGCGCGCATGGACTTGGCCGTGCCGAGAGGGGAAAGGGCAAGGGCGAAGCGCCGCGGGCCCTAACAGCCTGCGGCCTCGGGCGCCGCGTGGTGGTTGATTGGACGTGGGTGCTTTTGCAACTGCGCAGGATACTAAAGGCGTGGCATCTGCTCGGGCTTTGTTCCTCTCCTTCTTCATCCGCTGCTCAGATCCCCTTCCTTGCGCTTCTTCTCCCTTCCTCCAAGCTTCTAGATCTGCTCCACCCGCTCGTCCAAGGTAGCCATGGTGCCTCGCCGGACCCCGGCCGAAGCTTGGTTCTCGCCTGCTTTGGATTCGCCCAACGTGTCGAAGGCGAGCCTCGCCCTGCTGCACCGGATGGCCGCGGCGTAGGGCATTGACGGGGCGCAGATGTTCAAGGTCGGCTCCGATGCCCCTGAAGGCCAAGGGAGCACCTTCTATCCTTTCTTCGTGAGCTCCATTGCAGCGGGCCTGGTACCTCCTTTTTCTGAGTTCTTCCTCGCCGTACTCCGCCATTACAACCTGCAAGCTTTGCATCTCCACCCCAACTCCGTCCTTCTCTTAGCGATCTTCGCCTACTACTGCGAGGCGCATGTGGGGGTGCAGCCTTCAGTGGCCTTGCTGCGCCACTACTTCTACCTCCGGACCTCCAAAGGTTCTCCTTCGGCGTGCGCGGGCTTTGTCGCGTGCGGCAGCTCCATGGCCATCTCGAATCCAGGGAAGAGGATCGAGGACTTCCGGAGCAAGTGGGTGTTGGTTGATGCCGGGTGCGTCGACCCTCGGTTGGCCCTTCCCACGGAGCCGGCCGTGAGCTCGGAAGACTGGTGCCGGGCGGAGCTCATGGATCCCCGCGCGAAGTCGGTGCTGGCGAAGATGGACGTTGATCTGAAGCCGGCCAACTTGGCGGCGGCGAGGCTGACCGGGGCGTCGTTGCTGAGGGAGTTCCTGGAGCACCAACTGGCTCCGCTTCGGCAGTATTCTCCTCCGATGTGGAGGCCTCACCCGAGTCCCGCAGCCGTGGCAAAGGGGACATGACTGCGGTTCTTCAGTCCCTGGTCGGGGGCGAGGCAGCAATGCCGGAGGGCGCGCCTTCGCCCTTGTTCCTCCGCGACGATTGGGAGCAGGTGGTGGAGTCCATGCCCGTCTTCGAAGGGGACGGGCTCGTGCCCGCGGTGGCTCCCGAGGATCTGGTGCATGTGTCTTCCGGCGACTCCAGAGGAGATGGGGGCGAGGAGGAGCAGGGGGCAGGCCCCGACTCCGAGGCGACCGGCGGAGAGTCTAGGACTCCCTCGCTCCAGCACAAGCCCCGTGCTCTCCGCCTTTCGCTGAGTGATGATGATGACGACGACGATGTGCTGGGAAGCGGGAGCTCGCCTCCGGTCCTGAAGAAGGGCAGGACCGGGTTGATTCCCCGCGGGTCCGCCCTGACTCCGGGGCGAACCGCGGATGCGCCTTCTGCTTCCGAGGTCGACCCCTCCAGCCGGCTCTCCGGCTTCAAGTTTGGCAGGAGACCACCGGAGCTTTCTGCCGACGACCTGTAAGCGCTTGATCCTTGATTCCTGGTTTCTTGTTCTGCTGACGAGGCTTGACGATCACTTATCCTGAGCAGGCCGCCGCCCGCGACGAAGAAGCTGAAGGGGGCTCCTGAGGCCCCGGCTGCGACGACACCTCCACCTGCAGGGGAGGGCGACCGCGACGCACAGGCTCCCCCTGCCCACTCGCCCTTGCGGGGCTTAGCTGATCTGGCTGGGGCCGCAGCCCCCATGGCTCGGTCGACCCCAGAGGTGCCCTTGCCTGGTGCTGCTGCTACAGCTGGGGAGGCGTAGCAGACTCCGCCTCGGGATACTGCAGCCTCGCCGCCGCTACCTTCTCCTCCCGTTCCGCCAGCTGCTGGTTCCGGGACTCCTCCTGCTGCCCCGAAGCGCCCTGATGCTTCCCCGCCTTCTTCTTCCATCCTGGA